>CM032165.1:20403759-20520665 GCA_018901935.1 Pugionium cornutum | reverse complement strand
CATCTCCCTGAAGAACAGCTCAGCTGTTTGTGTGGCATCATTGACATTGGCACATGGGATGAAATGTGCCATCTTGGAGAATCTGTCCACCACTACAAAGATTGCATCTTTGTGGTTGATCTTGGGCAGACCTAGAACAAAATCCATCGAGATGTCCACCCATGGATGTGGTGGTATGGGCAGTGGGAGATACAACCCGTGAGGTTGCACTCGGGACTTTGCCTTCTTGCAAGTAATGCATCTTGCACAATGTGCTTCTACTGTCCTCTTGATGTGTGGGCAGTAGAAGTGCTCCTTGGCCACTGCTAGAGTCTTGTCGACACCAAAGTGGCCCATGAGTCCTCCTCCATGAGCTTCTCGGATGATAAGCTCCCTTAGTGATCCCTGTGGTATGCACAGCCTTCTTTCTCGGAACAAAAATCCCTCATGGATGTAGAATTTGCCATGACTCCCTGTGCTACACTCCTTGTAGCTCTCAGCAAGGTCAGGATCATCCTTGTATAGATCCTTGATGTGCTCAAATCCTAGGACTTTTGCCTCCATGGTTGATATCAAGGCAAACCTCCTTGATAGTGCATCGGCTACCACATTGTCTTTGCCCTTCTTGTACTTGATGATGTACGGGAAGGTTTCTATGGACTCCATCCACCTGGCATGTCTCCTCTTGAGATTGGTTTGCCCTCTGAGGTGTTTGAGAGTCTCGTGATCAGTGTGGATCACAAACTCCTTGGACAGCAAGTAATGCTGCCAAGTCTCCAATGCTCGGACAAGGGCATAGAGCTCCTTGTCATAGGTGGGATAGTTCAGTGAGGCACCACCTAGCTTCTCACTGAAGTATGCCACTGGTCTCCCTCCTTGGGTTAGCACTGCTCCTATGCCTATACCAGAGGCATCACACTCCACTTCAAACGCCTTGTTGAAGTCGGGAAGGACTAGCACTGGTGCGTGTGTAAGGCTGTCCTTCAAGGCCTGGAATGCCTTCTCCTGAGCTTCTCCCCAGCTGAATCCCACGTTCTTCTTCACTACTGCCATCAGTGGTGAGGCAATACTGCTGAAGTTGGGCACGAATCTCCTATAGAAGCTGGCCAGTCCGTGGAAGCTCCTTACTTGGCTGATGTTTCCTGGTGTTGGCCATTCTTGTATGGCTCGAATCTTCTCTTCATCAACCTGTAGGTCCTGTGAACTCACAACAAAACCTAAAAAGACAAGCTTTATCAGTACAAAGGTGCACTTCTTGAGATTGGCATAAAGCTCTTCTTGTCGAAGGGTTTTAAGTACCATCTCAAGATGTGTGAGGTGTTCCGTAGGCACTTACTATAAACCAAAATGTCATCAAAGTAAACAACTACAAACTTACTGATGTACGCCCTAAGAACTTGGTTCATAAGGCATGAAGGTGCTTGGGGCATTAGTCAAGCCGAATGGCATGACTGTCCACTCGTAGAGCCCTTGCTTTGTCTTGAAAGCAGTCTTCCACTCATCACCTTCCTTCATTCTTACCTGGTGGTATCCACTTTTGAGGTCTATCTTTGAGAAGACCGTGGCTCCACTCAGCTCATCTAGCATGTCATTCAGTCGCGGTATTGGATGCCTATAATTGACTGTGATGTTGTTGATTGCTCGGCAGTCCACGCACATGCGCCAAGTCCCATCCTTCTTGGGCACTAGTAGCACTGGTACAGCACATGGACTGAGGCTCTCTCGAACATATCCCTTCTCCAGGAGCTCCTTGACTTGCTTCTCAAGCTCCTTGGACTCCTCTGGACTCATCCGGTAGGCTGGCCGGTTGGGCAGGGCTGCTCCGGCACTAGATCAATCTGATGTTCTATGCCACGTAAAGGAGGCAAGCCTGCTGGTATCTCCTCTGGAAATACATCCTGGAATTTGTTGAGGAGTGTTGCTACTTCATGAGGTAGCTCTACCTGTCCCTGTTCTATACTCAACACTTCCTTGAAAACCATTAGTAATATTAAGTCCTTCGAGGCTAAAGCTCTCCGGACATGACTAGGTTGAATAAGAAAGTTAGACTTGACAAGTTTCTTTTCCTTACTCATCTGGAGTTGTAGCTCATGTACTTGGGCAGGTGTAAGAGGAGCTAGGCTGACCTTTCTCTTGTCATGCACGAAGGTGTAGAGATTGGTTCTGCCATCATGCCGGTCTCTTTGTCAAACTGCCATGGTCTTCCTAGTAGAAGATGGCCAGCTTGCATGGGCACCACGTCGCACACGACTGGTCTTGGTACTTGCCCACACTGAATGGCACAGTGACTTGCTCATGAATCTTGAGCTCCACTTTGTCATCAAGCCATCTCAGTCTATATGGTCGAGGATGCCGTGTCCTTTCTAGACCTAGCTTATCAACCATATAACAGCAACGTGCAAGAACCACCATCTATGATGAGGTTACATACCTTTCCCTTGATGGTGCAACGGCTGTGGAAGATGTTCTCCTTTGGATGGTCTCTGAAGGATCCACCATTGCACTGAGGATACGCCTAGTGACCAGCACTTCCCCACATCAGGGTACTCAATGTCACCATATTCTCCTTCTGGTTCATATTCCTCTTCATCTTGGGACTCATATTCTCCTGCCTCCGTAATCAGCATGACTCGTTGTTTGGGCACTCCTTGAGATGTGTCCACGTCCCCTGCACTTGAAACAAGTTATGTCACGTGATCTTTGAGGGTTAGAAGACTTACCAGGCTCTCTCTGGTCACGGGTGGGTTCAGGAGGCTTGCTCTTGAACCTTGACTCGATCTCACGCTTTTGCCTTTGTCTACTGTCTTAGGCATGTTGCTTAGTGCCCAAGGTGTCTTAGGCTTGCTGCGGATGTCTTGGCTCTTACGTTTGATGTGCTGTTCAGCTTGCACAGATAGGTGGAACAAGTCCTTGAAGTCGCTGTAGATTTGCCTTTCCACCTTGCAGCTGATCCTTTCTTGGAGTCCATCCAAGAATTGCGCCATCCATGCTTCTTCATCATCATTGAGCTCCAATCTGTTCCTTAACCTCTCGAACTCTTCATAGTACTCCTCTACTGATCTGGTACCCTGCTTAAGAGTACAAAAACGTCGTTGCAAATCCCTATGAAAGTAAGGTGGAACATACCTTTGTTGCATGAGGTCTTTCATGTCGACCCATGAGTCTACGGGTCTCATTCTCTTCCTCCTTCTGTCAGATACCTCACGATCCCACCAGATGAGGGCATTGTCCGTGAGTTGTGCTACTGCCATTGAGACTCTCCTAGGTCCTGGTTGGTTGTAGTGATCAAAGATATGATCCATTCGCTTCTCCCAATCTAGGTAAGCCTCGGAGTCTACTTTTCCTGCAAAAGTTGGAGGAGTTAGTTTAACATCAGAATGAATTACCCGGTTATAGGTGTGTTCATCTCCATCCTCATGACGTCTAGGAGGCATTCTTGGTCTCTGGTGAAGACCATATGGCTCAAAGCCATCATCTTCTGCCTCTGGTTGCCGTGGGGGTCCTCTCGGCCTATGGTGATAGTTATGAGGTTGCGTGTCCTCATCTCCATCTGGCTGGGGTTCCTCCTGTTCGTGCCGTGTCCTAAGGTACTCAGGACCCTCAGGACGGTCTTGCTCAGCTCTCACGTGCCTTATGGCCTGGAATCTTACTGGTCTTTCCACGCGCTCCAACCTCTCGCCTATGGATGCGAGTTGTGTTTGGAGTGTGGTGAACATGGCCATCATGGCTTCAGCTGCGTCTCTATTCTCTTCTCCCATGGTGTGCTACAAAGTAAGAAGATAATTAGGGTGCTCCTAAATTATTAGGAGAGTTTTCTTTTTATATGTGGTTTGAAAAAAATGCAAAAGGAAAATTCTAAAGAAAGGAAATTCGAAAAAAAGGAAACTTCCTAGACAACTTGTGCTAGCTGTCCAATTCGAATTCTTTAGTATCTTTTCTATTTTCTTTTTCTTTTCTTTTTAATTAGACTTAATAATAAAGGAAATATGACTTAAACAAAAAGGAAAACGTGTATGCAATGCAAAAGTGAATCTAAACCCTAGTGATACACGTAGGAGGCTAGATGCACTCGGTTTGGAGTTTGATGTTGTTTTTTGATTTTTCTTGAATACGACTTAAACTAATGCAAGAACTAGAAATAAGACAAGCAAAAGGATAGAAACAACCTGGTTTAGGAGCTTTAAGCTCTGATACCAAAATGATACAAGCCTTGATTCAAGGATGTATGCGCGTGGGCTGTTTGTAGAAGATTAGGTGAGAAACTCAACCTTAGGCTTCTGGATAGGGGTTTTCTGGTTGGTAAACGATGGAAGGGTGAAGTGAACTACACGAGGGGTGATGAACCTCGTGATAAATCACAAACTTAAAGCTAGGAGGGCTGGTCTCAACTAGGTTCTAAGCGCACAAGATTCTTAGAGAGAAAACTTGTAGGGAAAAGTTCTACTTTATTAATAATCAAAAAGGTTGTCGAACTACAATGCTGGAAGGAGCCTTATTAATATGCTCGACAGCTTGACCTACTAGGGTCGACTCAAATAAGAAAAGGAAAGTTTACAAAAGTGCACAAAAGGAAAAAATACAAAAGTGTATAACCGAAAAAGGACCTATTCCTAAAATGTTCTTGACTCAAAAATGTAAAGCAATTAGATCCTACCCTGCAAAACAGAAAGAGGCATATATTCGAATGTAAACTTACCTTAACTCACCTCACGGGCAAGAAATGGAAGGTGGCCGTCCTTGTGGCATGCACGCGCCTTGCTCCTAGTCTTCGACTTGGAGTAGGGTTAAATATCTTTGGGCCCTGACCTCTCTTGCCACTAAAGCCCAAGTCTCTGATGTTCCTTGTGTTGTTGAGAAGCCTTTGGACTCTAATTTGCTCTTCTGGCCCATTGTCCTTAGCTGCTCTTCCTCTAGAAGCTTGTTGACCCATAAGCTGAATTTGTGGAAGAGTGCTTTTGATCTGCTTCTTGTCATTGCTCCTGGAGGTACCACTGGTGTAGATACTTCCTCTAAGTGCATGTCCTGGAGCTGGTAGCTCATTTGGTCCGAGTCCTCTTGTGTAGAAGTGGAAGTGTGTGTGTACTCGGCTGGATGGCCTGTACGGGCTGGATTGTGCGCGGTACTGGCCGGAATGACTTCAGGACCGGCCAAGTTGATCCCGAAGTCGGCGGTGTCATCAGGGGGACCGGCGGTGTCATTCACATCCCCACCAAGTGTGCCGGAAGCTTGGGCCTCTCCGCTGGCGATGTTGACCGGTCTGGTCCTATAGGTCGAAGGTCCGGCGGTACTGTCTGGTCCGGCAGGCGCGCCAGATGGTCCTGCTGTCTCGGGCAAGCTTCCTGGTCGGCCAGTCTGGTCACCTGGCTGGATGTACGACCTGATGTCCTCATCAGGCGGTGTCATCCACATCGCCACCAAGTGTGCCGGAAGCTTGGGCCTCTCCGCCGGCAATGTTGGTTGCTCATGTCCTTGTGGTCGAGGGTCCGACGGTACTGCTTGGGCCGGCAGGCATGCCAGATGGTCCTGCTGTCTCGGGCAAGCTTCCTGGTCGGCCAGTCTGGTCTCCTGGATGGATGTATGACCTGATGTCCTCATCATCCCCTCCCTCTTCAGTAGGTTTTGTCCTCAAAACTGATTCATCTGCATGGAAAGGGGCTAAGTCAGTAACATTGAACGTATTGGACACATTAAAATCACCTGGGAGCTCGATCCGGTAGGCGTTGTTGTTGATCCTCTCGAGCACTCTGAATGGTCCATCTCCTCTTGGTGCTAGTTTGGAACTCCTTAGGTTTGGGAACCTCTCCTGCCGTAGGTGTAGCCACATCCAATCGCCTGGTTGAAAGATCACCTCCTTTCTTCCCTTGTTGACATGAGTCACGTACTGTCCGGTCCTCTTCTACAAGTTTTCTGCTACCTTCTGGTGTAATCTCCTTATGAACTCTGCCTTGGATGCTCCGTTGAGGTTGGTCATCTCAGCTGGTGGTAGTGGTGTTTGCTCCAATGGGGTGAGAGGGTTGAAGCCGTATACTACTTCAAATAGTGTCTTCTTGGTTGCTGAGTGCACGGCTCGGTTGTAAGCGAATTCTAGGAATGGCAGGCACTCCACCCAAGTCTTTAGGTTCTTCCCTAGTGTAGTTTTGAGAAGAGTTGATAGTGTCCTGTTGACAACTTCAGTTTGGCCATCGGTTTGAGGATGGCAGGTGGTTGAGAAGAGTAGCTTCGTGCCTAGCTTTCTCCAAAGGGTCCTCCAGAAATGGCTGAGGAACTTGGTGTCCCTGTCTGATACGATGGTCCTTGGCACTCCATGAAGCCGTACTATCTCCCTGAAGAACAGCATAGCTGTTTGTGTGGCATCATTGACATTGGCACACGGAATGAAGTGTGCCATCTTGGAGAATCTGTCCACCACTACAAAGATTGCATCTTTGTGGTTGATCTTGGGCAGAGCTAGAACAAAGTCCATTGAGATGTCCACCCATGGATGTGTAGGTATGGGCAGTGGGAGATACAACCCGTGAGATTGCACTCGGGACTTTGCCTTCTTGCAAGTGATGCATCTTGCACAATGAGCTTCTACTGTCCTCTTGATGTGTGGCCAGTAGAAGTGCTCCTTGACCACTGCTAGAGTCTTGTCGACACCAAAGTGGCCCATGAGTCCTCCTCCATGAGCTTCTCGGATGATAAGCTCCTTAATGATCCTTGTGGTATGCACAGCCTTTTTTCTCAGAACAAGAATCCCTCATGGATGTAGAACTTGCCATGACTCCCTGTGCCACACTCCTTGTAGCTCTCAGCAAAGTCATGATCATCCTTGTATAGGTCCTTGATGTGCTCGAACCCTAGGACCTTTGCCTCCATGGTGGATATCAAGGCAAACCTCCTTGATAGTGCATCGGCTACCACATTATCTTTGCCCTTCTTGTACTTGATGACGTACGGGAAGGTCTCTATGAACTCCATCCACCTTGCATGTCTCCTCTTGAGATTGGTTTGCCCGCTGAGGTGTTTGAGAGTCTCATGATCAGTGTGGATCACAAACTCCTTGGACAGCAAGTAATGCTGCCATGTCTCCAATGCTCGGACAAGGGCATAAAGCTCCTTGTCATAAGTGGGGTAGTTCAGTGAGGCACCACCTAGCTTCTCACTGAAATATGCCACTGGTCTCCCTCCTTGGGTTAGCACTGCTCCTATGCCTATTCCAGAGGCATCACACTCCACTTCAAACGCCTTGTTGAAGTCGGGAAGGACTAGCACTGGTGCGTGTGTAAGGCTGTCCTTCAAGGCCTGGAATGCCTTCTCCTGAGCTTCTCCCCAGCTGAATCCCACGTTCTTCTTCACTACTACCGTCAATGGTGAGGCAATACTGCTGAAGTTGGGCACGAATCTCCTATAGAAGCTGGCCAGTCCGTGGAAGCTCCTTACTTGGCTGATGTTGCCTGGTGTTGGCCATTCTTGTATGGCTCGAATCTTCTCTTCATCAACCTGTAGGCCCTGTGAACTTACAACAAAACCCAAAAAGACAAGTTTATCAGTACAAAAGATGCACTTCTTGAGATTGGCATAAAGCTCTTCTTGTCGAAGGGTTTTAAGTACCATCTCAAGATGTGTGAGGTGTTCCTGTAGGCACTTACTATAAACTAGTATGTCATCAAAGTAAACTACTACAAACTTACTGATGTACGCCCTAAGAACTTGGTTCATAAGGCGCATGAAGGTGCTTGGGGCATTAGTCAAGCCAAATGGCATGACTGTCCACTCGTAGAGCCCTTGCTTTGTCTTGAAAGCAGTCTTCCATTCATCACCTTCCTTCATCCTGACTTGCTGGTATCCACTATTGAGGTCTATCTTGGAGAAGACCGTGGCTCCACTCAGCTCATCTAGCATGTCATCCAGCCGTGGTATTGGATGCCGGTACTTGACAGTGATGTTGTTGATTGTTCGGCAGTCCACGCACATTCGGCAAGTCCCATCTTTCTTGGGAACTAGGAGCACTGGTACGGCACATGGACTGAGGCTCTCTCGAACATATCCTTTCTCCAGGAGCTCCTTGACTTACTTCTCAAGCTCCTTGGACTCCTCTGGACTCATCCTGTAGGCTGGCCGGTTGGCCAGGGCTGCTCCGGGCACTAGATCAATCTGGCGTTCTATGCCACGTAAAGGAGGCAAGCCTGCTGGTATCTCCTCTGGAAATACATCCTGGAACTTGTTGAGGAGAGTTGCTACTTCAGGAGGTAGCTCTACCTGTTCCCTTTCTACATTCAACACTTCCTTGAAAACCATTAGTAACATTAAATCCTTCGAGGCTAAAGCTCTCCGGACATGGCTTGGTTGAATAAGAAAATTAGACTTGATAAGTTTCTTTTCCTTACTCATTTGGGGTTGTAGCTCATGTACCTGGGCAGGTGTAAGAGGAGCCAAGCTGACCTTTCTTTGTCATGCACAAAAGTGTAGAGATTGGTTCGGCCATCATGCCTGGTCTCTTTGTCAAACTGCCATGGTCTTCCTAGCAGAAGATGGCCAGCTTGCATGGGCACCACGTTGCACACGACCTGGTCTTGGTACTTGCCCACACTGAATGGCACAGTGACTTGCTCATGAATCTTGAGCTCCACTTTGTCATCCAGCCATCTCAGTCTATATGGTCGAGGATGCCGTGTCCTCTCTAGACCTAGCTTATCAACCATATACGCACTAGCAACGTTAGTGCAAGAACCACCATCTATGATGAGGTTACATACCTTGCCCTTGATGGTGCAACGGCTGTGGAAGATGTTCTCCCTTTGGATGGTCTCTGAAGGATCCACCATTGCACTGAGAATGCGTCTAGTGACCAGCACTTCCCCACATCAGGGTACTCAATGTCACCATATTCCTCTTCTGGTTCATAGTCCTCTTCATCTTGGGACTCATATTCTCCAGCCTCCGTAATCAACATGACCCGGTTGTTTGGGCACTCCCTTGAGATGTGTTCACGACCCCTACACTTGAAACAAGTGATGTCACGTGATCTTTGAGGGTTAGAAGACTTACCAGGCTCTCTCTGGTCACGGGTGGTTTCAGGAGGCTTGCTCTTGAACCTTGACTCGATCTCTATGCTCTTGCCTTTGTCTACGGGCTTGGGCATATTGCTTGGTGCCCAAGGTGTCTTAGGCTTGCTGCTGATGTCTTGGCTCTTACGTTTGATGTGCTGCTCAGCCTGGACAGATAGGTGGAACAAGTCTTTGAAGTCATTGTAGATTTTTCTTTCCACCTTGCGGCTGATTCTTTCTTGGAGTCCATCCAAGAATTGTGCCATCAATGCTTCTTCATCATCATTGAGCTCAAATCTGTTCCTTAGCTTCTCGAACTCTTCATAGTACTCCTCTACTGATTTAGTACCCTGCTTAAGAGTACGAAAACGACGTTGCAAGTCTCTATGAAAGTAAGGTGGAACAAACCTTTGTCGAATGAGGTCTTTCATGTCAACCCATGGGTCTATGGGCCTCATTCTTTTCCTCCTTCTGTCAGATACCTCACGATCCCACCAGATGAGGGCATTGTCCGTGAGTTGTGCTACTGCCATTGAGACTCTCCTAGGTCCTGGTTGGTTGTAGTGATCAAAGATATGATCCATTCGCTTCTCCCAATCTAGGTAAGCCTTGGGGTCTACTTTTCCTGCAAAAGTTGGAGGAGTTAGTTTAACATCAGGATGAATTACCCGGTTATAGGTGTATTCATCTCCATCCTCATGACGTCTAGGAGGCATTCTTGGTCTCTGGTGAAGACCATATGGCTCAAAGCCATCATCTTCTGCCTCTGATTGCCGTGGAGGTCCTCTCGGCCTATGGTGATAGTTATGAGGTTGTGTGTCCTCATCTCCATCTGGCTGGGGTTCCTCCTGTTCTTGCCGTGTCCTATGGTGCTCAGGACCCTCAGGACGGTCTTGCTCAGCTCTCACGTGCCTTATGGCCTGGAATCTCACCGGTCTTTCCACGCGCTCCAACCTCTCGCCTATGGATGCGAGTTGGGTTTGTAGTGTGGTGAACATGGCCATCATGGCGTCGGTTGCTTCTCTGTTTTCTTCTGCCATTGTGTGCTACAAAGAAAGAAGACAAGTTAGGATGCTCCTAAATTATTAGGAGGGTTTTCTTTTTATAAGGATTCAAAAATTTGCAAAAAGGAAAAAATCTGAGAATTGGAAATTCAAAGATATGAAGATTTGAAAAAAAGGAAACTTTCTTGACAACTTGTGGTAGCTGTCCCATTCGAATTCTTTTAGTATTTTTTCTATTTTATTTTTCTTTTCTTTTTAATTTAACTTAAAAATAAAAGAAATATGATTTAAACAAAAAGGAAAACGTGAATGGCAATGCAAAAGTGAATCTAAACCCTAGTGATACACGTAGAAGGCTAGATGCACTCGGTTTGGAGTTTGATGTTATTTTTTGATTTTTCCTGAATGCGACTTAAACTAATGCAAGAACTAAAAACAAAACAAGCAAAAGGATAGAAACAACCTGGTTTAGGAGCTTTAAGCTCTGATACCAAAATGATACAAGCCTTAATTCAAGGATGTATGCACGTGGGCTGTTTGTAGAAGATTAGGTGAGAAACTCAACCTTAGGCTTCTGGATGGGGGTTTTCTGGTTGGTAAAAGATGGAAGGGTGAAGTGAACCACACGAGGGTGATGAACCTCGTGATAAATCACAAACTTAGAGCTAGGAGGGCTGGTCTCAACTAGGTTCTAAGCGCACAAGATTCTTAGAGAGAAAACTTGTAGGAAAAAGTTCTACTTTATTAATAATCAAAAAGGTTGTCGAACTACAATGCTGGAAGGAGCCTTATTAATATGCTCGACAGCTTGACCTTCTAGGGTCGACTCAAATAACAAAAGGAAAATTTACAAAAGTGCACAAAAGGAAAAGATACAAAAGTGTATAATCGAAAAAGGACCAATTCCTAAAATGTTCTTGACTCAAAAATGTAAAGCATCTAGATCCTACCCTGCAAAACAGAAAGAGGCATATATTCGAATTGAAACTTACCTTAACTTACTTCATGGCCAAGAAATGGAAGGTGGCCGTCCTTGTGGCATGCACACGCTTTGCTCCTAGTCTTCGACTTGGAGTAGGGTTAAGAATCTTTGGGCCCTGACCTCTCTTGCCACTAAAGCCCAAGTCTCTGATGTCCCTTGTGTTTTTGAGAAGCTATTGGACTCTTCCTTGTACTTTTGGCCCATTGTCCTTAGTCGATCTTCTTCTAGAAGCTTGTCAACCCATAGGCTGAATTTGTGGAAGAGTGCCCTTGATCTGCTTCTTGTCATTGCTCCTTGAGGTACCACTGGTGTTGAGACTTCCTCTAAGTGCATGTCCTGGAGCTGGTATCTCATTTGGTCCGAGTCCTCTTGTGTAGAAGTGGAAGTGCGCGTGTACTCGGCTGGATCGGCTGTACTGGCTGGATTGTGCGCGGTACTGGCCGGAATGACTTCAGGACCGGCCAAGTTGATCCCGGAGTCGGCGGTGTCATCAGAGGGACCGGCGGTGTCATTCACGTCCCCACCAAGTGTGCCGGAAGCTTGGGCCTCTCCGCTGGCAATGTTGACCGGTCTGGTCCTATAGGTCGAGGGTCCGGCGGTACTGTCTGGTCCGGCAGGCGCGCCAGATGGTCCTGCTGTCTCGGGCAAGCTTCCTGGTCGGCCAGTCTGGTCTCCTGGCTGGATGTACGACCTGATGTCCTCATCAAGATCGTTAGCAGGATCCGGGGTGTTACACGATCAACATGATATGTCTGCACTAAATCATTCGTAACTTTTTATTTAGAGTTCAGAATGACATGAATCCAACAGCCACGTTAGGCTAACTCAATTTTCTATATTGTGACAACATTTGAGAGCGAAAGAGCTACGACAGAGCCTCCAAGTAATCCAATGTATCCCAAACTGTGTGATGCCATGCATTATATTTCATTTATAAGCCTTTACTTAAGGAGCACCAATGACCAGTTTCAAATGATAATTTTAACTAGCTGATCAACTTGACATGTCCCCCACACACAATAGTTCGTAACTTTTTATTTAAAGTTCAGAAGGACACAAGTGTAATGCCCATGTTAACCTAGCTAAATTTTTTATATTGTGACAACTTTAGAGACTGAAAGAGCAACAGCAAAGCCTCCAAGTAATCTAATGTTTCCCAAACAGCGTGATGCCATGCATTATGATTCATTATTAAGACTTTACTCATGGAGCACCAATGATCAGTTTAGAATGATAATTTTTACTAGCTGATCAACTTGACAAGTCTACAGTAAATTGTCAGTAACTTTTGATTAAGAGTTCAAAATGACACGAATCCAACGCCCATGTTAAGATAGCTCAGTTTTCTATATTGTGACAACATTTGAGACTAAAAGAGCTATAAAAGGCCTCCAAGTAATCTATCCCAAACAACGTGATGTCATGCATTATGCTTCATTTGTAAGCCTTTACTCAAGGAGTACCAATGAACTGTTTAGAATGATCATTTTAACTGGCCAATCAACTTGATATGTTTGCACTAAATTGTTCGTACCTTTTGATATAGAGTTCAGAATGACACGAATCCAATGCCCACGTTGAGTTAGCTCAATTTTCTATATTGTGATAGCATTTCAGACTGAAAGAGGTACAAAAAAGCCTTGAAGTAATCTAATGTATCGCAAACAACGTGATGCCATGCATTATGCTTTAGTTCTAAGACTTTAATCAAGGATCATCAATGACCAGTTTAGAATGATCATTTTAACTAGCTGATCAATTTGACATGTCCGCACTAAATCATCAATAAATTTTGATTTAGATTTTAGAATGACACGAATCCATCGCCCACATTAAAGTAGCTCAATTTTCTATATTGCAACAACATTTGAGACTGAAAGAGCTACAAAAAAGCCTTGAAGTAAGCTAATGTATTCCAAACTACGTGATGCCATGCATTATGCTTCATTTGTAAGCTTTTACTCAAGGAGCACCAATGATCAGTTTAGAATGATCTTTTTAACTAAGCGATCAACTTGACATGACCGCACTAAATCATCTCTAACTTTTGATATAGAGTTTAGAATGACACAAATCCAGTGCCCATGTTAAGCTAGATAAATTTTCCATATTGCGACAACATTTGAGACTGAAAGAACTAAGAAAAAGTCTCCAAGTAATCCAATGTATCCGAAACTGCGTGATGTAATGCATTATGGTTCATTTGTAAGCTTTACTCAAGGAGCACTAATAATAAGTTTGGAATGATCATTTTTACTAGCTGATCAACTTTACATGTCCGCACTAAATAGTTTTTAACTTTCTATTTAAAGCTCAAAATGACATGAGTCAATGCCCAAGTTAAGTTTGCCCAGTTTTCCATATTGTGACAACAATCAAGACTGAAATATTTACGAAAAGGCCTGCAAGTAATCCAATGTATCCCAAACTGCGTGATGCCATGCATTATGCTTCATTTATAAGCTTTTACTTAAGAAGCACCAATGATCAGTTTAGAATGATCATTTTAACTTGCTGATCAACTTGACATGTCCGCACTAAATCGTCCATAACTTTGGATTTAGAGTTTAGAATGACATGAATCCAATGACCACGTTTAACTGGCTCTATTTTCTATATTGTGACAACCTTTGCGACTGAAAGAGGTACAAAAAATCCTCGAGGTAATCTAAACGTGATGCCATGCATTATGGTTCATTTGTAAGCCTTGACTTAAGTAGCACCAATGACGAGTTTAAAATGATCATTTTAACTGGCCGATCAACTTGACATGTCCACACTAAATCGTCTGTAACTTTTGAGTTATAGTTCAGTATGGCACGAATCCAACACCATGATAAGCTGGCTGAATTTTCTATATTGTGACAACATTTAAGACCGAAAGAACTACAACAAAGCCTCCTAGTGATCCAATGTATCCCAAACTGCATGATGCCATGCATTATGCTTCATTTATAAGTCTTTACTCAAGGATCAGTTTAACTAGACGATCAACTTGATAAGTCTGAGATAAATGGTCTATAACTTTTAATTTAGAGTTCAGAATGACACGAATCCAAAGCCCACGTTAAGCTATCTCAATTTTTTATATTGTGACAACATTTGAGGCTGAAAGAGTTACGACAGGGCCTCCAATTAATCCAGTGTATCCCAAACATTGTGATGCCATGCATTAATATTTCATTTATAAGCTTTTACTTAAGAAGAACCAATGACTAGTTTAGAATGATAATTTTAACTAGCAATTCACATTTACATATCCGCTGCACTAAATAGTTCGTAACTTTTTATTTAGAGTTCAGAAGGACACAAATCCAACACCCATGTTAAACTAGCTCAATTTTTTTAAATTTTGACAACTTTGGAGATTGAAAGAGGAACGACAAAACCTCCAAGTAATCCAATGTATCCCAGACTGCGTGATGCCATGCATTATGCTTCATTTATAAGCCTTTACTTAGGAAGAAACAATGATCAGTTAAATATGATCATTTTTACTTGCCGATCCACTTGACATGTTTGCACTAAATCGTTCGTATCTTTTTATTTAGACCTCAAAATGACATGAGTCCAACGCCCATGACAAGCTAGCTCAATTTTCTATATTGTGACAACATTTGAGACTAAAAGAGTTACGAAAACGCCTTCAAGTAATCCAATGTATCCCAAATTACGTGATGCCATGCATTATGCTTCATTTATAAGCCTTTACTAAATGAGCACCAATGATCAGTTTAGAATAATCATTTTAACTAGCCGGTCAACTTGACATGTCCGCACTAAATCATCTGTAACTTTTGATTTAGAGTTCAGAATGACACGAATCCAACGCCCACGTTAAGGTAGCTCAATTTTCTATATCGTAACAGCATTTGAGATTGAAAGAGCTACAAAAAACCTCGAGATAATCTAATGTATCCCAAATAACTTCATGCCATTCATTATGCTTCATTTGTAAGCCTTTTGAATGATCATTTTTACTGGCCAGTCAACTTGACATGTCCGCACTAAATCGTACATAACTTTTGATATAGAGTTTAGAATGACACGAATCCAACGCCCATGTTAATCTAGTTCAATTTTCTATATTGTGCGACATTTGAGAATGAAAAAGCTACGAAAATGCCTCCAAGTAATCTAATGTATCCCAAACTGTGTGATGTCATGCATTATGTTTCATTTGTAAGCCTTTACTCACGGAGCACTAATGATCAGTTTAGAATGATCATATTAATTGGCTGATCAACTTGACATGTTGGCACTAAATCATCTGTAACTTTTGATTCGGAGTTCAAAATGACACAAATCCAACAACTACATTAAGCTAGCTTAATTTTCTATATTATGACAAAATTTAAGACCGAAATAGCAATGAGAAATCCTCCAAGTTATCCAATCCATCCCAAACAACGTGATGCGATGAATTATGTTTCATTTATAAGCCTTTACTCAAGGAGCACCAATGATAAGTTTAGAATGATCATTTTTACTAGCTGATCTACATTACATGTCCGCACTAAGTCTTCTTTAACTTCTGATTTAGAGCTCAAAATGACATGAGTCCAACGCCCACGTTAAAATAGCTCAATTTTCTATATTATGACAAAATTTGAGACAGAAAGAATTACGAAAAATCCTCCAAGTAATCCAATGTATTCCAAATTGCGTGATGTCATTATGCTTCATTTATAAGCCTTTAATTAAGGAACACCAATGAACAATTTAGAATGATCATTTTAACTGGTCGATCAACTTGACATGTCTACACTAAATCATCCGTAACGTTTGATTTATAGTTTGGAGTGACAGTAATCCAATGCCCACGTTAAGCTAGCTAAATTTTCCATATTGTGACAACATTTGACATTGAAAGAACTACGAAAAAGCTTCCAAGTAATCCACTATATCCCAAACTCCATGATGCCATGCATTATACTTTTATTTATAAGCCTTTACTCAAGGAGCACAATTGATCAGTTCAGAATGACCAATTTAACTGACTGATAACCATGACATGTCCGCACTAAATCATAATTAACTTTTGATTTAGAGTTCAAAATGACACGAACCAATGCTCACGTTAACCTAGCTCAAATTTCTTTATTGTGACAACATTTGAGACTGAAAGAGCTACAAAAAATCCTCTAAGTAATCTAATTTATCCCAAACTGCGTGGTGCCATGCATTATGCTTCATTTATAAGACTTTACTCAAGGAGCATCAATTATTAGTTTAGAATGAACATTTTACATGGTCGATCAACTTATCATGTGCGCAGTAAATCCTCCGTAACTTTTGATTTAGAGTTTAGAATGACACGAATACAATTCCCACATTAAGCTAGCTCCATTTTCCATATTGTGACAACATTTGAGATTGAAATAACTACGAAAAAGCCTCTAAGTAATCCAATGTATTCCAAAGTCCGTGATGCCATATATTATACTTCATTTCATAAGCCTTTACTCAAGCTGTACAAATGATCTGTTTAGAATGATCATTTTAACAGGCCGATCAATTTGACATGTCCAAAATAAATCGGTCTTAACATTTTGATTTAGAGTTCAGAATGACATGAATTCAACGCCCACATTAAGCTAGTTCAATTTTCGATATTGTGCGACATTTGATACTTAAAGAACTACAACAAAGCTTCCAAGTAATCCAATGTATCCCAGATTGCGTGATGTCATGCATTATATTTAATTTATAAGCCTTTACTCAAAGAGCACCAATGATCAGTTTAGTATGATCATTTGAACTGGCCAATCAACTTTACATGTACACACTAAATCATTTGTAACTTTTGATTTGGATTTCAAAATGACACAAATCCAAGACCTACGTATGCTAGCTCAATATTCTATATTGTGACAAAATTTAAGACCCAAATAGCTATGAGAAATCCTACAATTAATCCAATCTATTCTAAACTGTGTGATGCCATCAATACAAGAAAACATTAACATTTCCGACGGCATTTCCGATGGAAATAAAACCGTCGGAATTCTCGAACTACATGGCGGTGGCTTTCCGACGGAATACCGAGGGAACCTCAATCATCGGGGATCCGTCGGTAATTCTCGACGCCAGCACCACCGTCAGAAAATCGATGGTAAAACCTGACGGTAAACCATCGATTTTCCGATGAACATGTTGTCGTCGGGATATCCTCATGAAACCATCGCAAATTACCATCGAAACTCAGACCGTCGGTTGTTTCCGACGACTTCCCAACAGTGTGTTGTTTTTACTATCCTTCGGGAATCCGTCGGGAATATACCGATGGGATGACGTCGAGTTTCGTTGGTAAGTCGTCGGAAATATCCAAGCATGGTCGGAATCCATCGGCAATCTGTCGGAAACTTAAGAATAATCTATTAGAAATTTGTGATTTTCTGGTAGTTGTCGGAAACCATCGGAAATCCGTCGGAAAAAAAAGAATAATCTATTAAAAATTTGTGATTATCCGGCAATGGTCGGAAACCGACATAATTCCGTCAGAAAAGGGAATATTCTTAAGAATGAAAAATAAAAAATTTGTGATTATCTATTAAAAATTGTAATAATCTGTTAAAAATTCATAATAATCTGTTAAAAATTCGTAATAATCTGTTAAAAAAATTCATGATAATATCTAATTTTCACAATAAATATGCTATGGTCATTCACAATTTCATCAGAACAAATTTTTTTAAGAAAATGTGTTCTTCGGATTTTTATGAGTATTTTCGATCGTGAATGGATAAAACTCGATATGATTCAACAACGGGGGAATTGACTGATGAATTTGCGCAAGGTGTTGAAGAGTTTATGGAATTCGCATCAAACAATAGCATGACATCAGAATACGGTAAAATGTATTTTTCGTGTATTAAATATCAAAATCATAAATTAATCTCTGTTAGAGAAGTACGTAATCATTTGTATAGGACTGGATTTATGCCGAGTTACAAAATTTGGTATTCACATGGAGAAACTGATGCAACGATGCAATATTATGGTAGTACTTCAAAACGGATAGATAGTACTATTGTTAGGGTAGAGGAACCAGCATCACAAGTTGATATAAACGGAGGTAAAGTTCAGATGGTGAATGATGCATTTCGTGAACAAAGAGCATTGTGTATCGAAGATAGTAGCAGAATAGAGGAACCTAATTTGGAAGCCCAAAATTTTTTTGATATGTTAGATACATATAAGCAGCCTTTGTAGCAATCTGAACACACGGCAAATCCTATGAGATTGCATCGGATGCAGAAGCATGGAAACATTTTCAACAGGTTTATCCTAATTTTGCATATGAGCCTAGAAACGTATACCTCGGATTATCTACAAATGAATTCAACCCTTTTGGGAAGCATGGGAGGCAATACTCGTTGTGGCCAGTTATCGTTACACCTTATAATTTGCCTCCTTCGTTGTGCATGAAAAGAGAGTTTTTGTTTCTAACAATTCTCGTCCCCGGCCTAGAGCATCATAAGCGATCGCTTGATATTTTCTTGTAGCCACTAATTCATGAGTTAAAAATATTGTGGGAAAATGGTGTCGAAGCATTCGATGTTTCCAACCAACACAACTTCTTGATGCGAGCAGTACTTATGTAGACTATAAGTGATTTCCTAGCATATGGTATGTTGTCAGGATGGTCGACGCATGGAAGATTAGCATGCCCATATTATAAAGATAATATTGATGTGTTCCAACTGAAACATGGACGAAAGACTAGTTGGTTCGATTGTCATCGTCGATTTCTAACACAAGATCATCTATATCGCCAGAGGACGATATTGTTTAGGAAAAACGAAAAAAATTTTGATGGTACACCTCCTATTCTTGACGGGAATTATATGATGACTAAATTTAGATATTTTGGTGCTAAGAGAACGGCTTCATGTGGAGGTAACGGACATTACCCCGTTGATGGTTGTGGTGAATATCATAATTGGCACAAAAAGAGCATTTTTTGGGATTTACCATATTGGAAGGATCATTTGTTGCGCCATAATCTAGATGTTATGCACATTGAGAAGAATTTTTTCGACAACATAATAAATACCATTCTAAATGTACAAGGAAAAACAAAAAATAATTTGAAAGTTAGATTGGATTCGCCAGATATTTGTTCCCGGAAGGATTTACATGTAATGTCAAATGGAACATCATTTTCTCCCGCATTTCAGTTGGATGCGCGTGGAAAAGACGAATTCTTTGACTGGATTAAGCATAGTGTTAAATTTCCAAATGGATACACATCTAATCTTCGTAATTGTGTCGATATTATTGAAAACAAATTCTCAGAGATGAAAAGTCATGATTGTCATGTTGTCATGCAAAGACTATTCCCATTTGCCTTTAGCGATCTGCTGCCTAAAAACGTCTACGGAGCAATTACAGGTACGTTTACATTATTTTACATATAAATAACCATAATTTCATATATTATATTATATTAAAATATTTTTTTATGTAGGGATTGGTGCTATTTTCCAAGATTTATGTACAAGATCACTTATTACAAACAATATCCGAAATTTGGAGGAAAAAAATACCGGTTCTCATTTGCAATCTGGAGAAAATATTTCCACCAGCGTTTTTTGATGTTATGGAGCATCTTCCCATTCACCTCCCTAGAGAAGTAGTGCTTGGAAGACCTGTTCAGTACCGATGGATGTATCCTTTTGAGAGATATATGTTCCACCTAAAGAAAAAAGTTAAAAATCTTGCCAGGGTTGAAGGTTCAATCGTATCACAAAGTATTAATGAAGAAACATCTAACTTCGCTAGCTAATATTTTCCATTGCAAGTGCAAAAAAATAGACGACCTGCACGACATGATGATGGAGGAGAAAAACCATGCTTTCCAGTGTATGTGCGAGAAATATTTGCACAATTGGACGTTTAAGTGGAAAAGAGAAGACACGATGCCTATCAGATGAGGAACACAATCACTTGCATTTGTATATTTTGACAAATTGCGATGACGTTTTGGAATATGAAAGGTACATTCAATTAAAAAAAAATTTAGTTGTTATTATAATTTATCGTTAATTATTTTTTTTCATAATTAACAAGATATACATGGAACAAATACGTGTTCAATATTAAGATTACAGCTAGAATGAATTGGTCGAACTTAAAAAAAGCGAATTTGCAAGATGGTTGCATTTTTATGTTAGTGTTACCACAATTATGTAATTTTCAATAATAATTTACTATATATATTTATAATTGACTACATTCAATTATTTTGTAGATTACTACAGGTCCTTCTAGGGGGATAACGTTTCCCACGTAGTTAGTTGAGTTGGTGAGTGGTCATACATTTACTACAAAATCTTATCCAATGTATTGTGTTCATGGATATGCTTTTAAGAGTCATCGCAAAGGAAACCCACAAACAACTTGTAATTATGGTGTATCATCTCAATCGGGAGAAATTATATACAATAGTGTTATTCGTGAAATATTAGAAGTTCACTATCCAGGAATGATTGATTTGAGGTGTATTGTGCTCTATTGTGACTGGTATGACCCTGTCATGGGTCAACGTGAAAATGAATTCGGTGTTACATCTGTCCACTCTCGTAGACAACATCGAAAATATGATCCTTTCATACTTGCATCACATGCAAGCGGACCAGGTTTGTTACATTTGATATCCTCGTGTAAAGAACAAGCAAGATCCTTGGATTACAGTGACCTCAATACATCCTAGAGGAATGGTATGTGATTACCGAACAAAAGCCTATGCAACAAAGCACAATTGGTAATTTAGGTTCCATAGACACTTCTCTTGAAGTTAACCTTATTGTTGATGACACTATGAACGGAGTTTACAACGTGTTTCACGATTCAGAAGAAGAGACAGGCGAGTTTGGCGACCAAAATTCAGCTAATTCAGAATATTCATCAGATTAAAATTAAATTTGTGATAATAATGTTTTATTTTTTTCCTACTTTAATTATATATAAATTATCTTTTTTATAATAATTCATTCCAAATTATTATAATTAAAATAAATTATGCTAAACCGAAAAGTATTGATTTTCTCACCCGACAGATTTCAACATTTATTGGAAATTATAAGATATGTTTTGGTATAACATTGGTTTTCAATTTCTTGAAGCCGTAATGTATATGTGTAGTGTTATATTAGCAGTTTTGTTTTGTTTTGTTTTGATCTCGACTAACTAATTAATGAAACATATTCGTTTGTTATGGTGTTTTATATTTCTCCGATTTTATTTGGTTCATCACATGTTGTAGGTTTTATTATACTTATATTTGCTATGTTTCTTTTGTTAACCTATATATCTCTATGTATATATTATATATATGACTTTGCATATGGGAAAAGTGTGGATTTGTATATTTTAGTTCTTGGATGCACTACGAAAAATTACTATTAATTATATGATTTTTTGTCCATTATATATTTTCAAAAATCTATTTGGTTATATAATAATATGCATGTGTTTCCCATTAGTGTCGATGAAAATAACTTTGATATTTGAAAATAACTCACGTACCCGACGGATTTCCGATGGCTTTGGTAAGTCCGTCGGAAAGCCGTCAGAAAACAGTCAAAAACGTATTTCCAACGTGGACAAACTATTTGTTGATCATGCACGATGTTTAAAGAGTTCGACGGATTTCCGACAGATGGCCGACAGATTTCCGATGGCCTTATGCGGGAAATGTAATTACCAACGCAGCCTTTTGTGAAAATATTTATTGAATTACCGATGGATTTCCAACGGAAATTGCCGTCAGAAATATCTAATATAACTTACAATGGAAATTTCTCCTGCTCCCTCCCGCTTTCTCTCCTTCTCTCTGCCTCTTCGCCTCATTGCCGTCGTCGTCGCCGTTTCTCGCAAATTATCATCGTTTTCTTGTAAACCATGTAAGTTTTTTTGCAAATCATGTAAGTTTTCTTTTTTACAACATCAAATTAATACTAATATTTTTCTAGTATGTAATTTTTGTTTGTAATATTTGTCAACTACTCGAGTACAAAGCGTATGAACAATTCTTTTGAATATCTTGCAATTTTTCTCAAACCAAATACTAATATCAAACGAACCAAGTCTTTGTATAACAGTAAGTTTATGTAGAGGAAAAGTTATTGGGAGATTTCGAAGACTAAGCAAGGTCTTCTAGTACAATAGTTTTACCAAAAAAAGAACTGTTTCTAATAGTTCTGTTACTCAAAAGGGGAAACCAAAACAACTGTTTGTAATAGTTGTTTCTAATTTACACCATAGTTTTGATTATTGCGACGGAATGAGATTCTGGGATTTTTTAACGTTTTGATTTTGATGGCAGAAACACGGCTGTACTATCTTCACAGCTATTGGGAATTCGTTTTTGAATCTTTAATTAGTGAAGTTTAATAAATTTGTGAAGTTTTGTGAAGTTTTGTGAAGTTTTATAATACACCGCTTAAACAACATATTTAAATATTGTGAAGTTTTGTGAAGTTTTTGTGAATTTTTACAAATATGATAATTAAATATTTATGTGTCATTCCACTTTGTCGAAGTGTAATTACATTTATCTCAATGCTGTTGAGTGCCTCACTATTAAAATAAATTGTAACTCACTTTTGCAATACTTGGTCAATTATTATAAATTACTCTTTAGTTTCAAAAAAAACAGGGTAAATAGTAAATATAGATAAATTCATAAAATATTACAATAATAATGTTTTAAGGAAATTCGACATGGTAAATAAAATTTTCTTTAATTATATTTAAAATAATTATTTTAACGCTATTCTATTATATTTAAAAGAATTATTTAAACGCTACTCTAATAAAAATTCGTAGGTTTGGTATTTCAAACAACGGAATAGGCAAATCTATATTAAAGATGTTTTATTCTCTTTTGAACAAATCATATACCAAATTTAAAGATATTCCATACGAAGAACGTCAGATTTGGTTCAGTATATTTGCGTACGTATTTAAATTTTAAATATATAATTATTTTAAATAGTTTTTAATAATTTTTTTAGTAATATATAAGTAAATTTCGCACCAAGAATTTACATGGGATCCCATGAACACAAAATTGGTGGAAGAAGCTTTCGAAAAAGAGGCTGCACTACAATTTTCCCGCCACATGAACGAGTGGAAGCAAAAATAGAAAAAAGGAAAAGATAAACCAAGAGGGTTGAATGAGTCGGTTTGGAACGACTTTATTCGTTATTGGGAATCTTCCAACGCTGAGGTCATCTCGAGAACTAATTCAGGAAACCGGAAGAGCGACCGAGGAGGCAAAGACATTTATATTCATAATGCCGGATCAAATAGTTTTCCGAGACGAGCCGATCAATTGGTAAATTAATTATTATATTAATTTTATTTATTATTATTTGAAAATTTTTAAATTATTAATTTAGAATTTTTTTACTTTTAGGCACAAGAAATTGGAGCACCTTCAGACCACTTGCAACTTCTCGAGGCCGTCCATACGAACAAAAATGCTGGTCGCATCCAAGATGGTATCGTTAGTGAGATCATCGAAAAAGTAAAAACGAAAAAAGTGATATTTTAATCCAGCAGTCTCAAGTTGGTTCTTCATCATTGGTCGCCGAATTGCCTCGTTCTGAGATTAACCATCTCGTTTTTGATGTAAGTTTGATTTTTTATATAATTAATATTATAATAACTTTCTAATAATATTTTTTTTGTTTTTACAAGAAGTACCATTTCCTCATCGTCGTCATCCAGGACTCGGGAGAGTTGTAGATACTGGTGGCGTAACATCTACAGCTAGAAACGAGGAAAATGAACAGATAAAAAAATGGCATCTATGAAGAAGAAATGATGACTATTTTCCTCCTGCTTCTCCTCCTGCCCCTCCGTTGTAATTTGTATTTTAAATCAATTGTTTAATTATTATTATATTTATAATTCGAATATTATTTTTATTAACTGTATTCTTATTTTTAAAATACTTTAAAATATTAATATTAATTTAATATATATATATATATATATATATATTAATTATTTTAATATTTTTAATAAATATATTTTTAATAAATATATTTTAAAAATATTTAATGAAAAATTTTAAAAAATAAATTTTTTATTTTTTTGTAATTTATTATTTCTGACGGATTCTATCGTCGGTAATTTCCGACGGAATCTTCCATCGGAAACATGTCGTCTAAATCCCGATGGGTAAACACCGTCGGGATATATCACCAATTCACATTCCCGACGGCAATAGTCATTGCAAAACTCTCCATCGCAAATTCGTCGGGAAGTTCAGACGGAAGAACACCATTGAATATCTATCAGAGTTTTCCGACGGCATGAGACCATCGTATATCCATCGGAATGTTCCGACAGAATACGTCCACCGAATATCTGTCGGTAATTTCTGACGGCATGATTCCATCGCCTTTCCGTCAGAAATTTCTGACGGCCTGTTTTATCGCAAAGCCATCAAAAATTCCTGATACTTTCCCAACGGAAATTAATTTCTGATGAAATAGTCCCGACAAACTATTTTTGTCGGATAATAGACGGAAATCAGTATTACCAACATATTTTTGACGAAACTGGCCGTCGGAAATTTGATGTTTTCTTGTAGTGCATGCATTATGCTTCATATATAAGCCTTAAATCAAGGAGCACCAATGATAAGTTTAGAATGATCATTTTTACTAGCTGATCGACTTTACATATCCGCATTAAATCGTCTTTAGCTTTTGATTTAGTGCTCAGAATAATATGAGTCCAACACCCACGTTAAACTAACCCAATTTTCCATATTGAGAAAAAATTAAAGATTGAAAGAGGTACAAAAAAGCTTCCAAATAATCCAATGTATCGCAAACTGCATGATGTCATGCATTATGTTTCATTTATAAGCCTTCACTTAAGGAGCACTAATGAATAATTTAGAATGATCATTTTAACTGGCCGATCAACTTGACATAGATGCACTAAATCGTCAATAACTTTTGATTTAAAGTTTAAAATGACATGAACCAATGCACACGTTAACCTACCTCAATTTTCTATATTTTGATAATATTTGAGACTAAAAGAGCTAGGACAAAGCCCCCAAGTATTCCAATCTATTCCAAAGGGTGTTATGCCATGCATTATGCTTCATTTATAAGTATTTACTCAAGGAGGACCAATAATAAGTTTCAAACGATCATTTTTACCAGCTGATCAATTTTACATGTGGGCAGAAAATCATGTTTACCTTTTCATTTAGAGCTCAAAATGATATGAGTCCAACGCTCAGTTAATCTAGCTCAATTTTCCATATTGTGACAATATTTGAGAATGAAAGAGTTACGAAAAAAGCCTCGAAGTAATCCAATGTATCCCAAAGTGCGTGATGCCATGCATTATGATTCCTTTATAAGTCTTTACTTAAGGATCACAAATGATGAGTTTAGAATGATCAGTCTAGAATGATCATTTTAACTGGCCGATCAACTTGCCATGTACGCACAAAATCTTTTATAACTTTTGATTTAGAGATTAGGATGACACGAATCTAACGCCCATGTTAAGCTAGCTTAATCTTCTATTTTGTGACTACGGTTAAGACTGAAAGAGCTATGACAAAGTCCCCATGTAATCCAATCTATCCAAGTAATCCAATGTATCGCAAACTGCATGATGTCATGCATTATGTTTCATTTATAAGCGTTCACTAAGGAGCACTAATGAATAATTCAGAATGATCATTTTAACTGGTCGATCAACCTGACACATATGCACTAAATCGTCAGTAACTTTTGATTTAAAGTTTAAAATGACATGAACCAATGCACACGTTAACCTAGCTCAATTTTCTGTATTTTGATAATATTTGAGACTAAAAGAGTTAGGACAAAGCCTCCAAGTATTCCAATCTATTCCAAAGGGTGTGATGCCATGCATTATGCTTCATTTATAAGTATTTACTCAAGGAGCACCAATAATAAGTTTCAAACGATCATTTTTACCAGCTGATCAATTTTACATGTGGGTACAAAATCATGTTTACCTTTTCATTTAGAGCTCAAAATGATATGAGTCCAACGCTCAGTTAATCCAGCTCAATTTTCAATATTGTGAAAATATTTGAGAATGAAAGAGTTACGAAAAAAGCCTCGAAGTAATCCAATGTATCCCAAAGTACGTGATGCCATGCATTATGATTCCTTTATAAGCCTTTACTTAAGGATCACGAATGACGAGTTTAGAATGATCAGTCTAGAATGATCATTTTAACTGGCCGATCAACTTGACATGTACGCACAAAATCTTTTATAACTTTTGATTTAGAGTTTAGGATGACACGAATCTAACGCCAATGTTAAGCTAGCTTAATCTTCTATTTTGTGACTACGTTTGAGACTGAAAGAGCTACGACAAAGTCTCCATGTAATCCAATCTATCCAAGTAATCCAATGTATCGCAAACTGCATGATGTCATACATTATGTTTCATTTATAAGCCTTCACTTAAGGAGCACTAATGAATAATTTAGAATGATCATTTTAACTGGCCGATCAACCTGACATATATGCACTAAATTGTCAGTAACTTTTGATTTAAAGTTTAAAATGACATGAACCAATGCACACGTTAACCTAGCTCAATTTTCTATATTTTGATAATATTTGAGACTAAAAGAGCTAGGACAAAGCCTCCAAGTATTCCAATCTATTCCAAAGGGTGTGATGCCACGCAATATGCTTCATTTATAAGTATTTACTCAAGGAGTACCAATAATAAGTTATAAACGATCATTTTTACCAGCTGATCAATTTTACATGTGGGCACAAAATCATGTTTTCTTTTCATTTAGAGCTCAAAATGATATGAGTCCAACGCTCAGTTAATCTAGCTCAATTTTCCATATTGTGACAATATTTGAGAATGAAAGAGTTATGAAAAAAGCCTCGAAGTAATCCAATGTATCCCTAAGTGCGTGATGCCATGCATTATGATTCTTTTATAAGCCTTTACTTAAGGATCACAAGTTTAGAATGATCAGTCTAGAATGATCATTTTAACTGGCCGATCAACTTGACATGTACGCACAATATCTTTTATAACTTTTGATTTAGAGTTTAGGATGACACGAATCCAACGCCCATGTTAAGCTAGCTTAATCTTCTATTTTGTGACTACGTTTGAGACTGAAAGAGCTACGACAAAGTCTCCATGTAATCCAATCTATGCAAACCTGCGTGATTTTATGCATTAGGCTTCATTTATACACCATTACTCAAGGAGCACCAATCATCATTTTAGAATGATCATTTAAACTGGTCGATCAACTTGATATGTCCACACTAAATTGTCTGTAACTTGTTTTTTGGAGTTCAAAATGACACCAATCCAATGCCACGTTAAGCTATCTCAGTTTTCCTTCTTGTGACAACATTTGAGATTGAAAGAGCTACGATAAAACCTCCAAGTAATCTAATGTATTCTAAACTACATGATGCGACGCATTATGCTTTATTGATAAACCTTTACTCAAGGAGCACCAATGATCAATTTAGAACGATCATTTTAACTGGCCGATCAACTTGACATATCCACACTAAATCGTCCGTAACGTTTGATTTAGAGTTCAGAATGACACGAATCCAACGCCACGTTAAGCTAGCTCAGTTTTCCATATTTGGACAACATTTGAGATTGAAAGAGCTACGACAAAACCTCAAAGTAATCCAATGTATTCCAAACTACATGATGCTATGCATTATGCTTCATTTATAAGTCTTTACTCAAGGAGCACCAATGATCAATTTAAAATGATCATTTTAACTGGCCGATCAACTTGACTTGTACGCAATAAATCGTCCATAAGTTTTGATTTAAAGTTTAGAATAACACGAATCCAACGCCACATTAAGCTAGATAATTTTTTCAAATTGTGACAACATTTGAGACTACGATAAAGCCTTAAGTAATCCGCTGTATGCCAAAGTGTGTGATGCCATGCATTATATCTCATTTATAAGCCTTTACTAAAAGTGCACTAATGTTCAGTTTAAAATAATCATTTTAACTGTCCGATGTACTTGATATGTCCGCACGAAATCGTCCGTAACTTTTGATTTAGAGTTTAAAATGACATGAATCCAACGCCTACGTTAAGGTAGCTGAATTTCTATATTGTTACAAAATTTAAGACCAAAATAGCTACGACAAAGCCTCCAAAAAATCTAATCTATCCTAAACTGTGTGATGCTATGCATTATACTTCATTTATAAGCCTTGAGTAACTTTTGATTTATTCATGGAGCACCAATGATCAGTTTAGAATAATCATTTTAACTGGCTGATCAAATTTACATATATGCCCTAATTAGCTCATAACTATTGATTTAGAGTTCAGAATGACATGAATCCAAGTCCACGTTAAGCTAGCTCAATTTCCAATAGTGTGACAACATTTGAGAGTGAAAGAGCTACGACAAAGCCTCCAAGTAATCCAACGTATTCCAAACTGCATGATGCCATGTCTTATGCTTCATTTGTAAGTCTTTAGTCAAGGAGCACCAATGATCAATTTAGAATGATCATTTCAACTGGCCGATTAATTTGACATTTCCGCATTAAGTCGTTTGTAAATTTTGATTCACAGTTCAGAATAACACGAATCTAATGATCATGTAAGCTAGCTCAATTTTCTATACTTTGGGAATATTTTAGACTAAAAGGGCTACAACAAAGCCTCCAAATAATCCAATGTATCCCAAACTGCATGATTCCATCCATAATGCTTCATTTATTACCCTTTACTCAATGAGCACCAATGATCAGTGGCCGATCAACTTGTCATGTCCGCATAAAATCGTTTGTAGTTTTTGATTAAGAGTTAAAAATAACCCAAATACAGTGCACATGTTAAGCTATCTAAATTTTTAAGATTGTGAAAAAATTAAATTCCGCAATAGCTACCACAAAGCTTCCTAGTAATCAAATCTATATCAAATTGCGTGATGCCATGCATTATGCTTCATTTATAATACTTTCCTTGAGGAGCACCAATGATCAGTTTAGAACGATTATTTTAACTGGCCGTTAAACTTGACATGTTCGCACCAAATTGTTTGTAACTTTTGATTTGGTCATTAGAATGACACGAATCCAACATTCACGTTAAGCTAGATCAATTTTCTATATTGTGACAAACTTTAAAACCAAAATAGCTATGACAAAGCCTCCATGTATTACAATGTATCCCAAAATGTGTGATACCATGCATTATACTTCTTTAATAAGCTTTACTCAAGGAGCACCAATGATCAGTTTAGAATGATCATTTTAACTGGCCGATCAACTTTATATATCTGCACTAAATCGCCAATATCTTTTGATTTAGAGTTCAGAATGACACGAATCCAACGCCCACGTTATACTTGCCCAATTCCCAATAGCGTGCCAATATTTTAGATTGAAAAAGCTACGAAAAAGCCTCCATTTATTCCAATGTATTCCAAACTGCATGATGCCATGCATTATGCTTCATTTGTAAGCCTTTAGTCAAGGGACACCAATGATTAATTTAGAATGATCATTTTAACTGGTCAATCAACTTCACATGTCCGCACTAAATTGTCTATAAATTTTGTTTACGGTTTAGAATGACACGAATCTAATGCCCATGTAAGCTAACTCAATTTTCTATATTTTAACAATATTTGAGACTAAAAGGGTTACAAAGCCTCCAGATAATCCAATGTATCCCAAACTGCATGATGCCATCATTAATGCTTCATTTATAACCCTTTACTCAAGGAGCACCAATGATCAGTGGCCGATAAACTTGTCATTTCCACACTAAATCATTCATAATTTTTGATTTAGAGTTCAAAATAACCCAAATATAGTGCGCACGTTAAGCTATCTCAATTTTTAAGTTGTGAAAAATTAAAATCCGAAATAGCTACGACAAAGCGTACAAGTAATCCAATGTATCTATACTGTGTGATGTCATGCATTATGCTTCATTTATAACCCTTTACTTAAAGAGCTCCAATGACTAGTTTAGAATGATCACTTTAACTGGCTGATCAACTTGACATGTCCACACTAAATAGTCTGTAACATTTGATTTAGAGTTCGGAATGACCGGAATCCCACACCCACGTTAAGCTAGCTAAATTTGCCATATTGTGACTACATTTGAGGTTGAAAGAACTACGAAAAAGCCTCCAAGTAATCCTTTGTATCCCAAACTGCGTGATTTCATGCATTATATTTCATTTATAATCTTTTACTCAAGGAGCACCAATTATCAGTTTAGAATGATCATTTTAACAGGCCAATCAACTTGACATGTCCACAATAAATCGGTCATAACTTTTGATTTAGAGTTCAGAATGACACGAATACAATGCCCACATTAGCTAGTTCAATTTTCTATATTGTGCGACATTTGAGACTAAAAGAGCTACGACAAAGCGTCCATGTAATCCAATGTATCCCAAAGTGCTTCATGTCATGCATTAAGCTTCGGTTCTAAGCCTTTACTCAAGGAGCACCAATGATCAGTTTAGAATGATCATCTTAACTGGCCAATCAACTTGACATGTCCGCACTAAATCGTCTGTAACTTTTGATTTAGACTTCCGAATGACACGAATCCAACGCCCACGTTAAGCTAGCTCAATTTTCCTGATTATGACAACATTTGAGACTGAAAGAGCTACGAAAAATCCTCCAAGTAATACAATATATCCCACATTGCGTGATGCCATGCATTATGCTTCATTTGTAAGCCTTTACTCAAGGAGTACTAATGATCAGTTTCGAATGATCATTTTAACTGGCCGATCAACTAGACATGTCCGCACTAAATCGTCTGTAACTTTTGATTTAGAGTTCAGAATGACACGAATCCAACGCCCACGTTAAGCTACCTCAATTTTCGATATTATGATAACATTTGAGATTGAAAGTGCGACGACAAAGCCATCATGTAATCCAATGTATCCCAAACTGTATGATGCCATGCATTATGCTTCATTTATTAGCTTTTACTCAAGAAGCACTAATGATCAGCTTAGCATGATCATTTTAACTGGATAATCAACTTGACATGTACGCACTAAATTGTCTGTATCTTTTGATTTAGAGTTTAGAATGAAACGAATCCTATGACCACATTAAGCTAGTGCAATTTTCTATATTGTGACAACATTTGAGACAAAAAAATAGCTACGAAAAAGCCTCCAAGTAATCTAATGTATCCTAAAATGCGTGATGCCATCCATTATGCTTCATTTATAACCTTTTTTTCAAGGAGCATCCATGCTAAGTTTAAATGACCGTTTTAACTATCTGATCATTTTGACATTGCAGCACTAAATCATCTTTACCTTTTGATTTAGAGCTCAAAATGACATGAGTCCAACGCCCACGTTAAACTAGCCCAATTTTCCATATTGTGACAAAATTTGAGACTGAAAGAGTTACGAAAAAGCCTCCAAGTAATCCAGTGTATCCCAAACTGCGTGATGTCATGCAATTTGCTTCATTTATAAGCCTTTATTTAAGGAGCACCAATGAACAATTTAGAATGACCAATTTAACTAGCCGATCAACCTAGCATGTCCACACTAAATTGTGATTAACTTTGATTTAGAGTTCAAAATGATACGAACAATTGCAAATGTTAACCTAGCTCAATTTACTATATTGTGACAAGATTTGAGAAAGAAAGAGCTACGACAAATCCTCCAAGTAATCCAATGTATCCCAGACTGCGCAATGCCATGCATTATGCTTCATTTATACTGCTTTACTCAAGGAGCACTAGTGATAAGTTTAGAATGATCATTTTAACTGGTCGATCAACTTGACATATCCGTAGTAAATTCTCCTTAACTTCTGATTTAGAATTTATAATGACACGAATACAATTCCCATGTTAAACTAGCTCCATTTTCCGTATTGTGACAACATTTGAGATTGAAAGAACTATGAAAAAGCCTCAAAGTAATCCAATATATCCCAAACTCCGTGATGTCATGCATTATACTTCAATTATAAGCCTTTACTCAAGAAGTACCAATGATCAGTTTATAATGATCATTTTAACAGGCCGATCAGTTTGACATGTCCACAATAAATCGGTCGTAACTTTTGATTTAGAGTTCAGAATGACACGAATACAATGCCCACATTAATCTAGTTCAATTTTCTATATTGTACAACATTTGAGACTGAAAGAGCTACGACAAAGCCTCCAAGTAATCTAATGTATCCCAGATTGCTTGATGTCATGCATTATGTTTCATTTATAAGCCTTTACTCAAGGAGCACCAATTATCAGTTTAGAATGATCATTTTAATTGTCCGGTCAACTTGACATGTACGCACTAAATCATCCCTAACGTTTGATTTGGAGTTCAAAATGACACAAATGCAACACCTACGTTAAACTAGCTCAATATTCTATATTGTGACAAAATTTAATACTGAAATATCTATGAGAAAGCCTCCATGTAATCATCCGTAACTTCTGATTTAGAGCTCAAAATAACATGAGTCCAACGCCACGTTAAACTAGCACAATTTTCCATATCGTGACAAAATAAGAGACTGAAAGAGCTACAAAAAAGCCTCCAAGTAATCCAATGTATCCCAAATTGCATGATGTCATGCATTATGCTTCATTTATAAGCCTTCACTTAAGGAGCATCAATGACCAATTTAGAATGATCATTTTAATTGGTCTATCAACTTGACATGTCTGAACTAAATCGTTAGTGACTTTTGATTTAGAGTTCAAAATGACACAAACCAAAGCCCACATTAACCTAGCTCAATTTTCTATATTGTGACAATATTTGAGACTAAAAGAGCTAGGACAAAGCCTTCAAGTATTCCAATATATTCCAAACAGTGTGATGCCATGCATTATGCTTCATTTATAAGCTTTGACTCAAGGAGCACCTATGATAAGTTTCGAACGATCATTTTTACCAGCTGATCAATTTTACATGTCCGCACAAAATCGTGTTTAACTTTTGATTGAGAGTTCAAAATGATACGGATCCAACGCCCACATTAAGCTGGCTCAATTTTCTATATTGTGACAACATTTGAGACTGAAAGAACTACAACAAAGCCTGCAAGTAATCCAACGTATCCCAAATTGCGTGATGCCATGCATTATGCTTCATTTATAAGCCTTTACTTAAGGAGCACCAATGATCAGTTTAAAATGACCATTTTAACTGGCCGATCAACTTGACATTTCCGTACTAAAATCGTCCACAGCTTTTGATTTAGAGTTTAGGATGACACGAATCCAACACCCACGTTAAGCTAGCTTAATCTTCTATATTGTGGCTGCATTTGAGATTGAAAAAGCTACGAAAAGGCCTCCAACTAATCCAATGTATCTCAAACTGCGTGATGCCATGCATTATGATTAATTTATAACCCTTTACTCAAGGAGCACCAATGATAAGTTTAGAATTATATTGTGACAACATTTGAAACTGAAAGAGCTACAACAAAGCCTCCAAGTAATTCAATGTATCCTAAACAGCGTGATGACAGGCATTATGCTTCATTGATAAGCCTTTTCTCAAGGAGCACAAATGATCAGTTTAGAATGATCAGTTAAACTAGCTGATCAACTTACATGTCCGCACTAAATCATCTTTAAGTTTTGATTTAGAGCTCAAAATGACATAAATCCAACGCCCACGTTAAGCTAGACGAATTTTCCGTATTGCGACAACAATTGTGACTGAAAGAGCTACGATAAAACCGTCAAGTAATCCGATGTATTCTAAACTGCGTGATGCTATGCATTACCTCATTTATAACCCTGTACTCAAAGAGCACCAATGATCAATTTAGAATGATCATTTTAAATGGCCGATTAACTAGACATGTCCGCCCTTAATTGTCCGTAACTTTTTTGAGTTCAGAATGACACGAATCCAACGCCACGTTAAGCTACCTCAATTTTTTATATCGTGAAATAATTTAAGACCGAAATAGCTACGACAAACCCTCCATGTAATCTAATCTATCCCAAACTGCGCTGTCATGCATTATGCTTCATTTATAAATCTTTAACTAGGAGCACCAATGATCAGTTTAGAATGATCATTTTAACTAGCTGATCAACTTGACATGTCCACACTAAATCGACTTTAACTTTTCATTTAGAGCTCAAAATGACATGAATCTAACACCCACGTTAAGCTAGCTCAATTTTACATATTGTGACAACATTTGAGAATGAAAGAGCTACGACAAAGCTCCAAGTAATCCAATGTATCCCAAAATGCGTGACGCCATGCATTATGCTTCATTTATAAGCCCTTAATAAAGGAGCACCAATGAGCGGTTTAGAATTATCATTTTAACAGGCCAATCAACTTGATATGTTTGCACTAAATCGTCCATACTTTTGATTTAAATTTCAAAATGACACGAATTCAACACCCACATTAAGCTTGCTCAATTTTTTCTATTGTAGCAAAAATTAAGATCAAAATAGCTAAAACAAAGCATCCAAGTAATCCAATCTATCCCAAACTGCATGATTTTATGCATTATGCTTCATTTGTACGCCCTTACTCAATGAGCACGAACGATCATTTTAACTACCTGATCAACTTGACATGTCCACACAAAATCGTCTTTAACTTTTGATTTATAGTTCAAAATGACATGAATCCAACGTCCATGTTAAACTAGCTCAATTTTCGATATTGTGACAATATTAGAGACTGAAAGAGCTACGACAAAGTCTCCAAGTAATCCAATGTATTCCAATCTGTGTGATGCCATGCGTTATGCTTCATTTATAAGCCTTTACTGAAGGAGTACCAACGATCAATTTAGAATGATCATTTTAACTGACCGATAAACTTCACATGTCTTCACTAAACTGTCCGTAATTTTTGATCTAGAGTTCACAATGACAAGAATCCAATGCCACGTTAAGCTAGCTCAAATTTCCATATTGTGACAACATTTGAGACTCAAAGACCTACAACAAGGGCTTCAAGTAATCCAATGTATTCCAAACTGCGTGATGCCATGCATTATGCTTCATTTCTAAGCCTTTACTCAAGGAGCAGCAATGATTAGTTTAGAATGATCATTTTAACTAGTTGATCAACTTGACATTTCCGCACTAAATCGACCGTAACTTTTGATTTAGAGTTCAGAATGACACAAATCAAACGCCCACCTTAAGTTAGCTCAATTTTGTATATTGTGACAATATTTGAGACTAAAAGATCTATGAAAAACCCAACAAGTAATCCAATGTATCCCAAACTACGTGATGCCATGCCTTATTTTTCATTTATAAGCCTTTATTCAAGGAGCACCAACGATTAGTTTATAATTATCAGATTAACTAACTGATAATCTTAATATTTCCGCACTAAATCGTCTTTTAACTTTTGATTCAAAGCTCAAAATGACATGAGCCCAACGCATAAGTTATGCTAGCTCAATTTTCCATATTGTGACAATATTTGAGACTGAAAGAGCTATTACAAAGCCCCCAAGTAATCCAATGTATCCCAAACTGTGTGATGCCATGAATTATTTTTCATTTACAAGCCTTTAATTAGGGAGCACCAATGATCAGTTTCGAATGATCATTTTAACTTTCCGATACACTTGACATGTTCGCACTAAATCGTCTGTAACATTTTATTAGTTCAGAATGACATGAATCCAACGCCCACATTAAGCTAACTCAATTTTCTATATTGTAACAATATTTGAGACTGAAAGAGTTATGACAAAGCCTCCAAGTAATCCAATGTATCCCAAACTACATGGTGCCATGCATTATTCTTCGTTTATAAGCCTTTACTCAAGTAGCACCAATGATAAGTTTAGAATTATCATATCAACTAGCTGATAAACTTGATATGTCCGCACTAAACCGTCTTTTAACTTTTCATTTAGAGCTCAAAATTACATGAGTCCAACCCCCACGTTACGCTAGCTCAATTTTCCATATTTTGACAATATTTGATACTGAAAGAGCAACTATAAAGCCTCCAATTACTCCAATGTATCCCAAACTGCGTGATGCCATGCGTTACTCTTCATTTATAAGCCTTTACTCAAGGAGCACCAATGATCATTTTAACTAGCCGATCAACTTGACATGTGCGCACTCAATCGTCTATAACTTGTGATTTACAGTTCAGAATGACATGAATCCAATGCCCACCTTAGGCTAGCTCAATTTGCTATATTGTGACAACATTTAAGACTGATAGCAATACGAAAACGCCTCCAAGTAATCCCATGTATCCCAAACTTCATGATGTTATGCATTATTCTTCATTTATAAGCCTTTACTCAAGGAACACAACTGATTAGTTTAGAATGATCATTTTAACTGGCTAATCAACTTGACATGTCCAGACTAAATCGTCTTTGACTTTTGATTTAGAGCTCAAAATGACATCTGTCCAACGCCCATGTTACACTAGCTCAATTTTCCATATTGTGACAACATTTGAGACTGAAAGAGCTACTACAAAGCCTCCAAGTAATCTAATGTATTCCATACTGCGTGATGTCATGCGTTACTATTCATTTATAAGCCTTTACGAAAGGAGCACAACCGATCATTTTAGAATGATCATTTTAACTATCCGATCAACTTGACATCTGCGCACTAAATCGTGTTTAACTTATGATTTAGATCTCAAAATGACATGAGTCAAACGCCCACGTTGCTAGCTCAATTTTGAATATTGTGACAACATTGGAGACTGAAGCGCTACTACAAAGCCTCCAAGTAATCCAGTGTATCCTAAACAGCGTGATGCCATGCTTTGCTCTTCATTTATTTGCCTTTACTCAAGTAGCACCAATGATTAGTTTAGAATTATCATATTAATCAGCTGATAAACTTGAAATGTACACACTAAATCGTCTTTTACCTTTGATTTTTAGCTCAAAATGACATGAGTCCAGCGCCCACGTTATGATAGCTCAATTTTTTATATTGTGACAACACTGAGACTTAAAGAGCTACTTCAAAGCCTCCAAGTAATCCAATGTATCCCAAACTGCATGATGCCATGGATTATTCTTCATTTATAAGCCTTTACTCAAGGAGCACCAATGATCAGCTTCGAATGATCATATTAATTGGCTGATAAACTTGACATGTCTGCACTAAATTTTCTGTAGCTTTTGATTTAGAGTTCAGAATGACATGAATCCAACGACCATGTTAACCTAGCTCAATTTTCTATATTGTGACAATATTTGAAATTGAAAGAGTTATGAAAAAGCCTTCAAGTAATCCAATGTATCCAAAACTACGTGATGCCATGCATTATTCTTCATTTATAAGCCTTTACCCAAGGAGCACCAACGATTAGTTTAGAATTAGCATATTAACTAGCTGATAACTTGACATGTCTGCACTAAATTATCTTTAACCTTTGATTTGGAGCTCAAAATGCCATGAGTCTAACTCCCACGTTACGCTAGCTCAATTTTCATATTGTGACAACATTTGAAACTGAAAGACCTACTACAAAGCCTTCAACTAATCGAATGTATCCCAAAGTGCATCATGCCATGGATTACTCTTCCTTTATAATCCTTTACTCAAGGAGCACCAATGATCAGTTTAGAATGATCAGTTTAGAATGATCATTTTAACTGGCCGAACAACTTGAAATGTCCGCACTCAATCGTCCGTAACTTGTGATTTAGAGTTCAGAATGACACGAATTCAATGCCCACCTTAAGTTAGCTCAATTTGATATAACGTGACGACAATTAAGACTGAAAGCGATACGTGATGCCATGCATTATTCTTCATTTATTAGTCTTTACTCAAGGAGCACCAATGATTAGTTTAGAATTATCATATTAACTAGCTGATAAACTTGACATTTCCGCACTAAATCGTCTTTTAACTTTTGAATTAGAGCTCAAAATGACATGATTCCAATGCCCATGTTACACTAGCTCAATTTTCCTTATTTTAACACCATTCGAGATTGAAAGAGCTACTACAAAGCCTCCAAGTAATCCAATGTATCTCCAACTGCGTGATGCCATGTGTTACTTTTCATTTATAAGCCTTTAGTCAAGGAGCACCAATGATCAGTTTAGAATGATCATTTTAACTAGCCGATCAACTTGACATCTCCACACTAAATCGTCTTTAACTTTTGATTTGGAGCTTAAAAAAACATGAGTCAAATGCCCACGTTATGCTAGCTCAATTTTTCATATTGTGACAACATTTGACACTGAAAGAGCTACTACAAAGCCTCCATGTAATCCAATGTATTCCAAACTGCGTGATGCAATGCGTTACACTTCATTTATAAGCTTTTACAAAAGGAGCACCAACGATCAGTTTAGAATGATCATTTTAACTGGCCGATCAACCTGACATGTCTACACTAAATTGTGTTTACATTTGATTTAGAGCTCAAAATGCCATGAATCCAATGCCCACATTAATATAGCTCAATTTTCAATATTGTGATAATATTTGAAAATGAAAGAGCTATGAAAAAGACTTCAAGTAATCCAATGTATCTTAAACTTCGTGATGCCATGGGTTATACTCCATTTATAAGCCTTTAATCAAGGAGCACCACTGCTCAATTGAGAATGAACATTTTAACTAGCTAATAACTTGACATGTCCACACTAAATCGTCTTTAACTTTTGATTTAGAGCTCAACATGAAATGAGTCCAACGCCCACGTTACACTAGCTCAAATTTTCATATTGTGAGAACATTTGAGACTAAAAGAGCCACTACAAAGCATCCATGTAATGCCATGCATTGCTCTTCATTTATTAGCCTTTACTCAACTAGCACCAATGATCAGTTTCGAATGATCATTTTAACTCGCCGATCATGTTGACATGTCCGCACTAAATCGTCTATAAATTGTGGTTTAGAGTTTGGAATGACACGAATAATACGCCCACCTAAAAATAGCTCAATTTTCTATATTGTGACAACATTTGAGACTGAAAGAGATATGAAAAAGCCTTCAAGTAATCCAATTTATCCCAAACTGCATGATGCTATGCAATATTCTTCATTTATAATCCTATACTCAAGGAGCACCAATTATTACATCAGAATTATCATATTAACTAGCTAATAAACTTGACATGTCCGCATTAAATCGTCTTTTAACCTTTGATTTAGTGCTCAAAATGCCATAAGTCCAACTCCCACGTTACGCTAGCTCAATTTTCCATATTGTAACAACATTTAAGACTGAAAGAGCTACTACAAAGCATTCAAGTAATCGAATGTGTCCCAAACTGCATGATGCCATGCGTTACTCTTCATTTATAATACTTTACTCAAGGAGCACCAACGATCAGTTTAGAATGATCATTTTAACAGGCCGATCAACTTGAAATATCCGCACTGATTCGTCCGTAACTTGTGATTTAGAGTTCAGAATGAGACGAATCCAACGCCCACCTTATGCTAGCTCAATTTGCTATATTGTGACAACATTTGAGACAGAAAGCGATACATGATGCAATGCATTATTATTCATTTAAAAGCCTTTACTCAAGTCGCACCAATGATTAGTTTAAAATTATCATATTAACTAGCTGATAAACTTGACATGTCCGCACTAAATCTTCTTTTAACTTTTGATTTAGAGATCAAAATGACATGAATCAAACGCCCACGTTAAGCTAGCTCAATGTTCCATATTATGACAACTTTTGATGTTGAAAGAGCTACAACAATGCCTCCAAGTAATCCAATGAATCCCAAACTGCGTGATGCCATGCATTATGCTTCATTTATAAGCCTTTACTCAAGGAGCACCAGCGATCACTTTAGAATAATCATTTTAACTGGCAAATCAACTTGACCTGTCCGCACTATATCGTCCATAAATTTTGATTTAGAGTTTAGAATGACACGAATCCAACGCCCACGCTAAGCTAGCTTAGTTTTATATATTGTGACAACATTTGAGGCTGAAAGTGTTCCGACAAAGCCTCAAAGTAATCCAATTAATCCAAAAGTGTGTTATGCTATGTGTTATGCTTCATTTACAAGACTTTACTCAAGGAGCACCAACAATCAGTTTAGAATGATCATTTTAATTGGCCGATCAACTTGAAATATCCGCACTAAATTGTCCTTCACTTTTGATTTAGAGTTCAGAATGATACAAATCCATTGCCCATGTTAAGCTAGCTTTATTTTCCATATGGTGACAACATTTGAGACGGAATGAGCTATAAAAAAGCCTCCATGTAATCCAATATATCCCGAATTGCGTGAAGCCATGCATTATGCTTCATTTATAAGCATTTACTCAAGGAGCACCAAATGATCAGTTTAGAATGCTCATTTTAACTGGCCGGTCAACTGGACATGTTCGTAATAAATTGTTCGTCACTTTTGATTTAGAGTTCAGAATGACCCAAATCAAACGCCTTCAAGTAATCCAATGTATCCCAAACTGCGTGATGACATGCATTATACTTCATTTATAAGCCTTTGCTAAAGGAGCACCAATGATCAGTTCAGAATGATCATTTTAACTCACCGATCAACTTAACATGTCCGCACTATATCCTCCGTAATTTTTGATTTACAGTTCAAAATGACAACTCAATTTTCTATATTGTGATAAAATTTGAGACTGAAAGAGCTACAAAAAGCCTTCAAGTAATTAAGTGTATCGCAAACTTCGTGATGTCATGCATTATGTTTCATTTATAAGCCTTTACTTAAATAGCACCAATGATCAGTTTGGAATGATCATTTAACTAGCTGATAACTTGACATGTCCACACTAAATCATCTTTAACATTTAATTTAGAGATCAAAATGACGTTATTTCAATGCCCACGTAAACCTAGCTCAATTTTCTATATTGTGAAAAAATTTAAGACCGAAATGGCTATGACAAAACCTCCAAATAATCCAATCTATCCCAAATTGTGTGATGTCATGCATTATGCTTCATTTATAAGCCTTTACTCAAGGAGCACTAATGATCAGTTTAGAATGATCATTTTACCTAGATGATCAACTTGACATGGCCACACTAAATCGTCTTTAACATTGATTTAGAGCTCAAAATGACATCAGTCCAACGCCCACGTTAAGGTAGCTCAATTTTCATATTGTGACAACATTTGAGACAAAAAGAGCTACTACAACACCTCCAAGTAATCCAATATATCCCAAACTGCGTGATGCCATGCATTATGCTTCATTTATTATTCAAAGAGAATCAATGATCAATTTAACTGGTGGATACTTGATATGTCTGCACTAAATCTTCCATAACTTTTGATTTAGAGTTCAAAATGACACAAATCCAATTCCCACATTAAGCTAGCTCAATTTTACATATTATCAAAACATTTGAGATTTATAGAGCTAAGGAAAAGCATTCAAGTAATCTAGTGTATCCCGAATTGTGTGATTCCATGCATTATGCGTCATTTATAAGCCTTTACTCAAAGAGCACCATTGATCAGTTTAAAATGATCATTTTAATTGGTCGATCAACTTGACATGTATGCACCAAATCATCCGTTACTTTTGATTGAGAGTTAAAAATGACACGAATCCAACGCCCACGTTAAGCTAGCTTAATTTTGCATATTGTGTCAACATTTGAGACTAAAATACCTACTATAAAGCCTCCAAGTAATCCAATGTATCCCAAACTGTGTGATGCCATGTGTAATGCTTCATTTATAAGCCTTTACTCAAGCAGCACCAATGATAAGTTTAGAATGATCATTTTAATTGGACGATCAACTTGATATATCCGCACTAAATTGTCCATAACTCTTGATTAAGAGTTCACAATGACACGAATCCAACGCCCACGTTAATCTAGCTCAATTTTCTATATTGTGAAAAAATTTGAGACCGAAAAAGCTACGACAAAGCCTCCAAGTAATCCAATGTATCCCAAACTACGTTATGCCATGCATTATGCTATTTATAAGGGTTTACTCAAGGAGCAGCAACGATCAGTTTAGAATGATCATTTTAACTGGCCTATCAACTTGACATCTCCGAACTAAATTGCATGTAACTGTTGGTTAAGAGTTTAGAAAGACACGAATCCAACACCCATGTTAAGCTAGCTCAATTTTCTATATTGTGACAAAATTTAAGACCAAAAGAGCTATGTAAAAGCCTCCAAGTAATCCAATGTATCCCAAAGCTCGTGATGCCATACATTATGCGTCATTAATAAGCCCTTACTCAAGGAGCCCCAATGATCAGTTTTGAACGATCATTTTAACAAGCTGGTCAACATGACATGTCCGCACTAAATCATCTTTCAATCTTGATTTAAATCTCAAAATAACATGAGTTAAACGCCTATGTTAATCCAGCACAATTTTTCTTATTGTAACAACATTTGACACTGAAAGTGCTATGACAAAGCCTGCAAGTAATGCAATGTATCCCAAACCGCGTGATGTCATAAGTTATACTTCATTTATAAGCCTTTACTCAAGGAGCACCAATGATCAGTGTAGAATAATCATTTTAACAATCCAATCAACTTGACATGTATGCACTAAATCATATGTAACTTTTTATTTAGAGTTCAAAATGACACGAATCCAACGCCCACATTAATCTGGCTCAATTTTCTGTTATGTGACAAAATTTTATACCGAAATAGCTACGACAAAGCCTCCAAGTAATCCAATCTATCCAAAACTGCGTGATTCCATGCATTATACTTTATTTATAAGCCTTTAGTCAAGGAGCACCAATGATCAGTTTACAATGATCATTTTAACTAGCTGATCAACTTGACATGTCTGCGCTAAATCGTGTTTAACATCTGATTTAGAGCTCAAAATGACATGAGTGCAACGCCCACGTTAAGCTAGCTCAATTTTCCAAATTGTGACACATTGTGAGACTGAAAGAGCTATTACGAAGCCTCCAAGTAATCTAATGTATTCCGAACTGCATGAAGCCAAGTATTATGCTTCATTTATAAGCCTTTACTCAAGGAGCACCAATGATCAGTTTAGAATGATCATTTTAACTAGATGATCAACTTGACATGTCCGCACTAAATTGTCTTTAACTTTTGATTTAGAGATCAAAATCACATGAGTCCAATGTCCACGCAAGCTAGCTCAATTTTCTATATTGTGACAAAATTAAAGTCCGAGATAACTACAAAAAAGCCTCCAAGTAATCCAATATCCCCCTTACTGTGTGATGTCACGCATTACACTTCATTTATAAGCCTTTACTCAAGAAGCACCAATGATCTGTTTGGAATGATCATTTTAACTAGTTGATCAACATGACATGCCCACACTAAATCGTCTTTAACTTTTCATTTAGAGATCAAAATGACATGAGTTCCACACCCACGTCAAGCTAGCTCGGTTTTTTATATTGTTAGTAAATTTAAGACCGAAATAGCTGCGATAAAGCCTCCAATTAATCCAATCTGTCCCAAAATGCATGATGTCATGCACTTTGCTTCATTTATAAGCCTTAACTCGAAGAGCACCAATGATCAGTTTCGAATGATCATTTTAACTAGCTGACATGTCCGCACTAAATCATCTTTATCTTTGATTTAGAGATCAAAATGACATGAGTCCAACACACACGTTAAGCTAGCTCAATTTTACATAATTTGACAACATTTGTGTCTAAAAGAGCTACTACAAAGCCTCCAAGTAATCCAATGTGTCCCAGACAGCGTGATGCCATGCATTGTGCTTCATTAATAAGGCTTTACTGAAGGAGCATCAATGATCTATTTAGAATGATCATTTTAAGTCGCCGATCAACTTGACATGTCTGCACTAAATCCTTCGTAACTTTTGATTCATAGTTCAAAATGACACAAATCCAATGCCCACGTTACGCTAGCTAGATTTTCCGTAATGTGACAATATTTGAAACTGAAAGAGCTACAAAAAGCCTCCAAGTAATTAAATATATCTCAAACTGCGTGATGGCATGCATTCTATTTCATTTATAAGCCTTTACTCATGGAGCACGAATGATCAATTTAGAATGATCAAGTTAACTAGCTGATCAACTTGACATGTATGAACGAAATCGTCTTTAACTTTGATTTAGAGCTCAAAATGACATGAGTCCAACGCCCACGTTAAGGTAGCTCAATTTTCCATATTATGACAACATCTGAGACTAAAAGAGCTACGACAAAGCCTCCAAGTAATCCAATGTATCCCAAACTGCGTGATGTCATGCATTATGCTTCATTTATAAGCCTATACTAAAAGAGCACCAATGATCAGTTTGCAATGATGATTTTAACTGCCGACAACTTGACATGTCCACACTAAATCATCCGTAACATTTGATTTAGAGTTTAAAATGACAAATCCAACGCCCACATTAAGCTATCTCAATTTTCCATGTTGTCACAACATTTGAGCTTGAAAGAGCAGCGAAAAAAAATCCAAGTAATCCAATGTATCCCAATGCGTGATGACATTCATTATGCTTCATTTATAAGCCTTTACTCAAAGAGCACCATTGATCAGTTTAGAATTATCATTTTAACTGGCCGAACAACTTCACATGACTGCACTAAATCGTCTGTAACTTTTGATATAGAGTTCAAAATGACAAGAATCCAACGCGCACGTTAAGCTAGCTCAATTTTCTATATTGTGACAATATCTGAGACTGAAAGAGCGACGACATAGGCTCCAAATAATCAAATGTATCACAAACTGCGTGATGTCATGCATTATGTTTCATTTATTATCCTTTACTAAAGGAGCACCAAGGAACACGTAACAATGACTATTTTAACTGGCCAATCAACTTGACATGTCGGCCCTAAATCGTCTGTAACTTTTGATATAGAGCTCAAAATGATATGAATCCAACGCGCATGTTAAGCTAGCTCAATTTTCTATATTGTGACAAAATTTAAGACCCAAACTGCAACGAAAAAGCCTCCAAGTAATCCAATCTATCCCAAACTGAATGATGCCATGTATTATGGTTCATTTATAAGCCTTTACTTAAGGGACACCAATGATCACTTTAGAATGATCATTTTAACTAGCTGATCAAGTTGATATGTCTGCACTAAATCCTGTTTAACTTTTGATTTAGCGCTCAAAATAACATGAGTCCAATGCCCACATTAAACTAACTCAATTTTCCATATTGTGATAACATTTAATACTGAAAGAGCTACGAAAAAGCCTCCGAGTAACCCAATGTATTCCTAACTGTGTGATGTCATGCATTATGCTTTATTTATTAGCCTTTACTTTAGGAGCACCAATGATCATTTTAGAATGATCATTTTAACTGGCCACTCAACTTGACATGTCGCACTAAATCGTCTGTAACTTTTGATTTAGAGTTCAGAATTTCCAAATTGTGAAACCAATTGTGAGTGAAAGACCTACGAAACACCCTCCAAGTAATACAATGTATCCCTAACTGCGTGATTCCATTCATTATGCTTCTTTTGTAAGCCTTTACTTAAGGAACACCAATGATTGTTTAGAATGATCATTTTAACTGGCCGATCAACTTGACATGTCTGCACTAAATGGTCCGTATCGTTTGATTCGGAGTTCGAAATCACACAAATCCAACTCCCATATTAAACTAGCTCAACTTTCAATATTGTGACAAATTTTAATTTTCAAAATAGCTACGACAAAGCCTCGAAATAATCCAATCTATCACAAACTGTGTGATGCCATTCATTATGCTTCGTTTATATGCTTTTACTTAAGGAGCACCAATGACAAGTTTACAATGATCATTTCAACTAGCTGATAACTTTGACATGTCTACACTAAATCGTCTTTAACTTTTGATTAATAGCTCATAATGACAAAAGTGCAACGCCTGCGTTAAGTTAGCTCAATTTTCTATATAGTGAAAACATTTGAGACTAAAACAGCTACGAAAAAGCCTCCAAGTAATCCAACGAATCCCAAACTGCGTGATGCCATGCATTATGCTTGATTTCTAAGCCTTTACTCAAGAAGCACCATTGATCAGTTTAGAACTATCTTTTTAACTGGCTGGTAAACTCGACATGTATGCACTAAATTCTCCGTAACTTTTAATTTACAGCTTAGAATGACACGAATCCAACGTGCACATTAACCTATCAGAATTTTCTATACTGTTACAACATTTGAAATTCAAAGAGCTACGACAAAGCCTCCAAGTAATCCAATATATCACAAACTGCGTGATGTCATGCATTATGCTTCATTTATAACCCTTTACTCAAGGAGTACCAATGATCACTTTAGACTGATCATTTTAACAGGCTGATCAACTTGACATGTTCGCATTAAATCATTCCTAACATTTACTGTAGTGTTGAGAATAGCACGTATCCAACGCCCATGTTAAGCTTGCTCAATTTTCAGTACTGTGAAAACATTTCAGAGTGAAAGAGCTATGAAAAACCCTCCAAGTAATCCAATGTATCCCAAAAAGCATGATGCCATGCATTATGCTTCATTAATAAGCCTTTACTCAAGGAGCACTAACGTTCAGTTTAGAATGATCATTTTAACTTACCGATCAACTTGATATGTACGCACTAAATCTTCTGTAACTTTTGATCTATAGTTCAAAATGACACGAATCCAACACCCACGTTAAGCTACCTATATATTTCTATATAGCGAGAAAATTTAAGACGGAAATAGCTATGACAAAGCGTCCAAGTAATCCAATCTATTCCAAACTGCGATATGCCATTCATTATGCTTCATTTATAAGCCTTTAGTGAAGGAGCACCAATGATAAGTTTAGGATGATCATTTTAACTAGCTGATCAACTTGACATGTCCGCAATAAATTGTCTGAAACTTTAAATTTAAGAGTTCATAATGATACGAATCTAACACCTACTTTATGCTAGATCAATTTTCTATATTGTTACAGCATTTGAGACTGAAGTGCTACGAAAAAGCCTACAAGTAATGCAATGTATTCCAAACTGCGAGATGCCATGCATTATGCTTCATTTATAAGCCTTTACTTAAAGAGCACCATTGATCACTTTTGAATAGTCATTTTAATTGGCCGATCAACTTGACATTTCCGCACTAAATCGAGCGTAAATTTTTAATTAGAGTACAAAATGACACGAATCCAACACCAATGTTAAGCTAACTCAATTTTCCATAATGTGGCAACAATTGTGAGTGGAAGAGCTATGAAAAAGCCTCTATGTAATCCAATGTATCCCTAACTGCGTGATACCAAGCATTATACTTCATTTATATTCATTTACTTAAGGAGCACCAATGATTAGCTTTGATTGATCAATTCAACTAGCCGATCAACTTGACATGTCAACAGTAAATTGTTCGTAACTTTTGCTTTATAATTCTGAATTACACGAATCCAATGCATACGTTAAGCTAGCATAGTTTCCTATATTGTGTCAACATTTGAGACTTAAAGAGCTACAACAAAGCCTCCAAATAATCCAATCTATCATAAACTCCGTGATGCCATTCATTATGCTTCATTTATATGCTTTTACTTAAGGAGCACGAATGACCAGTTAACCTTGACATGTCTACACTAAATCGTCTTTGAGTTTTGATTTAGAGCTCATAATGACATAAGTTCAACGCCCGCATTAATCTAGCTCAATTTTCCTTATTGTGACAACATTTGAGACTAAAACGGCTACGAAAAAGCCTCCAAGTAATCCAACGAATCCCAAACTGCCCGATGCCATGCATTATGCTTGATTTGTAAGCCTTTACTCAAGTAGCACCATTGATCAGTTTATAACTAAATTTGAACTCGCTGATAAACTTGACATGTATGCAATAAATCTTACGTAACTTTTGATTTATAGTTCCTAATGATACGAATCCAACGCCCACGTGAACCTAGCAGAATTTTCTATATTATGACAACATTTGAGACTCCAAGAGTTACGACAAAGCCTCCAAGTAATCCAATGTATCCCAAACAGCGTGATGCCATCCATTATGCTTAATTTATAAGCCTTTATTCAAGGAGCATCAATGATTAGTATAAATTGATCATTTTAACTATCCGATCAACTTGATATGTCTGCATTAAATCGTCTGTAACTTTTGATTTAGAGTTCAAAATGACACGAATCACCGTCCCACGTTAAAGCTAATTCAATTTTCTATTTAGCGAGAAAATTTAAGATGGAAATAGCTACGACAAAGCGTCCAAGTAATCCAATCTATTCCAAACTGCGAGATGGCATTCATTATGCTTCATTTATAAGCCTTTACTGAAGGATCACCAATGATAAGTTTAGAATGATCATATTAACTAGCTGATCAACTTGACAAGTCCGCACTAAATTGTCTGAAATTTTAAATTTTAGAGTTCATAATGATACGAATCCAACGCCTACTTTATGCAAGCTCAATTTTCTATATTGTGACAACATTTGAGACAGAAGTGCTACGAAAAAGCCTCCAAGTAATCCAATGTATCCCAAACTGCGTGATGCCATGCATTATGCTTCATTTATAAGCTTTTACTTAAAGAACACCATTGATCAGTTTTTAATAATCATTTTAACTGGCCGATCAACTTGACATGTCCGCACTAAATCGTGCTTAAATTTTTATTAAGAGTACAGAATGACATGAATCCAATACCCACGTTAAGCTAACTCAATTTTCCATAATGTGGCAACAATTGTGAGTGCAAGAGCTATGAAAAACCCTCCATGTAATCCAATGTAACTCTAACTGCGTAATCCCATGCATTATACTTCATTTATAAGCCTTTACTTAAGGAGCACCAATGATTAGTTTTGAATGATCAATTCAACTATCCGATCAACTTGACATGTCAACACTAAATTGTCCGTAATTTTTTATTTGGATTTCAGAATTACGCAAATCCAATGCATACGTTAAGCTAGCTCAGTTTCCTATATTGTGACAACATTTGAGACTTAAAGAGCTACGACAAAGCGTCCAAATAATCCAATGATTCCCAAACTGCCTGATGCCATGCATTATGATTGATTTGTAAGCCTTTACTCAAGGAGCACCATTGATCATTTTAGAACTATAATTTTAACTAGCTGATAAACTTCACATGTATGCACTAAATCTTCCATCACTTTTGATTTGTAGTTCAGAATGACACGAATCCAACGCCCACGTTAACCTAGTAGAATTTTCTATATTGTTACAATATTTGAGACTCAAAGAGCTACGACAAAGCCTCAAAGTAATCCAATATATCCTAAACTGCGTGATGCCATGCATTATGCTTCATTTATAAGCCTTTACTCAAGTAGCACTAATGATCAGTTTAGAATGATCATTTTAACTTGCCGATCAACTTGATATGTCCGCACTAAATCGTCTGTAAGTTTTGATTTAGAGTTCGAAATGAAACGAATCCAATCCCCACGTTAAGCTAGCTCAAATTTCTATATAGCGAGAAGATTATCGACGGAAACAGCTACGACAAAGCCTTCAAGAAATCCAATCTATTCCAAACTGTGAGATCCCATGCATTATGTTTCATTTATAAGCCTTTACTCAAGGAGCACCAATGATAAGTTTAGAATGATCATTTTAACTAGCTGATCAACTTGACATGTACACGCTTAATCGTCTGAAACTTTAAATTTTAGAGTTTATAATGACACCAAAACACCTACTTTATGCTATCTCAATTTTCTATATTGTGACAACAATTGAGACTGAAGTGCTACGAAAAAGGCTCCAAGTAATCCAATGTATCCCAAACTGCGTGATCTCATGCATTATGCTTCATTTATAAGCATTTACTTAAAGAGCACCATTGATCAGTTTTGAATAATAATTTTAACTGGTCGATCAACTTGACATGTCCTCACTAAATCGTGCATAAATTTTTTATTTAGGGTTCAGAATGATACGAATCCAACGCCCACGTTAAGCTAGCTCAATTTTCCATAATGTGACAACAATTGTGAGTGTAAGAGCTATTAAAAACCCTCCATGTAATCCAATGTATCCCTAACTGCATGATACCGTGAATTATACTTCATTTATAAGCCTTTAGTAAAGGAGCAGCAATAATCAATTTAAAATGATCAATTCAACTAGCCGATCAACATGACATGTCAAAACTAAATTGTTTGTAACTTTTGATTAAGAGTTTGGAATTACACGAATCCAATGCATACATTAAGCTAGCTCAGTTTCCTATGTTGTGTCAACATTTGAGACTTAAAGAGATACGACAAAGCCACCAAGAAATCCAATGTATCCCAAACTCCGTGATACAATGCATTATGCTTCATTTATAAGATTTTACTTAAGCAGCACCAATGATCAGTTTAGAATGATCATTTTAACTAGCTGATAACCTTGACATGTCTACACTTAAATCGTCTTTAACTTTTGATTTAAAGCTCATAATGACATGAGTCCAACGCACGTGTTAAGCTAATTCAGTTTTCCATATTGTGATAACATTTAAGACTAAAACAGCCACGAAAAAGCCTCCAACTAATCCAATGTATCCCAAACTTCGTGATTCCATGCATTATGCTTGATTTGTAAGCCTTTACTCAAGGAGCACCAATGACCAGTTTAGAACTATCATTTTAACTGGCTGATAAACTTGACATGTCTGCTCTAAATTCTCTGTAACTTTTGATTTATAGTTCAGAATGACACGAAACCAACGCCCACGTTAACCTAGCACAATTTTCTATGTTGTAACAACATTTGAGACTCACAGAGCTATGACAAAGCATCCAAGTAATCCAATATATCCCAAACAGCGTGATGCCATGCATTATGCTTCATTTATAGGCCTTTATTGAAGGAGCACCATTGATCAGTTTAGAATGATCATTTTAACTTGCCGATCAACTTGATATGTCTGCACTAAATCGTCTGTAACTTTTGATTTAGAGTTCAAAATGACACGAATCACACTCCCATGTTAAGCTAGCTTAAGTTTCTATATAGCGAGAAAATTTAAGATGGAAATAGCTACGACAAAGGCTCCAAGTAATCGAAACTATGAGATGGCATTCATTATGCTTCATTTACAGGCCTTTACTAAAGGAGCACCAATGATAAATTTAGAATGATAATTAGGTTATCAACTTGACATGTCTGCACTAAATCGTCTGAAACTTTAAATTTTAGAGCTCAAAATGATACGAATCCAACACCTACTTTATGCTAGCTCAATTTTCTATATTGTGACAACATTTGAGACTGAAGTGCTATGAAAAAGCCTCCAAGTAATCCAATGTATCCCAAACTACGTGATGCCATGCATTATCCTTCATTTATAAGCCTTTACTTAAGAGAACCATTGATCAGTTTTGAATAATAATTTTAACTGGCCGATCAACTTGACATGTCCGCACTAAATCATGCGTAAATTTTTATTTAGAGTTCAACATGACACGAATCCAACTCCCACGTTAAGCTAGCTCAATTTTCAATAATGTGACAACAATTGTGAGTGGAAGAGCTATGAAATACCCTTCGCGTAATCCAATGTATGCCTAACTGTCTGACGCCATGCATTATACTTCATTTATAAGGATTTACATAAGGAGCACCAATGATCAGTTTAGAGCGATCAATTCAACTAGCCGATCAACTTGACATGTCAACACGAAATTGTCCATAACTTTTGATCTAGAGTTTAGAATTCCACGAATCCAATGCATACATTAAGATAGCTCAGTTTCCTAAATTGTGATAACATTTGAGACTAAAACAGCTGCGAAAAATCCTCCAAGTAATCCACCAGATCCCAAACTGCTTGATGCCATGCATTATGCTTGATTTGTAAGCCTTTACTCAAGGAGCACCATTGATCAGTTTAGAACTATCATTTTAACTGGCTGATAAACATGACATGTTTGCACTAAATCTTCCGTACCATTTGATTTATGGTTCAGAATGACACGAATACAACACACACGTTGACCTAGCAGAATTTTCTATATTGTGACGACATTTGATACTCAATGAGCTACGACAAAGCCTCCAAGTAATCCAATATATCCCAAACTGCGTGATCCCATGCATTATGCTTAATTTATAAGCCTTTACTCAATGAGCACCAATGATAAGCGTAGAGTGATCATTTTAACAGGCTGATCAACTTGACAAGTTTGCACTAAATTGTTCGTAACTTTTAATGTAGTGTGTAGAATAACATGAATCCAACGCCCATGTTAAGCTAGCTAAATTTTCCATACTGTGAAAACATTTCAGAGTGAAAAAGCTATGAAAAGCCTTCCAATAATCCAATGTATCTGAAACATCGTAATGCCATGCGATATTCGTCGTTTATAAGGAGCACCAATGATCAGTTTAGAATGATAATTTTAACTTGCCGATCAACTCTATATGACCGCACTAAATCGTCCGTAACTTTTGATTTAGAGTTCAAAATGACACGAATCCAACACCCACGTTAAGCTTGCTCAATTTTCTATATATCGGGAAAATCTAAGACGGAAATAGCTACGACAAAACCTACAAGAAATCCAATCTATTCCAAACTGCGAGATGCCATGCATTATGCTTCATTTATAAGCCTTTACTCAAGGAGCAACAATGATAAGTTTAGAATGATCATTTTAACTAGCTGATCAACTTGACATATCCACACTAAATCGTCTGAAACTTTCAATTTTAGAGTTCATAATGACACGAATCTAACGCCTACTTTATGCTAGCTCAATTTTCTATATTGTGACAACATTTGAGACTGAAGTGCTATGAAAAAGCCTCCAAGTAATCCAATGTATCCCAAACTGCGTGATCTCATGCATTATGCTTCATTTATAAGCCTTTACTTAAAGAGCACCATTGATCAGTTTTGAATAATCATTTTAACTGGCCTATCAACTTGACGTGTCTGCACTAAATTGTGCGTAAATATTTATTTGGAGTTCAGAATGACACGAATCCAATGCCCACGTCAAGCTAGCTCAATTTTCAATAATGTGACAACAATTGTGAGTGAAAGAGCTATGAAAACCCTCCATGTAATCCAATATATCCCAAACTGCGTGATGCCATGAATTATGCTTCATTTATAAGCTTTTACTTGTGGAGCACCAATGATCAGTTTAGAATGATCATTTTAACTAGCTGATAACCGTGACATGTCTACACCAAATCGTTTTTAACTTTTGATTTAGAGGTTATAATGACATGAGTCCAACGCCCGTATTAAGCTAGCTCAATTTTCCATATTGTGACAACATTTGAGACTAAAACAACTACAAAAAGTCTCCAAGTAATCCAATGTATCCCAAACTGCGTGATACCATGCATTATGCTTGATTTGTAAGCCTTTACTCAAAGAGCACCAATGACCAGTTTAGTACTATCATTTTAACTGGCTGATAAACTGGACATTTTTTCACTAAATTCTCCGTAACTTTTGATTTATAGTTCAGAATGACACGAATCCAACGCTCAAGTTAACCAAGCACAATTTTCTATATTGTAACAACATTTAAGACTCAAAGAGCTATGACAAAGACTCCAAGTAATCCAATATATCACAAACTACGTGATGCCATGCATTATGCTTCAGTTATAAGCCTTTACTCAAGGAGCACCAAGGATCAATTTAAACTCATCATGTTAACAGGCTGATCAACTTGACATGTCCGCATTAAATCGTCCGTAACTTTTAATTTAATGTTGAGAATAACACGAATCCAACGCCCACGTTAAGCTAGCTCAATTTTCCGTACTGTGAAAACATTTCAGACTGAAAGAGCTATGAAAAACCTCCAAGTAATCCAATGTATCTCAAACAGCGCGAGTCCATGCATTATGCTTCATTTATAGGCCTTTATTCAAGGAGCACCAATGATCAGTTTGGAATGATCATTTTAACTTGCCGATAAACTTTATATGTCTTCAATAAATCGTCCTTAACTTTTGATTTAGAGTTCAAAATGACACGAATCACACTCCCACGTTAAGGTAGTTCAATTTTCTATATAGCGAGCAATTTTACGACGGAAATAGTTACGACAAAGCCTCCAAATAATCAAATCTATTCCAAACTGCGAGATGTCATTCATTATGCATCATTTATAAGCCTTTGTGAAGGAGCACCAATGATAAGTTTGAAATGATCATTTTAACTAGCTGATCAACTTGACATGTCCGCACTAAATCATCTGAAACTTTATATTCTAGAGTTCATATTTATACGAATCCAACGCCTACTTTATGCTAGCTAAATTTTCTATATTGTGACAACATTTGAGATGAAGTGCAACGAAAAAGCCTCCAAGTAATCCAATGTTTCCCGAACTGTGTGATGCCATGCATTATGCTTCATTTATAAGCCTTTACTTAAAGAGCACCATTGATCAGTTTTGAATAATCATTTTAACTGGCCGATCAACTTGACATGTCCGCACTAAATCGTGTGTAAATTTTTATTTAGAGTTCAGAATGACACGAATCCAACGCCCACGTTAAACTAGCTCTATTTCCATAATGTGACAACAATTGTGAGTGGAAGAGCTATGAAAAACCCTCCATGCAATCCAATATATCCGTAACTGCGTGATGCCATGTATTATACTTCATTTATAAGCCTTTACTTAAGGAGCAAAAATGATCAGTTTAGAATGATTAATTCAACTAGCCGATCAACTTGACATGTCAACACTAAATTATCTCTAACTTTTGATTAACAGTTCAGAATTACACGAATCTAATGCATACATTAAGCTAGCTCAGTTTCCAATATTGTGACAACATTTGAGACTTAAAGAGCTACGAAAAAACCTCCAAGTAATCCAATGTATCCCAAACTGCGTGATGCTATGCATTATGCTTCATTTATAAGCTTTTACTTAAGGAGCACCAATGTTCAGTTTAGAATAATCATTTTAACTAGCTGATAACCTTGACATGTCTACACTAAATCGTCTTTAACTTTTGATTTAGAGCTCATAATGACATGAGTCCAACGCCCGCGTGAAGCTAGCTCAATTTTCCATATTGTGACAACATTTGAGACTAAAATAGCTACGAAAAAGCCTCCAAGTAATCCAATGTATCCCAAACTGCGTGATGCAATGCATTACGCTTGATTTGTAAGTCTTTACTCAAGGAGCACTAATGATAAGTTTAGAACTATCATTTTAACTGGCTGATAAACTTGACATGTCTGCACTAAATTTTCCTTAACTTTTGATTTATAGTTCAGAATGACATTAATCCAACGCCCATGTTAACCTAGCACAATTTTGTATATTGTAACAACATTTGAAACTCAAATAGTTAAGAAAAAGCCTCTAAGTAATCCAATATATCCCATACTACGTGATGCCATGTATTATGCTTAATTTATAAGGCTTTACTCAAGTAGCAGCAATGATCAGTTCAAAATGATCATGTTAACTGCCTGATCAACTTTACATATCCACACTAAATCGTCGGTAACTTTTAATTTAGTGTTGATAATGACACGAATCCAACGCCCACGTTAAGCTAGCTCAATTTTCCATACTATAAAACAGTTCAGAGTGAAAGAGCTATGAAAAACCCTCCAAGGAATCCAATGTATCCCAAACTGCGTGATGCCATGCATTATGCTTCATTTATAAGCTTTTACTTAAAGAGCACCAATTATAAGTTTAGAATGATCATTTTAACTAGTTGATAACCGTGACATGTCTACACTAAATCGTTTTTAACTTTTGATTTAGAGCTCATAATGACATGAGTCCAACGCCTGCATTAAGCTAGCTAAATTTTCTATATTGTGGCAACATTTGAGACTAAAAAAACTACGAAAAAGCATCCAAGTAATCCAATGTACCCCAAACTACGTGATACCATGCATTATACTTGATTTGTAAGCCTTTACTCAAGGAGCACCAATGACCAGTTTAGAACTATCATTTTAACTGGCTGATAAACTTGACATGTCTTCACTAAATTCTCCATAACTTTTGATTTATATTTTAGAATGATACGAATCCAATGCTCACGTTAACCAAGCACAATTTTCTATATTGTAACAACATTTAAGACTCAAAGAGCAAACACAAAGACTCCAAGTAATCCAATATATCCCAAACTGCGTGATGCCATGCATTATGCTTCAGTTATAAGCCTTTACTCAAGGAGAAACAATGATTGGTTTAAACTGATCATGTTAACTGGCCGATTAACTTGACTTGTCCGCACTAAATCGTCAGTAACTTTTAATTTAGTGTTGAGAATAGCACAAATCCAACGCCCACATTTAGCTTGCTCCATTTTCCATACTGTGAAAACATTTCAGAGTGAAAGTGCTATGAAAAACCCTCCAAGTAATCCAATGTATCTCAAACAGCGTGAGTCCATGCATTATGCTTTATTTATAAGCCTTTATTCAAGGAGCACCAATGATCAGTTTCGAATGATCATTTTAACTTGCCGATAAACTTGATATGTCCGCAATAAATCGTCCGTAACTTTTGATTTAGAGTTCAAAATGACATGAATCACACTCCCACGTTAAGCTAGCTCAATTTTCTATATAGGGAGAAAATTTAAGACGGAAATAGCTATGAAAAAGCCTCCAAATAATCCAATATATTCCATACTCGGAGATGGCATTCATTATGCTTCAATTCAAAGCCTTTACTGAAGGAGCACCAATGATAAGTTTAGAATGATCAATTTAAATAGCTGATCAACTTGACATGTCCGCACTAAATCGTCTGATACTTTAAATTTTAGAGTTAATATTGATACGAATCCAACGCCTACTTTATGCTAGCTCAATTTTCTATATTGTTACAACATTTGAGACTGAAGTGCTAAGAAAAAGCCTCCAAGTAATTCAATGTTTCCCAAACTGCGTGAGGCCATGCATTAAGCTTCATTTATAAGCTTTTACTTAATGTGCACCAACGATCAGTTTAGAATGATCATTTTAACTAGACGATAAACTTGACATGTCCGCACTAAATCATCTACAACTTTTGATATAGAGTTCAAAATGACAAAAATCCAACGCCCAATTTAATCCTTCTCAATTTTCTATATTATGACCAAATTTAAGTCCGAAATAGCTACTACAAAGCCTCTAAGTATCCAATCTATCCCAAACTGCGTGATTCCACACATTATGCTTCATTTCTAAGCCTTTACTGATTATCCCCAATGATCAGTTTAGAATGATCACTTTAACTAGCTCATCAACTTTACATGTTCGCAATAAATCGTCTTTACCTTTTAATTCAGAGTTCATAATGACATGGGTGTAACGCCCACATCAAGCTATCTCAATTTCCCATATTGTGACAACATTTTAGACTAAAAGAGCTACAAAAAAGCCTCCAAGGAATCCAGTGTATCCCAAAATGTGTAATGCCATGCATTATGGTTCCTTTGTAAACCTTTATTCAAGGAGCACCAATGATAAATTTAGAATAAATATGTAACAGGCCGATCAACTTGACCTATGCGCACTAAAACGTTCACAACTTTTTATTTATAGTTCACAATGACAGGAATCCAACATCCACGTTAATTTACCTCAATTTCCTATATTGTGACAATAGTTGAGACTGAAAGAGCTACGACAAAGCCTCCAAGTAATCCAAAGTATCCTAAACTACGTGATGTCATCCATTATGCTTCATTTATAAGCCATTACTGAAAGAGCACCAGTGATCACGTAAAAATGATCATTTGAACTGGCAGATCAACTTGACATTTCCACAATAAATCGATTGTAACTTTTGATATCGAGTTCAAACTGACACGAATTCAATGCACACGTTAAGGTAGCTCAATTTTTTATATTGTGACAAAAAGTTTAGACCAAAATAGCAACGAAAATGCTTCCAAGTGATCCAATCTATCCCAAACTGTGTGATGCCATGCATTATGGTTCATTTATAAACCATTACTCAAGGGGCAACAATGATCAGTTTAGAATGATTATTTAAATTAGCTCATCAACTTATCATGTCTGCACTAAATCCTATTTAACTTTTAATTTAGCACTCAAAATAAGATGAGTCCAACGCCCACATTAAGCTAGCTTAAGTTTCCATATTGTGACAAAATTTGAGACTCAAAGAGCAACAAAAACCTAATGTATCCCAAAATAGGTGAAGCCATGCATTATGCTTCATTTATAAGCCTTTAATCAAGGAGCACCAATGATAAGTTTAGAATGATCATTTTAAATGGCCGATCAACTTGACCTAAAGCGTTTGTAACTTTTGATTTGGAGTTCAGAATGGTATGAATCCAATGCCCACGTTAAGCTAGCTCAAATTTCTTTATTGTGACAACATTTGATACTAAAAGAGCTATAACAAGCTCTCCAAGTAATCCAATCTATCCCAAACTGCGTTATGCTATGCATTATGCTTCATTTATAAGCCTTTACTTAACAAGTACCAATGATCCCTTTAGAATGATCATTTTAACAAGCTGATCAACTTGACATGTCCGCACTAAATCGTCTTTAACATTTGATTTAGACTTCAAAATAACATAAATCCAACACCCACATTAAACAAGCTCAATTTTCCATATTATTACAACATTTGAGAGTTAAAGAGTTACGAAAAAGCCTCCAAGTAATCCAATGCATCCCAAACTGCGTGATGCCATGCGTTATGCTTTATTTATAAGACTTCACTGAAGGACCAGCAATGATCAGTTTAGAATGATCATTTTACCTGGCCGAAGAGCTTGACATGTATGCACTAAAGCATCCGCAAATTTTGATTTAATGTTCAGAATGACATGAAGCTAGCTCAATTTTCTATTTTGTGAACACATTTGAGACTTGAAGAGCTACGAAAAATCATCGAAGTAATCCAATGTATCCCAAACTACGTGATGCCATGGATTATGCTTCACTTATAAGCCTTTACTCAAGAAACACCAATGATCAATTTAGAATGATCATTTTAATTGGCCGATCAACTTGTCATGTCCAAAGTAAATCATCCTTAACTTTTTATTTAGAGTACAAAATGACACGAATCCAACCCCCACGTTAAGCTAGCTCAATATTCTAAATTGTGAAAAAATTTAGCATCCAAATAGCTACGAAAAAGCCTTCACGTAATCAAATCTATCCAAAACTGTGTGATGTCATGCATTATGCTTTATTTATAGGCGTTTACTTAAAGAGCACCATTGATAAGTTGTGAATGATCATTTTAACTGGCCTATCAACTTGACACGTCCGCACTAAATTGTGCGTAACTTTTTATTTAGAGTTCAGAATGACACGAATCCAACGCCCACGTTAAGCTAGCACAATATTCTATAATGCCACAACAATTGTGTGTGAAAGAGCTATGAAAAACCCTCCATGTAATCCAATGTATCCCTAACTGCGTGATGCCATGCATTATGTTTCATTTATAAACCATTACTGAAGGAGCACCAACGATCAGTTTAGAATGATCAATTCAACTAGCCGATCAACTTGACATGTCAACACTAAATTGTATGTAACTTTTTATTTAGAGTTCAGAATTACACGAGTCCATTGTGTACGTTAAGCTAGCTCAGTTTCCTATATTGTGACTACATTTGAGACTTAAAGAGATATGGCAAAGCCTCGAAGTAATCCAATGTATCCCAAACTGCGTGATGCCATGCATTATACTTCATTTCTAAGCTATTACTTAATGTGCACCAACGATCAGTTTAGAATGGTCATTTTAACTAACCGATCAACTTGACATGTCCTTACTAAATCGTGTATAACGTTTGATATAGAGTTCAAAATGACACAAATTCAACGCCCACGTTAATCCAACTCAGTTTTCTAGATTATGACAAAATTTATGTCCGAAATAGCTACTACAAAGCCTTTAAGTATCCAATCTATCCTGAAGCGACAATTAATGACCTAATTGAGAAAGATGACCATCACCTCATCTACAAAATTTTTATTCCTCCATTACATACAAATGATGCTTGGGTTTGGCGTCACACTTCTAATGGATCATACTCTGTGAAATCGGGGTATCGACATGTGGTAGAAACTTCTACTCCGGATTCAGTTGTTTTTCCTCCTCCACTAGCTCAGCATCCTGATCTCGCCATGGAAATTTGGTCCATACAAATGCCACCAAAATATAAGCATTTTTGTGGTGATTATTATCTAAAAGTCTACCGGTCAAATCTCAATTATATCGCCGGAAGATAACTCATGATGATAAATGCTATCGCTGCTGTGTCTCTGAAGAAACAGAACTCCATACCTTTTTCCTCTGTCCGTACGTCCAGATGCTATGGAGGAAGATGGGTATACGAACTACTAATATATGTGATAACAACTACAATATCTATAATAATATCAGATATATCATGGGTAGCTACAAAAACTGCCCACAGGAATCTTCAAATAAATACCTTCCATTTTACTTACTATGGCGGATATGGAAATCAAGGAACGACTTAGTGTTTAATAAACACGATGTGTCTGATGATATTTTGCTGCGAAAAAGTCAAGAAGATGCACATGAATGGTTATCTCACCTCACATCTTTGGGTCAGAGACAGGTTTCACTATGTACAACAAACAATCGTGTCCAATGGCAATTACCTCCGCAAGATTGGGTGAAATGTAATTATGACGCAGCTCATCATAATGGTAATAAAGCTTCAGGTCTAGGGTGGGTTATCCGGAATGATCGTGGATTATTCATTACTGCGGGAAATGGGAAATTTCAAGGCAGAGAAACGGTCATTGAAGCTGAACTATCTGCTCTAATTTGGGCTCTACAATCTGTATGGTCCCTCGGATATCAACATGTTATTTTTGAAGGAGACAATCTTACAATAAATAATCTTCTCAACGGAGTTAATACTAATCGACATGTTCAGCATTACATTCATACAATACAACAATGGCTCACTGAATTTCAAGACATTATTTTCTCCTATCAACAACGGTCAGGAAATAGAGTTGCTGATATGTTAGCATCATCTGCTGTCAAATCTCCTGTTGATTGGAACATCTTTATTACTTGTCCCTTATTTTTATTACCAATTGTAAACAACGATATCCAGTAATACATAAATTTCAAAGGCAAAAAAAAGTATCCAATCTATCCCAAAATGCGTGATGTCACACATTATGCTTCATTTTTATGCCTTTACTCAAGTATCCCCAATGATCAGTTTAGAATTATCACTTTAACTAGCTCATCAACTTCACACGTCCGCATTAAATCATTTTTAACTTTTAATTTAAAGCTCATAATGACATGAGTCCAACACCCACATCAAGCTACCTCAATTTTCCGTATTGTGATAACATTTGAGACTAAAAGAGCTGCGAAAAAGCCTCCAAGTAATCCAGCGTATTCCAAACTGTGTAATGCCATGGATTATGCTTCCTTTGTAAACCTTTACTCAAGGAGCACCAATGATAAATTTAGAATGAATATTTAACAGGCCGATTAACTTGAACTGTGCGCACTAAAACGTCTATAGCTTTTGATTTATAGTTCATAATGACAGGAATCCAACATCCACGTTAAGTTAGCTCAATTTTATATATTGTGACAATAGTTGAGACTGAAAGAGCTACGACAAAGCCTCCAAGTAATCCAAAGTATCCCAAAACTACGTTATGTCATCCATTATACTTCATTTATAAGCCTTTACGCAAGGAGCACCAATGATCACGTAAAAATGATCATTTTAACTGGCAGATCAACTTGACATGTCCGCAATAAATCGATTGTAACTTTTGATATAGAGTTCAAAATGACATGAATCCAACGCACACGTTAAGGTAGCTCAATTTTTTTATATTGTGACTAAATTTTAGACCAAAATAGCAACGAAAATGCTTCCAAGTGATCCAATCTATCTCAAACTGTGTGATGCCATGCATTATGATTCATTTATAAGTCTTTACTCAAGGGGCAACAATGATCAGTTTATAATGATCATTTTAACTAGCTCATCAAGTTGACATGTCTGCACTAAATCTCATTTAACTTTTAATTTAGCGCTCAAAATAACATGACTCCAACGCCCACATTAAGCTAGCTTAGGTTTCCATATTGTCACAAAATTTGAGACTCAAAGAGCTACGAAAACCTAATGTATCCCAAAGTAGGTGAAGCCATGCATTATGCTTCATTTATAAGCCTTTAATCAAGCAGCACCAATGATAGGCTTAGAATGATCATTTAATATGGTGATCAACTTGACCTAAAGCGTTTGTAACTTTTTATTTGGAGTTCAGACTGGTACGAATCCAATGCCCACATAAAGCTAGCTCAATTTTCTTTATTGTGACAACATTTGATACTAAAAGAGATATAACAAGCCCTCCAAGTAATCCAATCTATCCCAAACTGCGTTATGCCATGCATTATGCTTCATTTATAAGCCTTTACTGAACGAGCACCAATGATCAATTTAGAATGATCATTTTAACAAGCTGATCAACTTGACATGTCCGCACTAAATCATCTTTATTATTTGATTTAGAGCTCAAAATAACATAAATCCAACACCCACATTAAACTAGCTCAATTTTCCATATTGTTACAACATTTGAGCGTTAAAGAGTTACGAAAAAGCCTCCAAGTAATCCAATGCATCCCAAACTGCATGATGCCATGCGTTATGCTTCATTTATTAGACTTCACTCAAGGAACAGCAATGATCAGTTTAGAATGATCATTTTACCTGGCCGATGAACTTGACATGTACGCACTAAAGCATCCGCAAATTTTGATTTAATGTTCAGAATGACACGAAGCTAGCTCAATTTTCTATATTGTAACAAATTTAGAGACTTGAAGAGCTACGAAAAATCATCGAAGTAATCCAATGTATCCCAAACTACGTGATACCATGGATTATGCTTCATTTATAAGCCTTTACTCAAGGAACACCAATGATAAATTTAGAATGATCATTTTAATTGGTCGATCAACTTGTCATGTCCAAACTTAATCATCCGTAACTTTTGATTTAGAGTACAGAATGACAAGAATCCAACCCCCACGTTAAGCTAGCTCAATATTCTAAATTGTGAAAAAATTTAGCACCCAAATAGCTACGAAAAAGCCTCCACGTAATCAAATCTATTGAAAACTGCGTGATGGCATGCATTATGCTTCTTTATAAGCCTTTAATCAAGCACCTCCAATGATCATTTTAGAATTATCATTTTAACTGGCCGATCAACATGACATATCCGCACTAAATCGTTCCTAACTTTTTATTTAGAGTTCAGAATGACACGAATCCAACACCCACGTTAAGCTAGCTCAATTTCCTATATAGTGACAACATTTGAGACTCAAAGATCTACAAAAAACCGTTCAAATAATCCAATGTATCGCAAACTGCGTGAAGCCATGCATTATGCTTCATTTATAAGCGTTTTCAAAAGCAGCACCATTGATCTGTGTAAAATGATCATATTAAGTGGCCAATCAACTTGACATCTCCGCACTAAATCATCCATAAGTTTTTATTTAGAATTCAGAATGACTTGAATCCAACGCCCATGTTAATCTACCTCAATTTTCTATATTGTAACAAAATTTAAATCCGTAATTGCTACAAAAAAGCCTACAAGTAATTAAATCTATCCTTAACTCCGTGATGCCATGCATTGTGCTTCTTTTATTATCCTTAACTCAGGGAGCACCAATGATCAGTTTAGAATGATCATTTTAACTAGCTGATCAACTTGACATGTCCGCACTAAATCGTTTTTAACATTTGATTTAGAGCTCCAAAATAACATGTATCCAACGCCCACATTAAGCTACCTCAATTTTCCATATTGTAACAACATTTGAGACAAAAAAGAGCTACGAAAAAACCTCCAAGTAATCCAATGCATCCCAAACTGCGGTGATACCATGCATTATGCTTCATATATAAAACTTTGGTCAAGGAGCTCCAATGATCAGTTTAGAATGATCATTTTAACTGGCTGACCAACTTGACATGTCCGCCATAAATCATCCGCAGCTGTTGATTTAGAGTTCAGAAATACAAGAATCCAAATCCCATGTTAAACTAGCTCAATCTTCTATACTGTAACAACATTTGAGACTGAAAGAGCTACTAAAAGGACTCTAAGTAATCCATTGCATCCCAAACTGTGTGATGCCATACATTATGCTTCAGTTATAAGCCTCTACTCAAGGAGCACCAATGATCAGTTTAGAATTATCGTTTTAACTGGCCGATCAACTTGACATGTCTGCACTAAATCGTCCATAACTTTTGATTTTGAGTTCAGAATGACATGAATCCAATTCCCATGTTAAGCTAGCTCAATTTTCTATATCGTGACAACATTTGAGACTGAAAAAGCTACGAAAAAGCCTCAAAGTAATCCAATGTATCCTAAACTACGTGATGCCATGCATTATGCTTCATTTATAAGCCTTTACTCAAGGAGCACCAATGGTCTATATAGAATGATCATTTTAATTGGCCGATCAACTTCACATGTCCAAAAAAATCATCCGTAACTTTTGATTTAGAGTTCTGAATGACACGAATCCAACACCCACATCAAGCTAGTTCAATTTTCTATATTGTGGAAAATTTTAAATATGAAATAGCTACGAAAAAGCCTCCGCATAATGCAAATGATATGAGCATGGCCAGCAAGGAACAACAACCTAAGGAGCAGCTTGAACCAGAGGAGGAAGAAGCCACTTAAGATTCAAAGGAGCAGCTACAACCCGCGGATATTGGAGATGAAAGCCTACAAATCTTCTATGGTGCCATTACCCGATCCAAGCAAGCCAAACTTAAGACAAAACTACAGCATATTCTCAACACCATTCAAGCTAGTTTAGTGTGTGCGAATCCAACCACATTGGTTGTGATTTAAGCCACCTAAACCTCACCAAGAGAGGTGCCCTGGATTGTACTTTTTTCCAAATTCTTATATTTGTCCCAATGGGTTTTCTAAGATAGGTTTTTAATGAGGCAACCCCAAAGTACTTTACCACAGCCTTTTGATAAACCAAGGCCCATTCTATCTCATCATCCACAAAATAAGAAAGAAAGAATCAATTCAAAACATTATTTACTTCTTAATCTTTGTCTTAGTTGCCTTTGTAATTCCCTAAGTATTTCCTTTAATGTTTTGGTAGAATTTTAGGAGTCATTTTCAATTTCCTAGGCTACTATAAGTACTCTCTTGTATCATTCTTTCTGAATCATCAAACATTTTAATAGCAAATCTCCTTCTTAAACTCGTTTGATCATCCTCTTGAATAAGGAATTTTAGAACACTTTCTCATTCCTCTCAAGAGCCAAAAGTCTAAGGGATCTTCGTCACCCTTGGAAGTTTCAGTTCGATTCACCCCTTGACCAACGTGACTGGCCTTTGTCACTGACACAGAGCAAGGAGATAGTCCATGGATTTTCAACCATCCTTGAGAAGTATCATCCATTTCCTCTTGTTCTCGGATCCATCAACTTAAGAGCTCACACATCCGCAAGTTACACCATCGTTTCACCCATTCTACAACTTCAATCCACTCAACCACTCTTCCACAACCATTTGGAGTTGATCAGGGGCTTGATCCTCATCAATATCACATCAAGTGGTATCAGAGCCCACTCCAAACTAGGTCGTATCTCTACACACCCATTTGCACCCTTTCGTATTCTTGCAAAAATGTTTTGTAACCTTTCGCCTTCTTTTTGCGATTTGTATTAAAATGTTTCTGGGTTTGTTTCTTGTTTAAACTTGATCTTAGATCTTTGAATAATATGGAAATTAACTTGAAAATAGTTTAGAACCGATTAACAAAGTACAAAACTTGTGAAACATCCAATAGGCTTCGTTGAGGTTCTAAGAAACTGTTTTTGTTAATCCGAGTTTATCATCTTTTGTTTGAATATTTTAGAGATTACAACCTGAATGAAACTTGTTCTTAAGACTTAATAGAACCAGGTATACCAATTAAAAACGTTGCAAAACGAATCTAAAGTTTTTAGACTCACCCATTTCAAAACCGGAGTTCAAAGGGTCTAGAACATACTTTGCTAGGGTTTGTCTTTGTTCTTGTGTCTTTGTTTCAGCTAATTGTTGTGTCAGTTTCTGTGTTTTACTTTGCAACTTTTTCTTTTTTATTTGTCTTAATTTGCCAGATACCATGGTAGGAACCTACAATAATGGAGAAGAATCCTCAAACTCCAACAAACATCTCCTTGATTCCTTTAAAGCCATGATGGATGAAAGTATTACAACCATGAGAGCTGAAATAGAAACATCCATCAATGACTGACTTAGGATAAAAAAAAGCCACCATCTAATACTGAGCAATACTACAGTCACTCATCTAGATAACAACACCCTAGGAGAAGGCGGCCAAGAGACGACCAACCGCATCGGAATAAACAACCCAATCCTCGCGGCCGTTTGGCTAGCCCTAAAATCAAGATTCCCTCTTTTCATTGAAACAATGACTGTGAGGAGTATATAGAGTGGGAAAAGAAAATAGAATTAGTCTTTGATTGTAGGGAATACACTCATGATGGTAAGGTTAGAGTAGCAGCAACCGCTTTTAAAGATTATGCCTTAAGTCGGTGGGATCAATTAGTTACTTCTAGCCTCAAGTAGCACGAATGATCATTTGAACTAGCTGATAAACTTGACATTTTCGCACTAAATCGTCTTTAACATTTGATTTAGAGCTCAAAATAACATAAATCAAACACCCACATTAAACCAGCATTTTCATATCGTGACAACATTTGATACTGAAAGAGCTACTACAAAGCCTCCAAGTAATACAATGTATCCCAAACTGCGTGATGCCATGCATTATGCTTCATGTATAAGCCTTTACTCAAGCAGCACCAACGATCAAATTAGAATGATCATTTTAAATGGCCGATCAACTTGATTTGCCCACACTAAATCGTCTATAACCTTTGATTTAGAGCTTAGAACGACACGAGTACACCACCCACGTTAAACTAGCTCAGTTTACTACATTTTGACTACATTTGATGCTGAAAGAGCTACGAAAAAACCCCCAAGTAATCCAATGTATCCAAAACTGTGCGAAGCCATGCATTATGCTTCATTTATAATCTTTTACTCAAGGAACACCAATGATCAATTCAAAATGTATGAGGAAAACAGGATACGATCCAGCTTGAGATCAAAGCAAACGCGATCCGTGTTCCAGAAGTTTTCAAGTGGTCGATATTAAGAGAAACCGATAAATATCTTATATCCATAATTTAGATTGATTTAATTAATATATGAAATATATGAGTCACTTATTATCAGTTAGTTAGGATTACAAATCTATAATAAACTAGTTTTAATATAGTATCAGAATTTGAACACATGCTATTCAATACGAACCAAAAAGTTCTCTGTCTAGCAGGTACGATCAACTCAAGGAAATCCTGAAATATGGGAGAGATACTTTAAAGCTGAATGAGGTCACAACAGCAACTAAGTCTAAGGAAAGGGAGTTAATTGAAAGTGGAAAGGTAACAAATTGTCAGGATGAAGGTTTGTATGTGGAATCAAGGGGTAGGTCAAACAATCGGTTTAGCTTGACATGTCCACTTTATTTGTTAATAAGTCCCTACACTTTTGCTTTTTTTCCTTTTTTATCACTATTTTTTTTGGTCCACATCTTCCTCCTTTAAATTTAAGATCATTCATGATCCCCCCACATTTCGAGAATGTATGAGTTTAAGTAAAACTTGACATGTCCGCACTAAATCGTATGTAACTTTTGATTTAGAGTTCATAATGACATCCAACGCCAACGTTAAGCTAGCTCAATATTCTATATTATGACAAAATTTAACACCAAAATAGCAATGGAAAAACCTCCAAGTAATCCAATCTATACAAAACTGCGTGATGTCATGCATTATGCTTCTTTATAAGCGCTTAATGATGGAGCACCAATGATAAGTTTAGAATGATCATTTTAACAAAGCTGATCAACCTGACATTTCCACACTAAATCATTTTTAGCGTTTGATTTAGAGCTCAAAATACCATTAGTCCAACGCCCACCTTAAGCTAGCTCAATTTTCCATATTGTGACAACATTTGAGACCGAAAGAGCTACGAAAAAACCTTCAAGTAATTCAATGTATCCCAAACTGCGTGAAGCCATGCATTATGCTTCATTTATAATACTTTGCTTAAGGAGCACCAATGATCACTTTAGAGTTATCATTTTAACTGTTCAATCAAATTGACATGTCCACAACAAATAAACCGTAACTTTTGATTTAGAGTTCCGAATGACACGAATCCAATGCCCACCTTAAGCTAGCTCAATATTCTATATTATGAGAAAATTTAACACCAAAATGGCAAAAAAGCCTTTAAGTAACCCAATCTATCTCAAACTGTGTGATGTCATGCATTATGCTTCTTTATAAGCCTTTACTCAAGGAGAACCGATGATAGTTTAGAATGATCATTTTAACTAGCTCATCAAGCTGACATGTCCCCACTAAATCGTCTTTAGCTTTTGATTTAGAGCTAAAAATAACATGAGTCCAACGCCCACATTAAGCTAGATCAATTTTCCAAATTGTGAGAACATTTGATACTGAAAGAGCTACTACAAAGCCTCCAAGTAATACAATCTATCCCAAACTGTGTGATGCCATTCATTATACTTCATTTATAAGCCCTTACTCAAGGAGCACCAATGATTAATTTAGAATGATTAACATGCCGATCAACTTGACATGTACGAACTAAATCGTCTGTAACTTTTGATTTAGAGTTCAGAATGACCCGAATCCAATGCCCATGTTAAGCTAGCTCAATATTCTATATTGTGACAAAATTTAACATCGAAATAATTACGAAAAAGCCTCCAAGTAATCCAATCCATCCCTAAATGTGTGATGCCACGTATTATGGTTCATTTATAAGCCATTAGTCAAGGAGCACCAATTATAAGTTAAGAATGATCATGTTAACTAGCTGATCAACTTGACAAGTCTGCACTAAATCATCTTTAACTTTTGACTTTGAGCTCCAAATGACATGGGTCCAACACCCACGTTAACTAACTCAATTTTCCATATTGTGACAACATTTGATGCTGAAAGATCTACATACAAAGCCTCCAAGTAATCCAATGTATCCCAAACCGTGTGATGTCATGCATTATGCTTCATTTAGAAGCCTTTACTGAAGGAGCACAAATGATCAGTTTGTAATGATCATTTTAACTAGCCGATCAACTTGACATGTCCATAGTAAATCTTCCGTAACTTTTGATTTAGAGTTTAGAATTATATGAATCTAACGTCCACGTTAAGCTATCTGAATATTCTATACTGTGACAAAATTTAATACCAAATAGCCACGAGAAAAGCCTCCAAGTAATCCAATTTATCCCAAAATACGTGATGTGATGCATTATGATTCATTTATAATCCATTAGGCAAGGAGCACCAATGATCAGTTTAGAATGATTGTTTTAACTAGCTGATCAACTTGACATTTCCACACTAAATCGTCTTTAACATTTGATTTAGAGCTCAAAATATCATGAGTCCAATGCCCACCTTAATCTAGCTTAATTTTGCATATTGTGACAACATTTAGGACTGAAAGATATACGAAAAAACCTCCACGTAATCTATTGTATCCCAAACTACGTGAAGCCATGCATTATGCTTTATTTATAAGCCCTTACTCAAGGAGCACCAATGATCAGTTTAGAATTTTCATTTTAACTGGCCAATCAACTTGATGTGTCCGCATTTAACCGTCCGTAACTTTTGATTTAGAGTTCATAATTACACGAATCCAACGACCATGTTAAGCTACATCAATTTTGTATATTGTAACAATATTTGAGACAGCAAAGGCTACGACAAAGCCTTCAAGTAATACAATGTATCCCAAACTGCGTGATGCCATGTATTATGCTTCATTTATAAGCCTTTACCCAAGGAGCCCCAATGATCAGTTTTGATTGATCATTTTAACTGGCCGATCAACTTGACATGTCCGCACTAAATCGTCCGTTACTTTTGATTTAAAGTTTAGAATTATATGAATCCAACGCCCACGTTAAGCTAGTTCAATTTTAAATATTGAAACATTGTTTGCAACTTAAAGAGCTATGACAAAGCCTCCTAGAAATGTAATGTAGCCCAAACTGCATGATACCATGAGTTATGCTTCATTTATAAGCCTTTACTCAAGGAGTACCAATGATCAGTTTAGAGTGATCATTTTAACTGGCCGATAGACTTGACATGTGTGCATTAAATCATCCGTAATTTTTGATTAAGAGTTCAAAATGACACAAATCTTACGCCCACGTTAAGCTAGCTCAGTTTTCTATATTGTTCCAACATTTGAGACTAAAAGAGCTACGAAAGAGCCTTCAAGTAATCCAACGTATCCCAAACTTCCTGAAACCCCACATTATGCTTCATTTTTCAGCCTTTGCTCAAGGAGCACCAATGATCAGTTTAGAATGACCATTTTAAATGATCGATCAAGTTGACATGTCCGAACTAAACTAAATCGTCTGTAACTTTTGATTTAGAGTGAAGAATGACATGAATTCAATGCCCACGTTAAACTGGCTCAATTTTTAATATTGTGACAACATTTCAGAGTTAAAGAGCTATGACAAAGCCTCCAAGTAATCCAATGTGTCCCAAACTACATGATGCCATGCATTATGCTTCATTTATAAGCCTTTACTCAAGCAGCACCAATGATCACTTTAGAATGATCATTTTTAATGGCCGATCAACTTGACTTGTCCACACTAAATCGTACATAGCTTTGGATTTAGAGTTTAGAATGCCCACTTTAAGCTAGCTCAATTTTCCATATTGTGACATCATTTGAGACCAAAAGAGCTACGAAAAAACCTTCAAGTAATTCAATGTATCCCAAACTACGTGAAGCCATGCATTATGATTCATTGATAAGCCTTTACTGAAGGAGCACCAATGATCAGTTTAGAATTATCATTTTAACCGGTCAATCAACTTGATTTGTCTCCACTAAATCATCTGTAACTTTAGATTTAGAGTTCCTAATGACACGAATCCAACGCCCACATTAATCTAGCTCAATATTCTATATTTTAAGAAAATTTAACACCAAAATAGCAACAAAAAATCCTCCAAGTATTGCGTGATGCAATGCATTACGCTTCATTGATACGCCCTCAATCAATGAGCACCAATGATCAGTTTAGAATGGTCATTTTAACTAGCTGATAAACTTGACATTTCCGTACTAAATCGTCTTTAACTTTTTTTTTAAAGCTCAAATAACATGAGTCCAACGCCCACCTTAAGTTAGCTCAATTTTCCATATTGTGACAACATTTGAGACTGAAAGAGGTACGAAAAACCTCAAAGTAATCCAATGTATCCCAAACTGTGTGAAGGCATGCCTTATGCTTCATTTATAAGCCATTACTCGAGGAGCACCAATGATATGTTTAGAATTATCATTTTAACTGGCCGATCAACTTCACATGTCTACACTGAATCCTCTGTAACTTTTGATTTAGAGTTCAAAATGACACGAATCCAATGCCCATGCTAAGCTAGGTCAATATTCTATCTTATGACAAAATTTAACATAGAAATTGCAAAGAAAAAGCATCCAAGTAATCTAATTTATTCCAATCTGCATGATGCCATGCATTATGCTTCTCTATAAGCCTTTACTCAAGGAGCATAAATGATCAGTTTAGAATGATCATTTTAACTAGCTGAGACGTCTCCGCACTAAATCGCCTTTAACTTTTGCTTTAGAACTCAACATGAGTCCAACGCCCACATTAGGCTCGATCAATTTTATGTATTGTGAGAACATTTGAGACTGAAAGAGTTAAGACAAATCCTTCAAGTAATACAACGTATCCCAAACTGCGTTATGCCACGCATTATGCTTCATTTAAAAACCTTTACTCAAGGAACACCAATGATCAGTTTAGAATGATCATTTTAACTAGCCGATCAACTTGACATGTCCTCACTCAATCATCCGTAATTTTTGATTTAGAGTTCAAAATGATATGAATCACACGCTCACATTAAGCTAGCTCAATTTTTTATATTGTGACAAAATTTAAGATCTAAATAGCCTTGAAAAAGCCTCCAAGTAATCCATTTGAATCCCAAAATGCGTGATGCGATGCATTATGTTTCATTTTTAAGCCTTTATTCAAGGAGCACTAATGATCAGTTTAGAATGATCATTTTAACTAGCTGATCAACATTTGATCAGCTAAATCGTATTTAACATTTGATTTAGAGCTCAAAATAACATGAGTCCTACACCCACCTTAAACTAGCTCAATTTTCCATATTGTGACAACATTTGAGCCCAAAAGAGCCACGAAAAAAACTTCAAGTAATTCAATGTATCCCAAACTAAGTGAAGCCATGCATTATGCTTCATTGATAAGCCTTTACTTAAGTAGCACCAATGATCAGCTTAGAATTATCATTTTAACTGGCCAATCAACTTGACATGTCCGCACTAAATCATCCGTAACTTTTGATTTAGAGTTCCTAATGACACGAATCCAATGCCCACGTTAAACTAGCTCAATATTCTATATTTTAAGAAAATTTAACACCAAAATAGCAACAAAAAAGCCTCCAAGTAAGGCGTGATGCGATGCATTACGCTTCATCTATACACCCTCACTCAATGAGCACCAATGATCAGTTTAGAATGGTCATTTTAACTAGCTGTTAAACTTGAAATTTCTGCACTAAATCGTCTTTTACTTTTTATTTAGAGCTCAAATAACATGAGTACAATGGCCACCTTAAGTTAGATATATTTTCCATATTGTGACAACATTTGAGACTCAAAGAGGTACGAAAAACCTCCAAGTAATCCAATGTATCCCAAACTATGTGAAGTCATGCCTTATGCTTTATTTATAAGCCATTACTCAACGAGGACCAATGATCAGTTTAGAATTATCATTTTAACTGGCCGATCAACTTCACATGTCTCCACTAAATCGTCCGTAACTTTTGAAAATGACACGAATCCAATGCCCATGTTAAGGTAGCTCAATATTCTATCTTATGACAAAATTTAACTTAGAAATTGCAAAGAAAAAGCATCCAAGTAATCTAATCTATCCCAAACTGCATGATGCCATGCATTATTCTTCTGTATAAGCCTTTACTCAAGGAACACTAATGATCAATTTAGAATGAGCATTTTAACTAGCTGATCAACCTGACATCTCCGCACTAAACCGCCTTTCACTTTTGCTTTAAAACTCAAAATAACATGAGTCCAATGCCCATATTAGGCTCGATCAATTTTCCGTATTGTGAGAACATTTGAGACTGAAAGAGTTACGACAAATCCTTCAAGTAATACAACGTATCCCAAAATGCGTGATGCCACACATTATGCTTCATTTATAAACCTTTACTCAAGGAACACCAATGATCAGTTTAGAATGATCATTTTAACTAGCCGATCAACTTGACATGTCCGCACTCAATCATCCATAATTTTGATTTAGAGTTTAAAACGATATGAATCAGATGCTCACATTAAGCTAGCTTGATATTTTATATTGTGACAAAATTTAAGACCAAAATAGCCACGAAAAAGCCTCAAAGTAATCCATTGTATCCCAAAATGCATGATGCGATGCACTATATTTGATTTTTAAGCATTTACTCAAGGAGCACAGATGATAAGTTTAGAATGATCATTTTAGCCAGCTGATCAACATTTGATCAGCTAAATCGTCTTTAACATTTGATTTAGAGCTCAAAATAACATGAGTCAAACACCCACATTAAGCTACCTCAATGTTCTATATTGTGACAAAATTTAAGACCGAAATAGCAACGAAAAAGATTCCAAGTAATCCAATGTATCCCCAAATGCGAGATACGATGTATCATGCTTCATTTATAAGCCTTTTCTCAAGGAGGACCAATGATCAGTTTAGAATGATCATTTTAACTAGCTGATCAACTTGACATGTCCGCACTAAATCGTCTTTAACATTTGATTTAGATCTCAAAATAACATGAATCCTACGCCCGTCTTAAGCTAACTCAAGTTTTCGTATTCTGACAGCATTTGAGAATAAAAGAGATACGAAAAAACCACCATGTAATCCAAAATGCGTGATGCAAAACATTATGCTTCATTTATAAACCTTTACCCAAGGAGCACCAATGATCAATTTAGAATGATTATTTAAGTAGCTGATTAACTTTACATGTCCGCCCTAAATGCTCTATAACTTTTGATTTTGTGCTCAAAATAACAGGAGTCCAACATCCACCTTAGCTAGTTCAATTTTCTATATTGTGATAACATTTGAGACTGAAAGAGCTACGAAAAAACCTCCAAGTAATCCAATGTATGCCAAACTGCGTGAAGCCATGCATTATGCTTCATTATTATGCCTTTAATCAAAGAGCACCAATGATCAGTTTAGAATGATCATTTTTAACTAGCTAATTAACTTGAAATATCCGCACAAAATCGTCTTTAACATTTGATTTAGATCTCAAAATAACATACAACCATCTTAATCTAGCTCAATTCTCCATATTCTGACAACATTTGAGACTGAAAGAGCTACGAAAAAACCTACATGTTATCCAATGTATCCCAAACTGCGTGAATACATGCATTATGCTTCATTTATAAGCCTTTACTCAAGGATCATCAATGATCAGTTTAGAATCATCATTTTAACAGGCCGATTAACTTGACATGTCCGTACTAAATCGTCCGTAACTTTTGATTTAGAGTTCAGAATGAAACGAATCCAACGCCCACATTAAGCAAACTCAATAGTCTATATTGTAACAAAAATTAACATAGAAATTGAAAAGAAAAAGCCTCCCAGTAATCTAATCTATCCCAAACTGCGTGATGCAAGGCATTATGCTTCTTTATAAGCCTTTACTCAAGGAGCACTAATGATTAGTTTGGAATGATCATTTTAACAAGTTGATCAACCTGACGTCTCCGCACTAAATCGCCTTTAAGTTTTGATTTAGAACTCAAAATAACATGAGTCCAACTCCCCCATTAGGCTCGATCAATTTTCCATATTGTGAGAACAATTGAGACTGAAAGAGCTACTACAAAGCCTCGACGTAATACAATGTATCTCAAACTGCGTGATGCCATGCATTATGCTTCATTTATAAGCCTTTTCGCAAGGAACACCAATGATCAGTTTACAATGATCATTTTAACTGGTCGATCAACTTGACATGTCCGCACTAAATCGTCCATAACTTTTGATTTAGAGTTCAGAATTACACGAATCCAACGCCAATGTTAATCTAGCTCAATTTTAAATATTGTATCAACATTTGAGACTAAAAGAGCAATGACAAAGCCTCCAAGAAATCTAATGTATCCCAAACTGCGTGATGTTATACATTACGCTTCATTTATAGGCATTTACTCAAGGAGCACCAGTGATTCGTTTTTAATGATCATTTTAACAACCGATCAACTTGACTGGTCCGCACTAAATCGTCTGAAACTTTTGATTTAGAGTTTGAAATGACACGAATCCAATGCCCACGTTAATCTAGCTCAATTTTCTATATTATGACAAAATGTACGAACCAAATAGCCAAGAAAAAGCCTTCAAATAATCCAATCTATCCGAAACTGTGTGATGTTATGCATTATGCTTCATTTATAAGCCATTGCTCAACGAACACGAATGATCAGTTTAGAATTATCATATTAACTGGCCGATCAACTTGACATGTCAGCACTAAGATGTTCGTAACTTTTGATTTAGAATTCAAAATGACACGAATCCAACGCCCATATTAAGCTAGCTCAATGTTTTATATTGTGACAAAATTTAACACCAAAATAGCAAAGAAAAAGCTTCCAAGTAATCTAATATATCCCAAACTGCGTGATACCATGCATTATGCTTCCTCATGAGCCTTTACTCAAGGAGCACCAATGATAAGTTTAGAATTATCATTTTAACTATCTGATCAACCTGCCATGTCCGCACGAAATGGGATTTAACTTTTCATTTAAAGCTCAAAATAACATTAGTCCAACGCCCACATTATGCTCGATCAATTTTCCATATTCTAGGAACATTTGAGACTGAAAGAGCTACTACAAAGCCTTGAAGTAATACAATGTATCCCAAACTGCGTGATACCATGCATTATGCTTCATTTATAAGCCTTTACTTAAGAACCACTAATGATCAGTTTAGAATGATCATTTTAACTGGTCGATCAACTACATGTCCGCACTAAATTGTACATGACTTTTGGTTAAGAGTTTAGAATGACACAAGTCCAATGCCCACGTTAAGCTAGCTCAAATTGTCTATATTGTGACAACATTTAAAACTAAATGAGCTACGACAATGATTCCAAGTAATCCAATGTATCCCAAACTGCGTGATCCCATGCATTATGCTTCATTTATAAGCCTTTACTCAAGGAGCACCAATGATTAGTTAGAATGATCATTTTAACTGGCCGATCAACTTGACATTTTCTCACTAAATCGTCTGTAACTTTTGATTTAGAATTCAAAATTACACGAATCCAACACCCACGATAAGCTAGCTCAATTTTCTATATTGTAAAATCATTTGAGACCAAAAGAGCTACGACAAACCCTTCAAGTAATACAATGTATCCCAAACTGCGTGATACAACACATCATGCTTTATTTATAAGCCTTTAGTCAAGGAGCACCAATGATCACTTTAGAATGATCATTTTAACTAGCTGATTAACTTGAAATCTCTGCACTAAATCATCTTTAACTTATCATTTAGAGCTCAAACTAACATGAGTCCAACGCCCACACTAAACTAGCTCAATTTCCCATATTGTGACAACATTTGAGACCGAAATAGATACAAAAAATCCTCCAAGTAATCCAATCCATTCCAAACTGCGTAATGCCATGTATTATGCTTCATTTATAAACCTTTAGTCAAGGAGCCCCAATGCTAAGTTAAAAAGGATCATTTTAACTAGCTTATTAACTTGACATGTATGCACTAAATCGTCTTTTACTTTTGATTTAAAGCTCAAAAAGACATGAGTGAAACGCCCACGTTAACTAGCTCAATTTTAAATATTCTTAAAACATTTCAGACAGAAAGAGCTACTACAAAGCCTCCAAGTAATCCAATGTATCCCAAAATGTGTGATGTGATGCATTATGCTTCATTTATAAGCCTTTACTGAAGGCGCACCAATGATCATTTTAACTAGCCGATAGACTTGACATGTCCGCACTAAATCGTCCGTAACTTTTGATTTAAAGTTCAAAATGACACGAATCCAACACCCACGGTAAGCGAGCTGAATTTTCTATATTGTAACAACATTTGAGACTGAAAGAGCTATGACAAACCCTTCAAGTAATAAAATGTATCCCAAAATGCGTGTACCACACATTATGCTTCATTTATAAGCCTTCAGCCAAGGAGCACCAATGATCAGTTTAGAATGATCATTTTAAATAGCTGATTAACTTGACATCTTTGCACTAAATCGTCTTTAACTTTTTATTTAGAGCTCAAAATAACATGAGACCAACCCCCACATTAAACTAGCTCAATGTTCCATATTATGACAACATTTGAAACCAAAATAGATACAAAAAAGCCTCCAAGTAATCCAATCCATTCCAAACTGCGTGATGCCATGTATTATGCTTCATTTTTAAGCATATAGTCAAGGAGCGCCAATGATAAGTTAAAAATGATCATTTCAACTAGCTGATTAACTTGACATGTCAGCACTAAATCATCTTTTATTTCTGAATTAGAGCTCAAAAAGACATGAGTGAAACGCCCACGTTAACTAGCTCAATTTTCCATATTCTTAAAACATTTCACACTGAAAGAGCTACCACAAAGCCTCCAAGTAATCCAATGTATCCCAAATTGCGTGAATCCATTCATTATGCTTTATTTATAAGCCTTTATTCAAGGAGCACCAATGATTAGTTTGGAATGATCATTTTAACTGGCCGATCAACTTGACATGTACGCACTAAATCATCTGTAACTTTTTATTTAGAGTTTGGAATTATACGAATCCAACATCCACATTAAGCTAGCTCAAATTTCAATATTGTGATAAAATTTATGACCAAAATAGCTACGACAAAGCCTCCAAATAATATAGTCTCTCCAAAACTTCGTGATGCAATGCATTATGCTTCATTTTTAAGCTTTTACTCATGGAGCAACAATGCTCAGTTTTGAATGATCATTTTAACTGGCCGATCCACTTGACATGTCCACACTAAATCGTCAGTAACTTGTGATTTAGAGTTCAAAATGACACGAATCCAAAACCCACGTTAAGCTAACTCAATTTTCTATATTGTGACAAAATTTAAGACAAAAATAGCTACGACAAAGCCTCCAAGCAATCCAATCTATCCCAAATTGCTTGATACCATGCATTATACTTCATTTATAAGCCTTTACTCAAGTAGCACCAATGATCAGTTTAGAATGATCATTTTAAATACTTCATTTTAAATTTTTATTTAGAGCTCAAGATGACATGAATCCAACGCCCATGTTGAGCTAGTTAAATTTTCCATATTCTGACATCATTTGAGATTGAAAGCGCTACACAAAGCCTTAAGGTAATGAAATCGATCCCAAACTACGTGATGCCACGCATTATGCTTAATTTATAAGCCTTCTCTAAAGGAGCACCAATGATCAATTTAAAATGATCATTTTAACTAGCTGATCAACTTGACATGTCCGAACTAAATCGTCTTTTACTTTTTATTTAAAGGTCAGAATGACACAAACCCAATGCCCACGTTAAACTAACTCAAATTTCAATATTGTGAAAAAATTTAAAACCAAAATAGCTACGACAAAGAGACCAAGCAATCTAATCTATCCCAAACTATGTGATGCCATACATTATGCTTCATTTATAAGCCTTTACTCAAGGAGCACCAATGATCAGTTTAGAGTGATCATTTTAACAAATTGATCAACTTGACATGTCCGCACTAAATCGACCACGTTAACCTAGCTCAGTTTTCTATATTGTGACAAAATTTATGACCGAAATAGCTACGAAAAAGCCTCCAAGTAATCCAAGTTATCACAAAATGCGTGATGTCATGCATTATGCTTCATTTATTAAGACTTTACTCAAGGAGCACCAATGATCAGCTTAGAATGATCATTTTAACAAATTGATCAACTTGACATGTCCGCAATAAATCGTCCGTAACTTTTGATTTATAGTTCAAAATGACACGAATCCAACACCCATGTTAAGCTAGCTCCATTTTCTATATTGTGACAAAATTTAAGATAGAAATAGCTATGACAAACACTCCAAGTAGTCAAATCTTCCAAAACTGCGTGATGCCATCCATTCTGCCTAATTTCTAAGCCTTTATTCAAGGAGCACCAATGATCATTCTATAATGATTATTTTAACTAGCAGATAAACTGTCCGCACTAAATCGTCTTTTACTTTTTATTTAGAGCTCAAGGTGACATGAATCCAACGCCCACGTTAAGCTAGTTCAATTTTCCTTATCGTGACATCATTTAAGATAGAAAGAGCTAGACAAAGCCACAAAGTCATGCAATCGATACCAAACTGCGTGATGCCATGCATTATGCTTCATTTATAAGCATTGACCCAAGGAGCACCAATGATCAGTTTAAAACGATCATTTTAACTGGCCGATTAACTTGACATTCCACACTAAATTGTCCGTAACTTTTGGTATAGAGTTCAAAATGACACGAATCTAACACCCATGTTAAGCTATGCAAAGCCACCAAGTAATCCAATCTATACCTAACTCTGTGATGTCATGCATTTTACTCAAGGGCATTTTAACTAGCTGATAAAATTGACATGTCTGCACTAAATCTTCATTTACTTTTTATTTAGAGCTCAAGATGAAATGAATCCAATGCCCACGTTAAGCTAGCTCAATTTTCCATATTGTGAAAACATTTGAGACTGAAAGAGCTAGACAAAGGATCAAAGTAATGCAATCTATCCCAAACTGCGTGATGCCATGCATTATGCATCATTCATAAGCCTTTACTCAAGGAGAACCAATAACTAGTTTAGAATGTACATTTTAACTGCACGATCAACTTGACATGTCCGCACTAAACCATCCATAACTTTGGATTTAGAGGTCAGTATGACACGAAACCAACGCCCACGTTAAACTAACTCAATTTTAAATTTTGTGAAAAGCATTTAAGACCGAAATAGCTACGATAAAGCCTCCAAGCAATCCAATCTATCCCAGCTTGTGTGATGCCATGCATTATGCTTCATTTATAAGCCTTTACTTAAGGAGCCCCAATGATCAGTTTAGATTGATCATTTTAACTACCTGATCAATTTGACATGTCCGAACTAAATCGTCTGTAACTATCGATTTAGAGTTCAAAATGACACGAATCCAACACCTAAGTTAGGCTAGCTCAATTTTCTATAATGTGACAAAATTTAAGATCGAAATAGCTACGCAAAGCCTCCAAGTAATCCAATCTATCCCAAACTGCATGATGCCATGCATTATGCTTCATGTATAGGCTTTTATTCAAGGAGCACCACTTATCACTTTAAAATGATTATTTTAACTAGCTGATAAACTTGACATGTCCGCACTAAATCGTCTTTTACTTTTTATTTAGAGCTGAAGATGACATGAATCCAACACCCACGTTACACTAGCTCAATATTCCATATTATGAAACCATTTGAGATTGAAAGAGCTAGACGAAGCTTCAAAGTAAAGCAATATATCCCAAACTGCGTGATGCCATGCATTATGCTTCATTTATAAGCTTTTATTCAAGGTGCACCAATGATCAGTTTAGAATGATCTTTTTAATTGGCCGATCAACTTGACATATCCGCACCAAATCGTCCGTAACTTTTGATTTAAAGTTTAAAATGAAACAAATCCAACACCTACGTTAAACTCGCTCAATTTTCTATATTGTGACAAAATTTAAGATCGAAATAGCTTCATTATACTTAATTTATAATCTTTTACTCAAGGAGCACCAATGATCAGTTTAGATTTATCATTTTAACTAGATGATCCACTTGACATTTCAACACGAAATCATCTTTTACTTTTTATTTAGAGCTCAAGAAGATATGAATCCAAAGCCCACGTTAATCTAGCTCAATTTTCCATATTTTAAAAACATTTGAGACTTAACGAGCTAGACAAAGCATCAAAGTAAGGCAATCTATCCCAAACTGCGTGATTCCATGCATTACGCTTCATTTATAAGACTTTACTCAAGGAGCCCTGGTGACAAATATAGAATGATCATTTTAACTTGCTGATAACCTTGACATGTCCACACAAAATACTCTTTCACTTTGTATTTAGAGCGCAAGATGACATGTATCCAACGCCCACGTTAAGCTTGCTCAATTTTCCAAATGGTGACAACATATGAGATTGAAAGAGCTAGATAAAGCATCAAAGTAATGCCATATATCCCAAACTTTGTGATGCCATGCATTATTATTCATTTATAAACCTTTACTCGATCAGCACCAATGACCAGTTTAGAACGATCATTTTAACTGACCGATCAACTTGACATGTCCGCACTAAGTCATCCATAACTTTTTATTTTGAGGTCAGGATGACAAGAATTCAACGCCCACGTTAACCCTACTCAAATTTCTATATTGTGAAAAACATTAAAACCAAAATAGCTATGACAAAGCATCCAAGGAATCCAATATATACCAAACTGCGTGATGCCATACATTATGATTCATTTATAAGCCTTTACTCAATGAGCACTAATGACCAGTGTAGAATTATCATTTTAACTAGCTGATCAACTTGACATGTTTGCACTAAATCGATTTTTACTTTTTATTTAGAGCTCAAGATGATGTGAATCCAACGCCCACGTTAAGCTAGCTCAATTTAATATATATTGTGAAAAAATTTTAGATCGAAAAATAGCTTTGAAAAAGCCTTAAACTAATACAATCTATCCCAAGCTGCCTGATGCCATGCATTATGCTTAATATATAAGCCTTTACTCAAGCAGCACCAATGATCAGTTTAGAATGAGTATTTTAACTAGCTGATCAACTTGACATGTCCTCACTAAATCATATTTTATTTTTATTTAGAGCTCAAAAAGACATGAATCCAACGCCCATGTTAAGATAGCTCAATTTTCCATATTGTGAAAACATTTGAGATTGAAAGAGCTAGAGAAAGCATCAAAGTAATGCAATCTATCCCAAACAGCGTGATGATAGGCATCATGCTTCATTTATAAACCTTTACTCAAGGAGCACCAATGACTAGTTTATAATGAGCACTAAATCGTCCTTAACTTGTCATTTAAAGTTTTGAATGACACAAATCCAACGCCCACGTTAATCTAACACAATTTTCTATATTGAGAAAAATTTTAACACTGAAATAGCTAAGACAAAACATCCAAACAATTCAATCTATCCCGAACTGCTTGATGCCATTCATTATTGTTCATTTATAAATCTTTACTAAAGGAGCACCAATGATCAGTTTAGAATGATCATTTTAACTAGCAGATCAACTTAACATGTCCGCACTAAATCGTCCGTAAGTTTTGATTTAGAGTTCAAAATGATACTAATCCATTACCCGGGTTAAGCTAGCTCAATTTTCTATATTGTGAAAAAATTTAAAATCGAAATGGCTATGACAAAGCCTCCAAGTAATCCAATTTATCCCAAGTTGCATGATTCCATGCATTATGCTTAATTTATAAGCCTTTACTCAAGGAGCATCAATGATCAGTTTAGATTGATTATTTTAACTAGCTGATCATCTTGACATGTCCGCACTAAATCATCTTTTATTTTTTATTTAGAGCTGAAGATGACATGAATCCACACCCACGTTAAGCTAGTTCAAATTTCCATATTGTGACAACATTTGAGATTGAAAGAGGTAGATAAACCATCAAAGTAATGCAATCTATCCCAAATTGTGTTATGCCATGCATTCTACTTCATTTATAAGCCTTTACTCAAGGAGCATATCAGTTTAGAGTGATCATTTTAACTAGGTGCTCAACTTGACATGTCCACACTAAATTCTCTTTAACTTTTTATTTGGAGCTCAAGAGCCCAAGAAATCCAAAAATGTGTGATGTCAGGAAATATGCTTTATGTATAAGCCTTTACTCAATGAGCGCCAATGATCAATTTAGAATAATCATTTTAACTAGCTGATAACCTTGACATGTCCGCACTAAATTGTCTTTTATTTTTTTATTTAGAGCTCAAGAGGGTGTGAATCCAATGCCCACGGTAATCAAGCTCAATTTTCCATATTCTGAAAACATTTGAGACTGAAAGAGCTAGACAAAGCATCGAAGTAATGCAACCCATCCCAAATTGCGTGAAGTCATGCATTATCCTTCATTTATAATCTTTTACTCAATGAGCATCAATGACTAGTTTAGAATGATCATTTTAACTGGCCGATGAATTTGACATATCCACACTAAACGGTCCATAACTTTTGATTTAGATTTCAAAATGACATGAATTCAATACCCACATTAAGGTAGCTAAATTTTCAACAATGTGACAAAATTTAAGACAGAAATAGTTATGACAAAACCTGCAAGTAATCCAGTCTATCCCAAACTGCGTGATTGTATGCAAAATGTTTTATTTATACGCCTTTACGCAATGAGCACCAATGATCAATTTAGAATGATCAATTTAACTAGCTGATCAACTTGACATCTCCATACTAAATCATCTTTCAATTTTTATTTAGAGGTCAAGATGATATGAATCCAACGCCCACGTTAAGCTAGCTCAATTTTCTATATTCTGACAACATTTGAGATGGAAAGAGCTAGAAAAATCCTGAAAGTACTGCAATCTATCCCAAACTGCGTGATGCCATGCATTATGTTTCATTTATAAGCCTTTACTCAAGGAGCACCAATGATCAGTTTAGAATGATTATTTTAATTGGCCGATCAACTTGACATGTCCGTACTAAATCGTCCTTAACATATGATTTTGAGTTCAAAATGACACGAATTCAAAGCCCACGTTAAGCAAGCTTAATTTTCTATGTTGTGAAAACATTTGAGACTGAAAGAGCTAGACAAAGCATTAAAGTAATGCAATCTATCCCAAACTACGTGATGTCATGCATTATGCTTCATTTATAAGCCTTTACTAAAGGACCACAAATGACAAGTTTATAATGATCATTTTAACTGGCCGATCGAATTGACATGTCCACACTAAATTGTCCCCAACTTTTTATTTAGAGGTCAGAATGACACAAATCCAACGCCCACGTTAAGGTAACTCAATGTTCTATATTGTACGAAAATTTAAGACAAAAATAGCTAAGACAAAGCCTCTAATTAATCCAATCTATCCCAAAATGAGTGATGCCATGCATTATGCTTTATTTATAAGCCTTTACTCAATGAGCATCAATGATCAGTTTAGAATGATCATTTTAACTAGCTGATCAACTTGACCAATCCGTACTAAATCGTCTTTTAATTTTTATTTAGAGCTCAAGATGACCTGAATCCAAATCCCACGTTAAGCTAGCTAAATTTTCCATATGCTGAAAACATTTGAGACTGAAAGAGCCAGACAAAGCATCAAAGTAATGCAATCTATCCAAAAGGGTGTGATGCCACGCATTATTCTTATTTTATAAGCCTTTACTAAAGGAGCTCCAATGACGAGCTTAGAATGATCATTTTAACTGGCCAATCAACTTCACATGTCCGCACTAAATCGTCTGTAAATTTTAATTTAGAGTTTTGATCAGTTTAGAATGATCATTTTAACTAGCTGATCAATTTGACATGTCCACACTAATCGTCTTTAACTTTTGTAATTGAGCGCAAAGTGACATTAATCCAACGCCCACATTAAGCTAACTCAATTTTCTATATTGTGACAAAATTAAGATAAAAATAGCTACGAAAAAAATCTCCAAGTAATCAAATCTATCCCAAATTGCATGACACCATGCATTATGCTTTATTTATAAGCCTTTATGCAAGGAGCACCAATGATTAATTTAGAATGATCATTTTAAATAGATGATCAACTTGACATGTCCGCACTAAATCGTTTTTAACTTTTTATCTAAACCTTAAGATGACATGACTCCAATGCCCACGTTAGCTAGCTTAATTTTACATATTGTGAAAACATTTGAGAGTGAAAGAGGTAGACAAAGCGTCGAAGTAATGCAATCTATCCAAAACTGTGTGATGCCATGCATTATGCTTCATTTATAAGCCTTTACTCAAGGAGCACCAATGACAAATTTAGAATGATCATTTTAACTGGCCGATCAACTTGACATGCCTGCACTAAATCGTCCATTACTTGTGATTTAGAGTTCAAAATTAGACGAATCCAACACCCACGTTAAACTAGCTCAATTTTATATATTGTAACAAAATTTAGGATCGAAATTGCTATGAAAAAGCCTCCAAGTATTCCAATCTATCCCAAACTGCTTGATCTCATGCATTATGCTTAATTTATAAGGCTTTAGTCAAGGAGCACCAATGATCAGTTTAGAATGATCTTTTTAACTAGTTGATCAACTTGACATGTCCGCACTAAATCGTCTTTCAACTTTTGATTTAGAGCTCAAAATGACATGAGTCCAATGCCCACATTAAGATAGCTCAATTTTCCATATTGTTACAACATTTTGAGACTCAAAGAGTTAGAGAAAGCCTCAAAGTAATGCAATCTATCCCAAATTGCATGATGCCATGCATTCTGTTTCATTTATAAGGCTTTACTCAAGGAGCACCAATGATCAGTTTAGAATGATCATTTTACTCAAGGAGCACCAATCAACTTGACATGAATCCAACGCCCACGTTAAGCTAGCTCAATTTTATATTTTGGGACAACATTTGAGACTGAAAGAGCTAGACAAAGCCTCAATGTAATGCAATCTATCCCTAAGTGCATGATGTCATGTATTATACTTCATTTATAAGCCGTTACTCAAGTAGCACCAATGATCAATTTAGAATGATCATTTTAATTAGATGCTCAACTTGACATGACCATACTAAATTCTCTTTAATTTTCTATTTAAAGCTCAAGATGACAGGAATCCAACGGCCACGTTAAGGTACCTCAATTTTCCATATTGTTACAATATTTGAGAGTAAAAGAGATAAGACAAAGCCTCTAAGTTATTCAATGTATCCCCAACTGCATGATGCCCTCCATTATGCTTGATTTATAAGCCTTTACTCAATGAGCACCAATGATCAGTTTAAAATGATCATTTTAAGTAGGTGCTCAACTTGACATGTCCACACTAAAGTTTCTTTAACTTTTTATTTAATGCTCATTATGACATAAATCCAATGCCCACGCTAAACTAGGTACAATTTCCATATTGTGACAATATTTTAGACTGAAAGAGCTACGACTAACCCTCCCAGTAATCCAATCTATCCCAAAAAGCGTGATGTCATGCATTATATTTCATTTATAAGCCTTTACTCAAGGAGCACCAAAGATCACTTGAAAATGATTATTATAGTTGGCCGATCAACTTGAAATGTCCAAACTAAATTTTCTTTAACTTTTTATTTAGAGCTCAATATGATATGAATCCAACTGCCACGTTAAGCTACCTCTATTTTCCATATTGTGACAAAATTTAATACAAAAATAGCTACGACAAGGCCTCAAAGTAATCCAATCTATCAAAAATTTTGTAATGATATGCATTATGCTTCATTTATAAAGCTTTACTCAGGAGCACCAATGTTCAGTTTAGAATGATCATTCGAACTAGCTGATCAACTTGACATTACCGTAGTAAATCGTTTTAACATAAAATCACATGAGTCCAACACCCATGTTAAGCTAGGTCTATTTTCTATATTGTGACAGCATTTGAGACTAAAAGAGCTACGACAAAGCTTCCAACTAATCCAATATATCCCAAACTGCGTGATGCCCTGCATTATGATTGATTTATAAGCCTTTACTAAAAGAGTAGCAATGATCAGTTTAGAATGATCATTTTAACTAGCTGCTCAACTTGACATGTCCACACTAAATTCTCTTTAACTTTTTATTTAAAGGTCAAGAGCCTAAGTAATGCAAAAATGACTGATGTCATGAATTATGTTTCATTTATAAGAATTTACTCAATGAGCACCAATGATCAGTTTAGTATGATCGTTTTAACTACCTGATGACCTTGACATGTCCGCAATAAATCGTTTTTAACTTTATATTTAGAGCTCAAGATGACATGAATCCAACCCCCACGTTAAGCTAGCTCAATTTTTCATATTGTGACAACATTTTAGACTGAAGAGCTATGACTAAGCCTCCCAGTAATCTAATTTATTAGAAAATGCCTGATATCATTCAATATGCTTCATTATTAAGCCTTTACTCAAGGAGCACCAGTGAATAGTTTAAAATGATTATTATAACTGCAGATCAACTTGACATGTCCACATTAAATCGTCTTTAACTTTTTATTTAGATCTCAATATGACTTGAATCCAACGCCCACGTTAAGCTAGCTCAATTTTCCATATTATGACAACATTTTAGACTGAAAGAGCTACGACTAAACCTCCTAGTAATCCAATCTATACCAAAATACGTGATGTCATGCATTATGCTTCATTTATAAGCCTTTACTCAATGAGCACCAATGATCAGTTTAAAATGATTATTATAACTGGCCGATCAACTTGACATATCCACACGAAATCGTCTTTAACTTTTTATTTAGAGCTCAATATGACATGAATCCAACACCCACATTAAGCTAGCTGAATTTTCCATATTGTTACAACATTTTAGACTGAAAGAGCTACGACTATACCTCCTACTAATCCAATCTATCCCAAAATACGTGATGTCATGCAATATGCTTAATTTATAAGTGTTTACTCAATGAGAACCAATGATCAGTTTAAATGATTATTATAACTTGCCGATCAGCTTGACATGTCCAAACTAAATCGTCTTTAACTTTTTATTTAGAGCTCAATATGACATGAATCCAACTCCCACGTTAAGCTAGCTCAATTTTCCATATTGTGACAACATTTTAAACTGAATGATCTACCACTAAGTCACCCTGTAATCCAATCTATCCAAAATGCGTGACGTCATGCATTATACTTCATTTATAAGCCGTTAGTCAAGTAGCACCAATGAACAGTTTAAAATGATTATTATAATTGGCCGATATACTTGACATGTCCACACTAAATCATCTTTAACTTTTTATTTAGAGCTCAATATGACATGAATCCAACGTCTACGTTAAGCTAGCTCAATTTTCCATATTGTGACAACATTTGAGAATGAAAAAGCTATGACAAAGCCTACAAGTAATCCAATGTACCCCCCAAACTGCGAGATGTCAAGCATTATGCTTCATTTATAAGCCATAACTGAAGAAGCACCAATGATTAGTTTAAAATGATTATTTTAATAGGCCGATCTATTTCACATATCCACACTAAATCGTCCGTACCTTTTGATTTAGACTTCAGAATGACACGAACCCAACACCCACGTTAAGCTAGCTCAATTCCTATATTGTGACAAAATTTAAGACCGCAATAGCTACGACAAAGCCTACAAGTAATCCAATATATCCCATAATGTGTGATGCCATGCATTATGCTTCATTTCTAAGCCTTTAGTCAAGTCAGTTTAGAATGATCATTTTAACTAGCTGATAAACTTGACATATCCACACTAAATCATCTCATTTAGAACTCAAGGTGACATGAATCCAACGCCCACGTTAAACTAGCTCAATTTTCCATATTGTGACAACATTTGAGACTGAAAGAGCTATGACAAAGCCTACAAGTAATCCAATCTATCCCAAAATGCGTGATGTCGTGCATTATGCTTCATTTGTAAGCCTTTACTCAAGGAGCACCAATGATCAGTTTAGAATGATCGTTTTAACTAGCTATTCAACTTGACATATCCACACTAAATCAGCTTTAACTTCTTATTTAGAGCTCAAGATGACATGAATTCAGCACCCACCTTAAGGTAGCTCAATATTCCATATTGTGACAACCTTTGAGAATGAAACAGCTATAACAAAGCCTCCAAGTAATCCAATGTATCCCAAAGTGTGAGATGCCATGCATTATGCTTCATTTATAATCATTTACTGAAGGAGCAACAATGATAATTTTAACTGACCGATCAACTTGACATGTCCGCACTAAATCGTCCGTAACTATTGATTTAGAGTTCAAAATGACAAGAATCCAACGCCCACATTAAGCTAGCTCTATTTTCCATATTGTGACAACGTTTGAGAGTGAAAGAGTTAGACAGAGCCTCCAAGTAATCCAGTCTATCCCAAAATGCATGATGCCATGCACTATACTTCATTTATGAGCCATTACTCAAGGAGCATCGATGATCAGTTTAGAATGATCATTTTAACTGGCTTATCAACTTGACATTAAAGTTCAGTTTTCCATATTGTGACAATATTTGAGACTGAAAGAGCTAGACAAAACATCAAAGTAATGCAATCTATCCCAAACTGCATAATGCCATGCATTATGATTCATTTATAAGCCTTTACTCAATGAGCACCAATGATCAGTTTAGAATGATCATCTTTTCTTGCTTTCCTGTGTTGCGTACAACTCCTTCTCTTATTAGAGGGCTCTCATGGCTCCTATGGTTGAGGAGCGTTGGGCCCATTCTAAGTTGGAGGGACGATTAACTTCACATGTCCACACTAAAGAGTCCACGTTAAGCTAGCTCATTATTCAATATTGTGACAAAATTTAAAACCGAAATAGCTACGAAAAAGCGTCCAAGTAATCCAATCTATCACAAAATGCGTGATGTCATGCATTATGCTTCATTTATAAGCCATTACTCAAGGACCACCAATGATCAGTTTAGAATAACCATTTTAACTAGCTTATCAACTTGACATGTCTGCACAAAATTGTTTTTCACTTTCGATTTAGAGCTCAAAATGAAATGAATCGGACGCCCACCTTATGCTAGCTCAACTTTCCATACTGTGGCAACATTTCAACTGGAAGAGCTACGACAAAGCCTCCCAGTAATCCAATATAGCCCAAACTTCGAGATAACATGCATTATGCTACATTTATAAGCCATTTATGAAGGAGCATCAATGGTTAGTTTACAATGATCATCTTAACTGGTCGATCAATTTGACATCTCCACACTAAATTGTCTGTAACTTTTGATTTAGAATTCAGAATGACACGAAACCAACGCCCACGTTAAGGTAGCTCAATTTTCTATATTGTGACAAAATTAAAGACCAAAATAACTACGACAAAGTATTCAAATAATCCAATCTATCCCGAAATATTTGATATCATGCATTATGCTTCATTTATAAGCATTTACTGAAGGAGCAGCAATGATCAGTTTAGAATAATCATTTTAACTAGCTTAGCAACCTGACATGTCCACACTAAATCCTCTTTAACTTTTTATTTAGAGCTCAAGATTACATAAATTCAACGCCCACGTTAAGCTAGCTCAATATTCTCTACTGTGACAACATTTGAGATTGAAAGAGCTAGAAAAGCCTCAAAGTAATGCAATCTATCCCAAACTACATGATGCCATGCATTATACTTCATTTGTAAGATTTTACTAAAGGAGCACCAATGATCAGTTTAAAATGATCATTTTAACTCGCCGATTATATTAACATGAATCCAACGCCCACGTTAAGCTACCTCAATTTTCCATATTGTGACAACATTTAAGACTGAAAGAGCTATACAAAGCCTCAAAGAAATGCAATCTATCCCAAACTACATGATGCCATGCATTATGCCTCATTTATAATCTTTTACTGAAGGAGCACCAATGATCAGTTTAGAATGATCATTTTAACTAGCCGATAATTTTCACATGTCCACACTAAATCGTTCGCAACTTTTGTTTTAAAGTTCAGAATGAAAAGAATCCAACGCCCATGTTAAGCTAGCTCATTTTTCTATATTGCGAAAACATTTAAGACCGAAATAGCTACGACAAAGCCTCCATGTAATCCAATTTATCTCAAAATGTGTAATGCTATGCAATATACCTCATTTATAAGCCTTTACTCATGGAGGTCTAACGATCAGCTAGAATGATCATTTTAACTAGATGATCAACTTGACATGTCCACAGTAAATTGTGGTTAACTTTTGATTTAGAGCTCAAGATGACATGAATCCAATGTCCACGTTAAGCTAGCTCAATATTCCATATTGTAACAACATTTGACACTGAAAGAACTAGAGAAAGCCTCAAAGTAATGTATTCTATCACAAACTGCATAATGCCATGCATTATGCTTCATTTATAAACTTTTACTCAAGAAGCACCAATGATCAGTTTAGAATGATCATAATATCTGGCCGATCAACTTGACATGAATCCAACGCCCACGTTGAGATAGCTCAATTTTTAGCTCAATTTTTCATATTGCGACAAGATTTAAGTCTGAAAGAGCTACACAAAGCCTCAAAGTAATGCAAGCTATCCAAAACTCCATGATGCCATGCATTATGCTTCATTTATAAGTCTTTACTGAAGGATCACCAATGATTAGTATAGAATGATCATTTTAACTGTCCGATAATTTTCACATGTCCACACCAAATCGTCCGTGACTTTTGATTTACAGTTCAAAATGACTAGAATCCAACGCCCAAGTTAAGCTAGCTCAATTTTCTATATTGTGACAAAATTTAAGACCAAACTATCTATGGCAAAGCCTCCAAGTAATCCAATCTATCTAAAAATGTGTGATGCCATGCAATATGCTTCATTATAAGCCTTGATTCAAGGAGCACCAATGATCAGTCTACAATGATGATTTTAACTAGCCGATCATTTTGACATGTCCACACTTAATCGTCTGTAACTTTTGATTTAGAGTTTAGAATGACACTAATGCAACGCCCACGTTAAACTAGATGAATTTTCTATATTGTGACAAAATTTAAGACCAGAATAGCTACGACAAAGCCTCCAAGTAATCCAATGTATCCCAAAATGCGTGATGCCAAGCATTATGCTTAATTTATAAGCCTTTACTTAAGAAGCACCAATGATTTGTTTAGAATGATCATTTTAATAGGCCGATCAACCTGACATGTATGGACTAAATCGTCTATAACTTTTCATTTAGAGTTCAGAATGACATGAATCCAAAGCCCACATTACTCCAGCTCAATTTTCTGTATTGTGACAAAATATAAGGCCAAAATAGCTACGACAAAGCCTCCAAGTAATCAAATCTATCTCAAAATGCTAGATGCTATGCATTATCTTTGATCTGTAAGCCTTTACTCATGGAGCTCCAATGATCAGTTTAACATGATCATTTTAACTAGCTGATCAACTTGACATGTCTCCACTAAATCGCTTTTTAAACCTTTGATTCAGAGCTCAAAATGACATCAATGCAAAGCCCACGTTAAGGTAGCTCAACGTTCCATATTGTGACAACATTTCAGACTAGAAGAGCTACGACAAAGCCTCCAAGTAATCCAATGTTTGCCAATCTTCGAGATGTCATTCATTATGCTCCATTTATAAGCATTTACTAAAGGAGCACCAATGACAAGTTTACAATGATCATTTTAACTGGCCGATCGATTTGATATGTCAACACTAAATCATCCATAACTTTTGATTTAGAATTCAGAATGACACTAATCCAACGTCCACGTTAAGCTAGCTAATTTTTATATATTTTGACAAAATTTAAGACCGAAATAGCCACGAAAAAGTCTCCAATTAATCCAATGTATCCCAAACTATGTGATGCCATGCTATATGCTTCATTTATAATCCTTTACTCAAGGAGCACCAATTATCAATTTAGAATGATCATATTGAGTACGATCAACTTGACATGTCTCCACTAAATCGTCTTTAAGTTTTGATTTAGAGATCAAAATGACATGAATCAAAAAAGTTAAGCTTGCTCAACTTTCCATATTCTGACAACATTTAAGACTCAAAGAGCTACGACAAAGCCTCCAAGTAATCAATGTATCCCACACTGCGTGACGCTGTGCTTCATGCTTCATTTTGCCTTTAATCAGTGAGCACCAGTGATCAGTTTAGAATGGTCATTTTAACTGGCCGATCAACTTGATATGGCCACAATAATCATCTGTAGCTTTTGCTTTAGAGATAAAAATGACACGAAACAAGCACCCATGTTAAGCTAGCTCAATTATCCATATTGTAAAAACTTTTGAGACTGAAATAGCTACGAAAAAGCCTCAAAGTAATGCAATCTATCCCAAACTGCGTGATTCTATACATTATGTGTCATTTATAATCCTTTACTCAAGGAGAACCAATCATGTCAAGCTAGCTCAATTTTCTATATTGTGACAAAATTAAAGAACGAAATAGCTACTACAAAGCCTTAGAGTAATCCATTCTATCCCAAACTGTGTGATGCCATGCATTATGCTTCATTTATAAGCCCTTACTCGAGGAGCACCAATGATCAGTTAATAATGATCACTTTAACTAGCTGATCAACTTGACATGTCCGCTGTAAATTGTCCGTAACTTTTGATTTGGAGTTCAAAATGACACGAATCCAACACCCACGTTAAGCTAGCTCAATTTTCTATATTTTGACAAAATTTAAGATTGAAATAGCTATGTGAAAGCATCCAAGTAATCCAATATATCCCTAACAGCGTGATGTTATGAATTATGCTTCATTTATACGCCTTCACTCATTGAGCACCAGAGCAGTTTAGAATTATAATTTTAACTAGCATATAAACTTGACATATCCGCACTAAATCGTCTTTGACTTTGATTTAGTGCTCAAAATGACATGAGTCCAACGCACACGTTAAGCTACCTCAATTTTCGATATTGTGACAATATTTGAGTCTAAAAGAGATAAGACAAAGCCTTCAAGTTATTCAATGTATCACAAACTGTGAGATGCCCTCCATTATGCTTGATTTATAAGCCTTTCCTCAAGGAGCACCAATGATCAGTTTAGAATGATCATTTTAATTAGGTGCTCAACTTGACATGTCCACACTAAATTCTCTTTAATTTTCTATTTAAAGCTCAAGATGACACGAATCCAATACCCACGTTAAGGTAGCCCAATTTTCTATTTTGTGACAACATTTGAGACTGAAAGAGCTAGACAAAGCCTCGATGTAATGCAATCTATCCCTAAGTGCATGATGCCATGCATTATACTTAATTTATAAGCCTTTACTCAAGTAGCACCAATGATGATTTTAATTAGGTGCTCAACTTGACATGTCCACACTAAAATCTCTTTAATTTTCTATTTAAAGCTCAAGATGACACGAATCCAACGGCCACGTTAAGGTTCCTCAATTTTTCATATTGTTACAATATTTGAGACTAAAAGAGATAAGACAAAGCCTCCAAGTTATTCAATGTATCCAAAACTGCGTGATGCCCTCCATTATGCTTTATTTATAAGCCTTTACTCAAGGAGCACAATGATCAGTTTGGAATGATCATTTTAAGTAGGTGCTCAACTTGACATGTCCACACTAAATTTTCTTTAACTTTTTATGTAAAGCTCAAGATGACACGAATCCAACGCCCACGTTAAGGTAGCTCAATTTTCCATACTGTTACAACATCTGAGACCGAAAAAGCTACAAAGCCTCAAAGTATTGCAATCTATCCCAAATTGTGTGATGCCATGCATGCTGCTTCATTTATAAGCCTTTACTTAAGGAGCATATCAGTTTAGAATGATCATTTTAACTAGGTGCTCAACTTGACATGTCCACACTAGATTCTCTTTAACTTTTTATTTGGAGCTCAAGAGGCCAAGAAATCCAAAAATGTATGATGTCATGAAATATGGTTCATTTGTAAGCCTTTACTCAATGAGCACCAATGATCAGTTTAGAATGATCAATTTAACTAGCTAATCAACTTGACATATCCGCACTAAATTTTTTTATAGCTTTTTATTTAGAGCTCAAAATGACATGAGTCGAATGCCCACGTTGAGCTAGTTCAATTTTCCATATTGTGAGAACATTTGAGAATAAAAGAGGTACGACAAAGCCTCCAAGTAATCCAATGGATCCCAAACTGCGTGATGCCCTACATATGCTTCATTATAAGCCTTTACTCCAAGAGCACCAATGATCAATTTAGAATGATCATTTTAACTGGTCGACCAACTTGACATCTCCATATTAAATCATCTTTAACTTTTTATATAGAGCTCAATATGACCGAATCCAACACCCATGTAAAGCTAGCTAAACTCTTAACTCTAAATCAAAAGTTACGAACAATTTATTGTGGACATGTCAAGTTGATCGGCCCGTTAAAGTGATCATTCTATACTGATCATTAGTCCTCCTTGAGTACAGGCTTATAAATGAAGCATAATGCATCGCATCATACAGTTCAAGATAGATTGGATTACTTGAAGGCTTTGTGATAGCTCTTTCAGACTCAAATGTTGTCACAATATAGAAAAAAATAGCTAGCTTAAAGTCGGCATTGGATTCGTGTCATTATGTACTCTAAATCAAAAGTTACAGACATTTTAGTGCATACCGGTCAAGTTGATCGGCCAGTTAAAATGATCATTTTAAGCTGATCATTGGTGTTGCTTTGGTAAAGGCTTATAAATGAAGCATAATACATTGCATCACGCAGTTTGGGATACATTGGATTTCTTATAGGCTTTGTTGTAGTTATTTCGGTATTAAATTTTGTCACAATATAGAAAATTGAGCTAGCTTAACGTGGGCATTTGATTCATGTTATTCTGAACTCTAAATCAAAAGTTATGTACGATTTCGTGCATATAAGTCAAGTTTATCGGCTAGTAAAATTGATCATTCTAAACTGATCATTGGTGCTAATTAAGTAAAGGCATACAAATGAAGCATAATGCATGGCATCACACAAATTGGGATAGATTAGATTACATAGAGACTTTTTCATAGCTGTTTCGGACGATTTAATGCGGACATGTCAAGTTGATCGGACAGTTAAAGTGATCATTCTAAACTAAACATTAGTGCTCCTTGAGTAAAGGCTAATAAATGCAGCATAATGCAAGACATCACGTAGTTTAGGTTAGATTGGATTAATTGAAGGTTTTTTGGTAGCTGTTTCAGTCTCAACTGTTGTCACAATATAGGAAATTGAGCTCGATTAACATGGATGTTGGATTCGTGTCATTCTAAACTCTAAATCAAAAGTTGCGGACGATATAGTGCATACATGTCAAGTTGATCAGCCAGTTAAAATGAACATTCTAAATTGATCATTGGTGCTCCTTTTGTAAAGATTTATAAATGAAGCATAATGCATGACATCACGCAATTTGGGATACATTGGATTACTTTGAGGCTTTGTTGTAACTATTTGAGTCTTTAACTTTGTCACAATAAAGAAAATTTGGCTAGCTTAACGTGGGCATTGGATTCATGTCATGCTGAACTCTATATGAAAAATTAAGGACAATTTAGTGCGGACACCTCAAGTTTATCCGTTAGTTAAATTGATCATTCTTAACTGATCATTGGTGCTCGTTGAGCAAAGGTTTAACAATGAAACATAATGCATGGCATCACGCTGTTTGTGATATACTGGATTACTTGGAGGCTTTTTTGTAGCTATTTCGGTCTTAAATTTTACCACAATATAGAAAATTGAGGTAGCTAAACGTGGACGCAGGATTCGTGTCATTCTGAACTCTAAATCAAAAGTTACAAACAATTTATTGTGGACATGTCAAGTTGATCAGCCTGTTAAAGTGATCATTCTATACTGATCATTAGTCCTCCTTGAGTACAGGCTTATAAATGAAGCATAATGCATCACATCATACAGTTCAAGATAGATTGGACTACTTGAAGGCTTTGTGGTAGCTCTTTTATACTCAAATGCTGTCACAATATAGAAAAAATAGCTAGCTTAAAGTCGGCATTGGATTCGTGTCATTATGTACTCTAAATCAAAAGTTACAGACATTTTAGTGCGTACATGTGAAGTTGATTGGCCAGTTAAAATGATCATTCTAAGCTGATCATTGGTGTTGCTTTGGTAAAGGCTTATAAATGAAGCATAATACATTGCATCATGCAGTTTGGGATACAATGGATTTCTTAGAGGCTTTGTATTGACATAGGAAAATCAAATAAGACCTATCTTGACCTACAAGGCAAGTGTGAGCACGAAAATTCAGTTTGAATAACAAGGGAAATGAAAAAGGATGGGTTATTATTAACCACATGGTTGAAATGGTTAAATAGCTACCTTGGGAGAAGAATCAAGGTGAAAAGGACATGCCCATGCTGCACACAGTCTTGGCAACCACACCAAACAGTCATGCCTGCTGCACACAGCCTTGGTAACCACACCAAACAGTCATGCCTGCTGCACACAGTCTTGGTAACCACACCAAACAGTCATGCCTGCTGTCTCCTCTCTTCTCATTGGTTGTTGACAGGCTCCTCCTCTATTCAAACTCATCCACAAGTTTGAATTCGTTTTCTTTTGTGTTCACATTGTAAATCCTCTATAAAAGGGCTGTAAAGACTCAATGTATAATATACTCTTAGGAGATTCTTCTCCATAAGTCTAAGTCATTTCTCATTTTCTCATACTTTTCTTTGAGTTTTCAGATTCAATTCTTCACATTTCTCCTCTATAATCTCAATATTCTTACATGGTATCAGAGCATAAGATCATTCTCTTATCTTTTCTACTCAAATCTCTCAGTTTCTAATCTAAAATTCTGTCAAAATCTCTCAGTCTTTAGACTAAAAACTCACGGTTTCATTCAACCATAAAAGCTGCTTCCTTTGAGCTCTTCAAAGCCTAACAATGGAGGATACAGTTCAAATTAGTTCCAGCCTGAAACCTACGGTGATAGCAGTAGTTCTCAAAGGCTTGAACTACACATTATGGTCAAGAACCATCAAGACAGCCATTTGTGGCAAAGGACTTTGGAATCACATCTTGGAGGATAATACTCCATCTATAGATGATCCAAAGGAGAAGAAGGATGAGGCAACAAGAAAAGAAGAAGCTAGGTGGTTCCAAGAAGATCAATCAGTCCTTGGATTCCTCCAAAATTCATTGGACCCATCCATTCTTGAAGCTTATTCACATTGTGAAACTGCCAAGTCTCTTTGGGACACTCTCAAGAGGGTGTATGGGGATGTTTCAAACCTCAGCCGTGTGTATGAGGTTAAGAAGGCTCTCAATGATCTACACCAAGAGGATATGGAGTTCACAAAATTCCTGGGGAAGTTCCAGTCAACATGGTCCGAGCTTGACATGTTGAGACCAAGTTCTATGGATCCAAAGGTGCTTAATGAAAGGAAGGAACAAGACAAGATATTTGGGCTCCTTCTCAACCTAAATCCAGCCTTTAAGGATGTGATTAAGTCCATCCTGAGAGAGCCAAAACTCCCTGATTTCGAAGAGGTGTGCTCACGGATTCAAAAGGAGCAAGGCAACATTGGTTTGTTTGGTGGTAAAGGAGAACTAGTCATGGCCAACAAAAGCGTGTTTAAGCAAGAGGATAGGAAGAGTGTGATGTGTGAGCATTGTAAGAGGAATGGCCACATCAAGGACAAGTGCTGGATACTTCATCCTCATCTCAAGCCAAACCGGTTCAAGGATTCAAAGGCTAACATCTCTCAAATGGTTGCGACTGAACCCGCAAGTTCATCCAACCAAGGAGGGGAGCTAGCTATGAATGTATCCATGGAGTATGTTAAGAAGAGTGACTTGGAGGATCTCATCAAGGCCTATGCCTCAAAACTCTCCGGTATCACACTCTACTCCCATAAATCGCTTGATAAACCAGATCATAAGTTGGTAGTGGATTCAGGTGCTTCTCACCATATGATTAGCAATGCTAGGTTGTTAAAGAACATTGAACCATGTCTAGGACAAGTAACTATAGCTGATGGTAAGGGTATTCCAATTGAAGGAACCGGAAAATTAAGACTATTTGACAAAGAAACTAATGCATTCTTTGTACCTAAATTTAAGTCTAATCTAGTTTCTGTCAAAAGGCTACTAAAGACCTCAATTGCAATGTTACATTTGGGCCTAACAATGTTTACTTTCAGGATATTAAGAGTGGTAAGATACTTGGAGGTGGTGTAACTCAAGATGAGCTCTATGTTCTTGAAGACCCTCCAAGCAATTTGGATTCCTTAGCTTTCAAATCCTGTGTTTTTGCTAATAAAGATGTCTTATGGCATGCTAGATTAGGACATCCTCATGCTCGTGCTTTAAGCTTAATAATTCCTAATGTCGCTTATGATCACTCAGTTTGTGAGGCTTGTATCCTTGGCAAACATTGTCGTGTTGTTTTCCCTAAATCGCCTACAATTTATGAGCATTGCTTTGATTTAGTACATTCCGATGTTTGGACCTCACCTTACATGTCTAGAGATAGGAATAAATACTTTGTGACCTTTATAGATGAGAAATCGAAATATACATGGGTTACATTACTTCCATCTAAAGATAGGGTTTATGAGGCATTTATAAACTTTCATAATTATGTTACTAATCAATTCAATGCCAAGATCAAAGTGTTAAGATCAGATAATGGAGGGAATACACAAGTCAAAGATTCAAAGCTCATCTAAACAAACATGGAATACTACATCAAACTAGCTGTCCACACACACCACAACAAAATGGAGTTGCTGAAAGGAAGAACCGACACTTAATGGAAGTAGCAAGATCCATGATGTTTCATACCAATGTTCCTAAAAGTTTTTGGGGAGATGCAGTCTTGGTTGCTTGCTACCTCATCAATCGGATTCCAACCAAAGTCTTGCAAGATATATCCCCATTTGAGGTACTCAATAAAACTAAACCTTCCATTGATCATTTACGTGTATTTGGGTGTGTGTGCTTTGTGTATGTTCCAGGTGATCTAAGAAACAAGTTGGAGGCAAAGAGCATCAAGTGTATGTTCCTTGGATATTCGACAACACAAAAGGGTTATAAGTGCTATGATCCGAGCAACAACAGGACATATGTGTCTAGAGATGTCAAGTTCATAGAAGAACAAAGCTATTATGATCAGAAAGATTGGGAAGGATTGAAAGATCTCTCAAGGTCACCTTCTGATTTGGCTACGAGTTTGAGGTTTCTCTTGAATCATTTGGGAAATGATCTGCCAAAGGATTCAAGACACGAAGAAACAAGAACCTTAAGTAGTTCACAAGATACCCAAGAGAATGAACAAGGGGTGGTAACTCAAGAACCAACTCCAATCCAAGAAGAAGCTATGGCCCAAAATCAAGAACAAGACGACTTGGAAGTGGGTATAGAGGAACCTATTCACCAAATGGAAGAGGAAACGGTTGTAGAGGAGGCTGCACCACCTGTTCAGCATTTAAGGAGGAGTACTAGACTTAGGAACACTAGGGTATTCTACAACAACCAGGCCGTGGCTCATCCCATACAAGCTGTTTGTTCCCTTGACCTCTTGCCATCTAGTCATCAAGCATTCCTTGGGAAAGATTGAACAAAGTCAGATTCCAAGGACTTATGAAGAAGCTGAGAGCAAGAAAGAATGGTTAGATGCAGTAAGAGATGAGAAGGGAGCTATGGAAAGGAATCATACATGGAATATACAAGAACTTCCCAAAGGCAAGAAGGCTGTGAGCTCCAAGTGGGTGTTCACCATCAAGTATAAGAGCAATGGGGACATAGAAAGGTACAAGGCACGTCTAGTTGCAAGAGGTTTCACTCAGACATATGGAGAGGACTATACTGATACATTTGCACCGGTCGCTAAGCTACACACTGTAAGGGTTGTTCTTTCACTAGCTACGAATCTCACTTGGGACTTATGGCAAATGGATGTCAAGAACGCATTCTTACAAGGAGAACTTGAAGAGGAAGTGTATATGACTCCACCACCAGGCCTTGAAGATCTTTGCAAAGAGGGACAGGTTCTAAGACTTAGGAAGGCAATATATGGGTTGAAGCAGTCACCAAGGGCCTGGTATCACAAATTAAGCTCCACACTTACTGATAATGGGTTTAGGAAATCTCATTCAGATCATACTTTGTTCACTCGTCAAAACTCCAATGGAATCGTGGCGGTCTTGGTTTATGTGGATGACCTTATCATCACAGGAGATGATAAGGAAGGAATTCAGTCCACAAAGGCCTTCTTAAACAGATCATTTGACATCAAGGATCTTGGAGAGTTGAAGTACTTCTTTGGTATTGAAGTGTGTCGGTCTCAAGAAGGGCTCTTTCTATCCCAAAGAAAGTATGCTCTTGATCTGTTGACAGACACGGGAAAGCTTGGGGCTAAACCGGCCAAAACTCCTCTTGAAGATGGCTACAAGGTCAACGGAAAGGGGAGAAAGCTGATGAGTTATTTAAGGATGTTTCTCAGTATAGGAGACTAGTTGGGAAGCTGATCTACCTCACCCTCACACGACCAGACTTGTGTTTTGCTGTGAATCAAGTGAGTCAACATATGCAAAAGCCTACTGTATATCATTGGAGCATGGTAGAAAGGATCCTTAGATACATCAAAGGATCTCCTGGTCAAGGTATATGGATGGGCAAGAATGGGAACACTGAGATTGTCGGGTATTGTGATGCGGATTGGGCTGGTGATAGGGTGGATAGGAAATCAACCACTGGGTATTGCACCTTCATTGGTGGGAACTTAGTCACTTGGAAGACTAAGAAGCAGAAGGTGGTATCATGTTCTAGTGCTGAAGCAGAATATAGGGCTATGAGGAAGCTGACAAATGAAGTAACTTGGCTCAAAGCACTCTTGAAAGATTTCGGTATTGCACAACCAGGGCCAATTACCTTCCATTGTGATAATCAGGCAGCCATTCACATAGCTTCAAACTCAGTGTTTCACGAGAGGACCAAGCACATAGAGATCGACTGCCATAAGGTTAGGGAGAAAGTTCAAGATGGAACCATTCTGCCATGTTATACAAGGAGTGAAGACCAACTAGCTGACATCTTCACAAAGGCAGCAAGTCTCAAAGTTTGCAAGAACATCTTTAGCAAACTTGGGCTTGTTGATTTATCACACCCATGATCAAAGGTCTCCTAATCCAAGAGCAACACACTTTTTTCCCTTATTAAGGTTTTGTCCCAAGTGGTTTTCCTTAATAAGGTTTTTAATGAGGTGTTGCCTTGGGTTCCCAAGCTTAAGACTTTAGGGTGATTCCAAAGTCTTTAGCTTGAGGGGGAGTATTGACATAGGAAAATCAAATAAGACCTATCTTGACCTACAAGGCAAGTGTGAGCACGAAAATTCAGTTTGAATAACAAGGAAATGAAAAAGGATGGGTTATTATTAACCACATGGTTGAAATGGTTAAATAGCTACCTTGGGAGAAGAATCAAGGTGAAAAGGACATGCCCATGCTGCACACAGTCTTGGCAACCACACCAAACAGTCATGCCTGCTGCACACAGCCTTGGTAACCACACCAAACAGTCATGCCTGCTGCACACAGTCTTGGTAACCACACCAAACAGTCATGCCTGCTGTCTCCTCTCTTCTCATTGGTTGTTGACAGGCTCCTCCTCTATTCAAACTCATCCACAAGTTTGAATTCGTTTTCTTTTGTGTTCACATTGTAAATCCTCTATAAAAGGGCTGTAAAGACTCAATGTATAATATACTCTTAGGAGATTCTTCTCCATAAGTCTAAGTCATTTCTCATTTTCTCATACTTCTCTTTGAGTTTTCAGATTCAATTCTTCACATTTCTCCTCTATAATCTCAATATTCTTACACTTTGTTGTAGTTATTTCGGTATTAAATTTTGTCAGAATATAGAAAATTGAGCTAGCTTAACGTGGGCATTTGATTCATGTTATTCTGAACTTTAAATCAAAAGTTATGTACGATTTCGTGCAGAAATGTCAAGTTTATCGGCTAGTTAAATTGATCATTCTAAACTGATCATTGGTGCACATTAAGCAAAGGTTTACAAATGATGCATATTGCATGATATCACGCAGTTTGGGATAAATTGGATTACTTGCACAGTTTTTCAAAGCTATTTTGGTCTTAAATTTTATCACAGTATAGAAAATATAGGTAGCCTTGGATCCGTGTCATTCTGAATTCTAAATCAAAAGTTATAGACTATTTAGTGCGTACATGTCCAGTTGATCGAGCACTTCAATGATCATTCTAAACTAATCATTGGTATTTCTTGAGTAAAGGCTTATAAATAGAAGCATAATGTGTGGCATAACGCAGTTTGAGATACATTGGATTATTTGGAGGCCTTGTCATAGCTCCTTCAGTCTTAAATGTTGTAACAATATTGAAAGTTCAGGTAGAATAACGTGGGCATTGGATTCATGTGATTTTGAACTCTAAATCAAATGTTAAAGACGATTTAGTGCGAAAATGTTAAATTGATCAGCTAGTTAAAATGATCATTGTAAACCGATCATTAGTGCTATTTCAGTAAAGGCTTATAAATGATGCATAATATATGGCCTTGCCCAGTTCAAAATAGATTGAATTACTTGCAGGCTTTGTGGTAGCTCTTTCAGTCTCAAATGTTGTCACAATATAGAAAATTGAGCTAGATTAACTTGGGCGTTGGATTCGTGTCATTCTCAACTCTAAATCAAAAGTTACAAACGATTTAATGCTTACATGTCAAGTTGATCGGCCAGTTAAAATGATCATTCTAAACCGATCATCGGTTCTTCTTTAGTAAAGGCTTACAAACTAAGCATAATGCATGGCATCACGCAGTTTGGGATACATTGGATTACTTGGAGGCTTTGTTGCAGCTATTTCGGTCTTAAATTTTGAAACAATATAGAAAATTGAGTTAGCTTAACATGGACATTTGATTAATGTCATTCTGAAATCTAAATCAAAAGTTACGGACGTTTTAGTGCAAAAATGTCAAGTTTATCAGCTAGTTAAATTAATCATTCTAAACTGATTACTGGTGCTCGTTGAGCAAACGTTTACAAATGAAGCATAATGCATGGCATCACGCCGTTTGGGATACATTGAATTAGTTGGAAGCTTTGTTGTAGCTCTTTCAGTCTTAAATTTTATCAGAGTATAGAAAATTAAGGTACATTAACATGGGCGTTGTATTCGTGTCATTCTGAACTCTAAATCAAAAGTTACATACGATAAAGGGCGGATATGTCAAGTTGATCGACCAGTTCAAATGATCATTCTAAACTGATCTTTGGTGTTCCTTGAGTAAAAGCTTATAAATGAAGCATAATGCATTGCATCACGCAGATTGGAATACATTGGATTACTTGGAGGCTTTGTCGTAGCTCTTTCGGTTTCCAATGTTGTCACAGTACTGAAAACTGAGCTAGATTAACATGGGCGTTGAATTCATATCATTCTGAACTCTAAATAAAATATTAAAGACAATTTAGGGCGGACATGTCAAGTTGATTTAAGGATCTTCCACCATCCTTTAAAAGTATCACTCATTCCACACAAGTTCTCGAGACCATCCATCTTCAAGCTCACGGATTCACCATATTCTTCACATCCGTATCTACATTCGGTTTGCTATCATTTGCACAACCTCTTGGAGACATTCAGGTACATGATCCTTACCAGGATCATATCAAGTGGTATCGGAGCACACTCCAAACCATGTTGTATCTATCAAAACCCATTCGCACCCTTTCATCTTTTTGCAAGAACTTTTGGTGACCTTTCATCTTCCTTTTTGCGATTTGTTTTGAATGTTTCTAGGTTTTTTCATGTTTGAAATTGATCTTAGAACTATAAAGAACTTAAAAATCAATAAAAAACGTTAAGGAACTTGTTGTTAGATGATAGAATCAATCAACTCTCAATCGGCATCATTAGAGTTCTGGGAAGCACTAACTGAGTTCTATCTTGATGTTGTGAATTAACTGAATATTTTGGAGCTGAAACATGATCAAAACTTGTCCTTAAGACTTAATAGATTTAGGAAATTCAAGTGAAAACATTTAAAAATGAAGTAAAGGTTGTTAGATTCATCATTTACCAAACTGGATTTTATAGGTCTAGAGATCGTTTTGCTTAGGATTCATTTTTTTCTTCTCTATGTGTCTTTGTCTTTTGCGATTTGTTTGTCCTAGTTTGTGTTCTCCTTTGAGAATTTTACTTGTTTATTGGTCTGAATTTTTCAGGAACCATGGTGGGAACAGACAATGGAGGGGAATCCTAAAACTCCAACAAACAACTTCTCGATTCCTTTAAAGCCATGATGAATGAAAGTACGGCAACAATGAAGGCTGAGATAGAAAGATCCATGAATTACCAACTGAGGAGACACCAACCACCTTCTGATACTGAGCAGTATTACAGTCACTCATCTAGGTCACACCAATCTAGGAGAAGAAGGCCACAAGAAGACCGGTTGCCTAGGAATAACCAACCTAACCCTCGTGACCCTTTAGCTAGCCTTAAGATCAAAATTCTCTCTTTCCATGGAACCAATTACCATGAGGAATACCTAGAATGGGATGAGAAGATAGATATAGTCTGTGAATATAGGTAATACACTCAACAGAATAAGGTTATGGTAGCCCCAACCGCGTTTAAGGACTATGCTCTAAGGTGGTGGGGTCAATTACTTACTTCTAGGAGAAGGGCTGGGGATTTTACTATAGATTCTTGGAACCAGATGAAATTCATCATAAGGAGAAGGTTTATATCTAGTCATTAACATAGGGAACTACATCTTAACCTTAGGATCATCTATCTCAAGGAAGTAGGTCCATAGAAGAATAGTTTAAGGAGATGGAAATGTTGTTGCTTAGGGCTGATATTCAAAAGAATAGTGAAGCCACTATGGTCAGGTTTATGGGCGGCCTCAATAGGGAGATCATAGATAGGCTATAGGTCCCCCAGTATGTCGAACTAGAAGAGCTTATCCATAAAGCCATAATGTTTAAGAAACAACTTAAGAGAAAGAACCCTAAACCCGGAACTAGCTCCACTAGGTTTAGTAAATATAATGATGATAAGTCTAGCTTAGATTACAAACCATTCCCTAAACCCAAGCAAGAAGATTCAAAACTTAATGGCATAGATAAGGGTTTTAGCACCAAAACTAGAGAGATTCAGTGTTTTAAGTGCAAGGGTTTTGGTCACTACTCTAGAGAATTTACCAATAAGAGAACCACAGTTATTAGGGCTAGTGGTGAGGTAGAATCGGCAAAGGACCGATCGGATGCTTAATATTTAAAGGAGAATGTAGCCACGCCACACGTAGGTCAACTCTTAGTCACTAGGAGAACCTTAAACGTACAAACTAAGGCAGAAAAGAATGAGAAAAGAGAGAACCTATTCCACACTCGCTGTCTAGTTAAGGATAAGGTTTGTAGCTTAGTGATTGATAGGGTAGCTGTACAAATGTTGCGAGTGAGACTATGGTAGAAAAGCTACTGCTTGAGGTTTTTAAGAGGTCTAAACCCTAGAAGTTACAATGGCTTAATGATTAGGGAGAGTTAGAAGTAGAGAACCAAGTCTTAATTCCCTTGTCCACAGGAAAGAATGAAGACGAGGGATTATGTGACATCTTACCCATGGATGCTAGTCATATCTTACTTGGCAGACCTTGGCGGATAAGAGGGTAATACATGATGGGTTTACAAAAAATAGGTATTCATTTGAGTTTAAGTGTAAAAAGAACATCCTAGTACCCTTATCCCCACAGGAGGTTCAACTAGATCAAATAACTTTGAAAAAGAACAAAACTCAAGCCGAACCTAAGCCGAAACAATCGACCAAACCTCCCACCAAGCAGCCGGCTAATCTTATGATCAAGCCTCATCCAGGAAGTCACTTACCACACCTACTCTTTGTACTCAAAGAATGCTTTAATACTAATCCATCTATGCTGGATTTTCCTAGTAAACTTCAACTTCTATTGCTGGAATTTCTGGATGTGTTTCCGGAGGAACATCCGCAAGGCTTACCACCAATTCAAGGAATAAAGCACCAAATCGACTTCCTACCACAGCTCCCAGAGTAACTAGAAAGAGGGCGAAAGGCCCAGGAGCTTCTCTTCCCAAAAACTCAGCCTACCAAACAGATCCCCTTGAGACCAAAGATCTTCAATAACAAGTCACTGAACTCATGGAGAAAGGACATATCCGCGAAAGCATGAGCCCATGTGCTGTTCCTGTTTTGCTTGTCCCAAAGAAAGATGGTAGCTGGAGGATGTGTATTGATTGCAGAGCCATCAACAATATTACTGTAAAGTATCGTCACCCTATTCCTAGACTAGATGATATTCTTAATGAATTGCATGGTTCTAGCATCTTCTCTATGGTAGATCTTAAAAGTTGATACCATCAAATTAGGATGAAAGAAGGTGATGCGTGGAAAACCGCATTATAACTAAACACGGATTATATTAGTGGTTAATAATGCCTTTTGGATTGACAAATGCACCTAGCACTTTCATGAGATTGATGAAACATTTTCATAGAGCATTCATATATCATTTTGTTGTAGTGTACTTTGATAACATTCTAGTTTATAGTCAAAGCTTAGATGAGCATGTTGAACATCTAAGAAAAGTTTTTGAAGTACTTAGAAAGGAAACCTTATATGCCAATCTTAAGAAATGTAATTTTGGAACAGATCACCTTGTCTTCTTAGGTTTTGTTGTGAGTACAGATGGTATTAAGGCCGATGAGGAAAAGATAAAAGTAATCAAGGAATGCCCGAGCCCAAAGAGTGTCGGAGAAGTAAGGAGTTCCATGGTCTTGTGGGTTTTACCGGAGATTTTCAAAGACTGTAGCACTCTAGCAGCTCCACTCGCTGATATTATCAAAAAGAATGTGGGTTTTAAAAGGGAGGAAGAGCATGAAGAAGCATTCCAAACCTTGGAAGACAAGCTCACACACTCCCCAGTGCTATCTCTTCCTAACTTTGATCAAACCTTTGAAATTGAATGTGATGCCTCAGGAATTGGTATTCGTGCTGTTCTTATGCAGGAAAGAAAGCCCATTGCCTACTTTAGCAAAAATATTGGAGGGGACACACTCAATTACCCAACGTTCGACAAAGAACTCTACGCACTTGTTAGGACCTTACACATCTGGGAACATTATATTTGGCCCAAGGAGTTTGTTATTCACACCGACCATGAATAACTCAAGCACCTCAAAGGGAAAAAAAATCTGAACAAGAGACACGCAAGGTGGTTTGAATTCATTGATACCTTCTCTTATGTGATCAAGGAAAAGAAAAGTAAAGATAATATAGTAGCCGATGCTATTTCTCGGTGGTATGTTCTCTTGAACTCTTTAGAAGTTAAGCTGCTAAGGTTTGAACAAATCAATGAGTTATATTATACCGATGCTGAATTTAAATAGATTTATGCTGCTTGTGAGAAATTTGGTGCTGGAAAATACTTTAAGATTGATGGGTTCTTATTCTATGAAACTCGCATATGTGTACCTAACTATTCTTTCCGAAATTTGTTTGTTAAGGGAGCTCATGCAGGTGGTCTTACGGGTAACTTTGGCGTGGTAAAGACATTGAATGTACTACAAGAACATTTCTTTTGGCCACATATGAGGAGTGATGTCGAAAAAGCTTGCCAAAGATGTGTAACTTGTAAACAAGCCAAGTCCACGGTTTATAAGCACGGTTTGTATACTCCTCTACCTATTCCCTTGCATCCTTGGCATGGAATTTCTATCGACTTTGTAGCTGGATTACCTAGGACTAAGACTGGAAAGGATTCGGTATTTGTTGTAATTGATAGGTTCTCCAAAATGGCTCACTTTATTCCTTGTCATAAAATTGATGATGCCACTAAAGTTGCTGGATTTTTCTTTAAAGAAATAGTTCGACTTCATGGCATGTCTAGGATCATAGTATCAGAACTACGTTCCTCAGGTACTTTTGGAAAACACTTTGGCGGAAACTAGGGACTAAACTTTGTTTCTCAACAACTTCTCACCCACAATCGGATGGTCAAACCAAAGTAGTTAATAAAACTTTGTCTATATTGTTGAGACCCATAATAAAAAAAAATCTCAGGTCTTGTGAAGCATGTTTTCCTCGTGTTGAATTTGCATATAATCATGCTAGGCATAGTGCATCTAAGTATTCACCTTTTGAAATTGTTTATGTGTTCAATCCTCTCTCGCCTTTAGATCTAATGCCTTTAGCTTTGATCGAAAGAGCAAGTCTTAATGAAAAGAAAAAGTATGAATTAGTTAAACAAATCCATGAGAAAGTTTGGCTTAATATTGAAAACAAGACAAAGATATATGCTCAACAAGCCAATAAGGGCCGAAAGGAGTTAGCCTCTGAAGAAGGAGACTTGGTGTGGATCCACTTGCGGAAGGATAGATTTCCAAGTGAGAGGAAATCCAAGCTTATGCCAAGGGTTGATGGTCCATTCAAAGTCCTCATGAAGATCAACGACAATGCCTACCAGCTGGATCTTCAAAGCAAGTACCAAGTGAGTTCGAGTTTTAATGTTGCTGATTTGGTTCCCTATTTTGCAGATAAAACAAATTTGAGGTCAAATCCTTCTCAACTAGGGAAAGATGATGTGAGCATGGTCATCCACGAACCTGAACTAAAGGAGCATCTTCAACCTGAGAAAGAGGAAGCCAATGAGGAAGCTAAGGAACGACTAGAACCCAAAGAAGCTGAAGATGAAGCCTTGCAAATCTCCAATGGTGCCATTAATCGGTCCAAGCAAGCCAAACTCAAGACCACACTACAACACCTTCTCAACACCATTCAGGGCAGTTTAGTGTGTGCTAATCCAATCACCATGGTTGTAATTCAAGCCACCTAAACCTCATCAAGAGAAATATCTTGGATTGTACTCTTTTTTCCTCCTCTTAGTTTTGTCCCATTCGGTTTTCTAAGAGAGGTTTTTAATGAGGCAAGCCTAAGATACTTTACCACAGCCTCTTGATGAACCAAGGCGCATTCTACCCTATTATTCACGCAAATAAAGAGGAAAGATCAGTCAAGATGTTATTTACTTCTTAGTCTTCATTCTTAGTTGTTTTGTAATTTCCTAGTTTCTCTATAAATGCCTTGGTGGTTTCCTAAGAGTCTTTGTCTATTCATATGCCCCCTTGGATCCTATCAATATTCTCTTGTATCCCCTTTTAAAATCATCAAACATTTTAATATAAAAAAACTTTTTCTTAATATCGTTGGATCACCTCTTTGATTAAGAAATTAGGATCATTATCCCATTCCTCTCAAGAGCCAAAAGTCTAAGGGCTGTTTATATCCCTTGGAAGGTTCACTTCATTCCACCTCTTGCCTAACGCATCTGGTCTTCCTCATTCAAACTGCGCAAGCTGATCTTCCACGATCCTTTAGAAGTAACACTCATTCCACACAAGTTCTCGAGACCATCTGATACAAGCCTTGATTCAAGGATGTATGCGCGTGGGCTGTTTGTAGAAGATTAGGTGAGAAACTCAACCTTAGGCTTCTGGATAGGGGTTTTCTGGTTGGTAAACGATGGAAGGGTGAAGTGAACCACACGAGGGGTGATGAACCTCGTGATAAATCACAAACTTAGAGCTAGGAGGGCTGGTCTCAACTAGGTTCTAAGCGCACAAGATTCTTTGAGAGAAAACTTGTAGGGAAAAAGTTCTACTTTATTAATAATCAAAAGGTTGTCGAACTACAATGCTGGAAGGAGCCTTATTAATATGCTCGACAGCTTGACCTTCTAGGGTCGACTCAAACAAAAAGGAAAGTTTACAAAAGTGCACAAAAGGAAAAGATACAAAAGTGTATAACCTAAAAAGGACCTATTCCTAAAATGTTTTGACTCAAAAATGTAAAGCAACTAGATCCTACCCTGCAAAACAGAAAGAGGCATATATTCGAATGTAAACTTACCTTAACTCACCTCACGGCCAAGAAATGGAAGGTGGCCGTCCTTGTGGCATGCACGCCTTGCTCCTAGTCTTCGACTTGGAGTAGGGTTAAAAATCTTTGGGCCCTGACCTCTCTTGCCACTAAAGCCCAAGTCTCTGATATTCCTTGTGTTGTTGAGAAGCCTTTGGACTCTACTTTGCTTTTCTGGCCCATTGTCCTTAGCTGATCTTCCTCTAGGAGCTTGTCGACCCATAAGCTGAATTTGTGGAAGAGTGCCCTTGATCTGCTTCTTGTCATTGCTCCTGGAGGTACCACTGGTGTAGATACTTCTTCTAGGTGCATGTCCTGGAGCTGGTAGCTCATTTGGTCCGAGTCCTCTTGTGTAGAAGTGGAAGTGCGCGTGTACTCGGCTGGATCGGCTGTACCGGCTGGATTGTGTGTGGTACTGGCCGGAATGACTTCAGGACCGGCCAAGTTGATCCCGGAGTCGGCGGTGTCATCAGAGGGACCGGCGGTGTCATCCACGTCCCCACCAAGTGTGCCAGAAGCTTGGGCCTCTCCGCCGCAATGTTGACCGGTCTGGTCCTATAGGTCGAGGGTCCGGCGGTACTGTCTGGTCCCGCAGGCGCGCCAGATGGTCCTGCTGTCTCGGGCAAGCTTCCTGGTCGGCCAGTCTGGTCTCCTGGCTGGATGTACCACCTGATGTCCTCATCATTCCCTCCCTCTTCAGTAGGTTTTGTCCTCAAAACTGGATCATCTGCATGGAAAGGGGCCAAGTCAGTAACATTGAACGTATTGGACACATTAAACTCACCTGGCAGCTCGATCCCGTAGGCGTTGTTGTTGATCCTCTCCAGCACTCTGAATGGTCCATCTCCTCTTGGTGCTAGCTTGGAACTCCTTAGGTTTGGGAACCTCTCCTGCCGTAAGTGTAGCCACACCCAATCGCCTGGTTGAAAGATCACCTCCTTTCTTCCTTTGTTGGCATGAGTCACGACTGTCCGGTCCTCTTCTCCAAGTTCTCTGCTACCTTCTGGTGTAACCTCCTTATGAACTCTGCTTTGGATGCTGTTGAGGTTGGTCATCTCAGCTGGTGGCAGTGGTGTTTGCTCCAATGGGGTGAGAGGGTTGAAGCCGTATACCACTTCAAATGGTGTCTTCTTGGTTGCTGAGTGCACGGCTCGGTTGTAGGTGAACTCAATGAATGGCAGGCACTCCACCCAAGTCTTTAGGTTCTTCCCTAGTGTTGTTCTGAGAAGAGTTGATAGTGTCCTGTTGACAACTTCAGTTTGGCCATCGGTTTGAGGATGGCAAGTGGTTGAGAAGAGTAGCTTCGTGCCTAGCTTTCTCCAAAGGGTCCTCCAGAAATGGCTGAGGAACTTGGTGTCCCTATCTGATACGATGGTCCTTGGCACTCCATGAAGCCGCATTATCTCCCTGAAGAACAGCTCAGCTATTTGCGTGGCATCATTGACATTGGCACATGGGATGAAGTGTGCCATATTGGAGAATCTGTCCACCACTAGAAAGATTGCATCTTTGTGGTTGATCTTGGGCAGACCTAGAACAAAATCCATCGAGATGTCCACCCATGGATGTGTTGGTATGGGCAGTGGGAGATACAACCCGTGAGGTTGCACTCGGACTTTGCCTTCTTGCAAGTAATGCATCTTGCACAATGTGCTTCTACTGTCCTCTTGATGTGTGGCCAGTAGAAGTGCTCCTTGACCACTGCTAGAGTCTTGTCGACACCAAAGTGGCCCATGAGTCCTCCTCCATGAGCTTCTCGGATGATAAGCTCCCTTAGTGATCCTTGTGGTATGCACAGCCTTCTTTCTCGGAACAAGAATCCTCATGGATGTAGAATTTGCCATGACTCCTGTGCTACACTCCTTGTAGCTCTCAGCAAGGTCAGGATCATCCTTGTATAGATCCTTGATGTGCTCGAATCCTAGGACCTTTGCCTCCATGGTTGATATCAAGGCAAACCTCCTTGATAGTGCATCGGCTACCACATTATCTTTGCCCTTCTTGTACTTGATGATGTACGGAAGGTCTCTATGAACTCCATCCACCTGGCATGTCTCCTCTTGAGATTGGTTTGCCCTCTGAGGTGTTTGAGAGTCTCGTGATCAGTGTGGATCACAAACTCCTTGGACAGCAAGTAATGCTGCCAAGTCTCCAATGCTCGGACAAGGGCATAGAGCTCCTTGTCATAAGTGGGGTAGTTCAGTGAGGCACCACCTAGCTTCTCACTGAAGTATGCCACTGGTCTCCCTCCTTGGGTTAGCACTGCTCCTATGCCTATTCCAGAGGCATCACACTCCACTTCAAACGCCTTGTTGAAGTCGGGAAGGACTAGCACTGGTGCGTGTAAGGCTGTCCTTCAAGGCCTGGAATGCCTTCTCCTGAGCTTCTCCCCAGCTGAATCCCACGTTCTTCTTCACTACTGCCGTCAGTGGTGAGGCAATACTGCTGAAGTTGGGCACGAATCTCCTATAGAAGCTGGCCAGTCCGTGGAAGCTCCTTACTTGGCTGATGTTTCCTGGTGTTGGCCATTCTTGTATGGCTCGAATCTTCTCTCATCAACCTGTAGGCCCTGTGAACTCACAACAAAACCTAAAAAGACAAGCTTATCAGTACAAAAGGTGCACTTCTTGAGATTGGCATAAAGCTCTTCTTGTCGAAGGGTTTTAAGTACCATCTCAAGATGTGTGAGGTGTTCCCGTAGGCACTTACTATAAACCAAAATGTCATCAAAGTAAACTACTACAAACTTACTGATGTACGCCCTAAGAACTTGGTTCATAAGGCGCATGAAGGTGCTTGGGGCATTAGTCAAGCCAAATGGCATGACTGTCCACTCGTAGAGCCCTTGCTTTGTCTTGAAAGCAGTCTTCCACTCATCACCTTCCTTCATTCTTACCTGGTGGTATCCACTTTTGAGGTCTATCTTGGAGAAGACCGTGGCTCCACTCAGCTCATCTAGCATGTCATCCAGTCGTGGTATTGGATGCCTATACTTGACTGTGATGTTGTTGATGGCTCGGCAGTCCACACGCATGCGCCAAGTCCGATCCTTCTTGGGCACTAGCAGCACTGGTACAGCACATGGACTGAGGCTCTCTCGAACATATCCTTTCTCCAGGAGCTCCTTGACTTGCTTCTCAAGCTCTTTGGACTCCTCTGGACTCATCCGGTAGGCTGGCCGGTTGGGCAGGGCTGCTCCGGGCACTAGATCAATCTGGTGTTCTATGCCACAAAAAGGAGGCAAGCCTGCTGGTATCTCCTCTGGAAATACATCCTGGAATTTGTTGAGGAGTGTTGCTACTTCATGAGGTAGCTCTACTTGTCCCTGTTCTATACTCAACACTTCCTTGAAAACCATTAGTAACATTAAGTCCTTCGAGGCTAAAGCTCTCCGGACATGACTAGGTTGAATAAGAAAGTTAGACTTGACAAGTTTCTTTTCCTTACTCATTTGGAGTTGTAGTTCATGTACTTGGGCAGGTGTAAGAGGAGCTAGGCTGACCTTTCTCTTGTCATGCACGAAGGTGTAGAGATTGGTCCTGCCATCATGCCTGGTCTCTTTGTCAAACTGCCATGGTCTTCCTAGCAGAAGATGGCCAGCTTGCATGGGCACCACGTCGCACACCACCTGGTCTTGGTACTTGCCCACACTGAATGGCACAGTGACTTGCTCATGAATCTTGAGCTCCACTTTGTCATCAAGCCATCTCAGTCTATATGGTCGAGGATGCCGTGTCCTCTCTAGACCTAGCTTATCAACCATATACGCACTAGCAACGTTAGTGCAAGAACCACCATCTATGATGAGGTTACATACCTTCCCCTTGATGGTGCAACGGCTGTGGAAGATGTTCTCCCTTTGGATGGTCTCTGAAGGATCCACCATTGCACTGAGGATACGCCTAGTGACCAGCACTTCCCCCACATCAGGGTACTCAATGTCACCATATTCTCCTTCTGGCTCATAGTCCTCTTCATCTTGGGACTCATATTCTCCTGCCTCCGTAATCAGCATGACTCGTTTGTTTGGGCACTCCCTTGAGATGTGTCCACGTCCCCTGCACTTGAAACAAGTTATGTCACGTGATCTTTGAGGGTTAGAAGACTTACCAGGCTCTCTGGTCACGGGTGGGTTCAGGAGGCTTGCTCTTGAACCTTGACTCGATCTCTACGCTTTTGCCTTTGTCCACAGTCTTAGGCATGTTGCTTGGTGTCCAAGGTGTCTTAGGCTTGCTGCGGATGTCTTGGCTCTTACGTTTGATGTGCTGTTCAGCTTGCACAGATAGGTGGAACAAGTCCTTGAAGTCATTGTAGATTTGCCTTTCCACCTTGCAGCTGATCCTTTCTTGGAGTCCATCCAAGAATTGCGCCATCAATGCTTCTTCATCATCATTGAGCTCCAATCTGTTCCTTAACCTCTCAAACTCTTCATAGTACTCCTCTACTGATCTGGTACCCTGCTTAAGAGTACGAAACGTCGTTGCAAATCCCTATGGAAGTAAGGTGGAACATACCTTGTCGATGAGGTCTTTCATGTCGCACCCATGAGTCTACGGGTCTCATTCTCTTCCTCCTTCTGTCAGATACCTCACGATCCCACCAGATGAGGGCATTGTCCGTGAGTTGTGCTACTGCCATTGAGACTCTCCTAGGTCCTGGTTGGTTGTAGTGATCAAAGATATGATCCATTCGCTTCTCCCAATCTAGGTAAGCCTCGGGTCTACTTTTCCTGCAAAAGTTGGAGGAGTTAGTTTAACATCAGGATGAATTACCCGTTATAGGTGTGTTCATCTCCATCCTCATGACGTCTAGGAGGCATTCTTGGTCTCTGGTGAAGACCATATGGCTCAAAGCCATCATCTTCTGCCTCTGGTTGCCGTGGAGGTCCTCTCGGCCTATGGTGATAGTTATGAGGTTGCGTGTCCTCATCTCCATCTGGCTGGGGTTCCTCCTGTTCGTGCTGCGTGTCCTAAGGTACTCAGGACCCTCAGGACGATCTGGCTCAGCTCTCACGTGCCTTATGGCCTGAATCTTACTGGTCTCTCCATCGCTTCCAACCTCTCGCCTATGGATGCGAGTTGTGTTTGAGTGTGGTGAACATGGCCATCATGGTTTCAGCTGCGCCTCTATTCTCTTCTCCCATGGTGTGCTACAAAGAAAGAAGATAATTAGGGTGCTCCTAAATTATTAGGAGAGTTTCTTTTTATATGGGATTTGAAAAAAATGCAAAAGGAAAATCCTAAGGAAAGGAAATTCAAAAAGATGTGAAGATTTGAGAAAAAGGAAACTTTCTTGACAACTTGTGCTAGCTGTCCAATTCGACTTCCTTTAGTATTCTTTCTATTTTCTTTTTATTTTCTTTTTAATTTAACTTAAAAATAAAGGAAATATGATTTAAACAAAAAGGAAAACGTGCAAGACAATGCAAAAGTGAATCTAAACCCTAGTGATACACGAGGAGGCTAGATGCACTCGGTTTGGAGTTTGATGTTGTTTTTTTTATTTTTCTTGAATACGACTTAAACTAATGCAAGAACTAGAAATAAGACAAGCAAAAGGATAGAAACAACCTGGTTTAGGAGCTTTAAGCTCTGATACCAAAATGATACAAGCCTTGATTCAAGGATGTATGCGCCTGGGCTGTTTGTAGAAGATTAGGTGAGAAACTCAACCTTAGGCTTCTGGATAGGGGTTTTCTGGTTGGTAAACGATGGAAGGGTGAAGTGAACCACACGAGGGGTGATGAACCTCGTGATAAATCACAAACTTAGAGCTAGGAGGGCTGGTCTCAACTAGGTTCTAAGCGCACAAGATTCTTTGAGAGAAAA
>CM032165.1:20277903-20403259 GCA_018901935.1 Pugionium cornutum | reverse complement strand
TAATTCAATCTATTCCAAAATGCGTGATTTCATTCATTATGCTTAATTTATAAGCCTTTACTCAAGGAGCAACAATGATCAGTTTAGAATGATCATTTTAACTACCGGTCAACTTGACATGTCTGCACAAAATGTTTTGTAACTTTTGATTCAGAGCTTTGAATGACGCGAATCCAATGCCCACGTTAAGCTGTATCAAATTTCTATATTGTGAAAAAGTTGAAGACTGAAATAGCTATGACTAATCCTACAAGTATCAAATCTATCGCAAACTGCATGATGGCCTGCATTATGCTTCGTTAATAAGCCTTTACTCAAAGAGCACCGATGATCCGTTTAGAATGATCATTTTAACTGACTGATCAACTTGACATGTACGCACTAAATTGCGTATAACTTTTGATTTTGAGCTCAGAATGAAATGAATCCAACGCTCACGCTAAGCTAGCTCAATTTTTTATATTGTGAAAAAGTTTAATACTGAAATAGCTACGACAACGCCTCTAACTAATCAAATCTATTGCATATTGCTTGATGCCCTGAATTATGCTTCATTAATAAGCCTTTACTTAATGCTCACCAGTGATCAATTTAGAATGATCATTTTAACTAACCGGTCAACTTGACATGTCGGCAAGAAATCGTCCATCACGTTTGATTTAGAGCTTAGATTGACACAAATCCAACGTTCACGTTAAGCTAGCCCAATTTTCTATATTGTGACGAAATTAAAGACTGAAATAGCTACAAAAAAGCCTCCAATTAATCGAATCTTTCGTAAACTCCATGATGCCATGCATTATGCTTCATTAATAAGCCTTTACTCAATGAGCACCAATGATCAGTTTTGAATGATCATTTTAACTGACCGATCAACTTGACATGTCTGCACTAAATTGTCTATAACTTTTGATTTAGAGCTCAAACTGAAACGAATCCAATGCTCACGTTAAGCTACCTCAATTTTTTATATTGTGAAAAAAATTTAAGATTGAAATAGCTATGACAAAGCCTCCAAGTAATCCATTCTATCTCAAACTGATTGACGCCATGCATTATGTTTCATTAATAAGCCATTGCTCATTGAGCAATAATGATCAGTTTAGAATGATCATTTTAACTGGCCAATGAGGTTGACATGTCCGCACTAAATTGCCTATAACTTGTGATTCGTAGCTCAAAATGACACGAATCCAACGTCCACGTTAAACTAGCTCAATTTTCTATACCGTGAGAAAAATTTAAGATTGAAATAGCTATGACAAAGTCTCCATGTAATACAATCTATCACAATTTGCTTGACGCCATGCATTACGCTTCTTTTATAAGCTTTAAATCAATGAGCACCAATGATAAGCTTAGAATGATCATTTCAACTAGCCAGTCAACTTGTCATGTCCGCTCGAAATCGTACATAACTTGTGATTCAGAGCTCAATATGACACGAATCCAATGGCCACGTTAACTTAGCACATTTTTCTATAGTGTGACAAAATTTAAGACTGAAATAGCTTTGACAAAGATTCCAAATAATCGACTCTATCGCAAACAGAATGATGCCCTGCATTATGCTTGATTAATAAGCCTTTACTCAATGAGCACCATTGACCAATTTTGAAGGTTCATTTTGACTGGCCGATCAGCTTGACATGTCCGCACTAAATTAGCTATTACTTTTGATTCAGAGTTCAGAATGACACGAATCCAACGCCCACAATAAGTTAGCTCAAGTTTCCATATTGTGAAAAACTTTAAGACTGAAATAGCTACGACAAAGCCTCCAAGTAATCCAATCTATCACAAACTACTTGAGACAATGCATTATGTATCATTACTAAGCCTTTACTAAATGAGCGCCAATGATTAGTTTAGAATGATCATTTTAACTAGTCAGTCAGCTTGACATGTCCGCACGAAATCGCCTGTAACTATTGATTCAGAGCTCAAAATGACACGAATCTAATGCCCATGTTAAGCGTGCTCAATTTTCTATAGTGTGACAAAATTTAAGACTGAAATAGCTATGAAAAAGCCTCCAAGTAATCGAATCTAACTCAAACAGCGTGCTGCCATGCATTTTGCTTGATTAATAAGCCCTTACTCAGTGAACACCAATGATCAGTTCAGAATGATCAGTTTAGAATGATCATTTGGAGATGAATTCAACGCCCACCTTTTGCTAGCCCAATTTTCAATATTGTGACAACATTCGAGACTGAAAGAACTACAACAAAGCCTCAAAATAATCAGATATATCCCAAACTGTGTGATGCCATGCATTATGCTTCATTTGTAAACCTTTGCTCAATGAGCACGAATGATAAGTTTAGAAAGTTCAGTTTAACTTGCTCATAAACTTCACATGTCCATACTAAATCGTATGTACCTTTTGATTTACATTTCTTACTAACACGAATTCAACGTCCAAGTAAAGCTAGCTCAGTTTTCTATATTGTGACAAAATTGAAGACTAAAATAGCTACGAAAAATCCTCGAATTAATCAAATCTATCCCAAACTTTGTGATGTCATGCATCATGCTGCATTTATATGCATTTAATCAATGTGCTCTAAATCATCAGTAACTGCTGATTTAGAGTTTAGAATGACACGAATCCAACGCCCACGTTAAGGTAGCTCACTTTTCAATATTGTAAAAAAATTTAAGACCGAAAGAGCTACAACAAAGCCTCCATGTACTACAATCTATCCCGAACTTCATGATGCCATGCATTATATCTCATTTGTTAACCTTTGCTCAATGAGCACCAATGATCAGTTTAGAATGTTCATTTTAACTAGCCGATCAACTTGACATGTCCAGACTAAATCGTCTATAACTTTTGATTTAGAGCTATGGATCACACGAATCCAACGCTCAAGTTAAGCTAGCTCGATTTTCTAATATGGTGACAAAATATAAGACTGAAATACCTACCACAAAGCCTCCATGTGATCCAATCTATCGCAAACTGCTTGATTCAATGCAGTATTCTTCATTTATATGCTTTTACTATGAGCACCAATGATCTGTTTAGAATGATAATTTTAACTCGCCGGTAAACTTGACATGTCTGCACAAAATCATACATAACTTTTAATTCAGAGCATGTTAAGCTAACTCAATTTTCTATATTGTGACAAAATTTAAATCTGAAATAGCTATGACATAGCCTCCAAGTAAATGATTCGCTAATTGTGTTACGTTATGCTATGCATTATGCTTCATTAATAAGCCTTTACTCAATGGGCAGGAATGATTAGTTTCGAATGATCATTTTAACCTGCAGATCAACTTGAGTTATCCACACTAAATAGTCTGTAACTTTGATTCAGAGCTCAGGATGACTGGAATCCAATGCCCATGTTAAGGTTGCTCAATTTTGTATATTGTGAAATAATTTAAGACTGAAAAAGGTACGACAAAACCTCCAAGTAATCCAATATATTGCAAACTGATTGATGTCATTCATTATGCTTTTACTTAATTAGCACCAATGATCAGTTTTGAATGATCATTAAAACTCGCCGCTCAACTTGACATGTCCAACAAAATTGTCCGCAACTTTTGATTAAGAGCTCAAAATGCCACAAATCCAACGCCCACGTTAAGCTCTCAATTTTCTATATTGTGCCAAAATATAAGACTGAAATGGCTATGACAAAGCCTTCAAGTAATCAAATCTATCACAAGCTGTGCGATGCCACGCATTATGCCTCATTAATAAGTCTTTACTCAATAAGCACCAATGAACATTTTAACTGGCCAATTAACTTGATATGTTAGCACGAAATCGTTTGTAACTTTTGGTTCAGAGATTAGAATGACACGAACCTAACACCCACATTAAGCTAACTCAATTTTTTATACTATGAGAAAATTTAAGACTAAAATATCTACGAAAAGCCTCCAGGTCATTGAATCTACCGCAAAATATGTGATGCCACGCATTATGCTTTATTAATAAGCATTTACTCAATGAGCACCAATGATCGGTTAAGAATGATCATTTTAACTAGCCGATCAAATTGATAAATCGGCAATAAATCGTCTATAACTTTTGATTCAGAGCTCAGAATCACATGAATCCATCGCTCACGTTAAGCTAGCTCAATTTTCTATATTGTGAAAAACTTTATGACAGAATCAGCTACAACAAAACGTGCAAGTAGTCCAATCTGTCGCAAACTGCTTGATGCCAGCATTATGCTTCTTTTATAAGCTCTTACTCAATGAACACCAATGATAAGTTTAGAATGATCATTTTAACTCGCCGGTAACCTTCACATGTCCAGAAAAAAATCGTCCGTAGCTTTTGACTCAAAGATTAGGATGACACGAATCCAACAACCACGTTAAACGAACTCAAATTTCTATATTGTGACAAAATTTAAAACTGAAATAGGAACGACAAAGCTTCCAAGTCATCGAATCTATCGAAAACTGCATAATGCCATGCATTATACTACATTAATAAGCCTTTACTCAATGAGCACCAATGATCACTTTAGAATGATCATTTTAACTAACCGATCAACTTGACAAGTCCGCATTAAATAATTTGTAACTTTTGATTTAGAGCTCAGAAGGACACGAATCAAATGCTCACGTTAAGCTAGCTCAATTTTATATACTATGAAAAAAATTAAGATAGAAATAGCTACAAAATGGAGTCCAAATAGTCCAATCATTCACAAATTGCTGGATGCCATGCATTATGCTTCATTTATATGATTTTACTCAATAAGCTCCAACAATCAGTTTGGAATGATCACTTTAACTAGCCGGTCAACTTGACATGTCCGAATAAATTCATCAATAACTTTTGATTCATATTTTGGAATGACACGAGCCTCCACGCCTCCAGCGGCCATATTAAGCTAGCTCAATTTTTTATATTTTGATAAAATTTAAAACTGAAATAGCTATGACAAAGCCTCCAAGTAATCGAATCTATCGCAAACTGTGTGATGCAAGGCATTATGCTTCATTAATAAGCCTTTACTCAATGAGAACCAATGATTTATTTAGAATGGTCATTTTCACTTGCCGGTCAACTTGACATGTCAACACAAAATCGTTTATAACTTTTGATTCTGAGCTCATAATGACGCGAATCCAATGCCCACGTTAAGCAGCTTAGTTTTCTCTATTGTTACAAATTTTAAGACTGAAACAGCTATGTCAAAGCCTCCAAGTAATCGAATCTATTGCTAACTGCATGATGCCACATATTATGCTTCATTAATAAGCCCTTACACAATGAGCACCAATGATAAGTTTAGAATGATCATTTTAACTGGCCGACCAACTTGACATGTCCACACAAACTTGTCTGTAACTTCTGATTTAGAGCTCAGAATGACATGAATCCAACGCCCACGTTAAGATAGCTCCATTTTCCTATTTTGTAACAAAATTTAGAACTGAAATAGCTACAAAAAGCCTCCAAGTCATTGAATCTATTTCAAACCGCGTGATGCCACGCATTATGCTTGATTAATAAGCCTTTACTCAATGAGCAGCAATGATCAGTTTAAAATGATAATTTTAATTTGCCAATCAACTTGACTTGTCCCCATTAAATAGTCTGTAACTTTTGATTCAGAGCTCAGAATGACACGAATCCAACGCTCATGTTAAGCTAGCTAAATTTCTATATTGTGAAAAACGTTAAGGCTGAAATACCTACGAAAAAGCCTCAAAGTAATCAAACATTATCGCAAACTGCTTGATGTCATGCATTATGTTTCATCAATAAGCTTTCACTCCATGAGCACCAATGCTCAATTTAAAATGATCATTTTAACTCGCCGCTCAACTTCACATGTCCGCACAAAATCGTGCGTAACCTCTAATTAAGAGTTCCGAATGACACGAATCTAATTAAGCAAGCTCAGTTTTCTATATTATGACAAAATTGAGAATTAAAATAGCTAAGACAAAGCCTCCAAGAAATCGAATCTATCACAAATTGTGTGATGCCACGCATTATGCTTCATGCCTTTATTCAATGAGCACCAATGATCAGTTTAAAATGATCATTTTAACTCCCCGGTCAACTTGACTTGTCCGCACAAAATCATCCTTCACTTTTGATTCAGATCTTAGAATAACACGAATCCAACGACCATGTTAAGCTAGCTTAATTTTCTATATTGTGACAAAATTTAAAACTGAAATAGCTACGACAAAGACTCAGAGTCTTCGAATCTTTGGCAAACTCTGTGATGGCATGCATAATGCTTCATTAATAAGCCTTTACTCAATGAGCATCAATGATCAGTTTAGAGAATGATCATATTTACTGGCCGATCAAATTGACTTGTCCGCACTAAATAGTCAATAACTTTTGATTATAGTTCAAAATGACATGAATCCAACGCCCATGTTAAACTAGCTCAATTTTCTATATTGTGAAAAAATTAAGACTGAAATAGCTACGACAACACCTCCAAGTCATCGAATCTATCGCAAACTGTTTGAAGCCATGCATTATGCTTCATTAATAAGCCTTTACTCAATGAGCACCAATGATCAATTTAGAATGATCATTTTAATTTGCCGGTCAACTTGACATGTTCGCACTAAAGCGTCCAACTTCTGAATAAGATCTTAGAATGACACGAATCCAATGCCCATGTTAACCTAGCTCAATCTTCTATATTGTAACAAAATTTAGAACGGAAATAGCTACAAAAAAGCCTCCAAGTCTTCCAATCTATTGTGAAACTACGTGATGCCATGCATTATGCTTTATTATGATCAATTTGGGATGATCATTTTAACTTGCTGGTCAACTTGACATGTCCGCACAAAATTGTCTGTAACTTTTGATTCAGATTTTAGAATGACACGAATCCAATGCCCATGTTAAGCTTCATCAATTTTCTATATTGCGATAAAATTTAGAACTGAAATAGCTATTACAAAGCCTCCAAGTAATCGAATCTATCGCAAACTGCGTGATGCCACGCATTATGCTTCATTAATAAGTCTTTACTCAATGAGCACCAATGATCAATTTAGAATGATCATTTTAACTCGCCGATCAACTTGACTTATCCACACTAAATAGTCTGTAACTTTTGATTGAGACCTCAAAATGACACGAATCCAACATCCATGTTAAGCTAGCTCAATTTTCTATATTGTGAAAAATTTAAGACTGAATTAGTACGACAACGCCTCCAAGTAATCCAATCTATCGCAAATTGCATCATACCGTGCATAATGATTCATTTATAAGCTTATACTCAATGAGTTAAAATGATCAGTTTAGAATGATCATTTTAACTCGCCGATCAACTTCACACGTCTCCACGAAATTGTCGATAACTTCTAATTAAGAGCTCATAATGACAAAAATCTAACGCCCAGGTTTAGCTAGCTCAATTTTCTATACTGTGACCAAATTTAGAACCAAAATAGCTAAGAAAAATCCTCCAAGTGATCGAATCTATATTGTGCCAAAACTAAAGACTAAAATACCTACGACAAAGCCTCCAAGTAATAGAATCTATCACAAACTGCGTGATACCACACGTTATGCTTCTTAATAAGCCTTTATTCAATGAGTACCAATGATCAATTTCGAATAATCATTTTAACTGGCCGATTAACTTGAATTGCCCGTACTAAAAAGTTCGTCACTTTTGATTCAGAGCTCAGAATGACAAGAATCCAACAACCATGTTAAGCTAGCTAAATTTTCTATATTGTGAAAAATTTAAAATGGAAATGGATACGACATAGCCTCAAAGTAATCCAATATATCGCAAAATGCGTGATGCAATGCATAATGCTTCATTATAAGCTTCTACTCAATGATCCCTAGTGATCAATTTAGAATGATCATATTAACTTGCCGATCAACTTCACATGTCCGCACAAAATTGTCCGTTATTTTTGATTCAGATCTTTGAATGACACGAATCTAACTCCCATGTTAAGCTAGCTCAATTTTCTATATTGTGACTAAATTTAGAACTAAAATAGCTAAGACAAAGCCTCCAATTCATCGAATCTATCGAAACTGTGTGATGCCACACGTTATGCTTCATTAATAAGCCTTTACTCAGTGAGCACAAATGATCAATTTAGAATGATCATTTTAACTAGCTGATTAAGTTGACTTGTCCGCACTAAAAATTTCTCAACTTTTGTTTCAGAGCTTAGAATGACAAGAATCCAACGCCCATGTTAAACAAGCTAAATTTTCTATATTGTGAAAATTTTAAAACTGAAATAGATACAATAGACCCTCTAAGTAATCCAATCTATCGTAAAATGCTTGATGCAATGCATATTGCACCAATGATCAGTTTAGAATGATCATTTTAACTCACCGTTCAACTTCACATGTCCACACAAAATCGTCCGTAACTTCTAATTAAGAGTTCAGAATTACACGAATCCAACGCCCATGTTATGCTAGCTAAATTTTCTATATTTCGAAAAATTTAAGACTAAAATAGTTACGACAAAGCTTCCAAGTAATCCAATCTATCACAAAATGCTTGATGCAATGCATAATGCTTCATTTATAAGCTTCTACTCAATAAGCACCAATGATCAGTTTAGAATGATCATTTTAACTCGCCGATCAACTTCACATGTCCACACAAAATCGTCCATCATATTTTATTCATATCTTAGAATGAAACGAATCAAACGCCCATGATAAGCTAGCTCAATTTTCTATATTGTGACAAAATTTTAAGCTGAAATAGCTACGACAAAGCCTCAGAGTCTTCGAATCTATCGCAAACAGTATGGTGTCATGCATTATGCTTCATTAATAAGCCTTTACTCAATGAGCACCAATGATCAGTTTAAAATGATCATTTTAACTGGCCGATAACCTTGACTTATCCGCACTAAATAGTCTGTAACTTTTGATTTATAGCTCAAAATGACATGAATCCAATGCCCATGTTAAGCTAGCTCAATTTTCTATATTGTGAAAAATTTAATACTGAAATAGCTACGACAACCCATCCAAGTAATCCAATCTATCGCAAAATACTTGATGCCATGCATTGTGCATCATTAATAAGCCGTTACTTAATGAACACAAGTAATAAGTTTAAATTATCATTTTAACTGGCTGATAGACTTGACATGTCCGCACTAAATCGTTCGTAACTTCTGATTCAGAGGTTAAAATGATAGAAATCAAACGCCCACGTTAATCTAGCTCAATTTTCTATATTGTGACAAAATTTAGAACTGAAATAGCAACGATAAAGCCTCCAAGTCATCGGATCTATCGCAAACTGCATGATTCCATGCGTTATGCTTCACTAAAAAGCCTTTACTCAATGAGCACTAATGATCAATTTCGAATGATCATTTTAGCTGGCCGATTAACTTGACTTGTCAGCACTAAAAAGTCTGTTACTTTTGATTCAGAGTTCAGAATGACACGAATACAATGCCCATGTTAAGCTAGCTAAATTTTCTATATTGTGAAAAATTTAATACTGAAATAGTTACGACAAAGCCTCCAACTAATACAATCTATCGAAGAATGCTTGATGCAATGCATAATGCTTCATTTATAAACTTCTACTCAATGAGCACCAATGATCAGTTTAGAATGATCATTTTAACTCGCCGATCAACTTCACATGTCCACATAAAATTGTGCGTAACTTCTAATTAAGAGCTCAGAATGACACGAATCCAATGCCCAGGTTTAGCTAGCTCAATTTTCTATACTGTGACAAACTTTAGAACCAAAATAGCTAAGAAAAATCCTCTAAGTCATCGAATCTATCGCAAACTGTGTGATGCCACACATTATGCTTCTTGCCTTTACTCAATGAGCACCAATGATCCGTTTAGAATGTTCATTTTAACTCGCCGGTCAACTTGACATGTCCGTACAAAATCGTCTTTAACTTTTGATTCAGATCTTAAAATTACATCAATCCAACGCCCATATTAAGCTAGATCAATTTTCTATATTGTGGCAAAATAGAACTGAAATAGTTAGGACAAAGCCTCCAAGTCTTCGAATTTATCGTTAAGTGCGTGATGCCATGCATTATGATTCATTAATAAGCCTTTACTCAATGAGCACCAATGATCAGTTTAGAATGATCATTTTAACTACTCGGTCAACTTGACAGGTTCGCAAAAAAAATTGTCTTTAACCTTTGATTTAGAGCTCATAATGAAACAAATCCAATACACACGTTAAGGTAGCTCAATTTTCTATACTGTGAAAAACTTTAAGACTGAAAGAGCTACGAAAAATTCTCCAAGTAATCTAATATATCATATACTGCTTGATGCCATGCTTTATGCTTCATCAATAAGCTTTTACTCAACAAGCAACAATGATCAGTTAAGAATGATCATTTTTACTCACCGCTCAACTTGACATGTCCGAAAAATCCTCTGTAACTTTTGATTCAAGGCTCAGAATGCCACGAATCCAACATCAACGTTAAGCTAGCTCAATTTTCAATATTGGGACAAAACTAGGACTTAAATATCTACGACAAAGCCTCCGAATCTATCCCAAACTATGTGATGTCATGCATTATGCTTCATTAATAGGCTTTTAGTCAATGATATCCAATGATCAGTTTTGAATGATCATTTTAAATGGCCGATCAACTTGACATATCCCCATTAAATCCTCTGTAACTTTTAATTTAGAGCTCAGAATGACACGAATCCAATGCATGCGTTAAACTAGCTCAATTTCTGTACGGTGATATAATTTAATACCAAAATAGTAACGACAAAACCTCCAAGTAATCTAAGCAATCCCAAACTGTATGATGCCATGTTGAGCAACTTTTAACTGGTCAATCAACGTGACATTTCTGCACTAAATCGTCCGAAACTTTTTATTTAAAGTTTCGAATGATAAGAATCCAACGCTTACGTTAAGCTAGCTCAAATTTCTATATTGTTAAAACATTTGAGACTGAAAGAGCTATGATAAAGCCTCCACGTCATCCAATCTAGACCAAAATGTGTGATACCATGCATTATGCTTCATTTATAAGCCTTACTCAAGGAGCACCAATGATCAGTTTAGAATGATCATTTTAACTGGCTGATCAACTTGACATGTCTCACTAAATTGTTTGTAAATTATGATTTTGAGTTTAGAATGACACAAATCCAACACCCACATTAAGCTAGCCCAATTTTCTATGTTGTGAAGACATTTGAGACCAAAAGAGCTATGACAATGCCTCCAAGTAATCCAATCTATACCAAACTACGTGATGCCACTCATTATGCTTCATTAATAAGCCTTCACTCAAGCAACACCAATTATCAAGTTAGAATGTTCATGTTAACTGGCTGATCAAATAGAAATGTCCGCACTAAATCGATTGTAACCTTTGATTTAGAGTTTAGAATGACACGAATCCAAGGCCCACGTTAAGCTAGCTCAATTTTCTATATTGTGACAACATTTTACACTGAAAGAGCTACGATAAAGCCTCCAAATAATCCAAACTATTCCAAACTGCATGATGTTATGCATTATGCTTCATTTTTATGCCTTTACTCAAGTAGCACCAATAATCAGTTTAGAATGATCATTTTAATTGCAAGATAACCTTGACATGTCTGCACTAAGTGGTCGGTAACTTCTAATTCAATGCTCAGAATGACACAAATCCAACACCCAAGTTTAGCTAGCCCCATTTTCTGTATTGTGACAAATTTAAGTTTGAAATAGCTACGACAAAGCCTTTAAGTAATCCAAACTATCCCAAACTTCGTGATGCCATGCATTATGCTTCATTTGTAAACCTTTTCTCTATGAGCACCATTTAACTGGTCGATCAACTTGACATGTCCACACTATATCGTCCATAATTTTTGATTGAGAGTTCAGAATGAAACGAATCCAACGCCCATGTTAAGCTAGCTCAATTCTCTGTATTGTGAAAACATTTGACACTAAAAGAGCTACGACAAAGCCTCCAAGTAATCCAATATATACCAAACTCTGTGATGCCATGCATTATGCTTCATTTATAAGCCTTAACTCAAGGAGCTCCAATTATAAGTTTAGAATGATCATTTTAACTAGCCAATCAACTTGACATGTCTGAACTAAATAATCTGTAACTTTTGATTTAGAGTCCAGAATCACGCGAATCCAATGCCCACATTAAGTTGGCTCAATTTTCTATATTGTGACAAAATCTAAGACCGAATTAGCTATGAAAAAGCCTCCAAGTAGTCCAAGTATTCCCAATTTGCGTGATGCCATGCATTATGCTTTATTTGTAAACCATTTCTCAATGAGCACCAATGATCAGTTTAGAATGATCAATTTAACTGGCCGATCAACTTGACCTGTCTGCACTAAGTCGTCCGTAACTTTTGATTTAGATTTCAAAATGACACGAATCCAACGCCAACATTATGTTAGCTACATTTTCTATATTCTGAAAACATTTAAGACCAAAATAGCTACGACAAAGCCTCCAAATATCCAATTTATCCCAAAATACGTGATACCATGCATTATGCTTCTTTTATACGCCTTTACGCAATGAGCACCAAAGATCAATTTAGAATGAACATTTTAGCTATCAGATAAAGTTGATATGTTCGCACTAAACTGTTTTTAACTTTTAATTCAGAGTTCAAAACGCCAATGTTAAGTTACCTCAGTATTCCATATTGTGACAATGTTTGAGACTGAAAGAGGTAAGAAAAAGCCTCCAAGTAATCCAATCTATCCCAAACTGGGTGATGCCAAGCATTATGCTTTCATTAGAGCCTTTACTCAAGGAGCACCAATGATCAATTTAGAATGATCATTTTAACTGGTCGATCAAGTTTACATATCAACACTACATCGTCCGTAACATTTGATTTAGAGTTTAGAATGACAAGAATCCAGCACCAACATTAAGCTAATTCTGTTTTCTATATTGTGACAAAATTTAAGACTGAAAGAGCTATTAGAAAGCCTCAAAGTAATCCAATATATCCCAAACTGCGTAATGCCATGCATTATGCTTCATTTGTAAACCTTTACTCTCCATGCATTATGCTTCATTTGTAAACCTTTACTCTATGAGCACCAATGATCAGTTTAGAATGTTTATTTTAACAGGCCGATCAACTTGAAATGTCCACATAAATCGTCCATAACTTTTGATTTAGATTTCAGAATGACACGAATCCAACGCCCAAGTAAAGCTAGCTAAATTTTCTATATTGTTAAAAGACTTAGGGTAGAAGTAGCTACGAAAAAGACAAACTGCATGATGCCATGGATTGTGCTTCATTTGTACGCGTTTACTCAATGAGCACCAATGATCAGTTTAGAATGATCATTTTAACTAGCAGATCAATTTGACATGTCCGCACTAAATCGTCTTTAATTTTAAATTTAGAGTTCAAAATGACATGAATCCAACGCTCACGTAAAGCTAGCTCATTATTCCATATTGTGACAATATCTGAGACTGAAATAGCAACGACAAAACCAGCAAGTAATCCATTCTATCCCAAACTGCGTGATGCCATGCATTATGCTTTCGTTATAAGTCTTTACTCAAGGAGCATGAATTATCAGTTTAGAATGATCATTTTAACTGGCCGATCAACATGACATGCCCGCGCACTAAATAATCCCTAACTTTTGATTTAGAGTTCAAAATAACAAATCCAACACCCACGTTAAGCTAGCTCAATTTCTATATTTTGACAAAATTTAAGAGCGAAATAGCTATGCCGAGCCTCCAAGTAGTCCAATCTTCCCCAAATAGCGTGATGCCATGCATTATGCTTCATTCATAAGCCTTTACTTACGGAGCACCAATGATTAGTTTAGAGTGATCATTTTAACTAGCTGGAAAATTTGACATGTCCGCACTAAATCGTCTTTAATTTTTAATTTAGAGCTCAAAATGAGATGAATCCAGCGCCCACGTTAGGCTTGCACAGTTTTACATATTGTGACAAATTTGAGACTGAAAGAGCTTCCTCAAAGTAATCCAATATATCCCAAATTGTGTGATGCCATGCATTATGCTTCATTTGTAAACCTTTTCTCAATGAGCACCAGTGATGAGTTTAGAATGTTCATTTTAACTGGCCGAACAACTTGACATGTCCACAATAAATTCTCCATAACTTTTATTTACATTTTAGAATGACAAGAATCCAACACCCATATAAGGGTAGCTTTATTTTCAATATTGTGAAAAAATTTTAGACCCAAATAGCTACGACAAAGCCTCCGTCTATCTAATCTCTCCCAAAATGTGTTATGCCATGCATTATACTTTTATTATAAGCCTTTACTCAAGGAGCACCAATAATATGTTTAGAACGATCATTTTAACTGGCCGATCAACTTTACATATCCACACTAAGTCGTCCATAACTTTTGATTTAGAGTTCATAATGTCACTAATCCAGCGCCAACGTTAAGCTAATTCAATTTTCTATATTGTGACAAAATTTAAGGCTGAAAGAGCTATGAGAAAGCCTCAAAGTAATCCATTATATCCTGAACTGCTTGATGCCATGCATTATGCTTCATTTGAAAACCTTTACACTATGAGCACAAATGATCAGAATAGAATGTTCATTTTAACTTGCCGATAACCTTGACATGTAAACACTAAATCGTCCGTAGCTTTTGATTTACATTTCAGAATGACACGAATCCAATGGCTAAGTAAAGCTAGCTCAATTTTCAATATTGTCAAAAAACTTAAGAGAGAAATAGCTATGACAAAGCCTCCGAGTAATCCAATCTAACCCAAACTGCATGATGCCATGCATTATGCTTCATTTATATGCCTTTACTCAATGAGCACCAATGATGAGTTTAAAATGATCATTTTAACTGGCCAATCAACTTGACATGTCCGCACTATATCGTCTTTAACTATTAATTTAGAGTTCACAATGAAATGAATCCAACGCGCATGTTAAACTTGCTCAATTTTCTACATTGTGACAAATTTTAAGACCGAAATATCTACGAAAAAGCCTCCAAGTAGTCCAAACTATCCCAAAATGCGTGATGCCATGCATTATGCATCATTTATACGCATTGACTGAATGAGCAGCAATGATCATTTTAAAACGATCATTTTAACTCGCTGATCAACTTGACACATCCACACTAAATTCTGTTTAACTTTTAATTTAGAGTTCAAAATGACATGAATCCAACGCCCATGTTAAGTTAGCTCATTATTCCACATTGTGACAATATTTGAGACTGAAAGAGCTACGACAAAGCCTCCAAGTATTCTAATCTTTCCCAAACTGCGTGATGTCATGCATTATGCTTTCATTATAAGCCTTTACTCAAGAAGCACCAATTGTCAGTTTAGAATGATCATTTTAATGAGCAGATCAACTTGACATGTTTGTACTTATTCGTCTGTAATTTTTTTTAGATTTCAGAATGACTCGAATCCAATGCCAACGTTAAGTTTGTTCAATTTTCTATATTGTGAAAAAATTTAAGACCGATACAGCTATGATAAAGCCTCCAAATAATCCAATCTATCCCTAACTGCGTGATGTCATTCATTATACTGCATTTATACGCCTTTACTCAATGAGCACAATGAGCAGTTTAGAATGATCATTTTGACATGCTGATCAACTTGACATGTCCGCACTGAATCGCCATTAAATTTTAATTTAGAGCTCATCATGAGATGAATCCAACACCCACATTATGCTAGCTGAGTTTACCATATTGTGACAACATTTGAGACTGAAAGAGCTTCAACAAAGCCTCAAAGTAATCCAATATATCCCAAACTGCGTGATGCCATGCATTATGCTTCATTTATAAGCCTTTACTCAAGGAGCACCAAAGATGAGTTTAGAATGATCATTTTTACTTGCCAATCAACTTGACATGTTCGCACTAAAGCCTCCATGTAATCCAATCTATCCCAAACTGCGTGATGCCATGCATTATGCTTTCGTTATAAGCCTTTACTCAAGGAGCACCAATAGTCAGTTTAGAATGATCATTTTAATTAACAGATCAACTTGACATGTTCGCATTAAATTATCTTTAACTTTTAATTTGGATCCAAAAATGACATTAATCCAACGCCCTAGTGAAGCTAGATCAATTTTCTATGTTTTGACAACATTTGACACTGAAAGAGCAAAGAAAAACCCCCTAAGTAATCCAATCTATCCCAAACTGTGTGATGCCATGCATTATGCTTCACTTGTAAACCCTTATGCTTCAAAAGTCGTCTATAACTTTTGATTTAGGGTTTAGAATGACACAAATCAAACATCAATGTTAAGCTAGATCAATTTTCCATATTGTGATAAAATTTAAGACCGAAATAGCTATGATAAGGTCTCCAAGTAATCCAATCTATCCCGAATTGCGTGATGCCATGCATTATCCCTCATTTATAAACCTTTACTTAATGAGCACCAATGATCAGTTTAGAATAATCATTTTAAATAGCTGATACACTTAACATTTCCGCACTAAATCCTCTTTAACTTTTTATTTGGAGCTCAAAATGAGATGAATCCAACGCCCATGTTAAGCTAGCTCAATTTTCCATATTGTGACAATATTTGAGGCTGAAAGAGCTATGACAAAGCCTTAAAGTAATCCAATATATCCCAAAGTGTGTGATGCCATGTGTTATGCTTCATTTGTAAACCTTTGCTCAATGAGCACCAATGATAAGTTTAGAATGTCCCTTTTAACTAGCGATCAACTTGACATGTCCACATTAAATCCTCCATAACTTTTGATTTATAAGTAAGAATGACACGAATCCAACGCACAAGTAAATCTAGCTCTATTTTCTATATTTAAAAAAATTTAAAAGCGAAATAGCTACGCAAAACCTCCAAGTAATCCAATCTATCCCAAACTGTGTGATGCCATGCATTATGCTTCATTTATACATATTTACTCAATGAGCACCAATGATCAGTTTAGAATGATCATTTTAACTAGTAGATTAAATTGACATGTCCGCACTATATCGTTTTTAACTTTTGAATTAGAGTTCCAAATGACATGAATCCAACACCCACTTTGAGTTAGCTCAAAATTCCATATTGTGATAATATTTCAGACTGCTAGAGCTACGAAAAAAACTCCAAATAATCCAATCTATCCCAAACTGCGTGATGCCATTCATATGCTTCCTTTATAAGCCTTTACTCCAGGAGCAACCATGATCAGTTTAAAAGGATCATTTTAACTGGCCGATCACCTTGACATGTCCGCACTAAATCATGTTTAAATTTTGATTTACATTTCAGAATGACACGAATCCAACGCCCACGTTAATCTAGCTAAATTTTATATGTTGTGACAACATTTAAGACCGAAATAGCTATGACAAAGTGATGGGGACATCGGATCGTATGGCTGGCCAGGAGACCAGACTGGCCGACCAGGGAGCTTGCCCGAGGCAGCCGGGCCATTTGGCGCTTCTGCCGGCCCAAGCGGTACCGCCGGGCCTTCGACCAGCCGGGCCAGACCGACCAACATTTCAAGCGGAGAGGCCCAAACCTCTGGCACAACTGGCGGTGACGTGGATGACACCGCCGGCCCAATTGGTGATGCCGCCGGCTCCGGGATCAACTTGGCCGGCTCCTTTGAAATTTCGGCCAGTACCTCGCACAGTCCAGCCGGTACAGCCGATCTAGCCGGCTGCACCACCATTTCAACATCTAGACAAAGAGACTCGGACCAGATAAGCTACCAGCTTCAAGACATGCATCTAGATGAAGTTTCTACACCAGTGTTGCCACCAGGAGCAATGACAAGGAGCAGATCAAGGGCGCTCTTCCACAAGTTCAGCTTGTGGGTCGACAAGCTCCTAGAGGATGATCGACAAAGAACATTGGGCCAAAAGTGCAAAGAAGAGTCCAAAGGCTTCTCAACAAAGCAAGGGACTTCAGAGACTTGGGCTTTAGTGGCAACAGAGGTCAGGGCCCAATGATTCCTAACCCTACTTCAAGTCGAATACTAGGAGCAAGGCGCGTGCATGCCACAAGGTCGGCCACCTTCCATTTCTTGGCCGAAAAGTAAGAAAGAAAAGTTTTCAAATTATATACTTGCCTCTTTCTGTTTTGCAGGGTAGGATTTAGAATGTTTACATTTTTGAGTCAAAGACAATTTAGGTAGAAGTCCTTTTTCGGTTATTTACTTTTGTAATTTTTCCATTTGTGCATTTTTGTAAGTTTTCCATTTTTCTTTGAGTCGACCCTAGAAGGTCAAGCTGTGGAGCATATTAATAAGGCTCCTTCCAGCATTGTAGTTCGACAACCTTTTTGATAATTAATAAAGATCGAATTTTCTTTCTACAAGTTATTCTCTCAAGAAACTTGTGCGCTTAGAACCTAGTTGAGACCAGCCCTCCGAGCTCTAAGTTTGTGATTTATCACGAGGTTCATCACCCCTCGTGTGGTTTACTTAACCCTTCCATCCATTACCAAACGGAAAACCCCTATCCAGAAGCTGAAGGTTGAGTTTCTCACCTAAACTTCACCAAATAGCCTACGCGCATACAGCCTTGAATCGAGGCTTGTATCACAAAGCCTTCAAGTAATCCAATCAGTCCCAAAATACGTGATGTCGTGCATTATGCTTTATTTGTATAACTTTGCTCAATGAGCACCAATGATCAGTTTAGAATGTTCATTTTAACTAGCTGATCAAGTTGACATGGTCACACTAAATCGTAGGTAACTTTTGATTTACATTTTAAAATGACACGAATCCAACGTTCAAGTAATGCTTGATCGATTTGCTATATTGTTACAAAATATAGGACCGAAATCGCTGCGACAAAGATGCCAAGTAATCCAATCCATCCCAAGCTGCGTCATGCCATGCATTATGCTTCATTGATACGCCTTTACTCAATGAGCACAAATGATCAATTTAGAATGATAATTTAAACTAGGAGATCAAGTTGACATGTCCGCACTAAATCGTATTTGACTTTAATTTTGGAGTTCAAAATGAAAGGAATGCAGTGCCCATGTTAAGTTAGCTCAATATTCCATATTGTGACAATATTTGAGACTCAAAGAGCTACGACAAACCCTCCAAGTATTCCAATCTATCCAAAACGGTGTAATGTCATGCAGTACGCTTTCCTTACAAGCCTTTACACAATAAGCACAAATGATCACTTTAGATTGATCATTTTAACTGGCTGATCAACTTGATATGTCTGCAATAAATTGTCCTTAAATTTTGAATTAGAGTTTAGAATGACACGAATCCAACGCCCACGTTAAGTTAGCTCAATATTCCATATTGTGACAATATTTGAGAATGAAAGAGCTATGACAAACCCTCCAAGTAATCCAATCTATCCAAAAGTACGTGATATCATGCATTACGGTTTCTTTATAAGCCGTTACTCAAGGAGCCCAAATGATCAGTTCAGAATTATCATTTTAACTGGCCGATCAACTTGACATGTCCGCACTAAATTGTCCTTTAGTTTTGAATTGGAGTTCAGAATGACACGAATCTAACGCCCATGTTAATCTAGCTAAATTTTATATGTTATGACAAAATTTAACAGTGAAATAACTACGAAAAAGCCTACAAGTAATCCAATCTAGCCCAAGTTGAGTGATGCCACACATTATGCTTCAATGAACATCAATGATCACTTTAGGATGATCATTTTAACTAGCAGATCAAGTTTTTATGTCCGCACTAAATCGTCTTGAACTTTTAATTTAGAGTTTAAAATGACACGAATCCAACGCCTACGTTAAATTAGCTTAATATTCCGTATTGTGATAGTATTTGAGACTGAAAGAGCTACGACAAAGCCTACAAGTAAGCCAATCTATCCCAAACTGCGTGACGCCATACATTACGCTTTCTTTATAACCCTTTGCTCAATGAACACCTATGATTAGTTTAGAATGATCATTTTAACTAGACGATCAACTTGACATGTCCACACTAAATCGTCTGTAACTCTTGATTTAGAGCTTGGAATAACACGAATCCAATGCCCACACTCAGCAAGCTCAATTTTCTACATTTTGAAAAAATTTCAGACCAAAATAGCTATGACAAAGCTTCCAAGTAATCCAATCTATCCCAAACTGTTTGACGCCATGCATTACGATTCATTTATATTCCTTTATGCAGTGAGAACCAGTGATCAGCTTAGAATGATCATTTCAGACCGAAAGAGTTATGACAAAGCCTCAAAGTAATCCAATATATCCCAAACTGTGTGATGCCATGCATTATGCTTCATTTGTAAACCATTGCTCAATGAGCACCAATGAACAGTTTAGAATGTTCATCTTAACTGGCAGATCAACTTCTCATGTCCGCACTAAATCGTATATAACTTTTGATTTACATTTTAGAATGACACGAATCCAACGCCCAAGTAAAGCTAGCTCAATTTAGGAGCGTAATAACTATGAAAAAGCCTCGAAGTAATCCAATATATCCCAAACTGCGTGTTGTTATGCATTATGCTTTCTTTATAATCCTTTACTCAAGTAGCATCAATTATCAGTTTACTCTAAGTAATCCAATATATCGCAAACTACGTGATGGCATGCATTATGCTTCTTTTATATGCCTTTACTAAATGAGCACCAATGATCAGTTTATAATGATCATTTTAATTACATGATCAAGTTGACATGTACGCACTAAATTGTCTTCAACTTTTAATTTGGAGTTCAAAATAACATGAATCCAACGATCACGTTAAGTTAGCTCAATATTCTATATTGTGACAATATTTGAGACTAAAAGTTACGAGATAGACTCCAAATAATCCAATCTATCTCAAAGTGTGTGATGCCATGCAATTTGCTTCCTTTATAAGCCTTTACTCAAGGAGCGCCAATGATCATTTTAGAATGATCATTTCAGCTGGCCATTCAACTTGACGTGTCCGCACTAAATCGTCCTTAAGTTTTAATTTAGTGTTCAGAATGACATGAATCCAACGCACACGTTAATCTAGCCAAATTTTATATGTTGTAACAAAATTAATGACAGAAATAGCTATGACAAAGCTTCCAAGTAATCTAATCTATCGCGTACTGCGTGGTGCAATGCATTATGCTTTATTTATAGGCCCTAACACAATAAGCACAAATGATCATTTTAGAATAATCATTTTAACAAGCTGATCAACCTGACATATCCGCACTAAATCGTGTTTAACTTTTAATTTAGAGCTCAAAATGAGATGAATCCAATGCCCACGTTAAACTAGCTCAATTCTATATATTGTGACAACAGTTGAGACTGAAAGAGCTACCACAAAGCCTTCAAGTAGTCCTATCTATCATGAACTGCGTGATGCAATGCATTATGCTTCATCTATAAGCCTTTAATCAATGAGCACCAATGATCAGTTTACAATGTTCATTTTAATTAAATGATCAACTTGACATGTCCGCACTAAATCGTCTGTAACTTTTGATTTACATTTCAAAATGACATGAATCCAACACCCAAGTAAAGGTAGCTCAATTTTATATATTGTGACCAAGTGTAAGAATAAAATAGCTACGAGGAAGCCTCAAAGTAATCCAATTTATCCCAAACTGAGTGATACTATATATTATGCTTCATTTACACACCTTTACTCAATGAGAACCAATGATCTGTTTAGAATGATCATTTTAACTAGCATTAAATCGTCTTTAACTTTTAATTTAGAGCTCAAAATGACATGAATCCAATGTCCACGTTAAAATAGCTCAATATTCCATATTGTGAAAATATTTAAGACTGAAAGAGCTACCACAAAGCCTCCAAGTAATCCAATCTATCCCAGACTGCGTGATGCCATGCATTATTCTTCATTTATAAGCCTTTACCCAAGGAGCACCAATGATCAGTTTAGAATGATCATTTTAACTGCCTGATCAACTTGACATATCCGCACTAAATCTTTCGTAAATTTTGATTTAGAGTTTAGAATGACACAAATCCAATGCCCATGTTAACCTAGCTCAATTTTCTATATTGTTACAAAATTTAACACCCCAATAGCTATGAAAAAGCCACTAAATAATTCAATTTATCCCAAACTGCGTGACAGGCATTATGCTTCAATTATATGCCTTTACAAAATGAGCAGCAGCGATCAATACAATTATCATTTTAACTAGCTGATAAACTTGACATGTCCGCACTAAATCGTCTTTAACTTTTAATTTAGAACTCAAAATGACATGAATCCAACGCACACGTTAAAATAGCTCAATATTCCATATTGTGAAAATATTTGAGTCTAAAAGAGTAATGACATAGAATCAAAATAATCTAATCTATCCCAAAGTGTGTGATGCCATGCATTATGTTTCCTTTCTAAGCCTTTACTCAAGGAACAACAATGATCAATTTAGAATGATCATTTTAACTGGCCGATTAACTTGACGTGTCTCCACTAAATCGTCCTTGAATTTTTAATAGTGTTCAGAATGACACGAATCCAACACCCACATTAAGCTAGCTCAGTTTTCTATATTATGATTAAATTTAAGACCAAAATAGCTACGACAAAGCCTCAAAGTAATCCAATCTATCCCAATCTGTGTGATGCCTTGTTAAGCTAGCTAAATTTTCAATATTTTTATAAAATTTAAGACCAAAATAGCTACGACAAAGCCTCCAAGTAATCCAATCTATCCCGAATTGCGTGATGCCATACATTATGCCTCATTTATATGCCTTTACTTAATGGGCACCAATGATCAGTTTAGAGTGATCATTTTAACTAGCTGATCAAATTGACATATGCACACTAAATCATCTTTAACTTTTAATTTAGAGCTCAAAATGACATGAATCCAACGCCCACGTTAAAATAGTTAAATATTCCATATTGTGAGAGCATTTTTCGACTGGAAGACCTATGAAGAAGTCTCAAAATAATCCTATATATCCCTAACTAAGGGATTCCGTGCATTATTCTTTATTTGTATACCTTTGCTCAATGAGCACCAATGATCACTATAGAAAGTTCATTTTAACTAGCTGATCAAGTTGACATGGCCGCACTAAATCGTCAGTAACTTTTGATTTACATTTCAGAGTGACATGAATCCAACATTCAAGTAATGCTTGATCAATTTTCCATATTATGATAAAATTTAAGACCGAAATAACTGCAACAAAGCCTCCAAGTAATCCAATCTATCTCAAGCTGCATGATGCCATGCATTATGCTTCATTTATACGCCTTTACTCAATGAGCACAAATGATCAGTTTAGAATGATCAATTTATCTAGCTGATCAAATTGACATGTCCGCACAAAATCGTATTTAACATTAATTTTAGAGTTCAAAATGACAGGAATCCAAAGCCCATGTTAAGCTAGCTCAATATTCCATATTGTGACAATATTTGAAACTCAAAGAGCTATGACAAACTCTCCTAAGTAATCCAATCTATCCAAAATTGTGTAATGTCATGCATTACGCTTTGTTTATAAGCCTTTACTCAATGAGAACAAATGATCTGTTTAGATTGATCATTTTAACTGGCTGATCAACTTGATATGTCTGCACTAAATCGTCCTTAAATTTTGAATTAGAGTTCAGAATTACACGAATCCAACGCCCACATTAAGTTAGCTCAATATTCCATATTGTGACAATATTTGACACCCAAAGAGCTACGACAAACCCTCAAAGTAATCCAATCTTTCCAAAACTACGTGATGTCATGCATTATGCTTTCTTTATAAGCCGTTACTCAAGGAGCCCAAATGATCAGTTCAGAATGATCATTTTAACTAGCCGATCAACTTGACATGTCCGCTCTAAATGGTTCTTAAGTTTTGAATTGGAGTTTAGAATGACATGAATCCAACGCCCACGTTAATCTAGCTAAATTTTATATGTTGTGACAAAATTTAATAGCAAAATAGCTATGACAAAGCTTCAAAGTAATCTAATCTATCCCAAGTTGAGTGATACCATGCATTATGCTTCAATGAACAGCAATGATCACTTTATGATGATCATTTTAACTAGTATATCAAGCTGATATGTCCGCACTAAATCATCTTTAACTTTTAATTTAGAGTTTCAAATGACACGAATCCAATGCCCACGTTAAATTAGCTCAATATTCCACATTCTGACAATATTTGAGACTGAAAGAGCTACGAAAAAGCCTCCAAGTAATCCAATCTATCCCAAACTGCGTGACTCCATGCATTATGCTTTCTTTATAAGCCTTTGCTCAACGAACACCAATGATTAGCTTAGAATGATCATTTTAACTATACGAGCAGTTTGAAATGTCCACTCTAAATCGTCCGTAACTCTTGATTTAGAGTTCAGAATTACACGAATCCAACGTCCACGCTCAACAAGCTCAATTTTCTATATTTTTTGGTTTAGAGTTCAGAATTACACGAGTCCAACGCCCACAATAATCTAGCTCAATATTCTATATTGTAACAAAATTTAAAACCGAAATAGCTACGAAAAAGCCTCCAACAAATCCAATCTATCACAAACTGCGTGATGCCATGCATTATGCTTCATTTATAAGCCTTTACTTAGAAGCACCAATGATCAGTTTGGAGTGATCATTTTAACTAGCTTATAATCTTGACTTGTCTGCATTAAATCTTCTTTAACTTTTGATTTACAACTGAAAATGATATGAATCCAATGCCCACGTTAAGTTAGCTCAATTTACTATATTGTGGACAACATTTGAGACTGAAGTAGCTACTACAAAGCCTCCAAGTAATCCAATGTACCCCCAAATGCATGATGCCATGCATTTTGTTTCATTTATAAGCCTTTACTCAAGGAGAAACAATGATCAGTTTAGAATGATCATTTTAATTGGTAGTCAACTTGACATGTCCACACTTAATCGTTCTTAACTTTGATTTAGAGTGCAGAATGACACGAATCGAATGTCCACGTTAAGCTAGGTCAATTTGTTCTATATTGTGACAAAATTTAAGACCGAAACAGCTACGAAAAAGGGTCCAAGTAATCCAATATATCCCAAACTGTGATATGCCATGCATTATGCTTCATTTATAAGCATTTACTCAAGGAGCACCAATGATCAGTTTGGAAAGATAATTTTTAACTGGCCGATCAACTTGACATCTCCCCACTAAATAGTTCATCAATTTTGATTTAGAGTTCAAAATGACACAAATCCAACGCCCACATCAAACTAGCTCAATTTTCTATATTGTGACAATATTTGAGATTGAAAGAGCTACTACAAATCCTCCAAGTAATCTAATGTATCCCCAAATGCATGATGCCATGCAATTTGTTTCATTTATAAGCCCTTACTCAAGGAGCAACAATGATCAGTTTAGAATGATCATTTTAATGGGCTAGTCAACTTGTCATGTTCGCACTAAATCGTTCTTAACTTTGATTTAGAGTGGAGAATGACAGGAATCCAATTCCCACGTTAAGCTAGGTCAATTTTTTCTATATTGTGACAAAATTTAAGACCGAAACAGCTACGAAAAAGGGTCCAAGTAATCCAATGTATCCCAAACTGTGTGATGCCATTCATTATGCTTCATTTATAAGAGTTAACTCAAGGATCACCAATGATCAGTTTGGAAAGATTATTTTAACTGGCTGATCAACTTGACATCTCCCCACTAAATAGTCCGTAACTTTTGATTTAGAGTTCAAAATGACACGAATCCAACGCCCACATCAAGCTAGCTCAATTTTCTATATTGTGACAACATTTGAGATTGAAAGATCTACTACAAATCCTCCAAGTAATCCAATGTATCCCCAAATGCATGATGCCATGCATTTTGTTTCATTTATAAGCCTTTACTCAAGGAGCAACAATGACCAGTTTAGAATGATCATTTTAATGGGCTAGTCAACTTGTCATGTTCGCACTAAATCGTTCTTAACTTTGATTTAGAGTGGAGAATGACAGGAATCCAATGCCCACGTTAAGCTAGATCAATTTTTTCTATATTGTGACAAAATTTAAGACCGAAACAGCTACGAAAAAGGGTCCAAGTAATCCAATGTATCCCAAACTGTGTGATGCCATTCATTATGCTTCATTTATAAGAGTTAACTCAAGGAGAACCAATGATCAGTTTGGAAAGATTATTTTAACTGGCTGATAAACTTGACATCTCCCCACTAAATAGTCCGTAACTTTTGATTTAGAGTTCAAAATGACACGAATCCAACACCCACATCAAGCTAGCTCAATTTTCTATATTGTGACAATATTTGAGATTGAAAAAACTACTACAAAGCTTCGAAGTCATCCAATGTATCCCAAAATGCGTGATGCCAAGCATTATGCATCATTTATAAGCCTTGAATCACGGAGCACCAATGATATGTTTAGAATGATCATTTTAACTCGCCGATCAATTTGACATGTCAGCACTAATTTGTCCGTAACTTGGTATTTAGAGTTCTGAATGACACGAATCTAATGCACACGTTAAGCAAGCTCAATTTTCAATATTTTGACAAAATTTAAACCAAAATAGGTACGACAAAGCCTCCAAGTAATTCAGGCTATCCCAAACTGTGTGATGTTATGCATTATGCTTCATTTATACGCCCTTTCTAAAGGAGCAAAAATGATGAGTTTAGAATGACCATTTTAGGTAGCTGATCAACTTTACATGTCCACACTAAATCGTCTTTAACTTTTGATTTATAGCTCAAAATGATAGGAATCCATCGCCCACGTTAAGCTAAATCAATTTTCCATATTGTGACAATATTTGATACTAAAAGAGCTATGACAAAGCCTCCAAGTAATCCAATGTATCCCAAATTACGTGATGCAATGCATTATGCTTCATTTATAAGCCTTTACTCAAGGAGCACCAATGATCACTCTAGAATGATCATTTGAACTAGCCGATCAACTCGACATGTCCACACTAAATCGTCCTAACTTTTGATTTAGAGTTATGAATGACACAAAGCAAATGCCCGTGTTAAGCTAACTCAATTTTTATATTGTGACAAAATTTAAGACCAAAATAGCTATGACAAAGCCTCCAAATAATCCAATGTATCCCAAACTGCGTGACGCCATGAATTATGCTTCATTTATTCGCCCTTACTCAAGGAGCAAAAATGTCGAGTATAGAAAGATCATGTAACTACCTGATGAACTTGACATGTAGGAAATAAATCGTCTTTAACTTTTAATTTGGAGCTCAAAATGATATGAATCCAATGCCCACATTAGTCAAGCAATTTTTTAGATTGTTAAAACATTTGAGACGGAAAGAGCTACTACAAAGCCTCCAATTAATCCAATGTATCCCAAACTACGTGATGCCATGCATTATGCTTCATTTATAAGGCTTTACTCAATGAGCAAAAATGATCAGCTTAGAATGATCATTTTAACTGGCTGATCAACTTGACATGTCCGCACTAAATCTTACATGACTTTTGATTTAGAGTTCAAAATAACACGAACCCAATGCCCATGTAAAGCTAGCTCAATTTTCTATATCGTGAAAAACATTTAAACCGAAATAGGTACGACAAAGCTTCCAAGTAATCCAATCTATCCCAAACTGCGTGATGTCTCATGCATTATGCTTCATTTATTAGCTTTTACTCAAGGACAACCAATGATAAGTTTAGAATGATCATTTAAACTAGCTGATCAACTTACATGTCTACTTTAAATTGTCGTAAACTTTTCATTTATAGCTCAAAATGACATGAGTCCAATGCCCATGTTACGCTAGCTCAATTTTCCATATTGTGACAACATTTGAGACTGAAAGAGCTACGAACAAACCTCCAAGTAATCCAATGCATCCCAAACTACCTGAACCATGCATTATGTTTCATTTATAAGCCTTTACTGAAGGAGCACCCATGATCAGTTTAGAATGATGATTTTAACTGGCCGATCAACTTGACATATGCACACTAAATTGTCCGTAACTTTTGATTTAGAGTTTAGAATGACACGAATCCAACACGCACATTAGGCTAGCTCAATTTTCTCTATGTGAAAAACTTTAAGACTGAAATAGCTACAACAAAGCCTCCAAGCAATCCAATCTATCAAAAACTCCGTGATGTCATGCGTTATGCTTCATTTATAAGCCTTTTCTTATGAGCACCAATAATCTGTTTAAAATGATCATTTTTACTAGCTGATCGACTTGACTAGTTCGCACTAAAAAGACTTTAACTTTTTATTTCGAGCTCAAAATGACATGAATCTAACACCCACATTAAGCTAGCCCAATGTTCCATTCTCAAAGTGATGGAAACTGTGGAGAGGACTATGAAAGAGCCTCACGTGGGAGCAAAGGGTATGAAGGTGAGCATAGAAGAGAGATGAAGGCACTGAATGAGAAGCTGAACAGAGTGCTGCAAGTGTCTCAACGAGCGCTGAACTTTGTAGGAGAGTTTGATGGGTACCAAGGAGGATATCAAGCAGTAGGGAACAAATTCCAGCAAGGCCATGAGGAGATGAACTACATTGGGGGGCCTCAGGGTATAAGAAAGGTTTCAATCAGATCACCCGAAGCCATCCAGATTTCTCCTACAGGAATACCACTATGGAGGATCCTCAAGACTTAATGTGTCTTCCTTACAAGCCTCAAGAGCAAAGCTACTAGCCCTACAGGCCTCCAACTCAGGGTTTCCAGCAAGAGGACGTGCCAAGGCCCAAGTATCAGCCTCCTGGATTTCAACCCAATATGGGATACAATCAGCAGCAGCAGCCCCTTCCACTCAATGCACCACCCACACCTAAAGCTGTCCAAGAAGATGACACGAAGGCACTATTGCAAAAGATCTTGGAAGGTCAAGGAAAGAGAGCAATAGATATGAGCAAGAAGATGGCTGAGGTTAAAACAATGTAGATAATGCCTTTGCGGAGCTAAGCGCCAAGTATAATCACCTCTCATCTCATCTTAAGGTGCTAGACAGTCAGGTTGCACAGATAGCTTCCTCCTCTTCTGCACCGATACGTAAACTCCCTGGTAAACCTGAAGACAACCCAAGGGAGTACTGTCAAGCTATCACACTGAGAAGTGGGAAAGAGCTCCCACCTAGAGAAGGATCTGATAGGCTTGAAGAGGATGAGCCTAATGAAGTAATCGAAGCTTCTCAGGTTGCTGATCCAGAAACGTTTGAAACGAAGAACAAAGTGCATGAGGAGACACCTCCTAAGACTACTGCAGGAACAGGAGGAGAGGAAGCAGCGCTCATACCACCGTCTTACAAGCCCAAGCTACCTTTTTAAGGAAGGTTCAAGAAGCAGATTCTGGGCAAGCAGTACGAGAAGTACAAGAGCTTGATAAGCTCGATTCCAGTAACTTTGCCTTTCATGGACTTGCTGTTGCATTGCCCTAAGGTGAACAAGCTGTTTAAAGACATGCTGGCTAAAAGAAGAGTCCTTGAGGAAAGGTTAGTGATGGTTAATCATGAATGTAATGCCATAATTCATAGTTCTATGCCAAAGAAATTGCAGGATCCAGGGAGCTCCACCTTGCCATGCACTCTAGGTCATGTATCTTCGGAAAATGTCTGGTTGAACTTGGAGCAAGTGTGAGTTTGATGCTGCTGACAGTATCCAAACGTCTCGGTCTTTCAAATTTCAAGAAAATGCATATCTCACTAGTTCTTGTGGACAGATCTATAAGATACCCAATAGGAGTTCTCGAAGACTTTCCATTGAAAGTCAGAAACGTAATGGTCCCAACAGATTTTGTCGTGTTGGAGATGGATAAGGAGACAACTGATCCCATAGTCCTTGGGAGAACTTTCTTTGCCACTGCTGGAGCTATCATTGACGTGAAGAGGGGGATCATAAATCTCAAATAAGGGACAACAAGTCTGAAGTTCAACATCATGAATGCGCTGAAGAAACCGACCATAGAAGGAAAGGTATTCTTTGTTGAAACTTTTGTATAATGGGAGGATGATGAGGACATCAGGTCGTACATCCAGCCAGGAGACCAGACTGGCCGACCAGGAAGCTTGCCCGAGACAGCAGGACCATCTGGCGCGCCTGCCGGACCAGACAGTACCGCCGGACCCTCGACCTATAGGACCAGACCGGTCAACATCGCCGGCGGAGAGGCCCAAGCTTCCGGCACACTTGGTGGGGACGTGAATGACACCGCCGGTCCCCCTGATGGCACCGCCGACTCCGGGATCAACTTGGCCGGTCCTGAAGTCATTCCGGCCAGTACCGCGCACAGTCCAGCCGGTACAGGCGATCCAGCCGAGTACACGCGCACTCCCACTTCTACACAAGAGGACTTGGACCAAATGAGCTACCAGCTCCAGGACATGCACTTAGAGGAAGTATCTACACCAGTGGTACCTCCAGGAGCAATGACAAGAAGCAGATCAAGAGCACTCTTCCACAAATTCAGCTTATGGGTCCACAAGCTTCTAGAGGAAGAGCAGCTAAGGACAATGGGCCAGAAGAGCAAATTAGAGTCCAAAGGCTTCTCAACAACACAAGGAACATCAGAGACTTGGGCTTTAGTGGCAAGAGAGGTCAGGGCCCAAAGATATTTAACCCTACTCCAAGTCGAATACTAGGAGCAAGGCGCGTGCATGCCACAAGGACGGCCACCTTCCATTTCTTGGCCGTGAGGTGAGTTAAGGTAAGTTTACATTTGAATATATGCCTCTTTCTGTTTTGCAGGGTAGGATCTAGTTGCTTTACATTTTGAGTCAAGAACATTTTAGGAATAGGTCCTTTTTCGGTTATGCACTTTTGTATCTTTTCCTTTGTGCTCTTTTGTAAACTTTCCTTTTTCTTTATTTGTGTCGACCCTAGAAGGTCAAGCTGTCGAGCATATTAATAAGGCTCCTTCCAGCATTGTAGTTCGACAACCTTTTGATTATTAATAAAGTAGAACTTTTTCCTACGAGCTTTCTCTCAAGAGAGACTTGTGCGCTTAGAACCTAGTTGAGACCAGCCCTCCTAGCTCTAAGTTTGTGATTTATCACGAGGTTCATCACCCCTCGTGTGGTTCACTTCACCCTTCCACCGTTTACCAACCAGAAAACCCCTATCCAGAAGCCTAAGGTTGAGTTTCTCACCTAATCTTCTACAAACAGCCCCACACGCATACATCCTTGAATCAAGGCTTGTATCAGAGGAGGACCACCTGGAGGAGCTGGCCGTGGAAGAACCCCTAGAGATAGCACTCATAAGAGGCAAAGGAGACTGTGTCATCGTGAACGAGAAGGCTGTGGAATACGAGAAGATGTTGGACTCGCACCACGCCAATAAGGGAGCAGGCTGTTTGCTGGAGATGCTGGAGGGAGGAGCGGCTGTAGAGTCAAGTGAGGCTAGAAATGGTAAGTCTAGCAATGAGGACAAGTTGGGTGCGCACAAGGCAGACTCAAGATCAAGACCAAGTGATCTACACTTCAAGCCAAATCTGTCAAGATACAAACAGGAGAAGGAAAAACAAGCTAGGGCAAGGATCATGTATGAAAGCGGAACCGGGCAACCTCCTGGACAGTCTCCAATCAACCTCCAGGCTTATCTCGCTGGCGGACCTCCCTGGCCACTCCAACTACATAACAGCACACCCAAGAACGACAACACCAACTTTCTCAACCCCTTCCCACCAATAAAGAGGTACCAATCACTCAAACTTGCCTTTGTTGCTATCATTTTTTTTCTTTTATTTTCATCTCTCTCTTTCGTATTTATTTTCTAACCGAGACAGTGAGAGATAAGTAGGGGGAGGGGGACACTGACGGTCACATTTGCATCAATTTCCATTGTACATATATTTATGCATTAAAAAGCACAAAAAAACTCAAAACCAAAAAAATTTCATCATGCTTTTACACTTCATGAGTTAGGATTAAGACTAGAAGCATATAGGATTTCGTTGCATTTGCATATGGACCATGGTTAGACTATCTCAACTAAGTTTTACTTAGTACTAAGATTAGAACCATTTTTAGGAGTATTATGATGCTTGCACCATTTCGAAACTTGGGAATCTTGTATTGTGCCACAACCTATTAGGTAGATCATTCGTGGTAATTTAAATGTGTCGATATTCTGACAAAATTTAACACCAAAATAGCTACGACAAAGCCTCCTAGTAATCCAATGTATCCCAAACTATGTGATGCGATGCATTATGCTTCATTTATAAGTCTTTACTCAAAGACCACCAATGATCAGTTGAGAATGATCATTTTAACTGGCCGATCAACTTGAAATGTCTGCACTAAATCGTACATAACTTTTCATTTAAAGTTTAGAATGTCACGAATCCAGTGCTCACCATAAACTAGCTCAATTTTCTAGATTGTGACGACGTTTGAGACTGAAAGAACTACAAAAAAGCATCCAAGTAATCCAATGTATCCCAAATTGCGTGATGCAATGCATTATTCTTGATTTATAAGCCTTTACTCAAGTAGCACCAGTGATTAGTTTAGAATGATCATTTTAACTAGCTAATCAACTTGACATGTTTGCACTAAATCGACTTTACCTTTTGATTTATAGCTCAAAATGACATGAGTCCAAAGCCCACTTAGGGTAGCTTAATTTTCCAAATTGTGACAACATTTGAGAATGAAAAAGCTACTACAAATCCTCCAAGTAATCCATTGTATCCTAAATTGCGTGATGCCATACGTTACTCTTCATTTATACGACTTTACTTAAGGAGCACCAACGATCAATTTAGAATGATTATTTTAACTGGCCGAATAACTTGACATTTCCCCACTAAATCTTCCGTAACTTTTGATTTAGAGTTTAGAATGACACGAATCCAACGCCTTTGTTAAACTACCTCAATTTTCTGTGTTGTGACAACATTTGTGACTAAAAGAGCTACGATAAAGCCTACAAGTAATACAATGTATCCCAAACTACTTGATATCATGCATTATGTCTCATTGATAAGCGTTTACTCAAGGAGCACCAAAGATCAGTTTTGAATGATCATTTTAACTGGACATTAACCTTGACATGTCCGCACTAAATCGTACATAACTTTTGATTTAGAGTTCAAAATGACATGAATCCAACACCCACGTTAACCAAGCTCAATTTTCTATATTGTGACATAATTTAAAACCAAAATAGCTAGGACAAATCCTCCAAGTAATCCAATCTATCCCAAACTGCGTGATGCCAATCATTATGCTTCATTTATAGGCCTTTACTCTAGGAGCATAATTGATTAGTTTACAACGATTATTTTAACTATCTGATCAACTTGACGTGCCAACACTAAATCGCCTTTAACTTTTGATTTAGAGCTCCAAATAACATGAGACCAAAGCCCACGTTACGGTTCCTCAATTTTCCAAATTGTGACAACATTTGATACTGAAAGAGCTACTACAAAGCCTCCAAGTGATCCAATGTATCCTAAACTGCGTGATGCCATGTGTTACTCTTCGTTTATACGCCTTTACTTAAGGAGCACCAACGATCAATTTAGAATGATCATTTTAACTGGCTGAATATCTTGACATTTCCGCACTAAATCTTCCGTAACTTTTGATTTAGAGTTTAGAATGACACGAATCCAACGCCTTCATAAAGCTAGCTCAATTTTCTATATTGTGACAACATTTGAGATTAAAAGAGCTATAATAAAGCTGCCAAGTAATCCAATGTATCCCAAACTACGTGATATCATGTATTATGTTTCATCGATAAGCGTTTACTCAAGGAGCAACAAAGATCAGTTTTGAATGATCATTTTAACTGGAGATTAGCATTGACATGTCCGCGCTAAATTGTCTGTTACTTTTGTTTTAGAGTTCAAAATTACATGAATCCAACACCCACGTTAAGCAAGCTCAATTTTCTATATTGTGACATAATTTAAGACCGATATAGCTACGAAAAAGCCTCCAAGTAATGCAAGCTATCCCAAACTGCGTTATGCCAATCATTATGTTTCATTTATAAGCCTTTATTCAAGGAGCACAATTGATTAGTTTACAATGATCATTTTAACTAGCTGATCAAGTTGACATGTCCACACTAAATCGCCATTAACTTTTGATCTAGAGCTCAAAATAAGATGAGTCCAACGCCCACGTTAAGCTACCTCAATTTTTATAGTGACAACATTTGAGAAAGAGCTACTACAAAGCCTCCAAGTAATCAAATGTATCATAAACTGCATGATGCCATGCGTTACTCTTCATGTATATGGCTTTACCCAAGGAGCACCAACGATCACTTTAGAATGATCATTTTAACTGGCCCAAAAGCAGTATTCCCATTGATAAATGGGATGAGTGTCTCTACCCGAGCTGCCTCACTTCGGCTAGATCAACCTGACAGCTAAAGCCCTTCCTTATGTCATGAAAGTACTCCTCTCTTTGTTCGTCATAGAGAGCTACGACAAAGCCTCCAAGTAATCCAGACAGAGAGCTACGACAAAGGCAGAGAGCTACGACAAAGACAGAGAGCTACGACAAAGTCTCCAAGTAATCCAGACAGAGAGCTACGACAAAGCTTCCAAGTAATCCAATTTATCCCAAACTATGTGATGTCATGCTTTATGTTTCATTTATAAGCCTTTACTCTATGAGCACTAATGAACAGTTTAGAATGATCAATTAAACGAGCTGATCAACTTGACATATCCGCACTAAACAATCTTTAACTTTTGATTTAGAGCTCCAAATGACATGAGTCCAATGCTCATCTTATGCTAGCTCAATTTTCCATATTGTGACAACATTTGATACTGAAAGAGCTACTACAAAGCCTCACAGTAGTCCAATGAATCCCAAACTGTGTGATGCCATGCGTTACCCTTCATTTATAATCCTTTACTCAAGGAGCACCAACGATCAGTTTAGAATGATCATTTTAACTAGCCGATAAACTTGATAAGACCACTCTAAATTGTTTTTAACTTTTGGTTTAAAGCTCAAAATATTAGGATTCAAACGCCCACGTTACCCTAGCTCAATTTTCCATATTGTGACAACATTTAACTGAAAAAGCTATTACAAAGCCTCCGACTAATCCAATGTATCCCAAACAGCATGATGCCATGCAATACTCTTTATTAATAAGCATTTACTCAAGGGGCACGAATGATCAGTTAAGAATGATCATTTGAACTGGTCGATCAACTTGACATGTCCGCACTAATCATCCGTAAGTTTTGAGTTAGAGTTTAGAATGACACGAATCCAATGTCCACATTAAGCTAGCTCAATTTTCAATTATGAGACAACATATGAAACTGAAAGAGCTATGATAAAGCCTCCAAGTAATCCAATTTATCCCAAACTATGTGATGTAATGCATTATGTTTCATTTATAAGCCTTTATTCCATGAGCACCAATGAACAGTTTAGAACGATCATTTTAACAAGCTCATCAACTTGACATGTCCGCAATAAATCATCTCTAGCTTTTGATTTAGAGCTCAAAATGACATGAGTCCAATGCCCACGTTACCTGAATTTTCTATATTGTGACAGAATTTAAAACCTTAAGAGCTATGACAAAACCTCCAAATAATCGAATGTATCCTAAACTGCGTGGTACCATGCATTATGCTTCAATTATAAGCCTTCACTCAAGGAGCATCATTGAACTTTAGATTTAGAGTTCGGAATGACACGAATCCAATGCTCACCTTAAGGTAGCTCAATTTTCTATATTATGACAACATTTGAGACTGCAAGTGCTACGACAAATCCTCCAAATAATCCAATGTATCCCAAACTGCGTGATGCCATGCGTTACTCTATATTTATAAGCCTTTACTCAAGGAGCACTAATGATTTGTTCAGAATGATTATTTTAACTGACCGATCCACTTGACATGTCTGCACTAAATCATCCATAACTTTTGATTTAGAGTTAAGAATGACACGAATCCAATGCCCACGTTAAGCTATCTACATTTTCTATTATGAGATAATATTTGAGACTGAAAGAGCTACGATAAAGCCTCCAAGTAATCCAATGTATCCCAAAGAACGTGATGTCATGCATTATGTTTCATTTATAAGCCTTTACTCAATGAGCACCAATGATATGTTTAGAATGATCATTTTAACTGTCTGATCACCTTGACATGCCAGCACTAAATCATGTTTAACTTTTGATTTAGAGCTCAAAATGACATGAGTCCAATGCCCATGTTGCGCTTGCTCAACTTTCTATATTGTTACAAAATTGAACACCTTAAGACGTACGACAAAACCTCCATGTAATCCAATGTATCCTTAAATGTGTGGTACCATGCATTATGGTTCATTTATTAGCCTTCCCTCAAGGAGCACTAATGATCAGTTTAGAATGATCATTTTAACTAGCCGATCAACTTGATATTACCACACTAAATTGACTTAAACTTTTGGTTTAGAGCTCAAAATGACATGAGGCAAACGCCCATGTTACCCTAGCTCAAATTTCCATATTGTGACAACATTTGAGACTGAAAGAGCTACTACAAAGCCTCCAATAATCCAATGTATCCCAAACAGCATGATGCAATGTGGTACTTTTCATTTATAAGCCTTACTCAATGAGCACCAACGATCAGTTTAGAATGATCATTTTAACTGGCCGATCGACTTGACATCTCCGCATTAAATTGTGCATAACTTTTGATTTAAAGTTCAGAATGACACGAATCCAATACTCACCTTAAGCTATCTCAATTTTTTATATTGTGACAACATTTGACACAGAAAGAGCTAGGAAAAAGCCGCCAAGTAATCCAATGTACACCAAACTGCGTGATGTAATGCATTATTCCTCATTTATAAACCTTTACTCAAGAGCACCAATGATTAGTTTAGAATTAGTAATTTTACTAGCTAATCAACTTGACATGTCCACACTAAACCATCTTTAACTTTTGATTTAAAGCTCAAAATGACATGAGTACAATGCCCACGTTACGCTAACTCAATTTTCCATATTGTGACAACATTTGAGACTAAAAGCGCAACTACAAAGCCTCTAAGTTATCCAATGTATCTAAAACTGCGTGATGCCATGCGTTACTCTTCATTTATAAGCCTTTAATTATTTTAACTAACAGATAAACTTGACATGTCCGCACAAAATCGTCCTCAATTTTTGGTTTAGAGTTTAAAATGACACGAATCCAACGCCCATGTTAATCTAGCTCAATGTTCTATATTGGGACAACATTTAAGATTGAAAGGGCTACGATAAAGCCTCCAAGTAATACAATGTATCCCAAACTATGTGATGTCATGTATTATGTTTCATTTATAAGCCTTTACTCAATGAGCACGAATGAAAAGTTTAGAATGATCATTTTAACTAGCTGATCAACTTGACATGTCCGCACTAAATCATCTTTAGCTTTTTATTTAGAGCTCCAAATGACATGAGTCCAACGCCCATCTTATGCTAGCTCAATTTTCAATATTGTGACAACGTTTGGCACTGAAAGAGCTACTACAATGCCTCAAAGTAGTCCAATGTATCCCAAACTGTGTGATGCCATGCATTATGATTCATTTATAAGCCTTTACTCAAGGATCACTAGTGATCAGTTTAGAATGATCAACTTGACCTGTCCGCACAAAAGTTTCCGTAAATTTTGATTTGAAGTTCAGAATGACACAAATCCAACGCCCAGGCTATGGTAGCTCGATTTTCTATATTGTGACAATATTTGTGAGTGAAAGAGCTATGACAAAGCCTCCAAATATTCCATAGTATCTCAAACTGCATGATGCCATGCATTATGCTTCATTTACAAGCCTTTACTCAACGAGCACCAATGATCAGTTTAGAATGATCATTTTAATTGGCCGATCAACTTGACATGTCCGCACTAAATCTTCCGCAACTTATGATTGAGAGTTCAAAATAACACGAATCAAACGCCCATGTTAAGCTAGCTCCATTTTCAATATTGTGTCAAAATTTAAGACCGAAATATCTATGACAAAGCCTCCAAGTAATCCAATCGATTCCAAACTGCGTGATTCCATGCATTATTATTCATTTATAAGCCTTCACTTAAGGAGCACCAATGATCAGTTTAGAATGATCATTTTAATTGTCCGATCAACTTGACATGTCCGCACTAAATCGTTTGCAACTTTTGATTGAGACTTCAAAATGACACGAATCTAAAACTGACATTAAGCTAGCTTCATTTTCAATATTGTTACAAAAATTAAGTTCAAAATAGCTACAACAAAGCATCCAAGTAATCCAATATATTTCAATCTGCGTGATGTCAAGCATTATGTTTCATATATAAGCCATGACTCAAGGAGCACCAATGATCAGTTTAGAATGATCAGTTTAACTAGCTGATCAACTTGACATGTCCGCACTAAAGCGTCTTTAACTTTTGATTTAGAGGTCAAAATGACATGAGTCCAACGGCCGCGTTAATCTAGCTCAATTTTCCATATTGTGATAACATTTGAAGCTAAAAGAACTAATAAAAAGCCTCCAAGTAATACATTAATACCAAACTGGGTGATGCCATGCATTATGCTTCATTTATAAGCCTTTACTCAAGGAACACTAGTGATCAGTTTAGAATGATGATTTTACTGGTGGATTAACTTAACATGTCCGCACTAAATTGTCCGTAAATTTTGATTTTGAGTTCAGAATGACACAAATCCAACGCCCACGCTAAGCTAGCTCAATTTTCTATATTGAGATAACATTTGAGAGTGCAAGAGCTATGAAAAAACCTCCAGATATTCCAATGTATCCCAAACTGCGTGATGTCATGAATTATGCTTCATTTATAAGCGTTTACTCAAGGAGCACCAATGATAAGTTTAGAATGCTCATTTTAATTGGGCGATCAGCTTGACATGTCTGCACTAAATTGTCCGCAACTTTTGATTTAGAGTTCAAAATGAGATGAATCCAACACTCACATTAAGCTAGCTCTTTTTTCAATATTGTGAAAATTTTAAGTTTGAAATAGCTACAACAAAACCTCTAAGTAATACAATATATCCCAAACTGCGTGATGTCATGCATTATGCTTTGTTTATAAGTCTTTACTCAAGCAACACCAATGATCAGTTTAGAATGATCATTTTAACTAGTTGATCAACTTGACATGTCCACACTAAATCGTCTTTAACTTTTAATATAGAGCTTAAAGTGACATGAGTCCAATGGCCGCGTTAAGCTAGCTCAATTTTCCATATTGTTACAACATTTGAGGCTGAAAGAACTAATACAAAGCATCCAAGTAATCCAATTAATCTCAAACTGCGTGATGTCATGCGTTATACTTCATTTATGAGCCTTTACTCAAGGAGCACCAATGATCAGTTTAGAATGATCATTTTAACTGGCCGATCAACTAGACATCTCCGCACTAAATCGTCCTTAACTTTTGATTTAAAGTTCAGAATGACACGAATCTAAAGCCCACGTTATTCTAGCTCAATTTCCTATATTTTACCAACATTTAAGACTGAAATAGAAACGACGAAGCCTCCAAGTAATCCGATGTTTCACAAAGTGCGTGATGCGATGTATTATGCTTCATTTATAAGCCTTTTCTAAATGAGCACCAACGATCAGTTTAGAATGATCATTTTAATTGTCCGATCAACTTGACATGTCCGCACTAAATCGTCTGCAACTTTTGATTGAGAGTTCAAAATGACACGAATCTAACACCGACGTTAAGCTAGCTTCATTTTCAATATTGTTACAAAAATTAAGTTCAAAATAGCTACAACAAAGCATCCAAGTAATCCAATATATTTCAATCTGCGTGATGTCAAGCATTATGTTTCATATATAAGCCATGACTCAAGGAGCACCAATGATCAGTTTAGAATGATCAGTTTAGTGCGTCTTTAACTTTTGATTTAGAGGTCAAAATGACATGAGTCCAACGGCCGCGTTAATCTAGCTCAATTTTCCATATTGTGATAACATTTGAAGCTAAAAGAACTAATAAAAAGCCTCCAAGTAATACAATTAATACCAAACTGGGTGATGCCATGCATTATGCTTCATTTATAAGCCTTTACTCAAGGAGCACTAGTGATCAGTTTAGAATGATGATTTTACTGGCGGATTAACTTAACATGTCCGCACTAAATTGTCCGTAAATTTTGATTTCGAGTTCAGAATGACACAAATCCAACGCCCACGCTAAGCTAGCTCAATTTTCTATATTGAGATAACATTTGAGAGTGCAAGAGCTATGAAAAAACCTCCAGATATTCCAATGTATCCCAAACTGCGTGATGTCATGAATTATGCTTCATTTATAAGCGTTTACTCAAGGAGCACCAATGATAAGTTTAGAATGCTCATTTTAATTGGGCGATCAGCTTGACATGTCCGCACTTAATCGTCCGCAACTTTTGATTTAGAGTTCAAAATGAGATGAATCCAACACTCACATTAAGCTAGCTCCTTTTCAATATTGTGAAAATTTTAAGTTTGAAATAGCTACAACAAAACCTCTAAGTAATACAATATATCCCAGACTGCGTGATGTCATGCATTATGCTTTGTTTATAAGTCTTTACTCAAGCAACACCAATGATCAGTTTAGAATGATCATTTTAACTAGCTGATCAACTTGACATGTCCACACTAAATCGTCTTTAACTTTTAATATAGAGCTTAAAGTGACATGAGTCCAATGGCCGCGTTAAGCTAGCTCAATTTTCCATATTGTTACAACGTTTGAGGCTCAAAGAACTAATACAAAGCATCCAAGTAATCCAATTAATCTCAAACTGTGTGATGTCATGCGTTATGCTTCATTTATGAGCTTTTACTCAAGGAGCACCAATGATCAGTTTAGAATGATCATTTTAACTGGCCGATCAACTCGACATCTCCGCACTAAATCGTCCGTAACTTTTGATTTAAAGTTCAGAATGACACGAATCTAAAGCCCACGTTATTCTAGCTCAATTTCCTATATTTTACCAACATTTAAGACTGAAAGAGAAACGATGTAGCCTCCAAGTAATCCGATGTTTCACAAATTGCGTGATGCGATGTATTATGCTTCATTTATAAGCCTTTTCTAAATGAGCACTAATTAGCAATTTAAAATTATCATTTTAACTTGCTTATAATCTTGATAGGACCGCACTAAATTGTCTGTAACTTTTTTATTTAAAGTCCATAATGACATGAATCCAACACCCACGTTAAGCTAGCTCAATGTTTTATATTGTGACAAAATTTAATACCAAAAGAGCTACAACAAAGTCTTCAAGTAATCCAATTTATCCCGAATTGTGTGATGTCATGCGTTATGCTTCATTCATAAGCCTTTAGTCAAGGAGCACCAATGATCAGTTTAGAATGATCATTTGAACTCGCTAATCAACTTGACATGTCCACACTATATCGTCCTTAATTTTGCATTTAGAGCTCAAAATGACATGAGTCGACCACCAACATTAAGCTAGCTCGATTTTCCATATTGTGACAACATTTGAGACTGAAAGAGCTACTACAAAGCCTCCAAATAATCCAATGTATCCTAAACTGTGTCATACCATGCATTATGCTACTTTTTTAAGCCGTTACTGAAGGAGCACCAATGAACAGTTTAGAATGATCATTTTAACTGCCGATTAACTTGAATGTGCGCACAAAATCGTTTGTAACTTTTGATTTAGAGTTCAAAATGACACGACTACAACGCCCACGTTAATCTAACTCAATTTGCTATATTGTGACAAAAATTAAGACAGAAATAGCAATGACAAAGCCTACAAGTAATCCAATCTATGGTAAACTGAGTTATGCAACGCGTAATGCTTCAAATATTTCCTTTGCTCAAGGAGCACCAATTTCCTATATTGTGATAACATTTGAGAGTGAAAGTAATCCAATGTATACCAAACAGTGTGATGTCATGCATTATGCTTCATTTACAAGCTTTACTCAAGGAGGACCAATGATCATTTCAATTCGCTGATCAACTTGACATGTACACACTATATCGTACGCAGCTTTTGATTTAGAGATTAAAATGACACGAATCCAATGCCCACATTAAGCTTGCTCCATTTTGAATATTGTGACTAATTTTAAGTTTGAAATAGCTTCGAAAAATCCTCTAAATAATCCAATATATCTCGAACTGCGTGATGCCATGCATTATGCTTCATTTATAAGCCTTTACTAATGGACCACCAATGATCAGTTTAGAATGGTCATTTTAACTAGCTGATCATTTTGACATATCCGCACTAAATCCTCTTTAACTTTTGATGTAGAGCTCAAACTCACATGAGTACAACGCCCGCATTAAGCTACCTCAGTTTTCCATATTGTGACAACATTTGAGACTCAAAGAACTACTACAAAGCCTCCAAGTAATCAAATTAATCCCAAACTGCGTGATGCCATGCATTATGCTTCATTTACAAGCCTTTATTCAAGGAACACCAATGATCAGTTTAAAATGATCATTTTAACTAGCCGATCAAGTTGACTTGTCCACACTAAATCATCCATCATTTTTGATTTACAGATCAGAATAAAACAAATCGAACGCCCACGTTTAGCTACCTTAATTTTTTTTTATTGTGGCAAAATTTCACACCGAAATAGCTATAAAAGGCCTCCAAGTAATCCAATATATCCCAATCTGCGTGATGTCATGCATTATGCTTCATTTATAATCCTTTACTCAAGGAGCACAAATGATCAACTTGCATGTGCGCACTAAATCAATTTTAACTTTTGATTTAGAGCTCGAATAGACATGAGTCCAACGCCCACCTTAAGCTAGCTCAAGTTTCCATATTGTGACAACATTTGAGACTAAAAAACTACTACAAAGCCTCCAAGTAATCCAATTAATCCCAAACTGCGTGAGACCATGCGGTATGCTTCATTTACAAGCCTTTACTCAATAAGCACCAATAATCAGTTTACAATGATCATTTTAAATGGCCGATTAACTTGACATGTCTGCACTAAATCCTCTGTCACTTTTTATTTAGAATTCAGAATGACACGAATCCAACAACCACGTTAATCTACCGCAATTTTCTATAATGTGACTAAATTTAACACCGAAATAAATACGAAAAAGCCTCCAAGTAATGCATTTTATCCCAAACAGCGTGAGGCCAAGCATTATGCTTCATTTATACGCCTTTAGTCAAGGAGCACAAATGATCAATTTATAATGATCATTTTCACTAGCTGATCAACTTTTCATGTCCGCACTGAATCGTCTTTAACTTTTGATTTAGTGCTCAAAATGACATCAGTCCAACGCCCGCGTTTACTAGCCCAGTTTTCCATATTGTGACAACATATGAGACTGAAAGAAGTACTTTAAAGCCTCCAAGTAGTCCAATTAATCCAAAACTGCGTGATGCCATACATTACTTTTTATTTAGAAGACTTTACTCAAGGAGAACCAATGATTAGTTTAGAATGATCATTTTAACTGTCCGATCAACTTGACATGTATTCACCAAATCTTCCATCACTTTTGATTTAGAGTTTAGAATGACACGAATCGAACCCCATGTTTAGCAACCTCAATTTTCTATATTGGGACCAAATTTAACACCGAAATAGCTAAACAAAGCCTCCAAATAATCCAATCTATCCCAAACTGCGTGATGCCACAAAGTATGCTTGATTTATATGCCTTTACGCAATGAGCCCCAATGATCATTTAGAATGATCATTTTAACTAGCTGATCAACTTGACATGCCTGCACTAAATTCTCCGTCACTTTTGATTTAGAGTTCAGAATGACATGAATCAAACGCCCACATTTAGCTAGCTCAATTTTCTATATTGTGACAACATTTAACACCAAAATGCTACGAAAAAGCCTCCAAGAAATCCAATCTATCCCAAACAGCACGATGCCATGCAATAGGCTTCATTTATAAGCCTTTACTCAAGGAGCACCAATGATCAGTTAAGATCTATCATTTTAACTAGCTGACCAACTTGACATGTCCGCACAAAATCGTCCGTCACTTTGTGTTTAGAGTTCATAATTACACGAATCCAACGCCCACGTTTCGCTAGATCAATTTTCTATATTGTGACAAAATTGAACACCAAAATAGCTACAAGAAAGCCTCTAACTAATCCAATCTATCCCAAAATATGTCATGCCATGCATTATGCTCCATTAGAAGCCTTTACTCAAGGAGAGCAATGATCAGTTTAGAATTATCATTTTAACTAGCCGATCAACTTACCATGTCCACACTAAATCGTCTTTAACTATTGATTTAGAGCTCAAAATGACATGAGTCCAACGCCCGCATTAAGATAGCACAATTTTCCATATTGTGACAAGATTTGAGACTCAAAGAACTACTACAAAGCCTCCAAATAGTCCAATTAATCCCAAACTGCCTAATGCCATGCCTTATGATTCATTTACAAGTCTTTACGCATGGAGCAACAATGATCAATTTAAAATGATCATTTTAACTGGCTGATCAACTTGACTTTTCTTCACTAAATCGTCGGTCACTTTTGATTTAGAGTTCAGAATGACACAAATCCAACACCCACGTTTAGCTAGCTTAATTTTCTATACTGTGACAAAATTTAACACCAAAAGAGCTACAAAAAAGCCTCCAAGATATCCAATCTATCCCAAACTGCGTGTTGCCATGCATTATCCTTCATTTATAAGCATTTACTCAAGGCACACCAATGATTAGTGTAGAATGATTATTTTAACTAGCTGACCAACTTGACATGTAGGCAGTAAATCATCTTTATCTTTTTATTTAGAGCTCAAAATGATATGAATCCAACGCCCACATTAAGCTAGCTCAATTTTCCATATGGTGAGAACATTTGAGACTGAAAGAGCTACAACAAAGCTTAAAAGTAATCCAATCTGTCCCAAACTACGTGATGTCTTGCATTATGCTTCATTTATAAGTCTTTACTCAAGCAACACCAATGATCAGTTAAGAATTATCATTTTAACTAACTGATCAACTTGACATGTCCGCACTAAATCATCTGTCACTTTATACTTAGAGTTCAGAATTACACGAATCCAACGCCCACGTTTAGCTAGCTCAATTTTCTATATTAAGACAAAATTGAACACCAAAATAGCTACGAAAAAGCCTCTAAGTAATCCAATCTATCCCCAATTGTGTGATGCAATGCATTATGCTCCATTTATAAGCCTTTACTCAAGGAGTACCAATGATTAGTTTAGAATTATCATTTGTACTAGCTGATCAACTTGACATGTCCGCACTAAATTTTATTTAACTTTTGATTTAGAGCTCAAAATTACATGAGTACAACGCCCGCGTTAAGCGAGCTCAATTTTCCATGTTGTGACAAGATTTGAGACTGAAAGAACTACTACAAAGCCTCCAAGTAATCCAATTAGTACCAAACTGTGTGATGCAATGCGTTATGCTTCATTTACAAGCCTTTACTCATGGAGCACCAGTGATCAGTTTAGAATGATCATTTTTAACTGGCCGATCAACTTGACTTGTCTTCCCTAAATCATCCGTCACTTTTGATTTAGAGTTCAGAATGATACGAATCCAACGCCCACGTTTAGCTACCTCAATTTTCTATATTGTGACAAAATTTAACACCGAAAGAGGTAAAAAAGCCTACAAATAATCCAATCGATCCCAAAATGCGTGATGCTATGCATTATGCTTCATTTATAAGCCTTTACTCAAGGTGCACCAATGATCAGTTTAGAATGACCAATTTGATATGTCCGCAATAAATCATATTTAACTTTGTATTTAGAGCCCAAACTGACATGAGTCTAACGCTCATGTTACGCTAGCTCAATCTTCCATATTGTGAGAACATTTGAGACTGAAAGAGCTTCAACAATGCTTAAAAGTAATCCAATCTGTTCCAAACTGCGTGATGCCATGCAATATGCTTCATTTGTAAGTCTTTACTCAAGGAGCACCAATGATCAGTTAAGAATTATCATTTTAACTAGCTTATCAACTTGAAATATCCGCACTCAATCGTCCGTCACTTTGTATTTGGAATTCAGAATTATACGAATCCAACGCCCAAGTTTAGCTAGCTCAATTTTCTATATTATGACAAAATTTAACACCAAAATAGCTACGAAAAAGCCTCTAAGTAATCCAATCTATCCCCAACTGTGTGATGCAATGCATTATGCTCCATTTATAAGCCTTTACTCAAGGAGTACCAATGATTAGTTTAGAATTATCATTTGTACTAGCTGATCAACTTGACATGTCGGCACTAAATTTTATTTAACTTTTGATTTAGAGCTCAAAATTACATGAGTCCAACATCCCCGTTAAGCGAGCTCAATTTTCCATGTTGTGAAAAGGTTTGAGACTGAAAGAACTACAACAAAGCCTCCAAGTAATCCAATTAATACCAAACTGTGTGATGCAATGCGTTATGCTTCATTTACAAGCCTTTACTCATGGAGCACCAGTGATCAGTTTAGAATGATCATTTTTAACTGGCCGATCAACTTGACTTTTCTTCACTAAATCATCCGTCACTTTTTATTTAGAGTTCAGAATGATACGAATCCAGCGCCCACGTTTAGCTACCTCAGTTTTCTATATTGTGACAAAATTTAACACCGAAAGAGCTCAAAAAAGCCTCCAAATAATCCAATCGATCCCAAAACGCGTGATGCCATGCATTATGCTTCATTTATAAGCTTTTACTCAAGGTGCACCAATGATCAGTTTAGAATGATCATTTTAACTTGCTGACCAACTTTATATGTCCGCAATAAATCATCTTTAACTTTGTATTTAGAGCCCAAACTGACATGAGTCTAACGCTCATGTTACGCTAGCTCAATTTTCCATATTGTGAGAACATTTGAGACTGAAAGAGCTTCAACAATGCTTAAAAGTAATCCAATATGTCCCAAACTGCGTGATGCCATGCAATATGCTTCATTTGTAAGTCCTTACTCAAGGAGCACCAATGATCAGTTAAGAATTATCATTTTAACTAGCTTATCAACTTGACATGTCCGCACTCAATCGTCCGTCACTTTGTACTTGGAGTTCAGAATTATACGAATCCAACGCCCAAGTTTAGCTAGCTCACTTTTCTATATTATGACAAAATTTAACACCAAAATAGCTACGAAAAAGCCTCTAAGTAATCCAATCTATCCCCAACTGTGTGATGCAATGCATTATGCTCCATTTATAAGCCTTTACTCAAGGAGTACCAATGATTAGTTTAGAATTATCATTTGTACTAGCTGATCAACTTGACATGTCGGCACTAAATTTTATTTAACTTTTGATTTAGAGCTCAAAATTACATGAGTCCAACGCCCGCGTTAAGCGAGCTCAATTTTCCATGTTGTGACAAGATTTGAGACTGAAAAAACTACTACAAAGCCTCCAAGTAATCCAATTAATCCCAAACTGTGTGATGCAATCCGTTATGCTTCATTTACAAGCCTTTAGTCATGGAGCACTAGTGATCAGTTTAGAATGATCATTTTAACTGGCAGATCAACTTGACTTGTCTTCACTAAATCATCTGTCACTTTTGATTTAGAGTTCAGAATGATACGAATCCAACGCCCACATTTAGCTACCTCAATTTTCTATATTGTGACAAAATTTAACACCGAAAGAGGTAAAAAAGCCTACAAATAATCCAATCGATCCCAAAATGCGTGATGCTATGCATTATGCTTCATTTATAAGCCTTTACTCAAGGTGCACCAATGATCAGTTTAGAATGACCAATTTGATATGTCCGCAATAAATCATATTTAACTTTGTATTTAGAGCCCAAACTGACATGAGTCTAACACTCATGTTAAGCTAGCTCAATTTTCCATATTGTGAGAAAATTTCAGACTAAAAGAGCTACAATAAAGCTTCCAAGTAATCCAATCTATCCAAATTTGCGTGATGCCACACATTATGTTTCATTTATAAGCCTTTACTCAAGGAGAACCAATGCTAAGTTAAGATTTATCATTTTAACTATCTGATCAACTTGACATGTCCGTACTAAATCGTCCATCACTTTGTATTTAGAGTTCATAATTACCCACATGTAGCTAGCTCAATTTTCTATATTGTGACCAAATTTAACACCAAAATAGCTATGAAAAAGCCTCTAAGTAATCCAATCTATCCCAAACTACGTGATGTCATCCATTATGCTCCATACATAAACCTTTACTCAAGCAGCACCACTGATCAGTTTAGAATGATCATTTTTACTAGTTGATCAACTTAACATGTCGGCACTAAATTGTGACAAGATTTGAGACTGAAAGAACTACTGCAAAACCTCCAAATAATCCAATTAATCCCAAACTGCGTCATGCCAAGTGTTATGCTTCATTTACAAGCCTTTACTCATGGAGAACCAGTGATCAGTTTGAATTATCATTTTAACTGTCCGATCAACTTGATTTGTTTGCACTAAATCATCCGTCACTTCTGATTTAGAGTTCAGAATGACACGAATCCAACGCCAACGTTTAGCTAGATCAATTTTCTATATTGTGACAAAATTTAACACCGAAAGAGCTACAAAAAGCCTGCAAGTAATCCTATCTATCCCAAACTGTGTGATGCCGTGCGTTATGCTTCATTTATAAGCCTTTACTCAATGCGCAGCAATGATCCGGTTAGAATGATCCTTTTAACTAGCTGATCAATTTGACATGTAAGCAATAAATCATCTTTAACTTTGTATTTAGAGCTCAAACTGAAATGAGTCCAACGCCCACGTAAAGCTAGCTCCATTTTCCATATGGTGAGAACATTTGAGACTGAAAGAGGCACAACAAAGCTTCCAAGTAATCAATTCTATCCCAAACTGCATGATTTCATGAATTATGCCTGATTTATAAGTATTTACTCAACGAGCACCAATGATCAGTTAAGAATTATCATTTTAACTAGCTGATCAACTTGAGATGTCCGCACTAAATCGTCCTTTGCTTTGTATTTAGAGTTTAGAATTACACGAATCCAACACCCACGTTTAGCTAGCTCAATGTTTTATATTGTGACAACATTTAACACAAAAATAGCTACGAAAAAGCCTCAAAGTAATCCAATCTAACTCAAACGGCGTGATGCCATGCATTATGCTCCATTTATAAGCCTTTACTCAATGAGCACCAATGATGAGTTTAGAGTAATCATTTTAAATAGCCGATCAACTTGACATGTCCGCACTAAATCGTATTTAACTTTTGATTTAGAGTTCAAAATGGCATGAGTCCAATGACCGCATTAAGCGAGCTAAATTTTCCATATTGTGACAAGATTTGAGACTGAAAGAACTACTACAAAGCCTCCAAGTAATCAAATTAGTCCCAAACTGCATGATGCCATGCATTATGCATTATTTACAAGCCTTTACTCACGGAGCACCAGTGATCAGTTTAGAATGATCATTTCAACAGTCAAATCAACTGGACTTGTCTACACTAATCATCCGTCACTTTTGATTTAGAGTTGAGAATGACACGAATATAATGCCCACGTTTAGCTAGCTCAATTTTCTATATTGTGACAAAATTTAACACCGTAAGAGCTACAAAAAAGCCTCCAAGTAATCCAATCTATTCAAAACTGCGTGATACCATGCATTATACTTCATTTATAAGCCTTTACTCAAGCAGCACCAATGATCAGTTTAGAATGATCAATTTAACTAGCTGATCATCTTGACATGTCGCCACTAAATTGTATTTAACTTTTCATTTGGAGCTCAAAATGACATGAGTCCAACGCCCGCGTTAAGCTAGCTCAATTTTTCATATTGTCACAAGATTTGAGAGTAAAAGAACTACTACAAAGCCTCCAAGTAATCCATTTAATCCCAAACTACGTGATGTCATGCATTATGCTTCATTTACAAGCCTTTACTCAAGGAGCACCAATAATCAGTTTAGAATGATCATTTTAACTAGCCAATCAACTTGACATGTCCACACTAAGTCGTCTTTAACTTTTAGAGCTCAAAATGACATGAGTCCAACGCCCACATTAAGCTTGATCAATTTTCCATATTGTGACAACATTTGAGATTAAAGGAACTACTACAAAGCCTCCAAGTAATCCAATTAATTCCAAACTGCGTGATGCCATGCGTTATGCTTTATTTACAAGCCCTTAATCAACAAACATCAATGATTAGTTTAGAATGATCTTTTAACTGGCCGATAAACTTGACATGTCCGCACTAAATTGTCCGTCCCTTTTGATTTAGTGTTCAGAATGACACGAATCCAACGCCCACGTTAGCTAGCTCAGTTTTCTATATTGTGACAAAATTTATCATCAAACTAGCTACAAAAAACCCTTTAAGTAATCCAATCTATCCCAAACTGCGAGTTGCCATGCATTATGCTCCATTTATAAGCCTTTACTCAAGCAGTACCAACGATCAGTCTAGAATGATCATTTTTACTAGCTGATCAACATGACATGGCAGCACTAAATCGTCTTTAACTTTTGATTTAGAGCTCAAACTGACATGAGTCCTACGCCCACGTTAAGCTAACTCAATTTTCCATATTGTGATAAGATTTGAGACTGAAAGAACTACTACAAAGCCTCCAAGTAATCCATTTAATCCCGAACTGCGTGATGACATGCGTTATGCTTCATTTACAAGCCTTTACTCATGGAGCACCAATGATCAGTTTAGAATGATCATTTTAATGTGACGATCAACTTGACTTGTCCGCACTAAATCGTCAGTCACGCTTGATTTACAGTTCAGAATGATACGAATCAGAGGCCCATGTTTAGCTAGTTCAATTTTCTATATTGGGACAAAATGTAACACAGAAAGAGCTAAAAAAGCCTCCAAGTAATCCAATCTATCCTAAACTGCATGATGCTAGGCATTATGCTTCATTTATAATCCTTTACTAAATGCGCACCGATGATCAGCTTAAAATGATCATTTTATCTAGCTGATCAACATGACATGAGTCCAACGCCCACATTAATCTAGCTCAACTTTCCATAATGTGAGAACATTTGAGACTGAAAGAGCTACAACAAAGCTTCCAATTAATCCAATGTATCCCAAACTGCGTGAAGCTAGGCATTATGCTTCATTTATAGGACTTTACTCAAGTAGCACCAATGATCAGTTTAGAATGATTATATTAACTGGCTGATCAACTTGCATGTCCACACTAAATTGTCTGTCATTTTTGATTTATTGTTCAAAATGACACAAATCCAACGCCCACGCTAAACTAGCTCAATTTCCTACACTGTGTCAACATTCGCGACTAAAAGAGCTACGACAAAGCCTCGAAGTAATCCAATGTATGCCAAACAATGTGATGCCATGCATTATGCTTCATTTACAAGCCTTTACTGAAGGACTACCAATGATCAGTTTAGAATGATCATTTTAATTGCCCGATCAACTTGACATGTCCGCAGTAAATCGTCCGCAACTTTTGATTTAGAGTTTAAAATAACACAATTCCAATACCCATGTTAAGCCAGCTCCATTTTCACTATTGTGATAAAATTTAGGTTTGAAATAGCTTCTAAAAAGCCTCCAAGTAGTCCAATCTATCCCAAACTGCGTGATGCCATGCATTATGCTCCATTTATATGCCTTTACTCAAGAAGCACCAAGTATCATTTTAGAATGATCATTTTACTAGCTGATAATCTTGACATGTCGGCACTAAATTATCTTTAACTTTTGATTTATAACTCAAAATGAAATGACTCTAATGCCCGCGTTAAGCTAGCTCAATTTGTCATATTGTGACTAGATTTGAGACTAAAAGAACTACTACAAAGCCTCCAAGTAATCCATTTAATCCCAAACTGCGTGATGCCATGCGTTATGCTTCATTTACAAGCCTTTATTCATGGAGCACCAATGAACAGTTTAGAATGATCATTTTAACTGGCCGATCAACTTGTCTTGTCTGTGCTAAATCATCTGTCACTTTTGATTTAGAGTTCAGAATGACACGAATCCAAGGCTCACATTTAGCTCGCTCAATTTTCTCTATTGTGACAAAAGTTAACACCGAAAGAGCTATAAAAAGCCTTTAAGTAATCCAATCTATCCCAAACTACGTGATGCCATGTATTATGCTTCATATATAAGCCTTTACTCAAGGCGCACCAATGATCAGTTTAGAATGATCATTTTAACTAGCTTATCAACTTGACATTTCCGCATTAAATCGTTTTTAACTTTGTATTTAGAGCTCAAAAAGACATGAGTCCAACACCCACGTTAAGCTAGCTCAGTTTTCCATATTATGAGATCATTTGGGACTAAAAGAGCTACAACAAAGCTTTTAAATAATCTAATGCATCCCAATCTGCGTGATGCCATGCATTATGCTTCATTTAAAAACATTTTCTTAAGGAGCACCAATGATCAGTTTATAATAATGATTTTAATCAGCTGGTCAACTTGACATGACCGCAGTAAATCGTTTTAAACATTTGATTTAGTTGTCAAAATGACATGAGTCCAATGCACACGTTAAGCTAGCTTAAGTTTCCATATTGTGACAACATTTGAGACTAAAAGAACTACTACAAAGCCTCCAAGTAATCCAATTAATCCCAATCTGAGTGATGCCATGCGTTGTGCTTTATTTGCAAGCCTTTACTCCAGGAGCACCAATGATCAGTTTAGAATGATCATTTTAACTAGCCGATCAACTTGACATGTCCGCCCTAAATTCTGTTTAACTTTTGATTTAGATCTCAAAATGACATGAGTCCAACGCCCACATTAAGCTAGCTCAATTTTCCATATTGTGATAACGATTGAGACTAAAAGAACTACTACAAAGCCTCCAAATAATCCAATTAATCCCAAACTGCGTGATGGCATGCGTTATGCTTTATTTACAAGCCTTTACTCAATAAGCATAAATGATTAGTTTAGAATGATCATTTTAACTGGCCGATCATTTGACATGTCCACACAAAATTGTCCATCACTTTTGATTTAGAGTTTAGAATGACATGAATCCAACACCCACGTTTAGCTAGCTCAATTTTCTATACTGTGACAAAATTTAACACCAAACTAGCTATGAAAAAGCCTCTAAGTAATCTAATCTATCCCAAACTGCGTGATGTCATGCATTATGCTCCATTTATAAGCCTTTACTCAAGAAGCACCAATGATCATTTTTACTAGCTGATCAACTTCACATGGTGGCACTAAATTGTATTTAACTTTTGATTTAGAGCTCAAAATGACATGATTCCAATGCCCGCGTTAAGCTAGCTCAATTTCTCATATTTTGACAAGATTTGAAACTGAAAGAACTACTACAAAGCCTCCAAGTAATCCATTTATCCCAAACTGTGTGATGTCATGCGTTATGCTTCATTTACAAGCCTTTACTCATGGAGCACTAATGATCAGTTTAGAATGATCATTTTAACTGGCCGAGCAACTTGAAATTTCCGCACTAAACTGTTCGTAACTTTTGATTTAGGGTTCAGAATGACACGAATCCAATTCCCACGTAAAGCTAGCTCAATTTTCTATATTGTGAAAACATTTGAGATTGATAGAGGTACGACAAAAGCCTCTAATTAATCCAATGTATCCCAAACTACATGATGCCACCTATTATGATTCATTTATAACCCTTTACTCAATGAGCACCAGTGATCACTTTAGAATGATCACTTTAACTCGTCGTTCAACTTGAAATGTTCACACCAAATCATCTATATTTTTTTATTTAGACTTCAAAATGACACAAATCCAACACTCACGTTAAGCTAGCTCAAGTTTTAATATTGTGACAAAATTTAAGTTTGAAATAGTAACCGAAAAACCTCCAAGTAGTCCAATCGAGCCCAATCCGTGTGATGCAATGCAGTTTGCGTCATTTATAAACCTTTACTCAAGGCGCACCAATGATCAGTTTAGAATGATCATTTTTAACTGACTGATCAACATGACATCTCCACACAAAATCGTCCGTAACTTTTGATTTAGAGTTCATAATGACACGAATCTAACGTGCACGTTCAGCTAGCTTAATTTTCCATATTGTGACAACATTTGAGATTGAAAGAGCTACAAACAAGCCTCCAAGTAATCCAATGTATCCCAAACTACGTGCTGCCATGCATTATGATTCATTTATAAGCCTTTACTCAAGTAGCACTGTGATAAGTTTATAATGATTATTTTAACTGGCCGATCAACTTGACATGTCCTAACTAAATCGTCCATAACCTTTGATTTAGAGTTTGAAATGACACAAATCCAACGCCTATGTTAAGCTAGCTCAGATTTCTATATTATGACAAAACTTAAGACCGAAATAGCTACGACAAAGCCTCCAAATAATCCAAACTATTCCAAACTGTGTGATGCCATTCATTATGCTTCTTTATAAGCCTTTATTCAAATAGCACCAATGATAAGTTTAGAATGATCATTTTAACTAGCTGATCAACTTTACATGTCCGAACTAAATCGTCTTTAACTATTGATGTAGAGCTCAAAATGACATGAGTCCAAGCCCCACTTTAAGCTAGCTCAATTTTCCATACTGTGACAACATTTGACACCGAAAGAGTTACTAAAAAGCCTCCAAGTAATCAAATGTTTCCCTAACTGTGGGATGCCATGCATTATGCTTCATTTATATGCCTTGACTTCATGAGCACCAATGATCTGTTCAAATAATCATTTTAATTGGCCGATAAACTTGACATGTCCGTAATAAATCATTTGTAACTTTTGATTTAGAGTTCAAAATGACTAAAAGAGCTAAGACAAAGCCTCCAAGTAATATAATGTATCCCAAACTTCATGATGCCATCCATTATGGTTCATTTATTACCCTTTACTCAAGGAGCAGCAGTGATCTATTTAAAATGATCATTTTAACTGGCTGATCAACTTGAAATGTCAACTCTATATCGTCCGTATTTTTTTATTTAGACTTCAAAATGACACAAATCCAACACCCACGTTAAGCTAGCTCAAGTTTCAATATTGTGACAAAATTTAAGTCCAAAATAGTAACGAAAAAACCTCCAAGTAGTCCAATCGAGCCCAATCTGTGTGATGCAATGCATTGTGCGTCATTTATAAGCCTTTACTTAAGGCACACCAATGCTCAGGGTAAAATGATCATTTTAACAGCCGATAAGATTGACATGTCAACACTAAATCGTACGTAACTTTTGATTTAGAGCTCAAAATGACATGAGTCCAACGCCCACGTAAAGCTATCTCAATTTTCTATATTGTGACAACATTTGAGACTGAAAGAGTTACGAATAATCCTCCAAGTAATCCAATGTACCGAAACTGCGTGATGTCATGCATTATGCTTCATTTATATGCCTTTACTGCATGAGCACCAACAATCATTTTAGAATTATCATTTTAACCACCTGATCAACTCTATATGTCTGCACTAAATCATCATTAACTTTTAATTTAGAGTTCAAAATGACATGAGTCCAACGCCCGCGGTAAGCTAGCTCAATTTTCCATATTGTGACAACATTTGAGACCGAAAGAACTATTACAAAGCCTCCATGTAATCCAATTAATCCCAACTACATGATGACATGCATTATGTATCATTTTCAAGCCTTTATTCAAGGAGCAGCAATGATCAATTTGGAATGATCATTTTAATTGTCCGATCCACTTTGCATGTCAGCACTAAATCGTCCGCATTTTTATTACGAGTTCAGAATGACACGAATCCAACGCCCACGTTTAGCTAGCTCAATTTTCTATATTTTGACAAAATTTAACACCAAAATAGCTGCGAAAAAACCTCCAAGTAATCCAATCTTTCCCAATCTGCCTAATGACATGCATTATGCTCCATTTATAAGCCTTTACTGATGGAGCACCATTGATCAGTTTAAAATTATCATTTTAACTAGTTGATCAACTTGACATGTCTGCAGTAAATCGTCTTTAACTTTCTATTTAGAGTTCAAAATGACATGAGTCCAACGCCCGCGTTAAGCTAGCTCAACTTTCCATATATTGACAACATTTGAGACTAAAACAATTACTACAAAGCCTCCAACTAATCCAATTAATCCCAAACTACGTAATGTTATGGGTTGTGCTGTATTTATAAGTCTTTACTCAAGGAGCACCAATGATCATTTTAACTGGCCGATCAACTTGACATATCCGCACTAAATTATCCGTAACTTTTGATTTAGAATTCCGAATGACACGAATCCAACGTCCATGTTAAGCTTGCTCAATTTTTTACATTGTGAAAACATTTGAGACTGAAAGAGCTACGAAAAGGCCTGGAAGTAATCCAATGTATACCAAACTGCGTGATGCCATGCATTATGCTTCATTGATAATGCTTTACTCAAGGAGCACCAATGATCATTTTAAGTGGCCGATCAACTTGACATGTTAACACTAAATTGTCCCTAACTTTTGATTTAGAGTTCAGAATAACACGACTCCAATTATCCCATTAAGCTAGCTCAATTTTCTATATCGTGAAAACATTTGAGACTGAAAGAGATACAATAAAGCCTCCAATTAATCCAATGTATCCCGAACTGCGCAATGCCATGCATTATCCTTCATTTATAAGCCTTTACTCAAGGAGCACCAATGATCAATTTAGAATGATCATTTTAACTAGCCTTTCTAATTGAGATGTCCATACTAAATAGTCTGTAACTTTTGATTTAGTGTTCAAAATGACCTACACCCAACGCCCACATTAAGATAGCTCAATTTTCAATAATGCGACAAAATTTGAGACTAAAATAGCTACGAAAAAAGCCTCCAAGTAACACAAATCCAACCCCACGTTAAGCTAGCTAAATTTTCAACATTGTGGCAAAATTTAAGTTTGAAATAGTTATGAAAAAACCTCCAACTAATCCAATCTAGCCCAAAATGCATGATGGCAAGCATTATGCTTCATTTATAAGCCTTTATTTAAGGAGCACCAATGATCAGTTTAGAATGATCATTCTAACGGGCCGATAACCTTAACATGTTCGCACTAAATCATCCGTAACTTTGAATTAGACTTTCGAATGACACGAACACAACGCCCACGTTAAGCTAGCTCAACTTTCTATTTTGTGACAAAATTTGAGAATGACAAAGCCTCCAAGGAAACCAATGTATCCCTAACTGCGTGATGCAATGCATAATGCTTCATTTATAAGCCTTAAATCAAGCAGCACCAATGATCAGTTTAGAACGATCATTTTTTAAGTGACCGATCAACATGACATGTCCTCACTAAATTGTCTGTAACTTTTGATTTAGAGTTCATATTGACACGAATCTAACGTGCATGTTCGGCTAGCTAAATTTTCCAAACTATGAAAACATTTGATATTGAAAAAGCTACAAAAAAGCCTCCAAGTAATACAATGTATCCCAAACAGCCTACTGCCATGCGTTATGCTTTATTAAAGTGATCAGTTAAGAATGATCATTTTAACAGGCCGATCAACTTGACATGTCCGCCCTAAAGCGTTTGTAACTTTTGATTTAGATTTTTAAATGACACGAATCAAACGCCCACGTTAAGCTAGCTCAATTTTCTATATTGTGATAAAATTTAAGACCAAAATAGCTACGACAAAGCCTCCAAGTTATCCAAACTATTCTAAACTGTGTGATGCCTTCGAAAATGTTAATGTTTTCTTGTAGTGTCATTATGCTTCTTTTGTATGCCTTTACTCAAGGACCACCAATGATAAGTTTAGAATGATCTTTTCAACTAACTGATCAACTTGTCTTTATTTTTTAATTTAGAGCTCTAATTGACATGAGTCCAATGCCCACGTTAAGCTACCTCATTTTCCCATATTATGACAACATATGAGAATGAAAGAGTTACGAAAAAGCCTCCAAGAAATCCAGTGTATCCCTAACTGCGTGATGCCATGCATTATATTTCATTTATATGACTTTGCTTCAGGAGCACGAATGATCAGTTTAAATGACCGTTTTAAGTGGCCGATCAACGTGACATATCCACACTAAATCGTCATTAACTTTTGATTTGGAGCTCAAAATGACATGAGTCCAACACCCACATTAAGTTAGCTCAGTTTTCCATATTATGACAACATTTGAGATTGAAAGAGCTAGTACAAAGCCTCCAAGTAATCCAATGTATCCCAAACTGCGTGATGTCATGCATTATGCTTAAACTATAAGCCTTTACTAGCTGAGCATCTTGACATGTCAGCACTAAATCGTCCATAACTTTTTATTTAGTGCTAAAAATGACTCAAATCAAACACCAATGCTAATCTAGCTCTATTTTTTATATTATGACATCATTGAGACTGAAAGAGCTATGACAAAGCATCAAAGTAATCCAATGTATCCCAAACTATATGATACCATGCATTATGCTTCATTTATAAGCCTTTACTCAAGGAGCACCGATGTTCGGTTTAGAATGATCATGTTAATCAGCCGATTAACTTGAAATATCTGCACTAAATCGTATGTTACTTTTGATTTAGAGTTCAAAATGATCTAAATCCAATGCACACGTTAAGCTAGCTCAATTTTCAATATTGCAAAAATTTGAGACTAAAAGAGCAAAGGTAAAGCCTCCAAAAAATCCAATGTATCATAAACTGCATGATGATATACATTATAACCCTTTACTCAAGGAGCACCACTTATCAGTTTACAATGATCATTTTAGCTGGCCTATCAACATGAAATATCAACACTAAATCGTCCGTATTTTTTCATTTAGACTTCAAAATGACACAAATCCAATGCCCATGTTAAACTAGCTCTATTTTCAATATCCTGACAAAATTTAAGTCCCAAATAGTTACGAAAAAGCCTCCAGTTAATCCAATGTATCCCTAACTACGTGATGCAATGCATAATGCTTCATTTATAAGCCTTTACTCAAGGAGCACCAATGATCAGTTTAGAATGATCAATTTTTAATTGGCCGATCAACATGACATGTACTCATTAAATCATCCGTAACTTTTGATTTAAAGTTCAGAATGACACAAATGCAATGTTCACGTTAAGCTAGCTAAAGTTCCCATATTGTGACAGCATTTGAGACTGAAAGAGCTATAAAAATGCCTCCAAGTAATCCAATGTATCCCAAACAGCGGGATGCCATGCGTTATGCTTCATTTATAATCCTTTACTTAAAGAGCACAAATGATCAGTTTAGAGTGGTAATTTTAACTGCCAGACCAAATCGACATGTACGTACTAAATCGTCCGTAACTTTTGATTTAAAATTCAGTATGACGCAAATAAAATGCCGACGTTAAGCTAGCTCAATTTTCCATATTGTGACAACATTTGAGACTGAAAAAGCTACGAAAAACCTCCAAGTAATCGAAACTATTCCAAATTGTGTGAGGCCATGCATTACGCTTCTTTTATAAGCCTTTGCTCAAGGAGCACCAATGATTAGTTTAAATTATCATTTTAAGTGGCTGATCAACGTGACCGCACTAAATCATCTGTAACTTTTTATTTAGAGCTCAAAATGACATGAGTCCAACACCCACGTTAAGCTAGCTCAATTTTCCATATTGTGACAACATCTGAGACTGAAAGAGTTACAAAAACGCCTCCATGTAATCCAATGTATCCCAAACTGTGTGATGCCATCCGTTATGCTTTATTTATATGCCTTTACTTCAGGAGAACCAACGATCAGTTTAGAATGATCATTTTAACTACATGATCAACTTGACATGGCCAGAGTAAATCGTCATTAACTTTTGCCTTAGAGCTCAAAATGACATGAGTCCAAAAACCGCATTAAATTAGCTCAGTTTTCCATATTGTGACAACATTTCTGATTGAAAGAGCTAGTACAAAGTCTCCAAGTAATCGAATATATCCCAAAATGCGTTATGACATGCATTATGCTTAATTTTTAAGCCTTTACTCAAGGATTACTAGTGATCAGTTTAGCATGATCATTTTAACTAGCCGAGCTTTTTGACATGTCAACACTAAATCGTACGTAACTTTTTATTCAGTGTTAAAAATGACTCGAATCAAACACCCAGGCTAACCTAGCTCTATATTCTATATTGTGACAACATTGAGACTGAAATAGCTATGACAAAGCCTCCAAGTAATCCAATGTATCCCAAATAGAGTGATGCCTTGCATTATGCTTCATTTACAAGCCTTTACTTAAGGAGCACCAATGATCAGTTTAGAATGAGCATTTTAACTAGCCGATAACCTTGACATGTCCGCACTAAATTGTCCGTAACTTTTGACTTAGAGTTCAGAATAACACGAGTCCAACGCCCACGTTAAGATAGCTCAATTTTCTATCTGTGACAGCATTTGAGACTAAATGAGGTACGACAACACCTATACAAGTAATCTGCATAATGCTTCATTTATAAGCCTTTACTCAAGGAGCATCATTGATCATTTTAGAATGATTATTTTAACTGGTCTATCAACATGACATGTGTGCACTAAATCCTCTGTAACTATTGACTTAGAGTTCCGAGTGACACGAATCCAACGTGCACATTAAGCTAGCTAAATTTTCCATATTGTGAAAAAATTTGAGACTGAAAGAGCTATAAAAAAGCCTCCATGTAATCCAATGTATCCCAAACTGCGGGATGCCATGCATTATTCTTCATTTATAATCCTTTACTTAAGGAGCACCGATGATTAGCTTAGAATGGTCATTTTAAACTGGCAAATCAAATCGACATGTCCACACTAAATCATTTGTAACTTTTGATGTAAGGTTCAGAGTGACACGAATCCAATGCCCACGTTAAGCGAGCTCAATTTTCCATATTGTGACAACATTTGAGAGTGAAAAAGCTACAAAAAACCTCAAGTAATCCAATGTATCCCAAACTGCGTGATGCCATGCATTATGCTTCATTTATACATCTTTATTCCCGCAGCACTGTGATCAGTTTAGAATGATCATTTTAACTGGCCGATAAACTTGACATGTCCGAACTAAATCGTCTGTAACTTTTGACTTAGAGTTTGAAATGACACGAATCCTACACCCACATTAAGCTAGCTCAATTTTATATATTGTGACAAAATTTAAAACGGAAATAGCAATGAAAAAGCCTGCAAATAATCTAAACTATTCCAAACTGTGTGATGCCATGCATTATGCTTATTTTATAAGCCTTTACTCAAGGAGCACCAATGATAACTGTGTGATACCATACATAATGACACGAATTTTCCATATTGTGACAACATTTGAGACATAAAGAGTTACGAAAAAGCCTCCAAGTAATCCAATGTATACCAAACTACGTGATGCCATGCATTATGATTCATTTATATGCCGTTTCTTCAGGAGCACCAACGATAAGTTTAGAATGATCATTTTAACTACCTGATAAACTTGACAGGGCCACACTAAATCGTCTTTAACTTTTGCCTTAGAGCTCAAAATGACATGAGTCCAACACCCACGTTAAGCTAGCCCAGTTTCCATATTGAAAGAGCTAGTACAAAGCCTCCAAGTAATCCAATGTATCCCAAACTACGTGATGCCATGCATTATGCTTAATTTATAAGCCATTACTCAAGGAGTACTAGTCATCAATTTAGCATGATCATTTTAATTGGCCGAGCATCTTGACATGTCAGCACTAAATCGTCCGTAACTTTTTATTTAGTGTTGAAAATGACTTGAATCAAACAACCTTGCTAATCTCGCTTTATTTTCTATATTGTGACTACATTTGAGATTGAACGAGATATGACAAAGCTTCCAAGTAATCCAATGTATCCCGAACTGCATGATGTCATGCATTATGCTTCTTTTATAAGCCTTTACTCAAAGAGCACAGATGATCAATTTTGAATGATCATGTTAATCGCCCGATCAACTTGAAATGTCCGCACTAAATTGTTTCTTACTTTTAATATAAAGGTCAAAATGACATGTATCTAACACCCACGTTAAGCTAGCTCAATTTTTTATATTGTGACAACATTTGAGACAGAAAGAGCTACAACAAAGCCTCCAAGTAATCTAATCTATTCCAAACTGCATGATAACTTGCATGATGCTTCATTTGTAAGCCTTTACTCAAGGAACACCAATGATCAGTTTAGAATGATCATTTTGACTAGCTGATCAACTTGAAATTTCCGCACTAAATTGTCTGTAACTTTTGATTTAGAGTTCAGAATAACACAAATCCAATTCCCAGGTTAAACTAGCGCAATTTTTCATGTTGTGACAACATTTCAGACTGAAAGAGTTATGAAAAAACCTCCAAGTAATCGAGTGTATCCCAAATTTTGTGATGTCATGCATTATGCTTCATTTATAAGCCTTAACCTAAGGAGCACCAATGATCAGTTTACAATGATCATTTTAACTAGCCAATCAATTTGAAAGTCCTCACTAAATCCTCCCTAACTTTTCATTTAGAATTCAGAATTACACGAATTCAACGCCCATGTTAAGCTAGCTCAATTTTCCATATTGAGATAATATTTGAGACTGAAAGAGCTTCGGCAAAACCTCCAAATAATCCAATGTATCCCAAACTGTGTGATGCCATCCATTATGCTTCATTTATGTGCCAAACTGGCACCAATGATCAGTTTAGAATGATAATTTTAACTGGCCGATCAACTGTACATGATCGCAATAAATTCTCCGTATATTTTTATTTAGAGTTCAAAATGACACAAATCCAACGCCCATGTTAAGATAGCTCGATTTTTAATATTGTGACAAAATTTAACTTCAAAATAGTTATGGAAAAGCCTCCAAGTAATCCAATCTCTCCGAAACAGCGTGATGTCATGCATTATGCTTCATTTATAAGCCTATACTTAAGGAGCACCAATGATCAGTTTAGACTGATCATTTTAACTAGCCGATAACCTTGACATGTCCGCACTAAATTGTCCGTAACTTTTGATTTAGAGTTCAGAATAACATGAGTCCAACGCCCACGTTAAGATAGCTCAATTTTCTATTTGTGACAACATTTGAGAAGGAATGAGGTATGACAAAACCTCCAAGTAATCCAATGTATCCCAAACTGCGTAATGCTTCATGCATAAGCCTTTACTCAAGGAGCACCAATTATCAGTTCAGAATGATCATTTTAACTGGTCGATCAACATGACATGTGTGCACTAAATCATCTGTAACTTTTGACTTAGATTTCTGAATGACACGAATCCAACATGCACACTAAGCTAACTAAATTTTCCATATTGTGACAAAATTTGAGACTGAAAGAGCTACAAAAAAGCGTCCAAGAAATCCAATGTACTCAAAACTGCGGGATGTCATACATTATCCTTCATTTATAATCCTTAAATTAAGTAGCACCAATGATCAGTTTAGAATGATCATTTTTAACTGGCCGATCAACTTGACATGTCCAGACTAAAAGAGCACGGAAAAATTCTCCAACTAAGCCAATGGATCATAAACTGCGCGATGCCATGCATAATTCTTCTTTACATGCCTTTACTCAAGGAGCACCAATGATCAGTTTAGAATGATCATATTAACTGGATGATCAGCTTGTCATATCCGCACTAAATAGTTTTTAACTTTTGCTTTAGAGTTCATAATGACACGAATCCAACGCCAACGTTTAGCCAGCTCAATTTTCTATTGTGTGACAACATTTGAAACTAAAAGAGCTACGACAAAGCCTCCATGTAGTCCAATGTATCCCAAACTGCATGATGCCATGCGTTAAGCTTCATTTATAAGCCTTTAGTCAACAAGCACAAATGATCAGTTTAGAATGATCATTTTAACTGGCCGATCAACTTCACATGTCTGCACTAAATCGTTGGTAACTTTTGATTTAGAGGTCAGAATGACACAAATCCAACGACCACGTTAAACTAGTTCAATTTTCATTGTTACAATATTTGAGACTGAAAGATCTACGACAAAGCCCGCAAGCAATCCAATGTGTCCCAAGCTGTGTGATGCCATGCATTATGCTTCATTTATAAGCCTTTACTCAAGGAGCACCAATGAACAATTTAGAATGATCATTTTAACTGGCCGATGAACTTGACATGTCCGCACTAAATCGTCCCTAACTTTTGATTTAGAGTTTGAAATGACACGAATCAACGCACACGTTATGCTAGCTCAATTTTCTAAATTGTGACAAAATATAAGACCGAAGTAGCTATGAGAATGCCTCCAAGTAATCCAAATTATTTCAAACTGCCTGATGCCATGCATTTTGGTTCTTTTATAAGCTTTTACTCAAGGAGGACCAATGATATGTTTAGAATGCTCATTTTAACTAGATGATCAACTTGACATAACCGCACTAAATCCTCTTTAACTTTTGATTTAGAGCTCAAAATGACTTGAGGCCAACAGCCACGTTAAGCTAGCTCAATTTTCCATATTGTAACAACATTTGAGAGTGAAAGAGTTACGAAATAGCCTCCAAGTAATCCAATGTATCCCAAAGTACGTGATGGCATGCATTATACTTCATTTATATGCCTTTACTTAAGGAGCACTAATGATCAGTTTAGTATGATCATTTTAACTGGCCAATCAACTTGACATATTTGCACTAAATCGTCCGTAACTTTTGATTTAGAATTCCGAATGACACGAATCCAATGCTCCCGTTAAGCTAGCTACATTTTCTATATTGTTACATCATTTGAGACTAAACGATCAATGACAAAGCCTCCAAGTAATCCAATATATCCCAAACTAAGTGATGCCATGCATTATGCTTCATTTATAAGCCTTTACTTGAGTAGCATCAATGATAAGTTTAGAATGATCATTTTAACTAGCGTATCAACTTTACATGTCCGCACTAAATGGTCTTTACCTCTTGATTTAGAGCTCAAAATAACATGAATCCAACGCCCACGTTAATCTAGCTAAATTTTCCATATTGTGACAACATTTAAGTCTGAAAAAGTTACGAAAAAGCCTCCAAGTAATACAATGTATCCCAAAGTATGTGATGCCATGCATTATGCTTAATTTATATGGCTTTACTTAAGGAGCACCAATTATCAGTTTAGAATGATCATTTTAATTGGCCGATCGACTTGACATGTTCGCATTAAATCAACCGTAACTTTTGATTTAGAGTTCAGAATGGCACGAATCCAACGCCCACGTTAAACTAGCTCAATTTTATATATTGTGACTATTTTTAAGACCGAAATAGCTATGATAAAGCATACAAGTAATCCAATCTTTTCCAAACTACGCGATGCCATACATTATGCTTCATATATAAGCCTGTACACAAAGAACACCTATGATCAGTTTAGAATGATCAATTTAACTATCCGATCAACTTAACATGTATGCAGTAAATTGTCCGTAACTTTTGATTTAGAGTTCAGAATGACACGAATGCAATGCCCACATTAAGCTAGCTTAATTTTCTATATTGTGACAACATTTGATGCTGGAAGAGCTACGAAAAATCCTCCAAGCAATCCAATGTATCCCAACCTGTGTGATGCCATGCATTATGTTTCATTTATAAGCCTTTACTCAAAGACCACCAATGATCAGTTTAGAATGATCATTTTAACTAGCCGATCAACATGACATGTCCGCACTAAATCTTCCTTAACTTATGATTTAGAGTTCAAAATTATAATTATCAACACCCACGTTAAGCTAGCTCAATTTTCTATATTGTGACAAAATTTTGGAACGATATAGGTACAAGAAAGCCTGCAAGTAAACCAAACTATTCCAAACAACGTGATGCCATGTATTATGCTTCTTTTATATACCATTATTCAAGGAGCACCAGTGATATATTTAGAATGATCACTTTAACTAGCTGATAAACTTGACATGTCCCCACTAAATTGGCTTTAACTTTTGATTAAGAGCTCAAATTGACTTCAATCCAACGCCCACGTTAAGCTAGCTCAATTTACAATATTGTGATAACATTTGAGAATGAAAGAAATAAAAAAAAAGCATCCAAGTACTCCAATGTATCCAAAACTATGTGATGATATGCATTACGCTTCATTTATATGCCTTTACTTAAGGAGCACCAATGAGCAGTTTAAAATGATCATTTTAATTGTTCGATCAACTTGACATGTTCGCAATAAATCGTCCGTAACTTTTGATTTAGAGTTCAGAATGACACGAATCCAATGCCCACATTAAGCTAGCTAAATTTTCTATATTGTTAGATCATTTGAGACTGAAAGATCTATGACAAAGCCTCCAAGAAATCCAATGTATCCCGGACTAACTGATGCCATGCATTATGCTTCATTTATAAGCCTTTACTCGAGGAGCACCAATGATAAGTTTAGAATGATCATTTTAACTAGCTGATCAACTTTACATGTACGTACTAAATCATCTTTACCTTTTGATTTCGAGCTCAAAATGACATGAGTCCAACGCCCATGTTAATCTATCTCAAATTTCAATATTGTGACAACATTTGAGTCTGAAAAAGTTACGAAAAAGCCTATAAGTAATCCAATGTATCCCAAAGTATTTGATGCCATGCATTAGGCTTCATTTATATGCCTATATTTAAGGAGCACCAATGATCAGTTTAGAATGATCATTTTAATTGGCCGATCAACTTGATATGTTCGCAATAAATTGTCTGTAACTTTTGATTTAGAGTTCAAAATGACACGAATCCAACGCCCACGTCAACCTAGCTCAATTTTCTTTATTTTGACTAATTTTAAGACGGAAATAGCTACGATAAATCCTCTAAGTAATCCAATCTTTTCCGAACTGTGTGATATCATACATTATGCTTGATATATAAGCATGTACACAAGGAGTACCAATGATCAGTTTGGAATAATAATTTTAACTAGCCGATCAACTTAACATGTCCGCACTAAATTGTCCGTAACTTTTGATTTAGAGTTCAGAATAACACGAATCCAACGCCCATATTAAGCAAGCTTAATTTTTTATATTTTGACAACATTTGAGACTGAAAGATTTACGACAAAGCCTCTAAGTAATCCAATGTATCCCAAACTGTGTGATGCCATGCATTACGCTTCATTTATAAGTCTTTACTCATGGAGCATCAATGATCAGTTTAGAATGATCACTTAACGGTCGATGAACATGACATGTCCGCACTAAATCGTCCATAACTTTTGATTTATATTTTGAAATGACACGAATCCAATGCCCATGTTAAGCTAGATCAAGATTTTAAACTGTGATAAAATTTAAGACCGAAATAGCTACGAGGAAGCCTACAACTAATTCAACTATTCCAAACTGCGTGATGCCTTGTATTATGCTTCTTTTATAAGCTTTTTCTCAATGAGCAACAATGATATGTTTAGAATGATCATTTTAACTAGCTGATCAACTTGACATGTCTGCACTAAATCGTTTTTAACTTTTGATTTAAATCTCAACATGACATGAGTCCAACGTCAACGTTAAGCTATCTCAATTTTCTATATTGTGACAACATTTGAGAATTAAAGAGTTACAAAAAGCCTCCAAGTAATCCAATGTATCCCAACCTACGTGACGCATTGCATTATGTTTCATTTATATGCCTTTACTTAAGGAGCACCAATGATCAGTTTCGAATGATCACTTTAATTGGCCAATTGACTTGACATGTTCGCACTAAATCGCCCGTAATTTTTTTTAAACTTCAGAATGACATGAATCCAATGCCCACGTTAAGCTAGCTCAGTTTTCTATATTGTTTCTAATTTTAAGACCAAAATTGGTACGATAAAGCCTCAAAATAATCAAATCTTTTCCAAACTGTGTGATGCCATACACAAGGAGCACCAATGATCAGTTTAGAATGATCATTTTAACTAGCCGATCAACTAAACATGTACGCAGTAAATCGTCCATAACTTTTGATTTATAGTTCTAAATGACACGAATGCAACGCCCATGTTAAACTAGCTCAATTTTCTAAATTATGACAAAATTTATGACCAAAATCATGGAATACACTGGCATCGCATAAGCCATAGATTTGAACAATATGCCTTTCCAGCAGGAGATAAAAAGTTTGATTGTCATCCTTCAATATAAGACCGAACTCTTTCCAAAATATATACATCTGGTGTTTATTACGTTTAAACTGTTCAGGAAGTCCTAAATACTCACCACCCCATCCAACAGACTAAATCCCCAACATCTGATGTATGTGAGCCAATGAGTACATTGTATGTTATCTGTCTGCCCGGGATAAATGCAGCCTGATTTTCCGAAACAATATCATTAAGGAATGATTTTAATCCGAGGACTAAAACTTTAGAAATAACTTTGTAAACAACATTACAAAGTGATATAGGTCTGAAGTCCTTCATGGTAACAGGACATTCCATTTTAGGAATCAGACATAAATTTGTATGGTTAAACTCTGAAACCATCTCCCCTGTTTGAAAAAATCGATCCACTTCTTGGAATATTGCATTCCCAACGATGTTCCAATTCTGCTGCTAAAATGATGCTGAATAACCATCAGGACCCGGAGCTTTGTTAGCTCCTATTGAAGAAATCGCCATAAATACTTCTTCTTTTGTTACAGCATATGTCAGTTTTTCATTCATGGTATCAGAAACCAATTTTTTGACATTCGAGAGCACAAATTCCATATTGCCCGTAGAACATGACTGAAAGAGTGTTGAAAAATAACGTGTAGCTTGATCAGCAATTTCCTTATTACCAAAATCATCATTTCCATCATCTGTCTTAATTGAGGTAATAGTATTACGAGATCTACGATTTTTCGTCACTGCATGAAAAAATTTCGTATTCCGATCTCTTTACTGAAGCGATTGCTTTCTGCTTTTTAACTTCCAATACTTTTCCTCATCCACATAAGCTTGAACTAGCTCCTTTTTTAAGGAAGCAACTTCGTCAGAATCCCAAACTAAAGAAGACTTAGCCTGATTAATAGTAGAATTCAGTTCCTTTATCCGATTAGCAGAATTAACATAAGTCTTTGTCTTCCAAACATCCAACCGTTTCCTACAATTGTGAAGACGAGATAACAATTCAGAATGGGATGTTGTTTGGAAATTATTCCAACTATATTCAACATCTTTACTGAATTCTTGATGGTTAACCCAACGGGGATCATATCTGAATTGCTGCCTTCCTATTTCTGATTGTCTACGTATGTGAATTATACTTGGGCAATGATCAGAATCAATCATATCAAGGTATTCTACAAAAGATGCAGGATAAATTGCTTTCCAGTCGTCATTAACCATTGCTCTATCCAACAAACAATGAACCAGTTGATTATTCCGTTTACCGGTCCATGTCATATTCTTTCCTTTGAACCATAAATCAGTCAACATACATGTTGAAACCATCTGTTGGAAATTTATAAGGCTCCATGGTTCTCTTACTGCTCCACCATGTTTTTCATGTGGGTGAAGGATTTCATTAAAATCTCCACACAGTACCCAAGGATAATTCCGAATTTGAGCTATTTGTTCTAATCTTCCAAGTAATAGATCAAAATTTTCGGATTGGGTGACCGTAAACACATGATAAATAGAAATCCTATCCATTATTATTGAGTTTACAGTCAATGAGTCTATCATCAGAACTTACTACCGATAAAACAACAGAGTTTTTCCACATCAAAGCTAAACCACCACCAATTCCTTTTGGGGGGATACACAACACAAATTCATAGTTTAATATTGCAGCTATATCATGTACTATATTATTACTATTCTTCTTCTCCACCAAGAAAAGTATGTCTGGAGAATAAATCTTCTTTATTCCGCTAAGGCGTCGAACTATCAAATACCCTCCTAGACCCCGGCAGTTCCAAAATCCGATATTCATACTGAATCCGGTGGATTATGGCCCACCGAACCGTCATCTAAACATCTCAGAAGTGCAACACCAGAATAATAAACCACATATGGTTTGGGATTTAATTTCGGTACAATACTTATAATGCAACCATAACTTTAAACTGAAAAGAATCTTTGGTCTAAAATTAATTAAACCGGATGACCATCTATTTAATACACACGGATGGATGAACACGTGACATAAAAATATTTTGGTCAGATTAATACCCGGTTAAATTAAATTTCTTAACCACCTTAACCATAAGTCTAAATCAAATTCGGAACCGGTTATCGACATACCCCTATGAGAAATTACTTCCGGCGTACCTGGCAGTTGAAGACCGGAGGAAGACGATGGTGGATTGCCTCTGCGATGTTTTGCATCGAAACCAGATTCAGGAATAGCCGCCAATTCCAGAAGCAGGCAACGCTTCTTGACAGGATCATGAAAACCCGGCGGCTGATTATCACCATCGCCATCCTCACCGCCATTAACGACAACCAGAGAAGAAGGTATTACAGGGGCTGGGCATTCGGAGATGTCATGCAAAATTAAACCACATCCAATGCAGAAGTTCTTCAATTTTTTGTAACGGAAGCGAAGAACAGTGTCGGCATCGTCAATTCGAAACTTCCTCTGAAAAATCAGCGATTTTCCGATATTGATCAGAACTCGGGCACGGACGTACTCAACTCGGTGGGCTCCTTCTGCATTGAAATCGGATTCTAATAAAACACCCAGAGTTCCGCTGATATGAATAACCATCCGATAACTTAGATATTGAATCGGGATTCCTGTTATTTGGACCCAAAATGGAATATGAAGCAAATCAGCATCCGTCATTACCGGCGCCCATTTCTGTAAAACGACCATCCAGTCATTAAACGACCAGGGGCTCCGGCGAAGAACCAAAAGTAGTCCTTCCTCCGACTGAAATAAAAACTGAACCCTGTTACCCTCAATGATGTGGAAGACAATGGATTCGCCGGTGCTCCAAAGAAGGGGCAAGGTTGTCATCAGAGCACAAAGGTTCTGCCTCTCGGAATGAACCGGCTTCCCGATTAGGGAAAACCGAATTTCATTATAGGCTTAAGTGCACAATTCCCTCGATAAAACGATCGGTTCTTCATTAATCCCCAAAGAGACATCTTGCATTTGTTTTGTAATTGAGTCCGACATTGATTTTGGAACAGGGTATCTCAAGGAGACGTGAATGGAAAAAACTGGGAAGAAGATGAAGAATGACATAAATAGTGAGAATTTAAAGGAAAGGGGAAATTTTGGAGAAGATAAGAACCGAAAACCGTCATAAAACAACGATAACCACTCTTCTAGAAGAAGAGATAAACCCATCAGCATTGGAAAAGTCAATAACCGTTGCCGAAGATATCGCTGAGCAGTTTCTCAGAAATCGTAGAGAGAGAAAATTGTAGAGAGAAAAAAGATAGAATAATCAGTTTAGAATGATCATTTTAATTGGCCAATCAACTTGACATGTTCACACTAAAACGTCTGTAACTTTTGATTTAGAGTTTAGAATGACACGAATCCAACACTCACGTTAAGCTAGCTCAATTTTATAGATTGTTAGAACATTTGAGACTGCAAGATCTCCACAAAGCCTCCAAGTAATCCAATGTTTCCCAAACTGTGTGGCGCCATGCATTATGCATCATTTATAAGCCTTTAGTCAAGGAGCACCAATGATAAGTTTAGAATGATGATTTTAACTCGCTGATCAACTTGACATGTCCGGACTAAATCGCCCATAAATTTTGATCTAGAGTGCAGAATGACACGAACCCAACGCCCACATTAAGCGAGCTCAATTTTCTATATTGTGACAACATTTGAGACTAAATAAGCTACGAAAAAGTCCCCAAGTAACCCAAACTGTTTCAAAATGCGTGATGCCATGCATTATGCTTCTTTTATAAGACTTTACTTAAGGAGCACCAATGATCAGTTTAGAATGGTCATTTTAAGTGGCCGATCAACTTGACATGTCTACACTAAATTTTCCGTAACTTTTTATTTAGAGTTCAGAATGACATGAATCCAACGCCTACGTTAAGCTAGCTTATTTTTTCATATTATGACAACATTTGAGACTGAAAGAGGTACGAAAAATCCTGCAAGTAATCCAATCTATCTCAAACTACGTGATACCATGCATTATGCTTTATTTGTAAGCCTCCACATAAGGAGCACAAATGATCAGTTTAGAATGATCAATTTAACAAGCCGATCAACTTGACATGTGCGTATTTAATCGTCTGAACTTTTGATTTCCTCTTCGGAACGATACGAATCCAACGCCCACATTAAACTTGCTCAGTTTTCTATATTGTGACAACATTTGAGACTGAAAATAAGCTACGACAAAGCCTCCAAGTAATCCAATGTATCCCAAACTGCCTGATGCCATGCATTATGCTTCATTGGTAAGCTTTTACTCAAGTAGCAGCAATCATCAGTTTAGAATGATCATTTTAACTGGCCAACCAACTTGACATGTACGCACTAAATCGTCTGTAACTTTTAATTTAGAGTTTGGAATGTCCCGAATCCAACGTCCACGTTAAGCAAGCTCAATTTTCTATTTTGTTACAACATTTGAGACTCAAAGATCTATGACAAAGCCTCCTAGTAATCCAATGTATCCCAAACTGCATGATGCCACGCATTATGCTTCATTTATAAGCCTTTACTCAAGGAGCAACAATGATCAATTTTGAATTTTAATTTTAACTGGCCGATCAACTTGACAAGTCCGCACTAAATCTTCTGTAACTTTTGATTTTGAGTTCGAAATGACATGAATCCACGCCTACGTTAAGCTAGCTCAATTTCCTAAATTATGAAAAAATTTAAGACTGAAATAGCTACGAGAAAGCCTCCATGTAATCCAAACTATTCCAAATTGCGTGATGCCACACATTATGCTTCTTTTATAAGCTTTTTACTAAAGGAGCACCAATGATAAGTTTAGAATGATCATTTTAACTAGATGATCAACTTGACTTGTCCGCACTAAGTCGCCCGTAACTTTTGATTTAGAGTTCAGAATAATACGAATCCAACGCGTACGTCAATCTAGCTCAATTTCCAATAGCGTGACAACATTTGAGGCTGAAAGAGCTATGATAAAGCCACCAATTATTCCAACGTATTCCAAACTGCAAGATGCCATGCATTATGCTTCATTTGTAAGCCTTTTGTAAAGCAGCCCAATGATCAATTTAGAATGATCATTTTAAATGAGTGATCAACGTGACATGTCCGCACTAAACCGTCTGTAAATTTTGATTCGCAGTTCAGAATGACATAAATCTAATGCCCATGTTAGCTAGCTCATTTTTTATATTTTTGACAATATTTGAGACTAAAAGGGCTACGACAAATCCCCTAAATAATCCAATGTATCCCAAACTGCAGGATGCCATCCATAATGCTTCATTAATAACGCTTTACTGAAGGAGCACCAATGATTAGTGCCCGATAAACTTGTCATATCCGCACTAAATCATCTGTAATTTTTGATTTAGAGTTCAAAATAACCCAAATCCCGACAAAGCATCAAAATAATCCAATGTATCCCAAACTACATGATGCCATCCATAATGCTTCATTTATAACCATTTACTCAAGTAGCACCAATGATCACTGGCCAATCAACTTGACATGTCCATACTAAATCGTCCATAATTTTTGATTTAGAGTTCAAAATAATCCAAATCCTGAGACCATGTTAAGGTAGCCCAATTTTTAATATTGTGAAAAAATTTAAATCCAAAATAGCTACGACAAAGCCTCCAACTAATCCAATTTATCACAAATTGTATGATATCATGCATTGTGCTTTATTTATAAGCCTTTACTTAGGGAGCACCAATGATCAATTTAGAATGATTCTTTTAACTGGATGATCAACTTGACATGCCCACATTAAGCTTTCTCAATTTTCTATATTGTAACAATATTTGAAACTTAATGAGCTACGACAAAGACTATAAGTAATCCAATGTATCCCAAACTGCCTTATGGCATGCATTATGCTTCATCGATAAGCGTTTACTCAAGGAGCACCAATCATCAGTTTAGAATGATCATTTTGATTGGACGATCAACTTGACATGTCCACACTAAATTGTCTGTAACTTTTGATTTAGAGTTCAGAATGACACGAATCCAACATCTACATAAGCTAGCTCAATTTTCTAGATTGTTACAACATTTTAGACTGAAAGATCTCCCCAAAGCCTCCAAGTAATCCAATGTTTCCCAAACGGTGTGATGCCATTCATTATGATTCATTTATAAGCCTTTCCTCAAGGAGCACCAATGATCAGTTTAGAATGATCATTTTAAGTGATCAATCAACTTGAGATGTCCGCATTAAAACATCCATAACTTTTGATTTAGAGTTCAAAATAACACGAATCCAACGCCCACGTTAATCTAGCTCAATCTCCAATAGCGTGACAACGTTTGAGACAGAAAGAGCTACAACAAAGCCTCCAATTATTCCAACATATTACAAATTGCATGATGCCATGCATTATGTTTCATTTGAAACCCTTAGGCAAGGAGCACCAGTGATCAATTTAGAATGATCATTTTAACTGGCCAATAACCTTGACATGTCTGCACTAAATCGTCTGTAAATTTTGATTCACAATTCAGAATGACATGAATCTAATGCCCATGTCAGCTAGCTCAATATTCTATATTTTGACAATATTAGAGACTAAAAGGGCTACGACAAAGCCCCCAAATAATCCAATGTATCCCAAACTGCATGATGCCATCCAAAATGTTTCATTTATAATCCTTTACACAAGGAGCACCAATGATCAGTGGCCGATAAACTTGTCATGTCTGCACTAAATCGTTCATAACTTTTCATTTAGAGTTCTGAAGTACACGAATCCAACGCCCATGGTAAGCTTGCTCAATTTTCTATATTGTGATAATATTTGAGACTGAATGACCCAAATCTTGTGCCCACGTTAAGCTAGCCCAATTTTCTATATTGTGAGAATATTTGAAACTGAATGAGCTATGACAAAGCCTACAAGTAATCTAATGTATCCCAAACTGCCTTATGGCATGCATTATGCTTCATCGATAAGCTTTTAGTCAAGGAGCACCAATCATCAGTTTAACATGATCATTTTGATTGGCCGATCAACTTGACATGTCCACACTAAATCGTCTGTAACTTTTGATTTTGAGTTCAGAATGACACGAATCCAACATCTATGTAAGCTAGCTCAATTTTCTAGATTGTTACAACATTTGAGACTGAAAGATCTCCACAAAGCCTCAAAGTAATCCAATGTTTCCCAAACTGTGTGATGCCATTCATTATGCTTCTTTATAAGCCTTTACTCAAGGAGCACCAATGATCAGTTTAGAATGATCATTTTAAGTGATCGATCAACTTGATATGTCCGCACTAAATCGCCCATAACTTTTGATTTAGAGTTCACAATAACACGAATCCAATGCCCATGTTAATCTAGCTCAATTTCCAATAGCGTGACAACATTTGAGACTGAAAGAGTTACGACAAAGTCTCCAATTATTCCAACATATTACAAACTGCATGATACCATGCATTATGCTTCATTTGAAAGCCTTTAGTCAAGGAGCAGCAGTGATCATTGATAAAATGTACAAAAACAATATCAGATAATAGTACGATATTACTCCAAAGAATAGATGTTGATTTTGTCAAAAGTATGAAAATAAAAATAATTGATTATTATTTTAAATCATTTAATATTTGGAAGAGAAAATGGTATATACTAAATATAGATATATTTATAAAATGTCATAATCATAGGTCGCATCAAGAGTAACAAAGACGTGGCGAGTCGTCTACTTCGAGTTGGATTCCAACTCAAGTTACAGAATTTGAAAATGATTCTTTCCGACCAATGACAACTGAAGAATTGGTTCAGCAGTCTGGTCGTGAACTTTTTTACTTTTCTCGATCAGAGATGTCAATTTAATTCGACATGGTAAATTAAATTTTCTATAATTATATTTAAAATAATTATTTTAACGCTATTCTATTAAAAATTTGTAGGTTTGGTATTTCAAATAACGGAATAAGCAAATCTATATTAAAGATACTTCATTATCTTTTGAACAAACCATATACCAAATTTACAGATATTCCGTACGAAGAACGTCAGATTTGGTTCAAGATGTTTGCGGTACGTTATTTTATTTTTAAATATATGATTATTTTAAATAGTTTTTAATAATATTTTCTAGTAATATATAAATAAATTTCGCAGCAAGAATTTATATGAGATCCCATGAACACAAAATTGGTGGAAGAAGCTTTTCAAAAAGAGGCTTCAATACAATTTTCCCGCCACATGAAAGAGTGGAAACAAAGATGGAAAGAGGGAAAAGAGAAACCAAGAAAGTTAAATGAGTCGGTTTGGAACGACTTTATTCATTATTGGGAATCTTCCAGCGCTGAGGTCATCTCGAGGACTAATTCGGGAAATTGGAAGAGCGATAGAGGAGGCAAAGGCATTTACATTCACAATGTTGGATCGACTTGTTCTCTCAGACGAGCCAATCAATTGGTAAATTAATTATTATATTAATTTTATTTATTATTATTTGAAAATTTTTAAATTATTAATTTATAATTTTTTAACTTTTAGTCACAAGAATTTGGAGCGCCTCTAGATCACTTGCAACTTCTCGAGTCTGTCCACACAAACAAAAAGACTGGTTGCATCCAACATGGTCTCGTTGGTGAGATCATCGAAAAAGTGAAAAAGAAAAAAAGTGATATTTTAACTCAACAGTCTCAAGTTAGTTCTTTATCTTCGGTCGCCGAATTGGCTTGTTCTGAGATTAAGCCTATCATTCTTGATATAATTTTGATTTTTCTTTTTATTTATTTATATTTAATATTATAATACTTTTTTAATAATATTTTTTTGTTTTTATAGGAAGTACTATTTTTTAATGGTCGTCATCCAGAATTCGGGAGAGTTGCAGATACCGGTGGTGCAACATTTGCTGCTAGAAATGAGGAGAATGAACAGTTAAAAGAACAAATGGTGGCTTTGACGATAGAGATGAAGAATCTTAAAAATATTGTACAAATGATGAGAAAAAAGTTTCTCGATGACTTTTTTTCTCGTCCTTCTCCTCCTACTCCTCCAATATAATAATTTGTAGATTTAAAACAATTAAACAATTATTATATTAATAATTAGAAATATTATTTTTAGTAATTGTATTAATATTTTTTATATATTTAAAAATATTAATTAAATTTAATATAAATATTAATATTTTAATATTTTAAATAAATATATTTTAAAAATAATTAATGAATAATTTTAAAAAAATAAATATTCTAATTTTTTTCACTTATTTGATTATTTTCGACGGATGCCATCGTCGGAAATTACCGACGGACAGTTCTATCAGAAATATGTCGGTTAACTCCCAGTGGGTGAAAACCGTCGGGATACACCATCGGTTTACATTCCCAACGGTAATGGTCATCAGAAACCATCGATGGCCCGACAGACAAAATCCATCGCAAATACGTCGGGGATTTTCGACGGAAGAAATCCATCGAATATCCGTCGGTATTAGCCGATGGCATGAACCCATCGTCTATCCGTCGGAAGTTTCCAATGGTAACCTTTATCGTCAAACTGTCGGTAATTCCTGATCCGTTCCCGATGGAAATTGATTTCCGACGAAATAGTCCCAACGGATATTTTTTGTTGGAAAGTCGATGGGAATTTCTATTCCCAACTGATTGCCGACGAAATTGTCCGTCGAGAATTTGATGTTTTCTTGTACAGCAGTTGGCCATCTCACTTGCCATAAACGGCTTCAATCGGTTCAGTTGAAGGCATGGATGTACTCGCCTGGTCCAAGGCGTATTTGCACTTGTAGAAGTGCTTAAGGGAGCTCCCAGAAGTAGCAAAAAGTCTCCTGGTCGCCAAAGAAATGTTTGGAGACTTTCATATAAGGAAAGTTCCAAATATGGTAAATCTTGAAAACTCCAACTTGATGTATGGTGCATGACTTGATCTGGCCTGGTTTCGGCTGAGCTCCATATCGCCGCGTGTCCTTTGTGAGTTATAGGCCAGGTTTGGTCTTGGCTGGCCGCTTCTTGGTTAGGTTTGGATGCATCAAGATACAACCACGTATCCTTTTGTGCGTATTTGACCGCCTTTGTGTTCCTTGGGCCGGCCAGGCTGGGCAGTTGGCCGGGGGTTGTGCTGATGACCTCATCATACCCTCCCCCTTCGAAATTTTTGCCCTAAAAACAGTTTGGCCTGCACATAGAGAAGGCAAGTTAATACCTTGATTTACTTGTGGGTTTAGGGCATTGCCTCTTTTTACGGCCCTTATATGGTTCGGATGTGGCCATGGTGCATCTGACAGCTGCTCCCTGGTAAGAAAGGAAGAAATTACTCCTTTCAATTGCAGATGGTTGCTTTGTTTTGCCTCCAAGGTGTTGGGTTCTCCATGGTCTCCTCTTGATTGCGAACATCGGTTTAATGTATGAGGTGGGTCTTCTTGATCTTTGTTCAATCCTTGCTTCATTAGACCTATTTCAAAAACCTTTGGCAAAGACAAGTGCATTATGCTAGTACTGGAAATTTCAAATTGAAGCTCCTTTATTGCCTTAACACTTTTCGGTTTAACATTTTCGCGTTCTACTTGTAAGCTTGTTATTAGTTGTCTAGTTGGGCATGTTTTAGCAAAGTGTCCTCTTTCTTGACATTTATAGCATATCATTTCATCTGTTTTCACATTGTTAGATGACTTACCTGGCATTTTCTTGACATGTATTCCATGCAATGGCTTTGATGGTTTCATGTGTGCTATGGCTTGAGGCTTTTGAACTTGCTGGTCAATTTTTGGTTTGACCATCGGCTTAGCTAACTTTTGTCTTTATAAGGTGTTTGAAAACATGGTGTTATGCTTAGAGCAGTAGGCAAGCTTGGGCTTATAAAAGGGTTGCATGTTTGGTGTAGACATCTCACTGCTCGATGTTGTTGGGTGCATAGGTTGTGTGGTGATGTTTCTGCGTGTTTGGTACTTCTTCACAAACTCCCTATACATTCGTGCCTTAAGGTCTCCTCAATTAAGGACTGGTTTGTTGTAGAAGGTCCATGCATTTTCCTTCAACCACCAATTCTAGGCATCTCCAACGAGCATATGAGAGCTTCTCTTCTTTGGGGATGTTGTTTGAGCGCAGCCATTGTTTCATGTTGGTTTCCCATCGGAGGTATTCATCTGGGTCCTTGTTATAACCTGAAAAGGTTAGAGATTTGGAATTGGAATTATATACCTTACTAGTCCGATTCGTTGATCTAGTTGGAGTGGTGTAGGTGGGGACTCGGCTTGACACAACGAAGTGGAATGGTGTGATTGTCTTTGGCCAGCTTCTATAACTGAATAGTAGTCTTTTGGCTCTGGTTCGAGTTCTTCTACTCCTGTTTCATTGTCAAAATCATATTCTGAATAGTGTTCATGGCATGTCTCATATCCATAGGAATATCTACATCGGATAAGTCTTGGTGCCATTCATCACAATAATTTTTTTCAAATAATTGGTAAGGACTTTCTACCTCATAATACTCCATATTTTAAATTTGTACCTTGCACAACAAAGAAGATAGATTTAAGTCGAAATACACAAATAAGGAAACTAGACTTGAGTGAATATTTGGTATTAACACACAAGTAGTACCAAAAAGAAATCAACACAAAAAAACATTTTTATGGTTTTGTTTTAATTTTGGCAACTAACTTAAAAATGAAAAAGATGATATATTTTTGGTTTTGATATTAAATTAGGATTTAAATAATAGGAATATTATTTAAATATTTTCTTCTTTTTTTCAAAAAAAACTTAACTAGCAACTAAATTGGAAAATAATAAATGAAATGATATTTATATTTTTGGGTTTTTTCCCTTAATTGGACGAAATTAAGCAAAAATGAAATGCAAATTCTTTTTTTGGTTTTAGATTTAAATGGGACTAAACAACAAAAAAAAACAATGCAAATGAAGAATTAAGAACAAAGCTTTTATTTATTTGGTTTTTTTATAAGATGTAATTAAGAAAATTCAAAACAAAAGCATAAAAGATAAATGATAAAGGTTGGATGAACACAACCTGGGATATGAGCTTTTAGCTCTGATACCAAATGATGTAAGATTGAGTATCAATCTCACTAACGGTACGGCCATGACTCGCAAGGCCTAGAATCTTTCTTGGCTTAAGCGGGCAAGGGAACTAAAAGGAGGGATTTTGATTGAATCACACGATCAAAGGTGAACCAAGGTAGTTTGAATCTCTCAAACGAACCTGGCCGTGGCTTAAATAGATAGGAAGTGAATCACACACTTAGTTTTTAAAGAACAAGAACAAGGTTCAAAGACAAGCTTTAAAGAAAATACTTTGTATTCAACTTTTTATTTTAATGGTGGTCTATCTTTAAATGAGGTTGTGCTGAGCTTATATAGTGCTCCTAGCAACGGTCCTAAACCTAAAAAAGAGAAAAGGAAATCATACATTTAAAATTTATAGTTGTTGGCCATTAATATCTAGTTTGACCAATAAGGAAAGTATAGATGCTTGTATCTTGAGAGCTTTGGGGCGAATGTAAGGTGTTTAGGTACATCCTGGATGATTTGGAAAGTCTTCAGTACGTGCCCAAGTTGCAAAGAATAGAGATATTGCAATCTGAACACATTAAGTGCACTTCGGTCCATATATGGCAAGTTTTGGAGGAAATGGATTCGCCTGATCCTATGGTGGCTGGTGCATGATAGGTTTATTTTGGGCTTCCTTAGGGCCTTAATAATATCTTCTGGACGTCATGTTTTGTTTGCAAGTGATTAAACCAGTTGGCCATCTCACTTGCCATAAACGGCTCTAATCGGTTCATTTAAAGGCATGGATTGACTCGCCTGGTCCAAGGTGGATTTGCACTTCTATAAGTGCTTAAGGGAGTTCCTAGAAGTAGCAAAAAGTCTCATGGTCGCTAAAGAAACGTTTGGAGAATTTCATATAAGAAAAGCTCCAAATATGGTAAGTTTCGAAAACTCCAACTTGATGTATGGTGCATGACTTCATCTGGCCTGGTTTCGGGTGAGCTCCATGTTGCCGCGTGTCCTTTGTGAGTTATAGGCCAGGTTTGGTCTTGGCTGGCCGCTTCTTGGTTAGGCTTGGATGCATCAAGATACACCCATTTATCCTTTTGCGCATATTTGACCACCTTTGTGTTCTTTAGGCCGGTTGGGCCGTGCAGTTGGCCGGGGGTTGTGCCGATGAATTCATCACCCGGTCACACGGACAAGTTTACACAACTAGGGCCCTTGGATTCCCTTGATTGCTGAACCACTGGCAAAGATGAATCCAACCATGAAGGGTAATAAATTACTAACCTTGACCACACTTAACCTTTAATTGCGTACCGTTTGTGTCGGCCTCCCGATCCAATTTTCACTAACACTACTTCACTCGGTCTAACATTTTTTGAGTATTGCCTTAGGAAAATTAAGGGAATTATCTTCTATTAGTGCACTACTTCACTCGGTCTAACATTTTTTGAGTATTGCCTTAGGAAAATTAAGGGAATTATCTTCTATTAGTGTATCCCTTGTATCGACCCTAAGACTCATATATATAGGGCACATGGTCCGTTTTTACGAACAGACATGGTTTTTGCTCGGCCAATCAATATTCCAGTCGAACCGTTGCGCCTGGTCGTGGTACCAGTTCAGCATCAACTGCCCGAGGCAGTGCTAGCTGGCTAGTTGGCTCAGTTACCAACCAGCTCGTCCAACTACCAGTCAGCTCACCCAATTTCCAGCCAGCATGCCCAACTGCAGGCCACCTCGCCCAACTACTGGCCACCTCGCCCAACTGCCGGATAGCGCACCCAACTGATCGTTAGTCAGGATGCAGGGTGTTACAGGATCAACATGATATATCTGCACTAAATCGTTCGTAACTTTTTATTTAGAGTTCAGAATGACACCAATCCAACGGCCACGTTAGGCTAGCTCAATTTTCTATATTGTGACAACATTTGAGAGTGAAAGAGCTACGCAGAGCCTCCAAGTAATCCAATGTATCCCAAACCGTGTGATGTCATGCATTATATTTCATTTATAAGCCTTTAATTAATTAAGGAGCACCAATGACCAGTTTTGAATGATAATTTTAACTAGCCGATCAACTTGACATGTCCGCCGCACACAATAGTTCGTAACTTTTTATTTAAAGTTCAGAAGGACACAAATGTAACGCCCATGTTAACCTAGCTCAATTTTTTTATATTGTGACAATTTTAGAGATTGAAAGAGCAACAGCAAAGCCTCCAAGTAATCCAATGCTAACATGTCCGCACTAAGTCTTCTTTAACATTTGATTTAGAGCTCAAAATGACATGAGTCCAACGCATATGTTAAACTAGCTCAATTTTCTATATTGTGACAAAATTTGAGACAGAAAGAGTTAGAAAAAATCCTCCAAGTAATCCAATGTATTTCAAACTGCGTGATGTCATTATGCTTCATTTTAATTAAGGAACACCAATGAAAAATTTAGAATGATCATTTTTACTGGCCGATCAACTTGACATGTTTGCACAAAATCATCCGTAATGTTTGATTTATTGTTCGGAGTGACAGTAATCCAACGCCCACGTTAAGCTAGCTAAATTTTCCATATTGTGACAACATTTGAGATTGAAAGAACTATGAAAAAGTTTCCAAGTAATCCATTGTATCCCAAACTCCATGATGCCATGCTTTATACTTTTATTTATAAGCCTTTACTCAAGGAGCACAATTGATCAGTTCAGAATGACCAATTTAACTGACTGATAACCATGACATGTCCGCACTAAATCATCATTAACTTTTGATTTAGAGCTCAAAATTACACGAACCAATGCCCACGTTAACCTAGCTCAAATTTCTATATTGTGACAACATTTGAGACTAAAATACCTACGAAAAATTCTCCAAGTAATCTAATTTATCCCAAACTGCGTGGCGCCATGCATTATGCTTCATTTATAAGGCTTTACTCAAGGAGCACCAGTTATTAGTTTAGAATGAACATTTTAACTGGTCGATCAACTTATCATGTCTGTAGTAAATCCTTCGTAACTTTTGATTTAGAGTTTAGAATGACACGAATACAATTCCCACATTAAGCTAGCTCCATTTTCCATATTGTGACAACATTTGAAATTGAAATAACTACGAAAAAGCCTCTAAGTAATCCAATGTATCCCAAAGTCCATGATGCCATACATTATACTTCATTCATAAGCCTTTACTCAAGCAGTACAAATGATCTATTTAGAATGTTCATTTTAACAGGGCGATCAATTTGACATGTCCAAAATAAATTGGTCGTAACATTTTGATTTAGAGTTCAGAATGACATGAATTCAACGCCCACATTAAGCTAGTTCAATTTTCAATATTGTGCGACATTTGAGACTGAAAGAGCTACAACAAAGCTTCCAAGTGATCCAATGTATCCCAGATTACGTGATGTCATGCATTATGTTTCATTTATAAGCTTTTACTCAAGGAGCACCAATGATATGGATTCCAAAATGACACAAATCCAAGACCTACGTTATGCTAGCTTAATATTCTATATTTTGACAAACTTTTAGACCGAAATAGGTATGAAAAAGCCTCCAATTAATCCAATCTATTCCAAACTGTGTGATGCCATCAATACAAGAAAACATTAACATTTCCGACGGTATTTCCGATGGAAATAAAACCGTCGGAATTTTCCAATGACATGGTGACGGCTTTCTGACGGAATACCAAGGGAACCTCAATCATCGGGGATCCGTCGGTAATTCTCGATGCCAGCACCACCATCGGGAAATCGATGGAAAAACCTGACGGTAAACCGTCGGTTTTCCGACGAACATGTTGTCGTCGGGATATCCTCATGAAACCCTCGCAAATTACCAACGAAACTCAGACCGTCGTTGTTTCCGATGACTTCCCAATGGTGTGTTGTTTTTACTATCCTTCAGGAATCCGTCGGGAATATACCGATGGGATGACGTCGAGTTTTGTTAGTAAGTCGTCGCAAATATCCAAGCGAGGTCGGAATCCATCGGCAATCTGTCGGAAACTTATGAATAATCTATTAGAAATTTGTGATTTTCCGGCAGTTGTCGGAAACCATCGGAAATCCATCAGAAAAAGAAGAATAATCTATTAAAAATTTGTGATTATCCGGCAGTGGTCGGAAACCGTCGGAAAAGGGAATATTGTTAAGAATAAAAAAATAAAAAAATTTGTGATTATCGATTAAAAAATCGTAATAATCTGTTAAAAATTCGTAATAATCTATTAAAAATTCGTAATAATCTATTAAAAATTCGTAATAATCTGTTAAAAATTCGTAATAATCTGTTAAAAATTTGTGCTAATATCTAATTTTCACTATAAATACGCTATGGTCTTTTACAATTTCATCAGAACAAATTTTTGTTAAGAAAATGTCTTCTTCGGGTTCTTATGAGTATTTTTGATCATGGATGGATAAACCACGATATGATTCAACAACGGAGGAATTGACTGATGAATTTGCGCAAGGTGTTGAAGAGTTCATGGCATTTGCATCAAACAATAGCATGACATCAGAATACGGTAAAATGTATTTTCCGTGTATTAAATGTCAAAATCATAGATTAATCTCTGTTAGAGAAGTACGTATTCATTTGTGTAGGATTGGATTTATGCCAGGTTACAAAATTTGGTATTCACATGGAGAAACTGATGCAACGATGCAATATTATGGTAGTACTTCAAAACGGATAGATAGTACTATTGTTAGGGTAGAGGAACCGGCATCACAAGTTGATATAAACAGCGGTACTGTTCAGATGGTGAATGATGCATTTCGTGAACAAAGAGCATCGTATATTGAAGATAGTAGCAGAATAGAGGAACCTAATTTGGAAGCCCATAAATTTTTTGATATGTTATATGCATATAAACACCCTTTGTATCAATCTGAACACACGGAAAATCCTATGAGATGGCATGCAAAACATAATTCGAATGCAGAAATTGTGCATCCCTCGGATGCAGAAGTATGGAAACATTTTCAACAGGTTTATCCTAGTTTTGCATATGAGCCTAGAAAAGTATACCTCGGGTTATCTACAGATGAATTCAACCCTTTTGGGAAGCATGGTAGGCAATACTCGTTGTGGCCAGTTATCGTTATACCTTATAATTTGCCTCTTTCGTTGTGCATGAAAAGACAGTTTATGTTTCTAATAATTCTTGTCCCCGGCCCAGAGCATCATAAGCGATCGCTTGATATTTTCTTGTAGCCACTAATTCATGAGTTTGTGGGAAAATGGTGTCGAAGCATTCGATGTTTCCAACCAACAGAACTTCTTGATGCGAGCAGTACTTATGTGCACTATAAGTGATTTTCCAGCATATGGTATGTTGTCAGGATGGTCGACACATGGAAGATTAGCATGTCCATATTGTCAAGATAATATTGATGCGTTCCAACTGAAACACGGACGAAATACTAGTTGGTTCGATTGTCATCGTCGATTTCTAACACAAGATCATCCATATCGCTGGAGCACGACATTGTTTAGGAAAAACAAAAAAAAATTGATGGTCCACCTCCTATTCTTGACGGGAATTATATGATGACTCAACTTAGAGATTTTGGTGCTGAGAGAACGGCTTCATGTGGAGGTAACGGACATTACCCTGTTGATGGTTGTGGCAAATATCATAATTGGCACAAAAAAGCATTTTTTGGGATTTACCATATTGGAAGGATCATTTGTTGCGCCATAATCTAGATGATATGCACATTGAGAAGAATTTTTTCGACAACATAATAAATACCATTCTAAATGTGCAAGGAAAAACAAAAGATAATTTGAAAGCTAGATTGGATTTGCCGGATATTTGTTCCCGGAAGGAACTACATGTAATGTCAAATGGAAAATCATTGTCTCCCACATTTCGGTTGGATGCGCGTGGAAAAGAGGAATTCTTTGACTGGATTAAGCATAGTGTTAAATTTCCAAATGGATACGCATCTAATCTTCGTAATTGTATCGATACTATTGAAGGAAAATTTTTAGGGATGAAAAGTCATGATAGTCATGTTGTCATGCAAAGACTATTCCCATTTGCCTTTAGCGATCTGCTGCCTAAAAACGTCTACGGAGCAATTGCAGGTACGTTTATATCATTTTATATATAAATAATCATAATTTCATATATTATATTATATTAAAATATTTTTTTATGTAGAGATTGATATTTTTTCTGAGATTTATGTACAAGATCACTTACTACAGACGATATCCGAAATTTGGAGAAAAAAAACCGGTTCTCATTTGCAATCTGGAGAAAATATTTCCACCAACAGTTTTTGATGTTATGGAGCATCTTCCCATTCACCTCCCTAGAGAAGCAGCGCTTGGAGGACCTGTTCAGTACCGATGGATGTATCCCTTTGAGAGATATATGTTCCACCTAAAGAAAAAAGTTAAAATCTTGCCAAGGTTGAAGGTTCAATCGTAGCACAAAGTATTAATAAAGAAACATCTAACTTCGCTTATTACTATTTTCCATCGCAAGTGGAAAAAAAATAGACGACCTGCACGACATGATGATGGAGGAGAAAAACCATGCTATCCACTGTATGTGCCAGAAATATTTGCACAAATTGGACGTTTAAGTGGAAAAGGGAAGATGCGATGCCTATCAAATGAGGAACACAATCACTTGCATTTGTATATTTTGAAAAATTGCGATAACGTTTTGGAATATGAAAGGTACATTCAATTAAAAACTTTTTTTAGTTGTTATTATAATTTATTGTTAATTATTTTTTTCATAATTAACAGGATATACATGGAATAAATACGTATTCAATATTTAGATTATAGCGAGAGTGAGTTGGTCAAACTTAAAAAAGCGAATTTGCAATATAGTTGCATTTTTATGTTAGTGTTACCACAATTATGTAATTTTCAATTATAGTTTACTATATATATATATAGATATATATAATTGACTACATTCAATTATGTTGTAGATTACTACATGTTCTTCTAGGAGGATAATGTTTCCCACGTTGTTAGTTGAGTTGGTGAGTGGTGATACATTTACTGCAAAATCTTATCCAATGTATTGCACTCGTGGATATGCTTTTAAGAGTCATCGCGAAGAAAACTCACAAACAACTTGTAATTATGGTGTATCATCTCAATCAGGAGAAATTGTATACAATGGTGTTCTTCGTGAAATATTAGAAGTTCACTATGGAAATTACTGTCGGAAATATCTAATATAATCTACTATGGAGATTTCTTCTCCTCCCTCCCACGTTTCTCTCCTTCTCTCTGCCTCTTCGCCTCCCTGCCGCTGTCGTCGCCGTTTCTTGCAAATTATCATCGTTTTCTCGTAAATCATGTAAGTTTGTTTGCAAATAATGTAAGTTTTCTTTTTTACAACATCAAATTAATACAAATATTTTTCTAGTATGTAATTTTTGTTTGTAATATTTGTCAACTACTCGAGTACAAAGCGTATGAACAATTCTTTCGAATATCTTGCAATTTTTCTCGAACCAAATACTAATATCAAACGAACCAAGACTTTGTATAACAGCAAGTTTATGTAGAGGAAAACTTATTGGGAGATTTCGAAGACTAAGCAAGGTCTTCTAGTACAATAGTTTTACCAAAAAAAGAACTGTTTCTAATAGTTCTTTTACTCAAAAGGGGAAATCAAAACAACTGTTTCTAATAGTTGCTTCTAATTTACACCATAGTTTTGATTCATGCGACGGAATGAGATTTTGGGGTTTTTTAACGTTTTGATTTTGATGGCAGAAACACGGCTGCACTATCTTCACAGCTATTGGGAATTCGTTTTTGAATCTTTAATTAGTGAAGTTTAATAAATTTGTGAAGGTTTGTGAAGTTTTATAATACACCGCTTAAACAAAATATTTAAATATTGTGAAGTTTTGTGAAGTTTTTGTGAAGTTTTACAAATATGATAATTAAATATTTATGTGTCATTCGACTTTGTCGAAGTCTAATTACACTTATCTCAATGCCTTTGAGTGCCTCACTATTAAAATAAATTATAACTCACTTTTGCAATACTTGGTCAATTATTATAAATTACTCTTTAGTTTGAAAGAAAACAGGGCAAATAGTAAATGTAGATAAATTGATAAATTGATAAAATATTAAAATAATAATATTTTAAAATCGTATCAACAGTATCAAAGATGTGGTGAGTCGTCTACTACAAGTTGTATACCAACTCAATTTCCAGAATCTTCAAATGATTCTTTCCGACCGATAACAATTGAAAAATTGGTTCATCAGTCTAGTCGTCAATTTCTTACGTTTCTCGATCCGAGGCATTAAGGAAATTCGACATGATAAATAAAATTTTTGATAATTATATTTAAAATAATTATTTTAGCGCAATTCTATTATATTTAAAATAATTATTTAAACGGTATTCTAATAAAAATTTATATATTTGGTATTTCAGACAACGGAATAAGCAAATCTATATGAAAGATGCTTCATTCTCGTTTGAACAAACCATATACCAAATTTAGAAATATTTCGTACGAAGAACGTCAGATTTGGTTCAGTACATTTGCGGTACGCTATTTAAATTTTAAATATATAATTATTTTAAATAGTTTTTAATAATATTTTTAAGTAATATATAAGTAAATTTCGCAGCAAAAATTTACATGGCATCCCATGAACACAAAATTGGTGGAAGAAGCTTTCGAAAAAGAGGCTGTAGTACAATTTTCCCGCCACATGAACGAGTGGAAACAATAATGGAAAAAAAGAAAAAGATACACCAAGAGGGTTGAATGAGTCGGTATGGAACGACTTTATTCGTTATTGGAAATATTCCAACGCTGAGGTCATCTCGAGAACTAATTCGGGAAACCGGAAGAGTGACCAAGGAAGCAAAGGCATATTCATAATGCCGAATTGAATAGTTTTCCGACACGAGCCGATCAATTGGTAAATTAATTATTATATTAATTTTATTTATTATTATTTGAAAATTTTTAAATTATTAATTTTATAATTAATAAAAGATATTCATTCTCTTTTGAAATTTGAGATATTCGATTAAGAATATTTGGTTTAGAATTTTAATGTTAATTTAAATTTTAAATATATAATTATTTTAAATATATTTAAAATATTTTAGTAATATTTTAATAAATTTTTTAAAATTTTTATCCCATGAAAAAAATTGTAAATTTTCAAATTAAATACATTTTCACATGAACGACATTGGAAACAAAAATGGAAAAAGGAAAAGACAAACCAAGGTTGAATATCATTTAATCGATTATTCGCATTGATGGAATCTTCCACCGCTAAACCATCTCGGATAATTCGAAACCAAGAAACCGAAGGCAAAGGCATTTAATTCACAATGCCGATAGACTATTTTTCAAAGCCGATCAATTGGTAAATTAATTATTATATTAATTTTATTTATTATTATTTGAAAATTTTTAAATTATTAATTTAGAATTTTTTTACTTTTAGGCACAAGAAATTGGAGCGCCTCAAATCACTTGCAACTTCTCGAGACCGTCCACACAAACAAATATACTGGTCGCATCCAAGATGGTATCGTTAGTGAGATCATCGAAAAAGTAAAAAAAGAAAAAAGTTATTCAATCCCAGTAATCAATTTTCTTCATCTTGATTGAATTGTCATTTTAAGATTAACCGCCTTTTTATGTAAGTTTAAATTTTTTTTTATTTGGAATATTATAATATTTTATTAAATTTTTAATAATATTTCCAATTTTTACGTAAGTACCATTTCAAATGTCATCCATTTTTTAAAGTTAAGATATTTATAAACAAATGCTAGAAATGAGAAAATGCATAAAACAAAAGAAAAAATGCACCAATGAAAAATGAGATGAATAATCTCAAAAATATTTTTAGAAATTTATAAACCAAATGATATGAATGATGATTTTTTTTCCTTTCTTTTCAATATAATTTGTAATGTAATTTAAAATAAAGTTTAATATATTTATAATTAGAATATTATTTTTATTGATTGTGTTATTATTTTCAAAATATTTTAAAATATTAATTTAATTTAATATAATTAAAAATTTATTTTCATAATTAATGATTTTATATGTTAAATAATATTTAAATTTTTTATATTTTCAATTATTTGAGTTTAGAAATCAATATGGCCAAATTCATGTAATTATCAAAATCTACAATGATCCCAATTATATTTAACCATATCTGTCAGTATTTTAATATTTTTAAAAAATTAATCAAATGCCGTCATTAAGCTATCAATTTATCCATCGTATGTTCATTTGATTGAAAGATGTCATAAATCCTCCAATTCAATCCAATGTATTCATCATTAATGCTATGCCATATGTTATCAATATCCAAGGAATGCATTTTCTATGATGTTTAAATGAATTTTAATCAAGGACACCAAATATGTCGCATTTTCATTTTTAACTTTTGATTTGGAGTTCAAAATGACACAAATGCAACACCTACGTTAAACTAGCTCAATATTCTATATTGTGACAAAATTTAAGACCGAAATAGCTATGAGAAAGCCTCCAAGTAATCATCCGTAATTTCTGATTTAGAGCTCAAAATAACATGAGTCCAACGCCCATGTTAAACTAGCACAATTTTCCATATCATGACAAAATTATAGACTGAAAGAGTTACAAAAAAGCCTCCAAGTAATCCAATGTATCCCAAATTGCGTGATGTCATCCATTATGCTTCATTTATAAGCCTTCACTTAAGGAGCACCAATGACCAATTTAGAATGATCATTTTAAGTGGTCGATCAACTTGACATGTCTGCACTAAATCGTCAGTGACTTTTGATTTAGAGTTCAAAATGACACAAACCAAAGCCCACATTAACCTAGCTCAATTTTCTATATTGTTACAATATTTGAGACTAAAAGAGCTAGGACAAAGCCTCCAAGTATTCCAATATATTCCAAACGGTGTGATGCCATGCATTATGCTTCATTTATAAGCATTTACTCAAGGAGCACCAATGATAAGTTTCGAAAGATCATTTTTTTCCAGCTGATCAACTTTACATGTTTAACTTTTGATTTAGAGTTCGAAATGATACAAATCCAACGCCCACATTAAGCTGGCTCAATTTTCTATATTGTGACAACATTTGAGAGTGAAAGAACTACAACAAAGCCTGCAAGTAATCCAACGTATCCCAAATTGCGTGATGCCATGCATTATGCTTCATTTATATGCCTTTACTCAAGGAGCACCAATGATCAGTTTAAAATGATTATTTTTAACTGGCCGATCAACTTGACATTTCCATACTAAAATCGTCCACAGCTTTTGATTTAGAGTTTAAGATGACAGGAATCCAACACCCACGTTAAGCTAGCTCAATTATCTATATTGTGACTGCATTTGAGATTGAAAGAACTACGAAAAAGCCTCCAACTAATCCAATGTATCCCAAACTGCGTGATGCCATGCATTATGATTAATTTATAACCCTTTACTCAAGGAGCACCAATGATAAGTTTAGAATAATAATTTTAAATGGCTGATCAACTTGAGATGTCCACACTACATCATCCGGTTTTATTATTTAGAGTTTAAAATGACAAGAATCCAACGCCCACTTCAGTTAGCTTAATTTTATATATTGTTACAAGATTTAAAACCAAAATATCTATGATAAAGCCTTCAAGTAATCTAATCCATCGAAAATTGTGTGATGCCATTTATTATACTTTATTTATAAGCCTTTACTCATGTAGCATCAATGATCAGTTTAGATTGATTATTTTAACTTACTGATCAACTTGACTTGTAGGCAATAAATCGTCTGTAACTTTTGATTTAGAGTTCAGAATGACATGAGTCCAACGCCACATTAAGCTAGATCAATTTTCCATATTGTGACAACATTTGAAACTGATAGAGCTACAATAAAACCTCCAAGTAATTCAATGTATCATAAACGGCGTGATGTCAGACATTATGCTTCATTTATAAGCCTTTTCTCAAGGAGCATAAATGATCAGTTTAGAATGATCAGTTAAGCTAGCTGATCGACTTACATGTCCACACTAAATCATCTTTAAGTTTTTATTTAGAGCTCAAAATGACATAAATCCAACGCCCACGTTAAGCTAGCCGAATTTTCCGTATTGCGACAACATTTGTGACTGAAAGAGCTACGATAAAACCTCCAAGTAATCCGATGTATTCTAAACTGCGTGATGCTATGCATTATACCTCATTTAAAACCCTTTACTCAAAGAGCACCAATGATCAATTTAGAATGATCATTTTAAATGGCCGATCAACTAGACATGTCCACCCTTAATTGTCCGTAACTTTTGATTTAGAGTTCAGAATGACACGAATCGAACGCCACGTTAAGCTACCTCAATTTTTTATATCGTGAAATAATTTAAGACCGAAATAGCTACGAAAAACGCTCCATGTAATCTAATCTATCCCAAACTGCGATGTCATGCATTATGCTTTATTTATAAATCTTTAACTAGGAGCACCAATGATCAGTTTAGAATGATCATTTTAACTAGCTAATCAACTTGACATGTTTACACTAAATCGACTTTAACTTTTCATTTAGAGCTCAAAATGACATTAATCTAACACCCACGTTAAGCTAGCTCAATTTTATATATTGTGACAACATTTGAGAATAAAAGAGCTACGACAAAGCCTCCAAGTAATCCAATGTATCCCAAAATGCGTGACGCCATGCATTATGCTTCATTTATAAGCCCTTAATAAAGGAGCACCAATGATAAGTTTAGAATTATCATTTTAACAGGCCAATCAACTTGTTATGTTTGCACTAAATCATCCATACTTTTGATTTAGATTTCAAAATGACACGAATCCAACACCCACATTAAGCTTGCTCAATTTTTTCTATTGTAACAAAATTTAAGATCAAAATAGCTACAACAAAGCCTAAAAGTAATCCAATCTATCCCAAACTGCATGATTTTATGCATTATGCTTCATTTATACGCCCTTACTCAATGAGCACGAATGATCATTTTAACTAGCTGATCAACTTGACATGTCCACACAAAATCATCTTTAACTTTTGATTTATAGTTCAAAATGACATGAATCCAACGTCCATGTTAAACTAGCTCAATTTTCGATATTGTGAGAATATTGGAGACTGAAAGAGCTACGACAAAGTCTCTAAGTAATCCAATGTATTCCAAACTGCGTGATGTCATGCATTATGCTTCATTCATAAGCTTTACTCAAGGAGTACCAACGGTCAATTTAGAATGATCATTTTAACTGACCAATAAACTACACATGTCTTCACTAAATCGTCCGTAACTTTTGATCTAGAGTTCAGAATGACAAGAATCCAAAGCCACGTTAAGCTAGCGCAGATTTCCATATTGTGACAACATTTGAGACTCAATGACCTACAACAAAGGCTCCAAGTAATCCAATGTATTTCAAACTGCGTTATGCCATGCATTATGCTTCATTTCTAAGCCTTTACCCAAGTAGCAGCAATGATTAGTTTAGGATGATCATTTTAACTAGCTGATCAACTTGACATTTCCGCACTAAATCGACCGTAACTTTTGATAGTTCAGAATGACACAAATCAAACGCCCACCTTAAGTTGGCTCAATTTTGTATATTGTGACAATATTTGAGACTAAAAGATCTATGAAAAACCCACCAAGTAATCCAATGTATCCCAAACTACGTGATGCCATGCCTTATTTTTCATTTATAAGCCTTTATTCAAGGAGCACAAATGATTAGTTTAGAATTATCATATTAACTAGCTGATAATCTTAATATTTCCGCACTAAACCGTCTTTTAACTTTTCATTTAGAGCTCAAAATTACATGAGTCCAACGCCCACGTTACGCTAGCTCAATTTTCCATATTTTGACAATATTTGATACTGAAAGAGCAACTATAAAGCCTCTAATTACTTCAATGTATCCCAATCTGCGTGATGCCATGCGTTACTCTTCATTTATAAGCCTTTACTCAAGGAGCACCAGTGATCATTTTAACTGGCCGATCAACTTGACATTTCCGCACTCAATCGTCTATAACTTGTGATTTAGAGTTTAGAATGACATGAATCCAACGCCCACCTTAAGCTAGCTCAATTTACTATATTGTGACAACATTTGAGACTGATAGCAATACGAAAGGGCTTCCAAGTAGTCCAATCTATCCCAAACTTCATGATGCTATGCATTATTGTTCATTTTTAAGCCCTTACTCAAGGAGCACAGCTGATTAGTTTAAAATGATCATTTTAACTTGCTAATCAACTTGACATGTCCAAACTAAATCGTCTTTAACTTTTGATTTAGAGCTCAAAATGACATCAGTCCAATGCCCATGTTACACTAGCTCAATTTTCCTTATTGTGACTATATTTGAGACTGAAAGAGCTACTACAAAGCCTCCAAGTAATCTAATGTATTCCATACTGCGTGATGTCATGCGTTACTTTTCATTTATAAGCCTTTACTAAAGGAGCACAACCGATCATTTTAGAATGATCATTTTAACTATCCGATCAACTTGACATCTCTGCACTAAATCGTGTTTAACTTATGATTTAGATCTCAAAATGATATGAGTCAAACGCCCACTTACGCTAGCTCAATTTTGCATATTGTGACAACATTTGAGACTGAAGAGCTACTAAAAAGCCTCCAAGTAATCCAGTGTATCCTAAACAGCGTGATGCCATGCTTTACTCTTCATTTATTTGCCTTTACTCAAGTAGCACCAATGATTAGTTTAGAATTATCATATTAATAAGCTGACAAACTTGAAATTTACACATTAAATCGTCTTTTAACTTTGATTTTTAGCTCAAAATGACATGAGTCCAGCGCCCACGTTATGATAGCTCAATTTTTTATATTGTGAAAACATTGAGACTTAAAGAGCTACTTCAAAGCCTCCAAGTAATCCAATATATCCCAAACTGCATGATGCCATGAATTATTCTTCATTTATAAGCCTTTCCTCAAGGAGCACCAATGATCAGCTTCGAATGATCATATTAATTGGCCGATCAACTTGACATGTCTGCACTAAATTTTCTGTAGCTTTTGATTTAGAGTTTAGAATGACACGAATCCAACGACCATGTTAGCCTAGCTCAATTTTCTATATTGTGACAATATTTGAGATTGAAAGAGTTATGAAAAAGCCTCCAAGTAATCCAATGTATCCCAAACTACGTGATGCCATGTATTATTCTTCATTTATAAGCCTTTACTCAAGGAGCACCAATGAGTAGTTTAGAATTATCATATTAACTAGCTGATAAAATTTACATTTCTGCACTAAATCGTCTTTTAACTTTTGATTTAGAGCTCAAAATGACATGAGTCCAATGCCCATGTTACGCTAGCTCAATTTTCCATATTTTTACAGCATTTGAGACTGAAAGAGCTACTACAAAGCCTCCAAGTAATCCAATGTATCCCCAACTGCGTGATGCCATGCGTTACTTTTCATTTATAAGCCTTTACTCAAGGAGCACCAATGATCAGTTTGGAATGATGATTTTAACTAGCCGATCAACTTGACATCTCCACACTAAATCGTCTTTAACTTTTGTTTTAGAGCCAAAAAAACAGGAGTCAAATGCCCACGTTATGCTAGCTCAATTTTTCATATTGTGACAACATTTGACACTGAAAGAGCTACTACAAAGCCTCCATGTAATCCAATATATCCCAAACTGCGTGATGCAATGCGTTATTCTTCATTTATAAGCTTTTACAAAAGGAGCACCAACGATCAGTTTAGAATGATCATTTTAACTGGCCGATCAACTTGACATGTATACAATAAATCGTCTTTACATTTGATTTAGAGCTCAAAAGTAATGAATCCAATGCCCACATTATTCTAGCTTAATTTTCAATATTGTGATAATATTTGAAAATGAAAGAGCTATGAAAAAGACTTCAAGTAATCCAATGTATCCTAAACTTTGTGATGCCATGGGTTATACTCCATTTATAAGCCTTTAATCAAGGAGCACCAATGATCAATTTAGAATGAACATTTTAACTAGCTAATAACTTGACATGTCCGCACTAAATCGTCTTTAACTTTTGATTTAGAGCTCAAAATGAAATGAGTCCAACGCCCACGTTACACTAGCTCAAATTTCCATATTGTTAGAACATTTGAGACTAAAAGAGCCAATACAAAGCATCCATGTAATCCAATGTATCCCAAACTCCGTGTTGCCATGCATTACTCTTCATTTATAAGCGTTTACTCAACTAGCACCAATGATCAGTTTCGAATGATCATTTTAACTGGCCGATCATGTTGACATGTCCGCACTAAATCGTCTATAAATTGTGATTTAGAGTTTGGAATGACACGAATAATACGCCCACCTAAAACTAGCTCAATTTTCTATATTGTGACAACATTTGAGACTGAAAGAGATATGAAAAAGCCTTCAAGTAATGCAATTTATCCCAAACTGCATGATGCTATGCAATAATCTTCATTTATAATCCTTTACTCAAGGACCACCAATTATTACATCAGAATTATCATATTAACTAGCTAATAAACTTTACATGTCCACATTAAATCATCTTTTAACCTTTGATTTAGAGCTCAAAATGCCATAAGTCCAACTCCCACGTTATGCTAGCTCAATTTTCCATATTGTGACAACATTTGAGACTGAAAGAGCTACTACAAAGCATTCAAGTAATCGAATGTGTCCCAAACTGCATGATGCCATGCATTACTTTTCATTTATAAGACTTTACTCAAGGAGCACCAGCGATCAATTTAGAATGATCATTTTAACTGGCCGATCAACTTGAAATATCCACACTGAATCGTCCGTAACTTGTGATTTAGAGTTCAGAATGAGACGAATCCAACGCCCACCTTATGCTAGCCCAATTTGCTATATTGTGACAACATTTAAGACAGAAAGCGATACGTGATGCCATGCATTATTATTCATTTAAAAGCCTTTACTCAAGTCGCACCAATGATTAGTTTAAAATTATCATATTAACTAGCTGATAAACTTTACATGTCCGCACTAAATCTTCTTTTAACTTTTGATTTAGAGATCAAAATGACATGAATCAAACGCCCACGTTAAGCTAGCTCAATTTTCCATATTGTGACAACTTTTGACGCTGAAAGAGCTACAACAATGCCTCCAAGTAATCCAATGAATCCCAAACTGGGTGATGCCATGCATTATGCTTCATTTATAAGCCTTTACTCAAGGAGCACCAGCGATCAGTTTAGAATAATCATTTTAACTGGCGAACCAACTTGACCTGTCCGTACTATATTGTCCATAAATTTTGATTTAGAGTTTAGAATGACACAAATCCAACGCCCATGCTAAGCTAGCTTAGTTTTCTATATTTTGACAACATTTGAGGCTGAAAGTGTTCGACAAAGCCTCAAAGTAATCCAATTAATCCAAAAGTGCGTGATGCTATGTGTTATGCTTCATTTATAAGCCTTTACTCAAGGAGCACCAACGATCAGTTTAGAATGATCATTTTAATTGGCCGATCAACTTGAAATATCTGCACTAAATCGTCCTTAACTTTTGATTTCGAGTTCAGAATGATACAAATCCATTGCCCATGTTAAGCTAGTTTATTTTCCATAGTGTGACAACATTCGAGACTGAATGAGCTACGAAAAAGCCTCCAAGTAATCCAATATATCCCGAATTGCGTGAAGCCATGCATTATACTTCATTTATAAGCATTTACTCAAGGAGCACCAAATGATCAGCTGTTTCCATATGTGACAACATTTGAAATGAGCTATAAATCAAACGCCTTCAAGTAATCCAATGTATCCAAAACTGCGTGGTGGCATGCATTATACTTCATTTATAAGCCTTTACTAAAGGAGCACCAATGATCACTTCAGAATGATCATTTTAACTCGCCGATCAACTTGACATGTCCACACTATATCCTCCGTAAACTTTTGATTTATAGTTCAAAATGACAGCTCAATTTTCCATATTGTGATAAAATTTGAGACAGAAAGAGCTACAAAAAGCCTTCAAGTAAGTAATTGTATCCCAAACTTCGTGATGCCAAGCATTATGTTTCATTTATAAGCCTTTACTTAAGTAGCACCAATGATCAGTTTGGAATGATCATTTAACTAGCTGATAACTTGACATGTCCACACTAAATCATCTTTTAACTTTTGATTTAGAGATCAAAATGACGTGATTTCAATGCCCACGTAAACCTAGCTCAATTTTCTATATTGTGACAAAATTTAAGACCGAAATGGCTATGACAAAACCTCCAAATAATCCAATCTATCCCAAATTGTGTGATGTCATGCACTATGCTTCATTTATAAGCCTTTACTCAAGGAGCACTAATGATTAGTTTAGAAAGATCATTTTACCTAGCTGATCAACTTCACATGGCCACTTTAATCGTCTTTAACATTGATTTAGAGCTCAAAATGACATCAGTCCAACGCCCACGTTAAGGTAGCTCAATTTGCATATTGTGACAACATCTGAGAAAAAAAGAGCTACTACAAAACCTCCAAGTAATCCAATATATCCCAAACTCCGTGATGCCATGCATTATGCTTCATTTATTATTCAAAGAGAATCAATGATCAATTTAACTAGTGGACACTTGATATGTCTGAACTAAATCGTATGTAACTTTTGATTTAGAGTTCAAATTGACACAAATCTAATTCACACATTAAGCTAGCTAAATTTTACATATTGTCAAAACATTTGAGACTTATAGAGCTAAGAAAAAGCATTCAAGTAATCCAGTGTATCCCGAATTATGTGATTCCATGCATTATGCGTAATTTATAAGACTTTACTCAAAGAGCACCATTTATCAGTTTAGAATGATCATTTTAACTGATCGATAAATTTGACATGTATGCACCAAATCATCCATTACTTTTGATTTAGAGTTAAAAATGACACGAATCCAACACCCACGGTAAGCTAGCTCAATTTTGCATATTGTGTCAACATTTGAGACTAAAAGAGCTACTATAAAGCCTCCAAGCAATCCAATGTATCCCAAATTGTGTGATGCCATGTGTAATGCTTTATCTATAAGCCTTTACTCAAGCAGCACCAATGATCAGTTTAGAATGATCATTTTAATTGGACGATCAACTTGACATATCCGCACTAAATTGTCCATAACTCTTGATTAAGAGTTCACAATGACACGAATCCAACACCCACGTTAATCTAGCTCAATTTTCTATATTGTGAAAAAAAATTGAGATTGAAAGAGCTACAACAAAGCCTCCAAGTAATCCAATGTATCCCAAACTACGTTATGACATGAGTGCAACGCCCATGTTAAGCTAGCTCAATTTTCCATATTGTGACAACATGTGAGACTAAAAGAGATATTACGAAGCCTCCAAGTAATCTAATGTATTCCGAACTGCATGATGCCAAGCATTATGCTTCATTTATAAGCATTTACTCAAGGAGAACCAATGATCAGTTTAGAATGATCATTTTAACTAGATGATCAACTTGACATGTCCGCACTAAATCGTCTTTAACTTTTGATTTAGAGATCACAATCACATGAGTCCAACGTCCACGTCAAGCTAGCTCAATTTTCTATATTGTGACAAAATTAAAAACCGAAATAACTACAACAAAGCCTACAAGTAATCCAATATCCCCCTTACTGTGTGATGTCACGCATTACACTTCATTTATATAGCACCAATGATCAGTTTAAAATGATTATTTTAACTAGTTGATCAACATGACATGCCCACACTAAATCGTCTTTAACTTTTCATTTAGAGATCAAAATGACCTGAGTTCCACACCCACGTCAAGCTAGCTCAGTTTTTTAAATTGTTACTAAATTTAAGACCGAAATAGCTGCGATAAAGCCTCCAAGTAATCCAATCTGTCCTAAAATGCATGATGTCATGCACTTTGCTTCATTTATAAGCCTTTAATCGAAGAGCACCAATGATCAGTTTCGAATGATCATTTTAACTAGCTGATCAACTTCACATGTCCGCACTAAATCATCTTTATCTTTGATTTAGAGCTCAAAATGACATGAGTCCAACACACACGTTAAGCTATCTCAATTTTACACATTTGACAACATTTGTGTCTAAAAGAGCTACTACAAAGCCTCCAAGTAATCCAATGTGTCCCAAACTGCGTGATGCCATGCATTTGTCTTCATTAATAAGGCTTTACTGAAGGAGCATCAATGATCTATTTAGAATGATCTTTTTAAGTCGTCGATCAACTTGACATGTCCGCACTAAATCCTTCGTAACTTTTGATTCATAGTTCAAAATGACACAAATTCAACGCCCACGTTACGCTAGCTAGATTTTCCGTATTGTGACAATATTTGAAATTGAAAGAGCTACAAAAAGCCTCCAAGTAATTAAATATATCCCAAACTGCGTGACAACATGCATTCTATTCATTTATAAGCCTTTACTCAAGGAGCACGAATGATCAATTTAGAATGATCTAACTTTTGATTTAGAGTTCAAAATGATATGAATCAACACCCTTAAGCTAGCTCAATTTTTAATATTGTGACAAAATTTAAGACCAAAGAGCTAAAACCTCTAAGTAATACAATGTATCCCTAACTATGTGATTCCATTCATTATGCTTCGTTTATAAGCCTTTACTTAAGGAGCACCAATGATTGTTTAGAATGATCATTTTAACTGGCCGATCAACTTGACATTTCTGCACTAAATGGTTCATATCGTTTGATTTGGAGTTGAAAATGACACAAATCCAATGCCCATGTTAATCTAGCTCAACTTTCAATAGTGTGACAAAATTTAATTTCCGAAATAGCTACGACAAAGCCTCGAAATAATCCAATCTATCACAAACTGCGTGATGCCATTCATTATGCTTCGTTTATACGCTTTTACTTAAGGAGCACCAATGACAAGTTTATAATGATCATTTTAACAAGCTGATAACCTTGACATGTCTACAGTAAATCGTCTTTAACTTTTGATTAATAGCTCATAATGACATAAGTCCAATGCTCGCGTTAAGTTAGCTCAATTTTCTATATAGTGACAACATTTGAGACTAAAACAGCTACGAAAAAGCCTCCAAGTAATCCAACGAATCAAAAACTGCGTGATGCCATGCATTGTGCTTGATTTGTAAGCCTTTACTCAGGAATCACCATTGATCAGTTAAGAACTATCATTTTAACTGGCTGATAAACTTGACATGTATGCACTAAATTCTCCGTAACTTTTGATTTACAGTTTAAAATGACCGAATCCAACGTTCACATTAACCTAGCATAATTTTCTATACTGTTACAACATTTGAAACTCAAAGAGCTACGACAAAGCCTCCAAGTAATCCAATATATCACAAACTGTGTGATGCCATGCATTATGCTTCATTTATATGCTTTTACTCAAGGAGCACCAATGATCACTTTAGACTGATCATTTTAACAGGCTGCTCAACTTGACATGTTCGCATTAAATCGTTCGTAACATTTAATGTAGTGTTGAGAATAACACGTATCCAACACCCACGTTAAGCTTGCTCGATTTTCAATAATGTGATAACATTTCACAGTGAAAGAGCTATGAAAAACCCTCCAAGTAATCCAATGTATCCCAAACAGCATGATGCCATGCATTATGCTTCATTAATAAAATTTTTTACTTAAGGAGCACCAACGATCGGTTTAGAATGATCATTTTCACTTGCTGATCAACTTGATATGTCCGCACTAAATCTTCCATAACTTTTGATTTATAGTTCAAAATGACACGAATCCAACACCCACGTTAAGCTACCTCAATTTTTCTACATAGCGAGAAAATTTAAGACGGAAATAGCTACGACAAAGTGTACAAGTAATCCAATCTATTCCAAACTGCGAGACGCCATTCATTATGCTTCATTTATAAGCCTTTAGTGAAGGAGCACCAATGATAAGTTTAGAATGATCATTTTAACTACCTGATCAGCATGACATGTCCGCAATAAATCTTCTAAAACTTTAAATTTTAGAGTTTATAATGATATGAATCCAACACCTACATTATTGTAGCTCAGTTTTCTATATTGTTACAGCATTTGAGACTGAAGTGCTACGAAAAATCCTCCAAGTAATCCAATGTATCCCAAACTGCGAGATGCCATGCATTATGCTTCATTTATAAGCGTTTACTTAAAGAGCACCATTGATCAGTTTTGAATAGTCATTTTAACTGTCCGATCAACTTGACATTCCCGCACTAAATCGTGCGAAAATTTTTATTTAGAGTATTAAATGACAAGAATCCAAAACCAACGTTAAGCTAACTCAATTTTCCGTAATGTGGCAACAATTGTGAGTGGAAGAGCTATGAAAAACCCTCCATGTAATCCATTGTATCCCTAACTGCGTGATGCCAAGCATTATACTTCATTTATAGGCATTTACTTAAGGAGCACCAATGATTAGCTTTGAATGATCAATTCAACTAGCCGATCAACTTGACATGTCAATAGTAAATTGTTTGTAACTTTTGATTTAGAATTTTGAATTACACGAATCCAATGCATACGTTAAGCTAGCTCAGTTTCCTCTATTGTGTCAACATTTGATTCTTAAAGAGCTACGACAAAGCCTCCACATAAACCAATCTATCATAAACTCCGTGATGCCACTCATTATGCTTCGTTTATATGCTTTTACTTAAGGAGCACGAATGACCAGTTTACAATGATCATTTTAGCTAGGTGATAACCTTGACATGTCTACACTAAATCTTCTTTGAGTTTTGATTTAGAGCTCATAATGACATAAGTCCAACACCCGCATTAAGCTACTTCAATTTTCCTTATTGTGAAAACATTTGAGACTAAAACGGCTACGAAAAAGCCTCCAAGTAATCCAACGAATCCCAAACTGCCTGATGCCATGCATTATGCTTGATTTGTAAGCCTTTACTCAAGTAGCACCATTGATCAGTTTAGAACTAAATTTTAACTCCCTGATAAACTTGATATGTCAGCACTAAATTTTATGTACCTTTTGATTTATAGTTCACAACGACACGAATCCAACGCCCACGTTAACCTAGCAGAATTTTCTATATGATGACAACATTTGAGACTCAAAGAGTTACGACAAAGCCTCCAAGTAATCCAATATATCCCAAACTGCGTGATGCCATGCATTATGCTTCATTTATAAGCCTTTACTAAAGGAGCACCAATGATCAATTTAGACTGATAATTTTAACAGGCTGATCAACTTGACATGTTCGCACTAAATCGTTTGTAACTTTTAATGTATTGTGTAGAATAACACTAATCCAACGCCAACGTTAATCTAGCTCAATTTTCCATACCATGAAAACATTTCAGAGTGAAAGAGATATGAAAAACCCTCCCAGTAATCCAATGTATCCAAAACATCGTGATGCCATCCATTATGCTTCATTTATAAGCCTTTATTCAAGGAGCACCAATGATTAGTTTAGAATGATCATTTTAACTTCCCGATCAACTTGATATGTCTACATTATTTCGTCTGTAACTTTTGATTTAGAGTTCAAAATGACACAAATCACCCTCCCATGTTAAGCTAATTCAATTTTCTATTTAGCGAGAAAATTTAAGATGGAAATAGCTACGACAAAGCGTCCAAGTAATCCAATCTATTCCAAATAGCGAGATGCCATTCATTATGCTTCATTTATAAGCCATTACTGAAGGATAACCAATGATAAGTTTAGAATGATCATTTTAACTAGCTGATAAACTTGACAAGCCCGCACTAAATCCTCTGAACCTTTAAATTTTAGAGTTCATAATGATACGAATCCAACGCCTACTTTATGCAAGCTCAATTTTCTCTATTGTGACAACATTCGAGACTGAAGTGCTACGAAAAAGCCTCCAAGTAATCCAATGTATCCCAAACTGCGTGATGCCATGCATTATGCTTCATTTATAATCTTTTGCTTAAAGAACACCATTGATCAGTTTTGTATAATCATTTTAACTGGCCGATCAACTTGACATGTCCGCACTAAATCGTGCTTCAATTTTTATTTAAAGTACAGAATGACATGAATCCAACACCCACGTTAAGCTAACTCAATTTTCCATAATGTGGCAAAAATTGTGAGTGGAAGAGCTATGAAAAACCCTCCATGTAATCCAATGTAACCCTAACTGCGTGATGCCATGCATTATATTTCATTTATAAGCCTTTACTTAAGGAGCACCAATGATTTGTTTTGAATGATCAATTCAACCATCCGATCAACTTGACATGTCAACACTAAATTGTCCGTAATTTTTGATTTAGAGTTCCAAATTACACGAATCCAATGTATACGTTAAGCTAGCTCAGTTTCCTATATTGTGACAACATTTGAGACTTAAAGAGGTACGACAAAGCCTCCAAATAATCCGATCTATCACAAACTGCGTGATGCCATTCATTATGCTTCATTTATATGCTTTTACTTAATGAGCACCAATGATCAGTTTACAGTGATAATTTTAACTAGCTGATAACCTTTATATGTCTACCCTAAATCGTCTTTGGCTTTTGATTTAGAGCTCATAATGACATAAGTCCAAGGCCCGTGTTAAGCTAGCTCAATTTTACTTGAGAACATTTGAGATTAAAACAGCTACGAAAAAGCCTCCAAGTAATCCAACGATTCCCAAACTGCCTGATGTCATACATTATGATTGATTTGTAAGCCTTTACTCAAGGAGCACCATTGATTAGTTTAGAACTATCATTTTAACTTGCTGATAAACTTGACATGTCTGCACTAAATCTTCCGTAATTTTGATTTATAGTTCAGAATGACACGAATCTAACGCCCACGTTAACCTAGCATAATTTTCTATATTGTTACAATGTTTGAGACTCAAGGAGCTACGACAAAGCCTCAAAAGTAATCCAATTTATCCCAAACTGCGTGATGCCATGCATTATGATTCATGTATAAGCCTTTACTCAAGTAGCACTAATGATCAGTTTAGAATGATCATTTTAACTTGCCGATCAACTTGATATGTCCGCACTAAATAGTCCGTAAGTTTTGATTTAGTGTTCAAAATGAAACGAATCCAACCCCCACGTTAAGCTAGGTCAAATTTCTATATAGCAAGAAAATTTTAGAAGGAAACAGCTACGACAAAGCCTTCAAGAAATCCAATCTATTCCAAACTGTGAGATATCATGCATTATGCTTTATTTATAAGCCTTTACTCAAGGAGCACCAATGATAAATTTAGAATAATCATTTTAACTAGCTGATCAACTTGACATGTACGCACTAAATCGTCTGAAACTTTAAATTTTATAGTTTATAAGGACACCACAACACCTACTTTATGCTATCTCAATTTTCTATATTGTGACAACGTTTGAGACTGAACTGCTACGAAAAAGGCTCCAAGTAATCCAATGTATCCCAAACTGCGTGATTCCATTCATTATGCTTCTTTAATAAGCATTTACTTAAGGAGCACCAATGATTGTTTAGAATGATCTAAATTGTCTGAAACTTTTAATTTTAGAGTTCATAATGATACGAATCCAACACCTACTTCATGCTAGCTCAATTTTCTATATTGTTACAGCATTTGAGACTGAAGTGCTACGAAAAAGCCTCCAAGTAATCCAATGTATCCCAAATTGCGAGATGCCATGCATTATGCTTCATTTATAAGCCTTTACTTAAAGAGCACCATTGATCAGTTTTGAATGGTCATTTTAACTGGCCGATCAACTTGACATTCCCGCACTAAATCGTGCGTAAATTTTATTTAGCGTACAAAATGACAAGAATCCAACACCAACGTTAAGGTAACTTAATTTTCCGTAATGTGGCAAAAATTGTGAGAGGAAGAGCTATGCAAAACCCTCCATGTAATCCATTGTATCCCTAACTGCGTGATGCCAAGCATTATACTTCATTTATAGGCATTTGATTACGGAGCTGCAATGATTAGCTTTGAATGATCAATTCAACTACCCGATCAACTTGACATGGCAACAGTAAATTGTCCGTAACTTTTGATTTAGAATTCTGAATTACACGAATCCAATGCATACGTTAAGCTAGCTTAGTTTCCTATATTATGTCAACATTTGAGACTTAAAGAGCTACGACAAAGCCTCCAAATAATCGAATCTATCATAAACTTTGTGATGCCATTAATTATGCTTCATTTATATGCTTTTACTTAAGGAGCACGAATGAGCAGTTTATAATGATAATTTTACCTAGCTGATAACCTTGACATGTCTACACTAAATCGTCTTTGAATTTTGATTTAGAGCTCATAATGACATAAGTCCAACGCCCGAATTAAGCTAGTTCAATTTTCCTTATTGTGACAACATTTGAGACTAAAACGGCTACGAAAAAGCCTCCAAGTAATCCAACGAATCCCAAACTGCCTGATGCCATGTATTATGCTTGATTTGTAAGCCTTTACTCAAGTAGCCCCATTGATCAGTTTAGAACTAAATTTTAACTCGCTGATAAACTTGACATGTCTGCACTAAATCTTACGTAACTTTTGATTTATAGTTCAGAATGACACGAATCCAACGCCCATGTTAACCTAGCAGAATTTTCTATTTTGTTAAAATATTTGAGACTCAAAGAGCTACGATAAAGCCTCAATTTTCCAACACCCATGTTAAGCTAACTCAATTTTCCATAATGTGGCAACAATTGTGAGTGGAAGAGCTATGAAAAACCCTCATGTAATCCAATGTAACCCTAACTGCGTGATGCCATGCATTATACTTCATTTATTAGGCTTTACTTAAGGAGCACCAATGATTAGTTTTGAATGATCAATTCAACTATCTGATCAACTTGACATGTCAACACTAAATTGTCCGTAATTTTTGATTTAGAGTTCAGAATTACACGAACCCAATGCATACGTTAAGCTAGCTCAGTTTCCTATATTGTGACAACATTTGAGACTTAAAGAGCTACGAAAAAGCCTCCAAATAATCCAATCTATCACAAACTGCGTGATGCCATTCATTATGCTTCATTTATATGCTTTTACTTAATGAGCACCATTGATCAGTTTACAATGATCATTTTAACTAGCCGATAACCTTCACATGTCTACACTAAATCATCTTTGACTTTTGATTTAGAGCTCATAATGACATAAGTCCAACGCCCGCGTTAAGCTAGCTCAATTTTACTTATTGTGACAACATTTGAGACTAAAACAGCTACGAAAAAGCCTCCAAATAATCCAACGATTCCCAAACTGCCTGATGCCATGCATTATGATTGATTTGTAAGCCTTTACTCAAGGAGCACCATTGATCAGTGTAAAACTATCATTTTAACAAGCTGGTAAACTTGACATGTCTGCACTAAATCTTCCGTAACTTTTGATTTATAGTTCAGAATGACACGAATCCAACACCCACGTTAACCTAGCAGAATTTTCTATTTTGTTAAAATATTTGAGACTCAAAGAGCTACGACAAAGCCTCAAAGTAATCCAATATATCCAAAACTGCGTGATGCCATGCATTATGGTTCATTTATAAGTCTTTACTTAAGTAGCACCAATGATTAGTTTCGAATTATCATTTTAACTTGCCGATCAACTTGATATGTCCGCACTAAATCATCCGTCAGTTTTGATTTAGAGTTCAAAATGAAACGAATTCAACCCCCACGTTAAGCTAGCTCAATTTTCTATATAGCGAGAAAATTTTAGATGGAAACAGCTACGACAAAGCCTTCAAGAAATCCAATCTATTCCAAATTGTGAGATACCATGCATTATGCTTCGTTTATAAGCCTTTACTCAAGGAGCACCAATGATAACGTTAGAATGATCATTTTAACTAGCTGACCAACTTGACATGTACGCACTAAATCGTCTGAAACTTTAAATTTTAGAGTTTATAATGACACCACAACACCTACATTACCTACATTATGCTGTCTCAATTTTCTATATTGTGACAACATTCGAGACTGAAGTGCTACGAAAAAGGCTCCAAGTAATCCAATGTATCCCAAACTGCGTGATCTCATGCATTATGCTTCATTTATAAGCCTTTACTTAAAGAGCACCATTGATCAGTTTTGAATAATAATTTTAACTGCACGATCAACTTGACATGTCCGCACTAAATCGTGCATAAAGTTTTTATTTAGAGTTCAAAATGACACGAATCCAACGCCCACGTTAAGCTAGCTCAATTTTACACAATGTGACAACAATTGTGAGTGTAAGAGCTATGAAAAACCCTCCATGTAATCCAATGTATCCCTAACTGCATGATGCCGTGAATTATACTTCATTTATAAGCCTTTACTAAAGGAGCAGCAATAATAAGTTTAGAATGATCAATTCAACTAGCTGATCAACATGATATGTCAAAACAAAATTTTCTGTAACTTTTGATTAAGAGTTCAGAATTACACGAATCCAATGTGTACGTTAAACTAGCTCAGTTTCCTATGTTGTGTCAACATTTGAGACTTAAAGAGCTACGACAAAGCCACAAAGATATCTAATGTATCCCAAACTGCGTGATGCCATGCATTACGCTTCATTTATAAGCTTTTACTTAAGGAGCACCAATGATCAGTTTAGAATGATCATTTTAACTAGCTAATAACCTTGACATGTCTACACTAAATCGTCTTTTACTTTTGATTTAAAGATCATAATGACATGAGTCCAACGCCCGCGTTAAGCTAATTCAATTTTCTATATTGTGACATCATTTAAGACTAAAACAGCTACGAAAAAGCCTCCAACTAATCCAATGTATCCCAAACTTCGTGATTCCATGCATTATGCTTGATTTGTAAGCCTTTACTCAAGCAGCACCAATGAACAGTTTAGAACTATCATTTTAACTGGCTGATAAACTTGATATGTCTGCTCTAAATTCTCCGTAACTGTTGATTTATAGTTCAGAATGACACGAAACCAACACCCACGTTAACCTAGCACAATATTCTATGTTGTAGCAACATTTGAGACTCAAAGAGCTACAACAAAGCATCCAAGTAATCCAATATGTCCCAAACAGCGTGATGCCATGCATTATGCTTCATTTATAAGCCTTTATTCAAGGAGCACCAATGATCAGTTTAGAATGATCATTTTAACTTGCCGATCAACTTGATATGTCTGCACTAAATCGTCAGTAACTTTTGATTTATAGTTCAAAATGACACGAATCACACTCTCATGTTAAGCTAGCTTAATTTTCTATATAGCAAGAAAATTTAAGATGGAAATAGCAACGACAAAGCCTCTAAGTAATCCAATCTATTCCAAACTATGAGATGCCATTCATTATGCTTCATTTATAGGCCTTTACTAAAGGAGCATCAATGATAAATTTAGAATGATAACTAGCTTATCAACTTAACATGTCTGCACTATATCATTTGAAACTTTAAATTTTAGAGCTCATAATGATACGAATCCAACGCCTACTTTATGCAAGCTCAATTTTCTCTATTGTGACAACATTTGAGACTGAAGTGCTACGAAAATGCCTCCAAGCAATCATTTTAACTGGCCGATCAACTTGGCATGTCCGCACTAAATCGTGTGTAAATTTTTATTTAGAGTTCAAAATGACACGAATCCAACGCCCACGTTAAGCTAGCTCAATTTTCAATAATGTGACAACAATTGTGAGTGGAAGAGCTATGAAAAACCCTCCGAATAATCCAATGTATCCCTACCTGTCTGATGCCATGCATTACACTTCATTTATAAGCCTTTACTTAAGGAGCACCAATGATCAGTTTAGAGCCATCAATTCAACTAGGCGATCAACTTGACATGTCAACACGAAATTGTCCGTCACTTTTGATTTAGAGTTTAGAATTCCACGAATCCAATGCATACTTTAAGCTAGTTCAGTTTCCTATATTGTGACAACATTTGAGACTAAAACAGCTACGAAAAATCATCCAAGTAATCCAACAGATCCCAAACTGCCTGATGCCATGCATTATGCTTGATTTGTAAGCCATTACTCAAGGAGCACCATTGATCAGTTTAGAACTATCATTTTAACTGGCTGATAAACTTGACATGTTTGCACAAAATCTTCCGTCCCTTTTGATTTATAGTTCAGAATGACACGAATCCAACACACACGTTAACCTAGCAGAATTTTCTATATTATGACAACATTTGATACTCAATGAGCTACGACAAAACCTCCAAGCAATCCAATATTTCCCAAACTACGTGATGCCATGCATTATGCTTCATTTATAAGCCTTTACTCAATGAGCACCAATGATCAGCTTAGACTGATAATTTTAATAGGCAGATCAACTTGACAAGTTTGCATTAAATTGTTCGTAACTTTTAATGTAGTGTTGAGAATAACATGAATCCAACGCCCATGTTAACCTAGCTCAATTTTCCATACTGTGAAAACATTTCAGACTGAAAGAGCTATGAAAAACCCTCCAAGTAATCCAATGTATCTCAAACAGCGTGAGTACATGCATTATGCTTCATTTATAGGCCTTTATTCAAGGAGCACCAATGATCAGTTTGGAATGATCATTTTAACTTGCCAATCAACTTGATATGTCTTCAATAAATCATCTATAACTTTTGATTTAGAGTTCAAAAAGACACGAATCACACTACCACGTTAAGGTAGCTCAATTTTCTATGTAGCGAGAAACTTTAAGATGGAAATAGCTACGACAATGCCTCCAAATAATCCAATCTATTCCAAACTGCGAGATGCCATTCATTATGCTTCATTTATAAGCCTTTAGTGAAGGAGCACCAATGATAAGTTTAGAATGATCATTTAAACTAGCTGATCAACTTGACATGTCCGCACTAAATCGTCTAAAACTTTATATTCTAGAGTTCATATTTATATGAATCCAACGCCTACTTTATGCTAGCTCAATTTTCTATATTGTTACAACATTTGAGATGAAGTGCTATGAAAAAGCCTCCAAGTAATCCAATGTTTCCCAAACTGCGTGATGCCATGCATTATGCTTCATTTATAAGCCTTTACTTAAAGAGCACCATTGATCAATTTTGAATAATCATTTTAACTGGCCGATCAACTTGACATGTCCACACTAAATCGTGCGTAAATTTTTATTTAGAGTTCAAAATGACACGAATCCAACGCCCATGTTAAACTAGCTCCATTTTCCATAATGTGACAACAATTGTGAGTGAAAGAGCTATGAAAAACCCTCCATGTAATCCAATATATCCCAAACTGCGTGATGCCATGCATTATGCTTCATTTATAAGCTTTTACTTGTGGAGCACCAATGATCAGTTTAGAATAATCATTTTAACTAGCTGATAACCTTGACATGTCTACACTAAATCGTTTTTAACTTTTGATTTAGACCTCATAATGACATGAGCCCAACGCCCGCATTAAGCTAGCTCAATTTTCCATATTGTGACAACATTTGAGACTAAAACAGCTACGAAAAAGCCTCCAAGTAATCCAATGTATCCCAAACTGCGTGATGTCATGCATTATGCTTCATATATAAGCTTTTACTTAAGGGGCACCAATGATCAGTTTAGAATAATCATTTTAACTAGCTGATAACCTTGACATGTCTACACTAAATCATTTTTAACTTTTGATTTAGAGCTCATAATGACATGAGGCCAACGCCCGCATTAAGCTAGCTCAATTTTCCATATTGTGACAACATTTGAGACTAAAACAGCTATGAAAAAGCCTACAAGTAATCCAATGTATCCCAAACTGCGTGATGCAATGCATTACGCTTGATTTGTAAGCCTTTACTCAAGGAGCACTAATGATAACTTCAGAACTATCATTTTAACTGGCTGATACACTTGACATGTATGCACTAAATTTTCCTTAACTTTTGATTAATAGTTCAGAATGACACGAATCCAACGCCCACGTTAACCTAGCACAATTTTCTATATTGTTACAACAATTCAGACTCAAATAGCTAAGACAAAGCCTCTAAGTAATCCAATATATCCCATACTGTGTGATGCCATGTATTATGCTTCATTTATAAGCCTTTACTCGAATAGCAGCAATGATCAGTTTAAAATGATAATGTGAACTGCCTGATCAAATTTACATATCAACACTAAATCATCGATAACTTTTAATTTAGTGTTGAGAATGACACGAATCCAACGGCCACGTTAAGCTAGCTAAATTTTCCATACTATGAAAACAGTTCAGAGTCAAAGAGCTATGAAAAACCCTCCAAGTAATCCAATGTATCCCAAACTGCGTGATGCCATGCATTATGCTTCATTTATAAGCTTTTACTTAAATAGCACCAAGGATCAGTTTAGAATGATCATTTTAACTAGCTGATAATCGTGACATGTCTACACTAAATCGTTTTTAACTTTTGATTTAGAGCTCATAATGACATGAGTCCAACGCCCGCATTAAGCTATCTCAATTTTCCATATTGTGACAACATTTGAGACTAAAAAACTACGAAAAAGCCTCCAAGTAATCCAATGTACCCCAAACTGCGTGATACCATGCATTATGCTTGATTTGTAAGCCTTTACTCACGGAGCACCAATGACCAGTTTAGAACTATCATTTTAACTGGCTGATAAACTTGACATGTCTTCACTAAATTCTCCATAACTTTTGATTTATATTTTAGAATTACACGAATCCAATGCTCACGTTAACCAAGCACAATTTTCTATATTGTAACAACATTTAAGACTCAAAGAGCAACGACAAAGACTCCAAGTAATCCAATATATCCCAAACTGCGTGATGCCATGCATTATGCTTCTGTTATAAGCCTTTACTCAAGGAGAACCAATGATTGGCTTAAACTGATCATGTTAACTGGCTGATGAACTTGACATGTCCGCACTAAATCGTCCGTAACTTTTAATTTAGTGTTGAGAACAACACGAATCCAACACCCACGTTTAGCTATCTCCATTTTCCATTCTGTGAAAACATTTCAGAGTGAAAGAGCTATGAAAAACCCTCCAAGTAATCCAATGTATCTCAAACAGCGTGAGTCCATGCATTATGCTTCATTTATTCAAGGAGCACCAATGATCAGTTTGGAATGATCATTTTAACTTGCCGATCAATTTGATATGTCCGCACTAAATCGTCCGTAACTTTTGATTCAGAGTTCAAAATTACACGAATCACACTCCCACGTTAAGCTAGCTCAATTTTCTATATAGCGAGAAAATTTAAGACGGAAGTAGCTATGACAAAGCCTCCAAATAATCCAATCTATTCCAAACTGCGAGATGGCATTCATTATGCTTCAATTCTAAGTCTTTACTGAAGGAGCACCAATGATAAGTTTAGAATGATCATTTTTAATAGCTGATCAACTTGACATGTCCGCACTAAATCGTCTGAAACTTTAAATTTTAGAGTTCATATTAATACGAATCCAACGCCTATTTTATGCTAGCTCAATTTTCTATATTGTTACAACATTTAAGACTGAAGTGCTACGAAAAAGCCTCCAAGTAATTCAATGTTTCCCAAACAGCGTGAGGCCATGCATTATGCTTCATTCATAAGCCTTTACTTAAAGAGCACCATTGATCAGTTTTGAATAATCATTTTAACAGGCCGATCAACTTGACATTTCCGCACTAAATCATGCGTAAATATTTATTTAGAGTTCAAAATGACATGAATCCAACGCCCACGTTAAACTAGCTGCATTTTCCATAATGTGACAACAATTATGAGTGGAAGAGGTATGAAAAACCCTCCATGTAATCCATTGTATCCCTAACTGTGTGATGCCATATATTGTACTTCATTTATAAGCCTTTACTTAAGGAGCACCAATGATCAGTTTAGAATGATCAATTCAACAAGCCGATCAATTTGACATCTCAACACTAAATTGTCAGTTACTTTTGATTTAGAGTTCATAATTACACGAATCCAATGCGTACGTTAATCTAGCTTAGTTTCCTATATAGTGACAACATTTGAGACTTAAAGAGCTACGACAAAGCCTCCAAGTAATCCAATGTATCCCAAACTGTGTGATGCCATGCATTATGCTTCATCTATAAGCTTTTACTTAATGTGCACCAACAATCAGTTTAGAATGATCATTTTAACTAGCCGATAAACTTGACATTTTCTCACTAAATCGTCTACAATTTTTGATATAGAGTTCAAAATGACACAAATCCAATGCCTACGTTAATCCTTCTCAATTTTCTATATTATGTCCAAATTTAAGTCCGAAATAGCTTCTACAAAGCCTCTAAGTATCCAATCTATCCCAAACAGCGTGATTCCACACATTATGCTTCATTTCTAAGCCTTTACTGATTATCCCCAATGATCAGTTTAGAATGATCACTTTAACTAGCTCCTCAACTTTGCACGTTCGCACTAAATCGTCTTTACCTTTTAATTCAGAGTTCATAATGACATGGTTCTAATGCCCACATCAAGCTATCTCAATTTTCCATATTGTGACAACATTTGAGACTTAAAGAGCTACGAAAAAGCCTCCAAGGAATCCAGTGTATCCAAAAATGCCATGCATTATGGTTCCTTTGTAAACCTTTATTCAAGGAGCACCAATGATTAATTTAGAATAAATATTTAACAGGCCGATCAACTTGACTTGTGCGCACTAAAACGTTCGTCACCTTTTATTTATAGTTCAGAATGACAGGAATCCAACATCCACGTTAATTTAACTCAATTTTCTATATTGTGACAATAGTTGAGATTGAAAGAGCTACGACAAAGCCTCCAAGTAATCCAAAGTATCCCGAACTACGTGATATCATCCAAGTAATCCAAAGTATCCCGAGCTACGACAAAACCTCCAAGTAATCCAAAGTATCCCAAAGTATCTCAATGAGCACCAGTGATCACGTAAAAATGATCATTTTAACTGACATATCAACTTGACATGTCCACAATAAATCGATTGTAACTTTTGATATAGAGTTCAAAATGACACGAATCCAACACACACGTTAAGGTAGCTCAATTTTTAATATTGTGACAAAATTTTAGACCAAAATAGCAACGAAAATGCTTCCAAGTGATCCAATCTATCCCAAGCTGTGTGATGCCATGCATTATGGTTCATTTATAAACCTTTACTCAAGGGGCAACAATGATCAGTTTAGAATGATCATTTAAATTAGTCGATGAACTTGACCTAAAGCGTTTGTAACTTTTGATTTGGAGTTCAGAATGGTATGAATCCAATGCCCACGTTAAGCTAGCTCAATTTTCTGTATTGTGACAACATTTGATACTAAAAGAGCTATACCAAGCCCTCCAAGTAATCCAATCTATCCCAAACTGCGTTATGCTATGCATTATGCTTCATTTATAAGCCTTTACTTAACAAGTACCAATGATCCCTTTAGAATGATCATTTTAACAAGCTGTTCAACTTGACATGTCCGCACTAAATCGTCTTTAACATTTGATTTAGAGCTCAAAATAACATAAATCCAACACCCACATTAAACTAGCTCAATTTTCCATATTGTTACAACATTTGAGAGTTAAAGAGTTACGAAAAAGCCTCCAACTAATCTAATGCATCCCAAACTGCGTCATGCCATGCGTTATGCTTCTTTTATAAGACTTCACTCAAGGACCAGCAATGATCAGTTTAGAATGATCATTTTACCTGGCCGATGAACTTGACATGTATGCACTAAAGCATCCGCAAATTTCGATTTAATGTTCAGAATGACATGAACCTAGCTCAATTTTCTATATTGTGAACACATTTTAGACTTGAAGAGCTACGAAAAATCATCGAAGTAATCCAATGTATCCCAAACTACGTGATGCCATGGATTATGCTTCATTTATAAGCCTTTACTCAAGGAACACCAATGATCAATTTAGAATGATCATTTTAATTGGCCGATCAACTTGTCATGTCCAAAGTAAATCATCCTTAACTTTTGATTTAGAGTACAAAATGACACGAATCCAACCCCCAAGTTAAGCTTGCTCAATATTCTAAATTGTGAAAAAACTTTAGCACCCAAATAGCTACGAAAAAGCCTCCACGTTTTCAAATCTATCCCAGACTGCGTGATGTCTTACATTATGCTTCATTTATAGGCGTTTACTTGAAGAGCACCATTGATCAGTTTTGAATGATCATTTTAACTGGCCTATCAACTTGACACGTCCGCACTAAATTGTGCGTAACTTTTTATTTAGAGTTGAGAATGACACGAATCCAACGCCCACGTTAAGCTAGCAGAATATTCTATAATGCCACAATAAATGTGTATGAAAGAGCTATGAAAAACCCTCCATGTAATCCAATGTATCCCTAACTGCGTGATGCCATGCATTATGTTTCATTTATAAGCCATTACTGAAGGAGCACCAATGATCAACTTGACATGTCAACACTAAATTGTATGTAACTTTTTATTTAGAGTTCAGAATTACACGAATCCAATGTGTACGTTAAGCTTGCTCAGTTTCCTATATTGTGACAACATTTGAGACTTAAAGAGATACGACAAAGCCTCCAAGTAATCCAATGTATCCCAAACTGCGTGATGCCATGCATTATGCTTCATTTATAAGCTCTTACTTAATGTGCACCAACGATTAGTTTAGAATGGTCATTTTAACTAGCCGATCAACTTGATATGTCCGCACTAAATCATGTACAACTTTTGATATAGAGTTCAAAATGACACAAATCCAACGCCCACGTTAATCCAACTCAATTTTCTATATTATGACAAAAGTTATGTCCAAAATAGCTACTACAAAGCCGTTAAGTATCCAATCTATCCCAAACTGCGTGATGCCACACATTATGCTTCATTTCTATGCCTTTTACTCAAGTATCCCCAATGCTCAGTTTAGAATGATCACTTTAACTAGCTCATCAACTTTACACGTCCGCATTAAATCGTCTTTAACTTTTAATTTAGAGCTCATAATGACATGAGTCCAAAGCCCACATCAAGCTAGCTCAATTTTCCGTATTGTGACAACGTTTGTGACTAAAAGAGCTACGAAAAAGCCTCCAAGTAATCCAGTGTATTCCAAACTGTGTAATGTCATGCATTATGCTTCCTTTGTAAACCTTTACTCAAGGAGCACCAATGATAACTTTAGAATGAATATTTAACTGGCCGATCAACTTGACCTGTGTGCACTAAAACGTTCGTAACTTTTGATTTATAGTTCATAATGACAGGAATCCAACATCCACGTTAAGTTAGCTCAATTTTCTATATTGTGACAATAGTTGAGACTGAAAGAGCTACAACAAAGCCTCCAAGTAATCCAATGTATCCTAAACTGTGTGATGTCATCCCTTATGATTCATTTATAAGGCTTTCCTCAAGGAGCACCAATGATCACGTAAAAATGATCATTTTAACTGGTAGATCAACTTGACATGTCCGCAATAAATCGATTGTAACTTTTCATATAGTGTTCAAAATGACACGAATCCAACGCACATGTTAAGGTAGCTCAATTTTTTATATTGTGACAAAATTTTAGACCAAAATAGCAACAAAAATGCTTCCAAGTGATCCAATCTATCCCAAACTGTGTGATGCCATGAATTATGGTTCATTTATAAGCCTTTTCTCAAGGGGCAACAATGATTATTTTAGAATGATCATTTTAACTATCTCATCAACTTGAAATGTCTGCACTAAATCCTTTTTAACTTTTAATTTAGCGCTCAAAATAACATGAGTCCAACGCGCACATTAAGCTAGCTTAAATTTCTATATTGTGACAAAATTAGAGACTCAAAGAGGTACGAAAACCTAATGTATCCCGAAATAGGTGCAGCCATGGATTATGCTTCATTTATAAGCCTTTAATCAAGGAGCACCAATGATAAGTTTAGAATGATCATTTTAAATGGCCGATCAACTTGACCTAAAGCGTTTGTAACTTTTGATTTGGAGTTCAGAATGGTACGAATCCAATGCCCACATTAAGCTAGCTCAATTTTCTGTATTGTGACAACATTTGATACTGAAAGAGCTATAACAAAGCCGCCAAGTAATCCAATCTATCCCAAACTGCGTTATGCCATGTATTATGCTTCATTTATAAGCCTTTACTCAACGAGCACCAATGATCAATTTAGAATGATCATTTTAACAAGCTGATCAACTTGACATGTCCGCACTAAATTGTCTTTAACATTTAATTTAGAGCTCAAAATAACATAAATCCAACACCGACATTAAACTAGCTCAATTTTCCATATTGTTTCAACATTTGAGAGTTAAAGGGCTACGAAAAAGCCTCCAAGTAATCCAATGCATCCCAAACTGTGTGATGCCATGCGTTACGCTTCATTTATATGACTTCACTCATGGACCACCAATGATCAATTTTGAATGATCATTTTACCTGGCTGATCAACTTGACATGTACGCACTAAAGCATCCACAAATTTTGATTTAATTTTTAGAATGACACGAAGCTAGCTCAATTTTCTATATTGTGACAACATTTGAGACTTGAAGAGCTACGAAAAATTCATCGAAGTAATCCAATGTATCCCAAACTACGTGATGCCATGGATTATGCGTCATTTATAAGCCTTTACTCTAGGAACACCAATGAGGAATTTAGAATGATCATTTTAATTGGCCGATCCACTTGTCATGTCCAAACTAAATCATTCGTAACTTTTGATTTAGAGTCCCAAATGATACGAATCCAACCCCCACGTTAAGCTAGCTCAATATTCAAAATTGTGAAAATATTTAGCACCCAAATAGCTACCAAAAAGTCTCCAAGTCATGAAATCTTTCCAAAACTGTGTGATGCCATGAATTATGCTTCATTTATAGGCCTTTACTTAAAGAGCACCGTTGATCAGTTTTGAATGATCATTTTAACTGGCCTATCAACTTGACATGTCCGTACTATATCATGCGTAACTTTTTATTTAGAGTTCAGAATGGCACGAATCCAACGCCCACGTTAAGCTAACTCCATTTTCCATAATGCGACAATAATTGTGAGTGAAAGAGCTATGAAAAGCCCTCCATGTAATCCAATGTATCCCTACCTGTGTGATGCCATGCATTATGCTTCATTTATAAGCCTTTACTTAAGGAACACCAATGTTCAGTTCAACTAGCCGATATACTTGACATGTCAACACTAAATTTTCTGTAACTTTAGATTTAGAGTTCAGAATTACACGAATTCAATGTGTACGTTAAGCTAGCTTAGTTTCCTATATTGTGACAACATTTGAGACTTAAAGAGCTACGACAACGCCTCCAAGTAATCCATTGTATCCCAAACTGTGTGATGCCATGCATTATGCTTTATTTATAAGCTTTTACTTAATGTGCACCAACGATCTATTTAGAATGATCATTTTAACTAGCCGATCAACTTGACATTTCCCCACTAAATTGTCTACAACTTTTGATATAGAGTTCAAAATAACACAAATCCGACGCCCACATTAATCCAGCTCAATTTTCTCTATTATGACAAATTTTAAGTCCGAAATAGCTACTGCAAAGCCTCAAATTATACAATATATCCCAAACTGCGTGATGCCACACATTATGCTTTATTTCTAAGCCTTTACTCAAGTATCCCCAATGATCACTTTAGAATGATCACTTTAACTAGCTCATCAACTTTACATGTCCGCACTAAATCGTCTTTAACTTTTAATTTAGAGCTCATAATGACATGAGTCCAACACCCACATCAAGCTATCTCAATTTTCCATATTGTGACAACATTTAAGACTAAAAAAGTTACGGAAAATCCTCCAAGTAAACCAGTGTATCCCAAACTGTGTAATGCCATGCATTATGGTTCCTTTGTAAACCTTTACTCAAGGAACACCAATGATAAATTTAGAATGAATATTTAACAGGCCGATTAACTTGAACTGTGCACACTAAAACGTCCGTAGCTTTTGATTTATAGTTCATAATGACAGGAATCCAACATCCACGTTAAGTTAGCTCAATTTTCTATATTGTGACAATAGTTGAGACTGAATGAGCTACGACAAAGCCTCCAAGTAATCCAAAGTATCCCAAAACTGCGTGATGTCATCCATTATACTTCATTTATAAGACTTTACGCAAGGAGCACCAATGATCACGTAAAAATGATCATTTTAACTGGAAGATCAACCTGACATGTCCATAATAAATCGATTGTAACTTTTGATATAGAATTCAAAATGACACGAATCCAACGCACACGTTAAAGTAGCTCAATTTTTTATATTGTGCCAAAATTTTAGACCAAAATAGCAACGAAAATGCTTCCAAGTGATCCAATCTATCCCAAACTGTCTGATGCCATGCATTATGGTTCATTTATAAGCCTTTACTCAAGGGGCAACAATGATTAGTTTATAATGATCATTTTAGCTAGCTCATCAAGTTGACATGTCTGCACTAAATCCTATTTAACTTTTAATTTAGCGCTCAAAATAACATGAGTCCAACGCCCACATTAAGCTAGCTTAAGTTTCCATATTGTGACAAAATTTGAGACACAAAGAGCTATGAAAACCTAATGTATCCCAAAGTAGGTGAAGCCATGCATTATGCTTTATTTATAAGCCTTTAATCAAGCAGCACCAATGATAAGCTTAGAATGATCATTTAATATGGCCGATCAACTTGACCTAAAGCGTTTGTAACTTTTTATTTGGAGTTCAGAATGGTACGAATCCAGTGCCCACATTAAGCTATCTCAATTTTCTTTATTGTGACAACATTTGATACTAAAAGAGATATAACAAGCCCTCCAAGTAATCCAATCTATCCCAAACTGCGTTATGCCATGCATTATGATTCATTTATAAGCCTTTACTGAACGAGCAGCAATGATCACTTTAGAATTATCATTTTACCTGACCGATGAACTTGACATGTACGCACTAAAGCATCCACAAATTTTGATTTAATGTTCAGAATGACACGAAGCTAGCTCAATTTTCTACATTGTGACAACATTTGAGACTTGAAGAGCTACGAAAAATCATCAAAGTAAGCCAATGTATCCCAAACTACGTGATGCCATGGATTATGTGTATTTATAAGCCTTTACTCAAGGAACACCAATGATCAATTTAGAATGATCATTTTAATTGGCCGATCAACTTGTCATGTCCAAACTTAATCAGCCGTAACTTTTGATTTAGAGTACAGAATGACAAGAATCCAACCCCCATGTTAAGCTAGCTCAATATTCTAAATTGTGAAAAAATTTAGCACCCAAATAGCTATGAAAAAGCCACCACGTAATCAAATCTATCGAAAACTGCGTGATGGTATGCATTATGCTTCTTTATAAGCCTTTAATCAGGCACCTCCAATGATCATTTTAAAATCATCATTTTAACAGGCTGATCAACATGACATTTCCGCACTCAATCGTCCCTAAGTTTTTATTTAGAGTTCAGAATGACACGAATCCAACACCCACGTTAAGCTAGCTCTATTTCCTATATAGTGACAACATTTCAGACTCAAAGATCTACGAAAAACCATCCAAATAATCCAATGTATCGCAAACTGCGTGAACCCATGCATTATGCCTCATTTATAAGCCTTTACAAAAGCAGCACCATTGATCAGTGTAGAATGATCATATTAAGTATCGGATCAACTTGACATCCCCACACTAAATCATCCATAAGTTTTTATTTAGAGTTCAGAATGAATTGAATCCAACGCCCACGTTAATCTACCTCAATTTTCTATATTGTAACAAAATTTAAATCCGAAATAGCTACGAAAAAGCCTCCAAGTAATTCAATCTATCCTAAACTCCGTGATGCCATGCATTATGCTTTTTTTATTAGCCTTAACTCAGGGAGAACCAATGATCAGTTTAGAATGATCATTTTAACTAGCTGATCAACTTGACATGTCCGCACTAAATCGTCTTTAACATTTGATTTAGAGCTCCAAAATAACATGTATCCAACGCCCACATTAAGCTACCTCAATTTTCCATATTGTAACAACATTTGAGACAAAAAGAGCTACGAAAAAGCCTCCAAGTAATCCAATGCATCCCAAACTGCGTGATGCCATGCATTATGCTTCATATATAAGACTTTGCTCAAGGACCACCAATGATCAGTTTAGAATGATCATTTTAACTGGCTGACCAACTTGACATGTCCGCAATAATTCATCCGTAGCTGTTAATTTAAAGTTCAGAACTATGCAAATCCAAATCCATTGTTAAGCTAGCTCAATCTTCTATACTGTAACAACATTTGAGACTTAAAGAGCTACGAAAAAGACTCTAAGTTATCCATTGCATCCCAAACTGCGTGATGCCATACATTATGCTTCAGTTATAAGCCTCTACTCAAGGAGCACCAATGATCAGTTTAGAATTATCATTTTAACTGGCCGATCAACTTGACATGTCCGCACTAAATCGTCCATAACTTTTGATTTTGAGTTCAGAATGACATGAATCCAATTCCCATGTTAAGCTAACTATATTTTCTATATCGTGACAACATTTGAGAATGAAAAAGCTATGACAAAGCCTAGAAGTAATCCAATGTATCCTAAAGTACCTGATGCCATGCATTATGCTTCATTTATAATCCTTTACTCAAGGAGCACCAATGGTCTATATAGAATGATCATTTTAATTGGCCGATCAACTTGACATGTCCAAACTAAATCATCCGTAACTTTTGATTTAGAGTTCCGAATGACACGAATCCAACGCCCACATCAAGCTAGTTCAATTTTCTATATGATGGAAAAATTTAAATATGAAATAGCTACAAAAAAGCCTCTGCGTAATCCAATTGATGTGAGCATGGCCAGAAAGGAACCACAACCTAAGGAGCAGCTTGAACCAGAGGAGGAAGAAGCCACTAAAGATTCAAAGGAGCAGCTACAACCCGCGGATATTGGAGATGAAAGCCTACAAATCTTCAATGGCCCCATTACCCGATCCAAGCAAGCCAAACTTAAGACAAAACTACAGAACTTTCTCAACACCATTCAGGCTAGTTTAGTGTGTGCGAATCCAACCACATTGGTTGTGATTTAAGCCACCTAAACCTCACTAAGAGAGGTGCCCTGGATTGTACTTTTTTCCATATTCTTATTTTTGTCCCAATGGGTTTTCTAAGATAGGTTTTTAATGAGGCAAGCCCAAAGTACTTTACCACAGCCTTTTGATAAATCAAGGCCCATTCTATCTCATCATCCACGAAATAAGAAAGGAAGAATCAAGTCAAAACATTATTTACTTCTTAGTCTTTGTCTTAGTTGTCTTTGTAATTCCCTAAGTATTTCCTTTAATGTTTTGGTAGAATTTTAGGAGTCATTTTCAATTTCCTAGGCTACTATAAGTACTCTCTTGTATCCTTCTTTCTGAATCATCAAACATTTTTATAGCAAATCTCCTTCTTAAACTCGTTTGATCATCCTCTTGAATAAGGAATTTTAGAACACTTTCTCGTTCCTCTCAAGAGCCAAAAGTCTAAGGGATCTTCGTCACCTAAGAGCCAACGTGCCTGGCCTTTGTCACTGACACAGAGCAAGGAGATAGTCCAAGGATTTTCAACCATCCTTGAAAAGTATCATCCATTTCCCCTTGTTCTCGGATCCATCCACTCAAGAGCTCACACATCCGCAAGTTACACCATCGTTTCACCCATTCTACAACTTCAATCCACTCAACCACTCTTCCACAACCATTTGGAGTTGATCAGGGGCTTGATCCTCATCAATATCACATAAAGTGGTATCAGAGCCCACTCCAAACTAGGTGGTATCTCTACAAACCCGTTTGCACCCTTTCGTATTCTTGCAAAAACGTTTTGTAACCTTTCGCCTTCTTCTTGCGATTTGTTTTAAAATGTTTCTGGGTTTGTTTCTTGTTTAAACTTGATCTTAGATCTTTGAAAAATCTGGAAATTAACTTGAAAATAGTTTAGAACCGATTAATAAAGTACAAAACTTGTGAAACATCCAATAGGCTTCGTTGAGGTTCTAGGAAACTGTTTTTGTTAATCCAAGTTTATCATCTTTTGTTTGAATATTTTAGAGATTAAAACCTGAATGAAACTTGTTATTAAGACTTAATAGAACCAGGAATACCAATTAAAAACGTTGCAAAACGAATCTAAAGTTTTTAGACACACCCATTTCAAAACCGGAGTTCAAAGGGTCTAGAACATACTTTGCTAGGGTTTGTCTTTGTTCTTGTGTCTTTGTTTCAGCTAATTATTGTGTCAGTTTCTGTGTTTTACTTTGCAACTTTATCTTTTTTATTTGTCTTTATTTTCCGGATTCCATGGTAGGAACCTACAATAATGGAGAAGAATCCTCAAACTCCAATAAACAACTCCTTGATTCCTTTAAAGCCATGATGGATTAAAGTATTGCAACCATGAGAGGTGAAATAGAAACATCCATCAATGACTGACTTAGGATAAAAAAAGCCACCATCTAATACTTAGCAATACTACAGTCACTCATCTAGATTACAACACCCTAGGAGAAGGCGGCCAAGAGACGACCAACCGCATAGGAATAAACAACCCAATCCTTGTGACCCTTTGGCTAGCCCTAAAATCAAGATTCCCTCTTTCCATTGAAACAATGGCCGTGAGGAGTATCTAGAGTGGGAAAAGAAAATAGAAATAGTCTTTGATTGTAGGGAGTACACTCAGGATGGTAAGGTTAGAATAGCAGCAACCGCTTTTAAAGATTATGCCTTAAGTCGGTGGGATCAATTAGTTACTTCTAGCCTTTACTCAAGTAGCACGAATGATCATTTGAACTAGCTGATAAACGTGACATTTTCGCACTAAATCGTCTTTAACATTTGATTTAGAGCTCAAAATAACATAAATCAAACACCCACATTAAACTAGCATTTTCATATCGTGACAACATTTGATACTAAAAGAGCTACTACAAAGCCTCCAAGTAATCCAATGTATCCCAAACTGTGTGATGCCATGCATTATGCTTCATTTATAAGTCTTTACTCAAGCAGCACCAATGATCAAATTAGAATGATCATTTTAAATGGTCGATCAACTTGATTTGCCCACACTAAATCGTCCATAACTTTTGATTTAGAGCTTAGAATGACACGAGTACACCACCCACGTTAAACTGGCTCAGTTTACTACATTTTGACAACATTTGATACTGAAAGAGCTATGGAAAAACCCCCAAGTAATCCAA
>CM032165.1:20167724-20271480 GCA_018901935.1 Pugionium cornutum | reverse complement strand
TTAGGTGAGAAACTTGACCTTAGACTTCTTGGATAGGGGTTTTGGGTTGGTATTCGATGGAAAGGTGAAGTGAACCACACGAGGGGTCATGAACCTCGTGATAAATCAAAACTTAGAGCTAGGAGGGCTGGTCTCAACTAGGTTCTAAGCAGACAAGATTCTTAGTGAGAAAGCTTGTTGGAAGAAAGTTCTACTTTATTAATATCAAAAGGTTGGAACTACAATGCTGGAAAGAGCCTTATTAATATGCTCGACAGCTTGACCTTCTAGGTCGACTCAAAGAAAGAAAAGGAAATTTTACAAAAGTGCACAAATGGAAAATATACAAAAGTGCATAACCAAAAAGGATCTATTCCTAAAATCTCTTTGACTCAAAAATGTAAACAATCTAGATCCTACCCTGCAAAACAGAAAGAGGCATATATTGAATTGAAAACTTACCCTTACCTCACAGCCAAGAAATGGAAGGTGGCCGTCCTTGTGGCATGCGCACCTTGCTCCTAGTCTTCGACTTGGAGTAGGGTTAGGAATCTTTGGGCCCTGACCTCTCTTGCCACTAAAGCCCAAGTATCTGAAGTCTCTTGCATTGTTGAGAAGCCTTTGGACTCTTCTTTGCACTTCTGGCCCATTGTCCTTAGTCGATCTTCCTCTAGGAGCTTGTCACCCATAAGCTGAACTTTTGGAAGAGTGCTCTTGATCTGCTCCTTGTCATTGCTCCTGGTGGCTCTACTAGTGTAGAGACTTCCTCTAGATGCATGTCCTGAAGCTGGTAGTTTATCTGGTCCAGTCTCCTTGTGTAGAAGTTGAAATGCTCGTGTACTCGGCTGGATCGGCTGTACCGGCTAGACTGTGCGTGGTACTGGCGAATGCCTTCTGGACCGCCAAATTGATCCCGGAGTCAGCGGCGTACCAATGGGACCAGCGGTGTCATCCACGTCGCCACCAATTGTGCCGGAGGTTTGGGCCTCTCGGCCGGCAATGCTGATCGGTCTGGTCCTGTTGGTCGAGGGTCCGGCCTGCTTGGGCGGCAGGCGTGCCAAATGGCTCACAGCAATCTCAGGCAAGCTTCCTGGTCGGCCAGTCTGGTCTCCTAGCGGACATACAACCTGATGTCCTCATCATCCCTCCCTCTTCAGTAGGTTTTGACCTCAAAATTGGTTCATCTGCATGGAAAGGGGCTAAGTCAGTTCGTTGAACATGTTGGACACATTAAACTCACTTGAGAGCTCGATCCGGTGGCGTTGTTGTTGATCCTCTCTAGCACTCTGAATGGTCCATATCCTCTTGGTGCTAGCTTGGAACTCCTTAGGTTGGGGAACCTCTCCTGCCGTAGCTGTAGCCATACCTAATCGTTTGGTTGAAAGATCACCTCCTTTCTTCCCTTGTTAGCATCCACGTACTGCCGGTCCTCTTCTCCAAGTTCTCTGCTACCTTTTGGTGTAACTTCCTTATGAACTCTGCCTTGGATGCTCCGTTGAGGTTGGTCATCTCTACTGGTGGTAGTGGCGTTTCCTCCAATGGGGTGACGGGGTTGAAGCCATATAATACTTCAAAGGGTGTCTTCTTGGTTGCTGAGTGCACGGCTTGGTTAGCGAACTCTATGAATAGCAGGCACTCCATCCAAGTCTTGAGGTTCTTCCCTAGTGTAGTCCTGAGAAGAGTTGATAGTGTCCGATTGACAACTTCAGTTTGGCCATCGGTTTGAGGATGGCAGGTGGTAGAGAAGAGTAGCTTCATGCCTAGCTTCCTCCAAAGGGTCCTCCAGAAATGGCTGAGGAACTTGGTGTCCCTGTCTGACATGATGGTCCTTGGCACTCCATGAAGCTGTACTATTGTTGCGTGGCATCATTAACATTGGCACACGGAATGAAGTGTGCCATCTTGGAGAATCTGTCCACCACTACAAATATTGCATCTTTGTGGTTGATCTTGGGCAGACCTAGAACGAAGTCCATTGATATCTCCACCCATGGATGCGGTATGGGCAGTGGGAGATACAACCCATGAGATTGCACTGGACTTTGCCTTTTGCAAGTGATGCACCTTGCACAATGAGCTTCTACTTTCCTCTTGATGTGTGGCCAGTAGAAGTGTTCCTTGACCACTGCTAGTGTCTTGTCGACACCAAAGTGGCCCATGAGTCCTCCTCCATGAGCTTCTCGGATGATAAGCTCCGTAATGATCCTTGTGGTATGCAGCCTTCTCTCTCGGAACAAGAACTCCTCATGGATGTAGAACTTTCCATGACTCCTGTCCACACTCCTTGTAGCTCTCGGTGAGGTCAGGATCATCCTTATATAGGTCATTGATGTGCTCGAACCCTAACACCTTGGCTTCCATTGTGGATATCAAGGCAAACCTCCTTGATAGTGCATCAACTACCACATTGTCCTTGCCCTTCTTGTACTTGATAATGTAATGGGAGGGGTCTCGATGAACTCCACCACCTGGCATGTCTCCTCTTGAGATTGGTTTGTCCTCTGAGGTGTTTGAGAGTCTCGTGACCAGTGTGGATCACAAACTCCTTGGACAGCAAGTAATGCTGCCAAGTTTCAAGGCTCGGACAAGGGCATAAAGCTCCTTGTCATAAGTGGGTAGTTCAGTGAGGCACCACCTAGCTTCTCACTGAAGTATGCCACTGGCCTCCCTCCTTGAGTCAGCACCGCTCCTATGCCTATTCCAGAGGCATCGACTTACTCGAATGTCTTGCTGAAGTCGGGCAAGACTAGCACTGGTGCATGTGTGAGGCTGTCCTTCAAGGCTTGGATACAAATTCAAGGCCGGGGCTGTAGAAGATTAGGTCTCTTCTGAAGTGAACCACACGAGGGTGATGAACCTCGTGATAAATCCAAACTTAGAGCTAGGAGGGCTGGTCTCAACTAGGTTCTCTTGAGAGAATGAAAAAGTTCTACTTTATTAATTCTAACTACAATGCTGGAAGGAGCCATGCTAGCTTGCTAGTCGACTCAAATAAGAAAAGGAAAGTTTACAAAAGTGCAAAAGGAAAAATACAAAAGTGTATAACCGAAAAAGGACCTATTCCTAAAATGTTCTTGACTCAAAATGTAAAGCAACTAGATCCTACCCTGCAAAACAGAAAGAGGCATATATTCAATGAACCTCACGGCCAAGAAATGGAAGGTGTCCTTGTGGCAAGCTTGCTCCTAGTCTTCGACTTGGAGTAGGTTAAATATCTTTGGGCCCTGGCCACTAAAGCCCAAGTCTCCTTGTGTTGTTGAGAAGCCTTTGGACTCTAATTTGCTCTTCTGGCCCATTGTCCTGATCTAGAAGCTTGTCATACAAGCTGAATTTGTGGAAGAGTGCTCTTGATCTGCTTGTCATTGCTCCTGGAGGTACCACTGGTGTAGATACTTCCTCTATGCATGTCCTGGAGCTGGTAGATCTGGTCTCTTCGTACTCTGGAACTGCTGGATTGGCGCGGTAGAATGTCAGGACCGCCAAGTTGATGAGTCGGCGGCAGGGGACCGGTGGTCATTCACGCCCCCACCAAGTGTGCCGGAAGCTTGGGCCTCTCCGCATGTGAAAGGGTCCGCGGTACTGTTGGTCCGGCACGCCAGATAGTCCTGCTGAAGTCGGCCAGTCTGGTCTCCTGGTTGGATGTACGACCTGATGTCCTCATCAGGTTGCATCTTGGTTTCCTTCTGTGTGCTACAAGAACCTTCTAGGAAAAGGAAATTTGCTAAGCTATTAATGCTGCTGTCCTAGATTTCTGTTGCTTGATTTAACTTAATTAAAATGGAAATTATGCATTTCAAAAAGGAAGAGTTGCAATGAAGAAGGATTCTAGATCCTAGTGATGAAAGGATTTCTTTGAAGATTTTTGATTTTTTGAATTAACTATCGAATTGTAACATTAGGAAATACCCTTTGTAACAGGAAACGCCTTAGACTTCTCGATAAATGATACTGATACAAGCCTTGATTCAAGGATGTATGCGTGGGCTGTTTGTAGAAGATTAGGTGAGAAACTCAACCTTAGGCTTCTGGATAGGGGTTTTCTGGTTGGTAAACGATGGAAGGGTGAAGTGAACCACACGAGGGTGATGAACCTCGTGATAAATCACAAACTTAGAGCTAGGAGGGCTGGTCTCAACTAGGTTCTAAGCGCACAAGATTCTTGAGAGAAACTTGTAGGAAAAGTTCTACTTTATTAATAATCAAAAGGTTGTCGAACTACAATGCTGGAAGGAGCCTTATTAATATGCTCGACAGCTTGACCTTCTAGGGTCGACTCAAACAAGAAAAGGAAAGTTTACAAAAGTGCACAAAAGGAAAAGATACAAAAGTGCATAACCGAAAAAGGACCTATTCCTAAAATGTTCTTGACTCAAAATGTAAAGCAACTAGATCCTACCCTGCAAAACAGAAAGAGGCATATATTGAATGTAAACTTACCTTAACTCACCTCACGGCCAAGAAATGGAAGGTGGCCGTCCTTGTGGCATGCAGCGCTTGCTCCTAGTCTTCGACTTGGAGTAGGGTTAAATATCTTTGGGCCCTGACCTCTCTTGCCACTAAAGCCCAAGTCTCTGATGTTCCTTGTGTTGTTGAGAAGCCTTTGGACTCTAATTTGCTCTTCTGGCCCATTGTCCTTAGCTGCTCTTCCTCTAGAAGCTTGTCGACCCATAAGCTGATTTTGTGGAAGAGTGCTCTTGATCTCCTTCTTGTCATTGCTCCTGGAGGTACCACTGGTGTAGATACTTCCTCTAAGTGCATGTCCTGGAGCTGGTAGCTCATTTGGTCCGAGTCCTCTTGTGTAGAAGTGGAAGTGTGCGTGTACTCGGCTGGATGGCTGTACCGGCTGGATTGTGCGCGGTACTGGCCGGAATGACTTCAGGACCAGCCAAGTTGATCCCGGAGTCGGCGGTGTCATCAGGAGGACCGGCGGTGTCATTCACGTCCCCACCAAGTGTGCCGGAAGCTTGGGCCTCTCCGCCGGCGATGTTGACCGGTCTGGTCCTATAGGTCGAGGTCCGGCGGTACTGTCTGGTCCGGTAGGCGCGCCAGATGGTCCGGCTGTCTCGGGCAAGCTTCCTGGTCGGCCAGTCTGGTCTCCTGGCTGGATGTACGACCTGATGTCCTCATCAGTCCGCATACTGCTTCACTCAGATGTCTGTCTAAGCTTCCTGGTCTGGTCTCCTGGCTGGATGTCGACCTGATGTCCTCATCATTCCCTCCCTCTTCAGTAGGTTTTGTCCTCAAAACTGGTTCATCTGCATGGAAAGGGGCCAAGTCAGTAACATTAAACGTATTGGACACATTAAACTCACCTGGAAGCTCGATCCGGTAGGCGTTGTTGTTGATCCTCTTGAGCACTCTGAATGGTCCATCTCCTCTTGGTGCTAGCTTGGAACTCCTTAGGTTTGGGAACCTCTCCTGCCGTAGGTGTAGCCACACCCAATCGCCTGGTTGAAAGATCACCTCCTTTCTTCCTTTGTTGGCATGAGTCACGTACTGTCGGTCCTCTTCTCCAAGTTCTCTGCTACCTTCTGGTGTAACCTCCTTATGAACTCTGCTTTGGATGCTCCGTTGAGGTTGGTCATCTCAGCTGGTGGCAGTGGTGTTTGCTCCAATGGGGTGAGAGGGTTGAAACCGTATACCACTTCAAATGGGGTCTTCTTGGTTGCTGAGTGCACCGCTCGGTTGTAGGCGAACTCAATGAATGGCAGGCACTCCCAAGTCTTTAGGTTCTTCCCTAGTGTAGTTCTGAGAAGAGTTGATAGTGTCCTGTTGACAACTTCAGTTTGGCCATCGGTTTGAGGATGGCAGGTGGTAGAGAAGAGTAGCTTCGTGCCTAGCTTTCTCCAAAGGGTCCTCCAGAAATGGCTGAGGAACTTGGTGTCCCTGTCTGATACGATGGTCCTTGGCACTCCATGAAGCCGTACTATCTCCCTGAAGAACAACTCAGCTGTTTGTGTGGCATCATTGATATTGGCACATGGAATGAAGTGTGCCATCTTGGAGAATCTGTCCACCACTACAAAGATTGCATCTTTGTGGTTGATCTTGTGCAGACCTAAAACAAAGTCCATTGAGATGTCCACCCGTGGATGTGTAGGTATGGGCAGTGGGAGATACAATCCGTGAGGTTGCACTCGGGACTTTGCCTTCTTGCAAGTGATGCATCTTGCACAATGAGCTTCTACTGTCCTCTTGATGTGTGGCCAGTAGAAGTGCTCCTTGACCACTGCTAGAGTCTTGTCGACACCAAAGTGGCCCATGAGTCCTCCTCCATGAGCTTCTCGGATGATAAGCTCCCTTAATGATCCTTGTGGTATGCACAACCTTCTTTCTCGGAACAAGAATCCCTCATGGATGTAGAACTTCCCATGACTCCCTGTGCCACACTCCATGTAGCTCTCAGCAAAGTCATGATCATCCTTGTATAGGTCCTTGATGTGCTCGAACCCTAGGACCTTTGCCTCCATGGTGGATATCAAGGCAAACCTCCTTGATAGTGCATCGGCCACCACATTATCTTTGCCTTCTTGTACTTGATGATGTACGGGAAGGTCTCTATGAACTCCATCCACCTGGCATGTCTCCTCTTGAGATTGGTTTGCCCTCTGAAGTGCTTGAGAGTCTCATGATCAGTGTGGATCACAAACTCCTTGGACAGCAAGTAATGCTGCCAAGTCTCCAATGCTCGGACAAGGGCATAAAGCTCCTTGTCATAAGTGGGGTTGTTCAGTGAGGCACCACCTAGCTTCTCACTGAAGTATGCCACTGGTCTCCCTCCTTGGGTTAGCACTGCTCCTATGCCTATTCCAGAGGCATCACACTCCACTTCAAATGTCTTGTTGAAGTCGGGCGGGACTAGCACTGGTGCATGTGTAAGGCTGTACTTCAAGGCCTGGAATGCCTTCTCCTGAGCTTCTCCCCAGCTGAATCCCACATTCGTCTTCACTACTACCGTCAGTGGTGAGGCAATACTGCTGAAGTTGGGCACAAATCTCCTATAGAAGCTGGCCAGTCCGTGGAAGCTCCTCACTTGGCTGATGTTGCCTGGTGTTGGCCATTCTTGTATGGCTCGAATCTTTTCCTCATCAACCTGTAGGCCCTGTGAACTTACAACAAAACCTAAAAACACAAGCTTATCAGTACAAAAGGTGCACTTCTTGAGATTGGCATAAAGCTCTTCTTGTCGAAGGGGTTTAAGTACCATCTCAAGATGTGTGAGGTGTTCCCGTAGGCACTTACTATAAACTAGTATATCATCAAAGTAAACTACCACAAACTTACTGATGTACACCCTAAGAACTTGGTTCATAAGGCGCATGAAGGTGCTTGGGGCATTAGTCAAGCCAAATGGCATGACTGTCCACTCGTAGAGCCCTTGCTTTGTCTTGAAAGCAGTCTTCCACTCATCACCTTCCTTCATTCTTACCTGGTGGTATCCACTTTTGAGGTCTATCTTGGAGAAGACCGTGGCTCCACTCAGCTCATCTAGCATGTCATCCAGTCGTGGTATTGGATGCCTATACTTGACTGTGATGTTGTTGATTGCTCGGCAGTCCACGCACATGTGCCAAGTCCCATCCTTCTTGGGCACTAGTAGCACTGGTACGGCACATGGACTGAGGCTCTCTCGAACATAGCCTCTCTCCAGGAGCTCCTTGACTTTCTTCTCAAGCTCCTTGGACTTATCTGGACTCATCCGGTAGGCTGGCCGGTTGGCAGGGCTGCTCCGGGCACTAGATCAATCTGGTGTTCTATGCCACGTAAAGGAGGCAAGCCTGCTGGTATCTCCTCTGGAAATACATCCTGGAACTTGTTGAGGAGAGTTGCTACTTCAGGAGGTAGCTCTACCTGTTCTTTTTCTACATTCAACACTTCCTTGAAAACCATTAGTAACATTAAATCCTTCGAGGCTAAAGCTCTCCGGACATGGCTTGTTGAATAAGAAAATTAGACTTGATAAGTTTCTTTTCCTTACTCATTTGGAGTTGTAGCTCATGTACCTGGGCAGGTGTAAGAGGAGCCAAGCTGACCTTTCTTTTGTCATGCACAAAAGTGTAGAGATTGGTTTGGCCATCATGCCTGGTCTCTTTGTCAAACTGCCATGGTCTTCCTAGTAGAAGATGGCCAGCTTGCATGGGCACCACGTCGCACACGACTTGGTCTTGGTACTTGCCCACACTGAATGGCACAGTGACTTGTTCATGGATCTTGAGCTCCACTTTGTCATCGAGCCATCTCAGTCTATATGGTCGAGGATGCTTTGTATTCTCTAGACCTAGCTTATCAACCATATATGCACTAGCAACGTTAGTGCAAGAACCACCATCTATGATGAGGTTACATACCTTGCCCTTGATGGTGCAACGGCTGTGGAAGATGTTCTCCCTTTGGATGGTCTCTGAAGGATCCACCATTGCACTGAGGATACGTCTAGTGACCAGCACTCCCCCCACATCAGGGTACTCAATGTCACCATACTCTCCTTCTGGTTCATAGTCCTCTTCATCTTGGGACTCATACTCTCCTGCCTCCGTAATCAGCATGACTCGGTTGTTTGGGCACTCCCTTGAGATGTGTCCACGTCCCCTGCAGTTGAAACAAGTGATGTCACGTGATCTTTGAGGGTTAGAAGACTTACCAGGCTCTCTCTGGTCACGGGTGGGTTCAGGAGGCTTGCTCTTGAACCTTGACTCGATCTCTACGCTTTTGCCTTTGTCCACGGTCTTAGGCATGTTGCTTGGTGCCCAAGGTGTCTTAGGCTTGCTGTGGATGTCTTGGCTCTTACGTCTGATGTGCTGCTCAGCTTGCACAGATAGGTGGAACAAGTCTTTGAAGTCGTTGTAGATTTGCCTTTCCACCTTGCAGCTGATCCTTTCTTGGAGTCCATCCAAGAAATGTGCCATCAATGCTTCTTCATCATCATTGAGCTCCAATCTGTTCCTTAACCTCTCGAACTCTTCATAGTATTCTTCTACTGATCTGGTACCCTGCTTAAGAGTACGAAAACGACGTTGCAAATCTCTATGAAAGTAAGGTGGAACAAACCTCTGTTGCATGAGGTCTTTCATGTCGACCCATGAGTCTACGGGCCTCATTCTCTTCCTCCTTCTGTCAGATACCTCACGATCCCACCAGATGAGGGCATTGTCCGTGAGTTGTGCTACTGCCATTGAGACTCTCCTAGGTCCTGGTTGGTTGTAGTGATCAAAGATATGATCCATTCTTCTTTCCCAATCTAGGTAAGCCTTGGGGTCTACTTTTCCTGCAAAACTAGGAGGAGTTAGTTTAACATCAGGATGATTTACCCGGTTGTAGGTGTGTTCATCTCCATCCTCATGATGTCTAGGAGGCATTCTTGGTCTCTGGTGAAGACCATATGGCTCAAAGCCATCATCTACTGCCTCTGGTTGCCGTGGAGGTCCTCTCGGCCTATGGTGACAGTTATGAGGTTGTGTGTCATCATCTCCATCTGGCTGGGGTTCCTCCTGTTCGTGCCGTGTCCTAAGGTGCTCAGGACCCTCAGGACGGTCTTGCTCAGCTCTCACGTGCCTTATGGCCTGGAATCTCACTGGTCTTTCCACGCGCTCCAACCTCTCACCTATGGATGCGAGTTGTGTTTGGAGTGTGGTGAACATGGCCATCATGGCTTTGGTTGCTTCTCTATTTTCTTCTGCCATTGTGTGCTACAAAGAAAGAAAACAAGTTAGGATGCTCCTAAATTATTAGGAGGGTTTTTTATTTATAAGGATTCAAAAATTTTGCAAAAAGAAAAAATCTGAGAATTGGAAATTGAAAGATTTGAAGATTTGAGAAAAAGGAAACTTTCTTGACAACTTGTGCTAGCTGTCCAATTCGAATTCCTTTGGTATTTTTCCTATTTTCTTTTTCTTTTCTTTTGAATTTAACTTAAAAATAAAGGAAATATGACTTAAACAAAAAGGAAAACGTGAATGGTAATGCAAAAGTGAATCTAAACCCTAGTGATACACGTAGAAGGCTAGATGCACTCGGTTTGGAGTTTGATGTTATTTTTTTAATTTTTCTTGAATGCAACTTAAACTTATGCAAGAACTAAAAACAAGACAAGCTAAAGGATAGAAACAACCTGGTTTAGGAGCTTTAAGCTCTGATACCAAAATGATACAAGCCTTGATTCAAGGATGTATGCGCGTGGGCTGTTTGTAGAAGATTAGGTGAGAAACTCAACCTTAGGCTTCTGGATGGGGGTTTTCTGGTTGGTAAAAGATGGAAGGGTGAAGTGAACCACACGAGGGATGATGAACCTCGTGATAAATCACAAACTTAGAGCTAGGAGGGCTGGTCTCAACTAGGTTCTAAGCACACAAGTCTCTTTTGAGAGAAAGCTTGTAGGAAGAAAGTTCTACTTTATTAATATCAAAAAGGTTGTCAAACTACAATGCTGAAAGGAGCCTTATTAATATGCTCGACAGCTTGTCCTTTCTAGGGTCGACTCAAACAAGAAAAGGAAAGTTTACAAAAGTGCACAAAAGGAAAAGATACAAAAGTGCATAACCGAAAAAGGACCTATTCCTAAAATGTTCTTGACTCAAAATGTAAAGCAACTAGATCCTACCCTGCAAAACAGAAAGAGGCATATATTGAATGTAAACTTACCTTAACTCACCTCACGGCCAAGAAATGGAAGGTGGCCGTCCTTGTGGCATGCAGCGCTTGCTCCTAGTCTTCGACTTGGAGTAGGGTTAAATATCTTTGGGCCCTGACCTCTCTTGCCACTAAAGCCCAAGTCTCTGATGTTCCTTGTGTTGTTGAGAAGCCTTTGGACTCTAATTTGCTCTTCTGGCCCATTGTCCTTAGCTGCTCTTCCTCTAGAAGCTTGTCGACCCATAAGCTGAATTTGTGGAAGAGTGCTCTTGATCTGCTTCTTGTCATTGCTCCTGGAGGTACCACTGGTGTAGATACTTCCTCTAAGTGCATGTCCTGGAGCTGGTAGCTCATTTGGTCCGAGTCCTCTTGTGTAGAAGTGGAAGTGTGCGTGTACTCGGCTGGATGGCCTGTACCGGCTGGATTGCGGTACTGGCGGAATGACTTCAGGACCGCCAAGTTGATCCCGAGTCGGCGGTGTCATCAGGGGACCGGCGGTGTCATTCACGTCCCCACCAAGTGTGCCGGAAGCTTGGGCCTCCGCCGCGATGTTGACCGGTCTGGTCCTATAGGTCGAGGGTCCGCGGTACTGTCTGGTCCGGCAGGCGCCAGATGGTCCTGCTGTCTCGGGCAAGCTTCCTGGTCGGCCAGTCTGGTCTCCTGGCTGGATGTACGACCTGATGTCCTCATCATTCCCTCCCTCTTCAGTAGGTTTTGTCCTCAAACTGGATCCTCAAAGCCAAGTCAGTAACATTGCGTATTGGAAGCTCGATCCGTAGGCGTTGTTGTTGATCCTCTCGAGCACTCTGAATGGTCCATCTCCTCTTGGTGCTAGCTTGGAACTCCTTAGGTTTGGGAACCTCTCCTGCCGTAGGTGTAGCCACACCCAATCGCCTGGTTGAAAGATCACCTCCTTTCTTCCTTGTTGGCATGAGTCACGTACTGTCCGGTCCTCTTCACCAAATTTTCTGCTACCTTCTGGTGTAACCTCCTTATGAACTCTGCCTTGGATGCTCCGTTGAGGTTGGTCATCTCAGCTGGTGGTAGTGGTGTTTGCTCCAATGGGGTGAGAGGGTTGAAGCTGTATACTACTTCAAATGGTGTCTTCTTGGTTGCTGAGTGCACGGCTCGGTTGTAAGCGAACTCTATGAATGGCAGGCACTCCACCCAAGTCTTTAGGTTCTTCCCTAGTGTAGTTCTGAGAAGAGTTGATAGTGTCCTGTTGACAACTTCAGTTTGACCATCGGTTTGAGGATGGCAGGCGGTAGAGAAGAGTAGCTTCGTGCCTAGCTTTCTCCAAAGGGTCCTCCAGAAGTGGCTGAGGAACTTGGTGTCCCTGTCTGATACGATGGTCCTTGGCACTCCATGAAGCCGTACTATCTCCCTGAAGATCAGTTCAGCTGTTTGAGTGGCATCATTGACATTGGCACATGGAATGAAGTGTGCCATCTTGGAGAATCTGTATACCACTACAAAGATTGCATCTTTGTGGTTGATCTTGGGCAGACCTAGAACAAAGTCCATTGAGATGTCCACCCATGGATGTGTAGGTATGGGCAGTGGGAGATACAACCCGTGAGGTTGCACTCGGGACTTTGCCTTCTTGCAAGTGATGCATCTTGCATAATGAGCTTCTACTGTCCTCTTGATGTGTGGCCAGTAGAAGTGCTCCTTGACCACTGCTAGAGTCTTGTCGACACCAAACTGGCCCATGAGTCCTCCTCCATGAGCTTGTCGGATGATAAGCTCCCTTAATGATCCTTGTGGTATGCACAACCTTCTTTCTCGGAACAAGAATCCCTCATGGATGTAGAACTTGCCATGACTCCCTGTGCCACACTCCTTGTTGCTCTCAGCAAAGTCAGGACCATCCTTGTATAGGTCCTTGATGTGCTCGAATCCTAGGACCTTTGCCTCCATGGTTGATATCAAGGCAAATCTCCTAGTGCATCACTACCACATTGTCTTGCCCTTCTGTACTTGATGACTGCGGAAGGTCTCTATGAACTCCATCCACCTGGCATGTCTCCTCTTGAGATTGGTTTGCCCTGAGGTGTTTGAGAGTCTCATGATCAGTGTGGATCACAAACTCCTTGGACAGCAAGTAATGCTGCCAAGTCTCCAATCCTCGGACAAGGACATAAAGCTCCTTGTCATAAGTGGGGTAGTTCAGTGAGGCAGCACCTAGCTTCTCACTGAAGTATGCCACTGGTCTCCCTCCTTGGGTTAGCACTGCTCCTATGCCTATTCCAGAGGCATCACACTCCACTTCAAATGTCTTGTTGAAGTCGGGCAGGACTAGCACTGGTGCATGTGTAAGGCTGTCCTTCAAGGCCTGGAATGCGTTCTCCTGGGCTTCTCCCCAGCTGAATCCCACGTTCTTCTTCAATACTGCCGTCAGTGGTGAGGCAATTCTGCTGAAGTTGGGCACGAATCTCCTATAGAAGCTGGCCAGTCCATGGAAGCTCCTTACTTGGCTGATGTTGCCTGGTGTTGGCCATTCTTGTATAGCTCGAATCTTCTCTTCATCAACCTGTAGGCCCTGTTAACTTACAACAAAACCTAAAAAGACAAGCTTATTAGTACAAAAGGTGCACTTCTTGAGATTGGCATAAAGTTCTTCTTGTCGAAGGGTTTTAAGTACCATCTCAAGATGTGTGAGGTGTTCCCGTAGGCACTTACTATAAACCAAAATGTCATCAAAGTAAAGTACTACAAACTTACTGATGTACGCCCTAAGAACTTGGTTCATAAAGCGCATGAAGGTGCTTGGGGCATTAGTCAAGCCAAATGGCATGACTGTCCACTCGTAGAGCCCTTGCTTTGTCTTGAAAGCAGTCTTCCACTCATCACCTTACTTCATTCTTACCTGGTGGTATCCACTTTTGAGGTCTATCTTTGAGAAGACCGTGGCTCCACTCAGCTCATCTAGCATGTCATCCAGTCGTGGTATTGGATGCCTGTACTTGACTGTGATGTTGTTGATTGCTCGGCAGTCCACGCACATGCGCCAAGTCCCATCCTTCTTGGGCACTAGTAGCACTGGTAGGGCACATGGACTGAGGCTCTCTCGAACATATCCTTTCTCCAGAAGTTCCTTGACTTGCTTCTCAAGCTCCTTGACTCCTCTGACTCATCCGTAGGCTGGCCGGTTGGGCAGGGCTGCTCCGGGCACTAGATCAATCTGGTGTTCTATGCCACGTAAAGGAGGCAAGCCTGCTGGTTTCTCCTCTGGAAATACATCCTGGAACTTGTTGAGGAGAGTTGCAACTTCAGGAGGTAGCTCTACCTGTTCTTTTCTACATTCAACACTTCTTTGAAAACCATTAGTAACATTAAATCCTTCGAGGCTAGAGCTCTCCGGACATGGCTTGGTTGAATAAGAAAATTAGACTTGATAAGTTTCTTTTCCTTACTCATTTGGGGTTGTAGCTCATGTACCTGGGCAGGTGTAAGAGGAGCCAAGCTGACCTTTCTTTGTCATGCACAAAAGTGTAGAGATTGGTTCGGCCATCATGCCTGGTCTCTTTGTCAAACTGCCATGGTCTTCCTAGTAGAAGAAGCTTGCATGGGCACCACGACACACCTCTTGGTACTTGCCCACTGAATGGCATTGACTTGTTCATGGATCTTGAGCTCCACTTTGTCATCAGCCATCTCAGTCTATATGGTCGAGGATGCTTTGTCTTCTCTAGACCTAGCTTATCAACCATATCTGCACTAGCAACGTTAGTGCAAGAACCACCATCTATGATGAGGTTACATACCTTGCCCTTGATGGTGCAACGGCTGTGGAAGATGTTCTCCCTTTGGATGGTCTCTGAAGGATCCACCATTGCACTGAGGATGCGTCTAGTGACCAGCACTTCCCCCACATCAGGGTACTCAATGTCACCATATTCCTCTTCTGGTTCATAGTCCTCTTCATCTTGGGACTCATATTCTCCAGCCTCCGTAATCAGCATGACCCGGTTGTTTGGGCACTCCCTTGAGATGTGTCCACGACCCCTACACTTGAAACAAGTGATGTCACGTGATCTTTGAGGGTTAGAAGACTTACTAGGCTCTCTCTGGTCATGGGTTGGTTCAGGAGGCTTGCTCTTGAACCTTGACTCGATCTCTATGCTCTTGCCCTTGTCTACGGGCTTAGGAATGTTGCTTGGTGCCCAAGGAGTCTTAGGCTTGCTGCGGATGTCTTGGCTCTACGTTTGATGTGCTGCTCAGCCTGGACAGATAGGTGGAACAAGTCTTGAAGTCATTGTAGATTTGCCTTTCCACCTTGCGGCTGATTCTTTCTTGTAGTCCATCCAAGAATTGTGCCATCAATGCTTCTTCATCATCATTGAGCTCCAATCTGTTCCTTAGCTTCTCGAACTCTTCATAGTACTCCTCTACTGATCTGGTACCCTGCTTAAGAGTACGAAACGACGCGTTGCAAGTCTCTATGAAAGTAAGGTGGAACATACCTTTGTCGCATGAGGTCTTTCATGTCGACCCATGAGTCTACGGGTCTCATTCTCTTCCTCCTTCTGTCAGATACCTCACCATCCCACCAGATGAGGGCATTGTCCGTGAGTTGTGCTACTGCCATTGAGACTCTCCTAGGCTCTGGTTGGTTGTAATGATCAAAGATATGATCCATTCTTCTTTCCCAATCTAGGTTAGCCTCGGGGTCTACTTTTCCTGCAAAACTAGGAGGAGTTAGCTTAACATCAGAATGGGTTACCCGGTTATAGGCGTGTTCCTCTCCATCCTCATGATGTCTAGGAGGCATTCTTGGTCTCTGGTGAACACCATATGGCTCAAAGCCATCATCTTCTGCCCCTGGTTGCCATGGAGGTCCTCCCGGCCTATGGTGATAGTTATGAGGTTGTGTGTCCTCATCTCCATCTGGCTGAGGTTCCTCCTGTTCGTGCCGTGTCCTAAGGTGCTCAGGACCCTCAGGACGGTCTTGGTCAGCTCTCACGTGCCTTATGGCCTGGAATCTCACCGGTCTTTCCACGCGCTCCAACCTCTCGCCTATGGATGCGAGTTGTGTTTGGAGTGTGGTGAACATGGCCATCATGGCTTCGGTTGCTTCTCTATTTTCTTCTGCCATTGTGTGCTACAAAAAGAGAAGACAAGTTAGGATGCTCCTAAATTATTAGGAGGGTTTTCTTTTTATAAGGATTCAAAAATTTGCAAAAAGGAAAAAATCTGGGAATTGGAAATTCAAAAAATGTGAAGATTTGAGAAAAAGGAAACTTTCTTGACAACTTGTGCTAGCTGTCCAATTCGAATTCCTTTAGTATTCTTTCTATTTTCTTTTTCTTTTCTTTTTAATTTAACTTAAAAATAAAGGAAATATGATTTAAACAAAAAGGAAAACGTGAATGGCAATGCAAAAGTGAATCTAAACCCTAGTGATACACGTAGAAGGCTAGATGCACTCGGTTTGGAGTTTGATGTTATTTTTTTGATTTTTCTTGAATGCGACTTAAACTAATGCAAGAACTAAAAACAAAACATGCAAAAGGATAGAAACAACCTGGTTTAGGAGCTTTAAGCTCTGATACCAAAATGATACAAGCCTCGATTCAAGGCTTGGATGCGTGTGAGCTGTTTGTAGAAGATTAGGTGAGAAACACAACCTTAGGCTTCTGGATGGGGATTTTCTGGTGGGTAAAAGATGGATGGGTGAAGTGAACCACACGAGGGGTGATGAACCTCGTGATAAATCACAAACTTAGAGCTAGGAGGGCTGGTCTCAACTAGATTCTAAGCGCACAAGATTCTTGAGAGAAAACTTGTTGGCGATAAAGTTCTATCTTTATTAATATCAAAAAGGTTGTAGAACTACAACGCTGGAAGGAGCCTTATTAATATGCTCGACAGCTTGACCTTCTAGGGTCGACTCAAATAAAGAAAAGGAAAGTTTACAAAAGTGCACAAATGGAAAAGATACAAAAGTGTATAACCAAAAAAGGACCTATTCCTAAAATGTTCTTGACTCAAAAATGTAAAGCATCTAGATCCTACCCTGCAAAACAGAAAGAGGCATATATTCGAATTGAAACTTACCTTATCTTACCTCATTGATACAAGCCTCGATTCAAGGCTTGGATGCGCGTGGGCTGTTTGTAGAAGATTAGGTGAGAAACTCAACCTTAGGCTTCTGGTGGGGGTTTTCTGGTTGGTAAAAGATGGAAGGGTGAAGTGAACCACACGAGGGGTGATGAACCTCGTGATAAATCACAAACTTAGAGCTAGGAGGGCTGGTCTCAACTAGATTCTAAGCGCACAAGATTCTTGAGAGAAAACTTGTTGGGGGAAAAAGTTCTATCTTTATTAATATCAAAAGGGTTGTCGAACTACAATGCTGGAAGGAGCCTTATTAATATGCTCGACAGCTTGACCTTCTAGGGTCGACCCAAATAAGAAAAGGAAAACTTACAAAAGTGCACAAAGGAAAATATACAAAAGTGTATAATCGAAAAAAGGACCTATTCCTAAAATGTCTTTGACTCAATAAAGTAAATATTCTAGATCCTACCCTGCAAAACAGAAAGAGGCATATATTTGAATTGAAACTTACCTTAACTTACCTCATGGCCAAGAAATGGAAGGTGGCCATCCTTGTGGCATGCACGCGCCTTGCTCCTAGTCTTCGACTTGGAGTAGGGTTAAGAATCTATTGGCCCTGACATCTCTTGCCACTAAAGCCCAAGTCTCTGATGTCCCTTGTGTTGTTGAGAAGCCTTTGGACTCTACTTTGCTCTTCTGGCCCATTGTCCTTAGCTGATCTTCCTCTAGGAGCTTGTCCACCCATAAGCTGAATTTGTGGAAGACTGCCCTTGATCTGCTTCTTGTCATTGCTCCTGGTGGCACTACTGGTGTGGATACTTCCTCTAGATGCATCTCCTGAATCTGGTAGCTTATCTGGTCCGAGTTTCCTTGTGTGGAAGTTGAATTGCTCGTGCACTCGGCTGGATCGGCTGTACCGGCTAGACTGTTCGAGGTACTGGCCGGAATGCCTTCAGGACCGACCAAGTTGATCCCGGAGTTGGTGGCCTCACCAAGGGGACCGGCGGTGTCATCCACGTCCCCACCAAGTGTGCCGTAAGCTTGGGCCTCTCCGCCGGCAATGCTGGTTGTTCTGGTCCTATTGGTCGAGGGTCCGGCGGTACTGCTTGGACCGGCAGGCGTGCCAGATGGCCCGACTGTCTCGGGCAAGCTTCCTGGTCGGCCAGCCTGGTCTCCTGGCTGGATGTATTACCTGATGTCCTCATCAGTCATGGCCAAGAAATGGAAGGTGGCCGTCCTTGTGGCATGCACGCGCCTTGCTCCTAGTCTTCGACTTGGAGTAGGGTTAAAAATCTTTGGGCCCTGACCTCTCTTGCCACTAAAGCCCAAGTCTCTGATGTCCCTTGTGTTGTTGAGAAGCCATTGGACTCTCCCTTGCACTTTTGGCCCATTGTCCTGTTTGTAGAAGATTAGGTGAGAAACTCAACCTTAGGCTTCTGGTGGGGGTTTTCTGGTTGGTAAAAGATGGAAGGGTGAAGTGAACCACACGAGGGGTGATGAACCTCGTGATAAATCACAAACTTAGAGCTAGGAGGGCTGGTCTCAACTAGGTTCTAAGCGCACAAGCTTCTTTGAGAGAAAAACTTGTAAAGAGAAAATTCGCACTTTATTAATATCAAAAAGGTTGTCGAACTACAATGCTGGAAGGAGCCTTATTAATATGCTCGACAGCTTGACCTTCTAGGGTCGACCCAAATAAGAAAAGGAAAACTTACAAAAGTGCACAAAAGGAAAAGATACAAAAGTGTATAATCGAAAAAGGACCTATTCCTAAAATGTCTTTGACTCAATAAAGTAAATATTCTAGATCCTACCCTGCAAAACAGAAAGAGGCATATATTTGAATTGAAACTTACCTTAACTTACCTCATGGCCAAGAAATGGAAGGTGGCCATCCTTGTGGCATGCACGCGCCTTGCTCCTAGTCTTCGACTTGGAGTAGGGTTAAGAATCTTTGGGCCCTGACCTCTCTTGCCACTAAAGCCCAAGTCTATGATGTCCCTTGTGTTGTTGAGAAGCCATTGGACTCTTCCTTGCACTTTTGGCCCATTGTCCTTAGTCGATCTTCCTCTAGGAGCTTGTCCACCCATAAGCTGAATTTGTGGAAGAGTGCCCTTGATCTGCTTCTTGTCATTGCTCCTGGTGGCACTACTGGTGTGGATACTTCCTCTAGATGCATCTCCTGAATCTGGTAGCTTATCTGGTCCGAGTTTCCTTGTGTGGAAGTTGAATTGCTCGTGCACTCGGCTGGATCGGCTGTACCGGTTGGACTGTGCGAGGTATTGGCCGGAATGCCTTCAGGACCGGCCAAGTTGATCCCGGAGGTTGTGGCATCACCAAGGGGACCGGCGGTGTCATCCACGTCCCCACCAAGTGTGCCGTAAGCTTGGGCCTCTCCGCCGGCAATGCTGGTTGTTCTGGTCCTATTGGTCGAGGGTCCGGCGGTACTGCTTGGACCGGCAGGCGTGCCAGATGGCCCGACTGTCTCGGGCAAGCTTCCTGGTCGGCCAGCCTGGTCTCCTGGCTGGATGTATTACCTGATGTCCTCATCAGTCATGGCCAAGAAATGGAAGGTGGCCGTCCTTGTGGCATGCACGCGCCTTGCTCCTAGTCTTCGACTTGGAGTAGGGTTAAAAATCTTTGGGCCCTGACCTCTCTTGCAATTAAAGCCCAAGTCTCTGATGTCCCTTGTGTTGTTGAGAAGCCATTGGACTCTCCCTTGCACTTTTGGCCCATTGTCCTTAGTCGATCTTCCTCTAGGAGCTTGTCGACCCATAAGCTGAATTTGTGGAAGAGTGCCCTTGATCTGCTTCTTGTCATAGCTCCTTGAGGTACCACTGGTGTAGAGACTTCCTCTAAGTGCATGTCCTGGAGCTGGTAGCTCATTTGGTCCGAGTCCTCTTGTGTAGAGGTGGAAATGCGCGTGTACTCGGCTGGATCGGCTGTACCGGCTGGACTGTGCGAGGTACTGGCTGGAATGCCTTCAGGACGGGCCAAGTTGATCCCGGAGTTGGCGGCATCACCAGAGGGACCGGCGGTGTCATCCACGTTGCCACCAAGTGTGCCGGAAGCTTGGGCCTCTCCGCCGGCAATGCTGGTTGCTCTGGTCCTTGTGGTCGAGGGTCCGGCGGTACTGCTTGGGCCGGCAGGCGTGCCAGATGGTCCGGCTGTCTCGGGCAAGCTTCCTGGTCGGCCAGTCTGGTCTCCTGGCTGGATGTACGACCTGATGTCCTCATCACTTATTAATGAAGCCTAGCATGACATGAAGTAGTTTATGAGAGGTACGATTACTTAGAGGCTTTTTCGTAGCTATTTCAGTTTTAAATATTTATCTTGCTTAAAGTGGGCGTTGGATTTGTGGTATTCTGAGCTCTGAATCATAAGTTACAGACGATTGAATGCGGACATGACAAGTTGGCCGGCGAGTTAAAATAATCTGTCTAAACTTATCAGTGGTGCTCATTGAGTAAAGGCCTATTAAAGAAGCATAGTGCATGACATCAAACAGTTTGCGATAGATTCGATTACTTGAAGGCTTTGTGGTAGCTATTTCAGTCATATTTTTCAAAATATGGAAAATTGAGCTAGCTTAACGTGAGCGTTGGATTCTTGTCATTTTGAGCTCTAGATCAAAAGATACAGATGATTTAGTGCTGACATGTTAAGTTGATAGGTCTATTAAAATGATCATTCTAAACTGTTCATTGGTGGTAATTGAGTAAAGGCTTATTAATGAAGCATAATGCGTGGCATCACACAGTTTAGGATAGATACGATTACTTGAAGGCTTTGGTGTAGCTATTTCCGTCTTAAATTTTGTCACAATATAGAAAATTGAACTACCTTAATGTGGGCATTGGATTCGTGTCATTCTGAGCTCTGAATAAAAGTTACGGACGATTTTGTGCGGACATGTCAAGCTGATCGGCTAGTTAAAATGATCATTCTAAACTTACCATTAGTGCACATTGAGTAAGGCCAAATTACTGAAGCATAATGCATGGCATCAAGAAGTTTGTGATAGATTCAATTGCTTGGATGCTTTGTCGTAGCTATTTCAGTCTTAAATTTTGTCACACTATAGAAAATTGAGCTAGTTTAACGTCGGCATTGCAGTCCTATAATTCTGAGCTCTGAATCAAAAGTTATGGACGATTTCGTGCGGACAAGTCAAGTTGACCGGCGAGTTTTAATGATCATTGAGTAAAGGCTTATTAATGAAGCATAATGCATGGTATCATGCAGCTTTTGATATATTTGATTACTTGGAGGTTTTGTCATAGCTATTTCAGTCTTAAATATTGTTAAAATATGGAAAATTGAGCTCTTTCAGCCTCAAATGGTGTCACAATATTGATAATTGAGTTAGATTAACATGGGCATTCGATTCATTTCATTTTAAGCTGTAAATCAAGTGTTAAAGACTTAGCGGTCAAGTCAAGTTGATCAGTTAGTTAAAATGATCATTCTAAGCTAACCATTGGTTCTCATTGAGCAAACGTTTACAAATGAAGCATAATGCATGGCATCGCGCAGTTCAGGATACATTGGATTACTTGGAGGCTTTGTCATACCTTTTTCAGTCTCAAATGTTGTCACAATATTGAAAAATGAGGTAGAATAACATGGGCGTTGGATTCATGTTTTTAACTCTAAATAAAAAGTTACCGACGATTTAGTGCTTACATGTCAAGTTAATCAGTTAGTTAAAATGATCATCCTAAACTGATCATTGTTGGTCCTTTAGTAAAGGCCAATAAATGAAGAATAATGCAAGGCATCACACAATTTGGAATACATTAAATTACTTGGAGGCATTGTTGTAGCTATTTCGGTCTTAAATTTTATTATAATATAGAAAATTGTGCTAGCTTAAAGTGGGCATTGGGTTCATGTCATTCTGAACTATAAATCAAAACTTACGGAAAATTTAGTGTGGACATATCAAGTTTATCGGCTTATGAAAACGATTATTTTAAACTGATCATTGGTGTTCATTGAGCAAATGTTTACAAATGACCATAGTGCATGGCATCACACAGTTTAGAGTTGATTGGATTACTTAGAGTCTTTGCCATAGCTATTTTGGTTTTAAATTTTATCACAATATAGAAAATTGAGCTAGGTTAACGTGGACGTTGGATTCGTGTCATTCTGAACTCTAAATCAAAAGTTATGGACGATTTAGTGTGGACATGTCAAGTTGATTGACCAGTTAAAATAATCATTTTAAACTGATCATTGGTGTTCATTGAGTAAAGGCTTATAAATGAAGCATAATACATGGCATGACGCAGTTTGGGATACATTGTACTTGGAGGCTTTGTCGTAGCTCTTTCAGCCTCAAATGTTGTCACAATATTAAAAATTGATCTAGATTAACATGGGCATTCGATTCATATCATTTTGAGCTCTAAATCAAATGTTAAATACAATTTGGTGTGGACATGTCAAGTTGATCAGCTAGTTAAAATGATCATTCTAAACTGATCATTGGTGCTCATTGAGCAAAGGTTTACAAATGAAGCATAATCCATGGCATGACGCAGTTTGGGATAGATTGGATTACTTGGAGGCTTTGTCATAGCTATTTGAGTATTACATTTTATCACAATATAGCAAATTGAGGTAGCTTAACATAGACGTTGGATTCGTGTCATTCTAAACTTTAAATCAAAAGTTAGGAAAGATTTAGTGCGGAAATGTCATGTTGATCAACAATAGAATGATCATTCTAAACTGATCATTTGTGCTCCTTTAGTAAAGGCTTATTAAGGAAGCATAATGCATGGCATCACGAAGTTTGGAATACACTAGATTACTTGGAGGCATTGTTGTAGCTATTTCGGTCTTAAATTTTACCATAATATAGAAAATTGAGCTAGCTTAACGTGGGCATTGGATTCATGTCATTCTGAACTCTAGATCAAAAGTTACCGATGATTTAGTGCGGAAATATCAAGTTTATCGGCTAGTTATATTGAATATTCTAAACTGATCATTGGTGCTCATTGAGCAAATGTTTACAAATGAAGCATAATTCATGGCATCACGCAGTTTGGAGTAGATTGGATTAGTTGGAGGCTTTGTCGTACCTATTTGGGTTTTAAATTTTATCACAATATAGAAAATTGAGGTAGATTAGTTTGGGTATTGGATTCGTGTCAATCTGAAATCTAAATCAAAAGTTACCAAAGATTTAGTGCGGAAAATGTCAAGTTGATCGGCTAATTACAATGATCATTCTGAACTGATCATTGGTGCTCATTTAGTAAAGGCTTTTAAGTGAAGCAGAATGCATGGCATCACATAGTTTGGAATACATTGGATTACTTGGAGGCATTTTTGTAGCTATTTCGGTCTTAAATTTTATCATAACATAGAAAATTGAACTAGCTTAACGTGGTCATTGGATTCATGTCATTCTGAACTCAAGATCAAAAGTTACGGAAGATTTAGTGTGGATATGTCAAGTTTATCGGCTAGTTAAATTTATTAAGCTAAAGTGATCATTGGGCAGTTACAATGATCAAACATTGTCGGCGTTCAATTCATATCATTTTGACCTCTAAATCAAATGTTATAGACGATTAAGTGCGGACATCTCAAGTTGATCAGCTAGTTAAAATGGTCATTTTAAACAGATCATTGGTGCTCATTGAGCAAAGGTTTACAAATGAAGCATAATGCATGGCATCACGCAGTTTGGGATATATTAAATTACTTGGAAGCTTTGTCATAGCTATTTCAGTATTAAATTTTATCACAATATAGAAAATTGAGGTTGCTTAACGTGGGCTTTGGATTCGTGTAAATCTTAACTCTTAATCAAATGTTACGGAAGATTTGGTGCGGAAAATGTCATGTTCATCGGGCAGTTACAATGATCATTCTAAACTGATCATTGGTGCTCTTTGACTAAAGGATTATAAATGAAGCATAATGCATGACATTACGCAGTTTGGGATACATTGGATTACTTGGAGGATTTGTCGTTGCTCTTTCAGCCTCAAATGGTGTCACAATATTGATAATTGAGTTAGATTAACATGGGCGTTCGATTAATTTTATTTTGAGCTCTAAATCAAGTGTTAAAGATGATTTAGCGGTCATGTCAAGTTGATCATGTAGTTAAAATGATCATTATAAACTGACTATTGGTTCTCATTGAGCAAACATTTACAAATGAAGCATAATGCATGGCATCGCGCAGTTCAGGATACATTGGATTACATGGAGGCTTTGTCGTACCTCTTTCATTTTCAAATGTTGTCACGATATTGAATATTGAGCTAGAATAACGTGGGCATTGGATTCATGTTTTAACTTTAAATAAAAAGTTACAAACGATTTAGTGCGTACATGTCAAGTTGACTAGTTAGTTAAAATGATCATCCTAAACTGATCATTGATGGTCCTTTAGTAAAGGCCTGTAAATGAAGCATAATGCATGGCATCACACAGTTTGGAATACATTGGATTACTTGGAAGCATTTTTGTATCTATTTCGGTCTTAAATTTTATCACAATATAGAAAATTGAGTTAGATTAAAGTGGGCATTGGATTCATGTTATTCTTAACTATAAATCAAAAGTTACGGACGATTTAGTGCAGACATGTCACATTTATCGGCTTATTAAAATAATTATTCTAAATTGATCATTGGGCAAATGTTTACAAATGAAGCATAATGTATGGCACCACACTGTTTTCAGTAGATTGGATTACATGGAGGCTTTTCCGAATCTATTTTGGTTTTAAATTTTATCACAATATAGAAAATTTAGCTAGGTTAACGTGGACGTTGGATTCGTGTTATTCTCAACTCTAATCAAATGTTACGAACGATTTAGTGCGGACATGTCAAGTTGATCGACCAGTTAAAATAATTATTCTAAACTGATCATTGGTGCTCCTTGAGTAAATGCTTATAAATGGAGCATAATGCATGGCATGACGCAGTTTGGGATACATTGGATTACTTGCAGGATTTGTCATAGCTCTTTCAGCCTCAAATGTTGTAACAATATTGAAAATTGAGTTTGATTCATATCATTTTGAACTCTAAATCAAAATTTAAAGACAATTTAGCGTGGATATGTCAAGTTGATCAGCTAGTTAAAATGATCATTCTAAATGATCATTGGTGCTCATGAGCAATGGTTTACAAATGAAGCATAATGCATGGTATCACGCAGTTTGGGTTATATTGGATTACTTTCAGTATCAAATGTTATAACAATATAGAAAATTGAGGTAGCCTAACGTAGTCGTTGGATTAGTGTCATTCTGAACTCTAAATCAAAAGTTAAAGACGATTTACTGCAAACACGTCAAGTTGATCGGCTAGATATAGTGATCATTCTAAACTGATCATTGGTGCCCTTTTGGTAAAGGCTTAAAAATGAAGCATAATGCATGGCATCACGCAGTTTGAAGTACACTGGATTACTTGGAGTCATTTCTGTAGCTACTGCGGTCTTAAATTTTATCACAATATAAAAAATTGAACTAGCTTAACGTGGGTACTGGATTCATGTCATTTTGAACTCTTGATCAAAAATTACGGACAATTTAGTGCGGACATCTAAAGTTTATCAGCTAGTAAATTGATTTTTCTAAACTCATTGGTGCTCATTGAGCAACTGTTTACAAATGAAGGATAATGCATGTCACGCAGTCATGAATAGATTGCATTACTTGGATGCTTTGGGGTAGCTATTTCGGTGTTAAATTTTATCACAATATAGAAAATTTAGGTAGCTTAACGTGGGTGTTGGATTCGTGTCATTCTGAACTCTAAATCAAAACTTATGACCATTCAATGCGGACATGTCAAGTTGATCGACCAGTTAAAATAATCATTCTAAACTGATCATTGGTTCTCCTTGAGTAAAGGCTTATAAATGAAGCATAATGCATAACATCACACAGTTTGGGATACACTGGATTACTTCGAGGCTTTGTCATAGCTCCTTCAGCCTCAAATGTTGTCACAATATTGAAAATTGATCTAGAATAACGTGGGTGTTCGTTTCATATCATTTTGAGCTCTAAATCAAATGTTAAAAACGATTTAGGGTGGACATGTCAATTTAATCAGCTAGTTAAAATGATCATTCTAAACTGATCATTGGTGCCCATTGAGCAAAGGTTTACAAATGAAGCATAATGCTTGGCAACACGCAGTTTGGAATACTTTGGATTACTTGGAGGCATTGTTGTAGCTATTTCGGTCTTAAATTGTATCACAATATAGAAAATTGAACTAGCTTCACGTGGCCATAGGATTCATGGCATTCCTGAAGTGTAGATCAAAAGTTACAGATGATTTAGTGTGGACATGTCAAGTTTATCGGCTAGTTAAATTGATTATTTTAAACAGATCATTGGTGCTCATTGAGCAAATGTTTACAAATGAAGCATAATGCATGGCATCACGCATTTTAGAATAGATTGGATTAGTTGGAGGCTTTGTCGTACCTATTTTTGTTTTAAATTTTATCACAATATGGAAAAATGAGGTAGGTTAACATCGGTGTCGAATTCGTGTCATTCTTAACTCTAAATCAAAAGTTATGGATGATTTAGTACGGAAATGTCAAGTTGATCGACCAGTTAAAATAATCATTCTAAACTTATCATTGGTGCTCATTGAGTAAAGGCTTATAAATGAAGCACAATGCATGGCATCACGCAGTTTGGGATACATTGGATTACTTGGAGGCTTTGTAATAATTCTTTCAGCCTCAAATGTTATCACCATATTGAAAGTTGAGCTAGATTAACGTGGCCATACGATGCATATCTCTTTGAGCTTTACATCAAATGTTAAATACGATTTAGTTTGGAAATGTCAAGTTGACTAGCTAGTTAAAATGATCATTCTAAACTGATTATTTGTGCTGAGTGAGCAAAGGTTTACAAATGAAGCATAATGCATGGCATCACACAGTTTGGAATATATTGGATTACTTGGAGCCTTTGTCGTAGCTATTTTGGTTTTAAATTTTATCACAATATAGAAAATTGAGGTAGCTTAACGTGAGTGTTGGATTCATGTTATTCAGAACTCTAAATCAAAACTTACGGACGATTTAGTGTGGGCATGTCAAGCTGATCGGCCATTAAAATGATCATTCTAAATTGATTGTTGGTGCTCCTGAATTAAAGGCTTATAAATGAAGCATAATGCATTGTATCACACAGTTTGGGATACATTGGATTACTTGGAGGGTTTGTCGTAGCTCTTTCAGCATCAAATGTTGTCACAATATTGAAAATTGAGCTATATTAACCTGGTTGTTCGATTTATATCATTTTGAGGTCTAAATGAAATGTTATTGACGATATAGTGCGGAAATGTCAAGTTGATAAGCTAGTTAAAATGATCATTCTAAACTGACCATTGGTGCTCATTGAGCAAAGGTTTACAAATGAAGCATAATGCATGGCATCATGCAGTTTGGGATACATTGGATTACTTGGAGGCATTGTCGTAGCTCTTTCAATATCAAATGTTGTCACAAAATTGAAAATTGAGCTAGATTAACGTATGCGTTGGATTCATGTAATTTTCAGTTCTAAAGCAAATGTTAAAAGAGATTTATTTCAGAAATGTCATGTTGATCAATGAGTTAAAATGATCATGCTAAACTTACCATTGGTGCTCACTGAGTAAAGGCGTTTAAAAAAGGAATAATGCATGGCATCACACAATTTAGGATAGATTGGATTACTTGGAGGCTTTGTCGTAGCTATTTTGGTCTTATATTTTGTCACAATATAGAATATTGAGCTAGCTTAATGTGGGCGTTTGATTAGTGTCATTCTGAACTCTAAGTCAAAAGTTAAGGAAAATTTAGTGCGGATATGTCAAGTTTATCGGCTAGTTAAATTGATAATTCTAAAATGATCACTCTAAACTGATCATTAGTGCTCCTTGAGTAAAAGTTATAAATGAAGCATAATGAATGGCATCACGCATTTCAGGATAGATTGGATTACTTGAAGGCTTTGTGCTAGCTCTTTCAGTTTCAAATGTCGTCACAATATAGAAAATTGAGCTAGATTAACGTGGGTGTTGGATTCGTGTCATTCTGAACTCTAAATCAAAAGTTACGGATGATTTAGTGCATACATGTCAAGATTATCGGCCAGTTAAAATAAGCATTTTAAACTGATCATTTGTGCTCCTTAAGTAAACGCTTATAAATTAAGCATAATGCATGTCATCACGCAGTTTGGAATACATTCGATTACTTGGAGTCATTGTTGTAGCTATTTCGGTCTTAAATTTTATCCCAATATAGAAAATTGAGCTAGCTTAACGTGGGCATTGGATTCATGTCATTGTGAACTCTAAATCAAAATTTACGGATGATTTAGTGAAGAAATGTCAAGTTTATCCGCTAGTTAAATAATTTATTCTAAACTGATCATTGATTCTCATTCAGCAAATGTTTACAAATAAAGCATAATGCATAGCATCACACATTTTGGAATAGATTGGGTTACTTGGAGGATTTGTCGTAGGTATTTCGGTTTTAAATTTTATCAAAATATAGAAAATTGAGGTAGCTTAACGTGGGTGTTGGATTCATGTCATTCTGAACTCTAAATTAAAAGTTATTGACGATTTAATGTGGACATGTCAAGTTGATCGACCAGTTAAAATAATCATTCTAAACTTATCACTGGTGCTTCTTGGGTAAAGGCTTATAAATGAAGCATAATGCATGACATCACGCAGTTTGGGACACATTGGATTACTTGGAGGCTTTGTCGTAGCTCTTTTAGCCTCAAAAGTTGTCACAATATTGAAAATTGACCTAGATTAACGTGGGCGTTCGATTCATATCATTTTCAGCTCTAAATCAAATGTTAAAGATGATTTAGTGTGGACATGTTAAGTTGACCAGCTAGTGATCATTGGTGCTCACTGAGCAAAGGTTTACAAATAAAACATAATGCATGGCATCATGCAGTTTGTGATTGATTGGATTACTTGATGGCTTTGTCGTAGCTATTTTGGTATTAAATTTTATCAAAATATAGAAAATCGAGGTAGCTTAACGTTGGCATTGGATTCTTGTCATTTTGAACTCTAAATCAAAAGTTATGAAAGATTTAGTGTAGAAATGTCATGTTGATCGGCCAGTTACAATGATCTTTTTAAACTGATCATTGGTGCTTCTTGGGTAAAGACTTATAAATTAAGCATAATGTATGACATCACGCAGTTCGGGATACATTGGATTACTTGGACGCTTTGTCGTACCTTTTTTAGTTTCAAATTTTATCACAATATTGAAAATTGAGCTAGAATAACCTTGGCGCTGGATTCATTTCAAATGTTAAAGACGATTTAATGCGGACATGTTAGGTTGATCAGCTAGTTAAAATGATCATTCTAAACTTATCATTGGTGCTAATTCAGCAAATGTTTACAAATGAAGCGTAATGTATGGCATCCCGAAGTTTGGTATAGATTGAATTACTTGGATGTTTTGTCTTAGCTAATGTGGTCATAAATTTTGTCACAATACAGAATTTTGAGCTAGCTTAACGTTGGCATTTGATTCGTGTCATTCTAGACTCTAAATCAAAAGTTACCTAAAATTTAGTGCGCACATGTCAAGTTGATCGGCCAGTTAAAATGATCATTCTAAATTGAACATTGGTGCTCCTTGAATAAAGGCTTATAAATGAAGCATAATGCATGGCATCACGCAGATTAGGATAGATTGGATTACATGAAGGCTTTGTGGTAGCTCTTTCAATCTCAAATGTTGTCATAATATAGAAAATTGAGCTAGTTTAACATGGACGTTGGATTCGTGTCATTTTGAGCTCTAAATCAAATGTTAAAGACGATTTACGGCAGACTTGGCAAGTTGATCAGCTAGTTAAAATGGTCATTTTAAACTTATCATTGGTGCCCATTGAGTAAAGGCGTATAAATGAAGCATAATGCATGGCATCACGCAATCAGGGATAGATTAGATTACTTGGAGCCTTTGTCGTAGCTATTTAAATCTTAATTTTTTTCATAATATAGAATATTGAGCTACCTTAACGTGGGCGTTAGATTCATGTCATTCTTAACTCTAAATTAAAAGTTCCAAACGATTAAGTACAGACATATGAAATTGATCAGCTAGTTGAAATAATCATTCTAAACTGATCACTGGTGCTCATTGAGCAAAGGTTTACGAACGAAGCATCATGCATGGCATCGCGCATTTTGGAATACATTTGATTGCTTGGAGGCTTTGTCGTAGCTCTTTCAATCTTAAATGTTGTCGTAATATTGAAAATTAAGCTAACGTGGGTGATGGATTCATGTTATTTTTGAGCTCTAAATCAAATGTCAAAGACGATTTAATGTGGAATTATCAAGTTGATCAGCAAGTTAAAACGATCTTTCTAAACTGATCATTAGTGCTCCTTGAGTAAAGGCTTTTAAATGAAGCATAATGCTTGGCATCACGCAGTTTAGGATAGATTGGATTACTTGACGGCTTTGTGGTAGTTCTTTCAGTCTCAAATGTTCTCACAATATAGAAAATTCAGCTTGTTTAAGGTGGGCATTGGATTTTTGTCAGTCTGAACTCTAAATCAAAAGTTACGAACGATTTAGTACGGACATATCAAGTTGATCGGCCAGTTAAAGTGATCATTGTAAATTGATCATTCAAAACTGATCATTAACGCTCCTTGAGTTAAGGCTTATAAATGAAGTATAATTCATGGCATCACAGAGGTTATGATAGATTGGATTACTTGAAGGCATTGTGGTAGCTTTCGGTCCTATATCTTGTCACAATATTGCAAAATTGAGTCAGCTTAACATGGGTGTTGGATTCGTGTCATTCTGAACTCTAAATCAAAAGTTACGGATGATTTAGTGGGGACATGTCAAATTCATCTGCTATTTGAAATGATCATTCTAACTAATCATTGGTGCTCCTTCAGTAGAGGCTTATAAATGAAGCGTAATGCATGGCATCAGGCAATTTGGGATAGATTGGATTATTTAGATGCTTTCTCATAGCTTTTTCAGTCTCAAATGTTGTCACGATATTGAAAATTGAGCTAGATCAACGTGGGCGTTGGATTCATGTCATTTTGAGCTCTAAATCAAATGTTAAAGACCATTTAGTGCAAATATGTCAAGTTCATAAGCTATTTTAAATGATCATTCTAAATTGATCAGTGGTGCTCATTGAGCAAAGGTTTACAAATGAAGTATAATGCTTGACATCAAGCATTTTGGATAGATTGGATTACTTGGAGGTTTTGTAGTAGCTATTTTGGTCTTAAATTTTGTCATAATTCATAATATTGAGCTAGCTTAACTTGCGTGTTGGATTAATGTCATTCTGAACTCTAAATAAAAAGTTACGGACGATTTAGTGTGTACATTTCAAGTTGACCGGCCAGTTAAAATGATCATTGGTGCTCCTTGTGTAAAAGCTTATAAACAAAGCATAATGCATGTCATCACGCAGTTTGGGCTACATTGGATTACATAAAGGCATTTTTGTAGCTATTTTGGACTTTAATTTGGTCACAATATAGAAAATTGAGGTTGCTTGAAGTGCACGTTGGATTCATGTCATTTTGAACTCTAAATCAAAAGTTATGCATGATTTAGTGCGGACATGTCAAATTTATCGGCTCTTTAAATTGATCATACTAAACTGATCATTGGTGCTCCATGAGTAAAGGTTTATAAAAGAAGCATAATGCATGGCATCACGCAGCTTGGTATAGATTGGATTACTTAAAGGCTTTGTCGTAGCTCCTTTCGTCTCAAATAATGTCGCTATAAATAAAATGTTAAAGACGATTTAGTGCTGACAGTGATCGTCCAGTTAAAATGATCATTCAAAACCGATCATTGGAGCTCCTTGAGTAAAGGCTTATAAATGAAGCATAATGCATGGCATCAAGCAGTTTGGGATATATTGGATTACTTAGACGCTTTGTCGTAGCTTTTTTGGTCTCAAATGTTGTCACGATATTGAATATTGATCTAGATTACCGTGGGCATTGGATTTGTGTCATTTTGAGTTGTAAATCAAATGTTAAAGATGATTTAGTGCAGACATGTCAAGTTTATCAGCTAGTTAAAATGATCATTCTAAATTGATCAATGGTGATCATTGAGCAAAGGTTTACAAAATGAAGCATAATGCATGCATGGGACCCCACAATTATGGATAGATTGGATTACTTGGAAGCTTTGTCGTAACTTTTTGGGTCTTTAATTTTGTCACAATATATAATACTGAGCTAGCTTAACTTGGGCATTAGATTCGTGTTATTCTGAACTCTAAATCAAAAGTTACAGATGATTTAGTGGGGACATGTCAAGTTGCTTTGCTAGTTAAAGTGATCGTTCTAAAGTGATCATTCTAAACTGATCATTAGTGCTCCTTGAGGAAAGGTTATAAATGAAGCATAATGCATGGCATCACGTAGTCTAGAGTAGAATGGACTACTTTATGGCTTTGAGGTTGCTCTTTCGGTCTTAAATGTTGTCACAGTCTAGAAAATTAAGCTTGCTTAATGTTGGCGTTGGATTTGTGTCATTCTGAACTCAATATCAATTGTTTGTGATGATTTAGTGTGTACATGTCAAGATGATTTGTCACTTAAAATGATCATTCTAAACTGATGATTGGTGCTCATTGAGTAAACGCTTATAAATGAAGTACAATGCATGGCATCACGCAGGTTGGGATACATTGGATTACTTGGAGGAATTGTCGTAGCTACTTCGGACTTAAATTTTGTCACAATATAGAAAATTGAGCTATCTTAACGTGGGCGTTGGATTCATATCATTTTGAATGCTAAATCAAAAGTTACATGTGATTTAGTGCGGACATGTAAAGTTTATCGGCTAGTTAAATTGATAATTGTAAACTGATCATTAGTGCTCATTGAGTAAAGGTTTACAAATGAAACATAATCAATGGCATCACACAATTTGGGATAGATTGGGTTACTTGGAGGCTTTGTCGTAGCTATCTTGGTCTTAACTTTTGTCACAATATAAAAACTTGAGCTAACTTAAAGTGGGCATTGGATTTGTGTCACTATTAACTCTAAATCAAAAGTTACGGACGATTTGGTGCGGACATGTGAAGTAGCTGATCATTAGTGCTCCTTGAGTAAAGGCTTATAAAGCATAATGCATGGCATCACGCAGTTTGGAATAGATTGGATTACTTGGACGCTTTGACGTAGCTCTTTAAGTGTCAAATGTTTTCATGATATTGAAAATTGAGCTAGATTAAAGTGGGCGTTGGATTCATGTCATTTTGAGCTCTAAATGAAATGTTAAAAACGATTTAGTGCGGACATGTCAAGTTTATCATGTAGTTAAAAATGACCATTCTAAATTGATCATTGGTGCTCACTGAGCAAAGGTTTACAAATGAAGCATAAGGCATGGCATCACGCAGGTTAGGATAGATTGGATAACCTTTGTTGTAGCTATTTCGGTCTTAAATTTTGCCACAATATATAATATTTAGACTAACTTGGGCATTGGATACGTGTAATTCTTAACTCTAAATCAAAAGTTAAAGATGATTTATTGAGAACATGTCATTTTGATCGGCCAGTTAAAATGATCACTTAAACTAATCATTCTAAATTGATCATTACTGCTCAGGGAGTAAAGGCTTATAAATGAAGCACAATGTATGACATCACGCAGTTTAGGATGCATTGGACTACTTTGAGGCATTGTTGTAGCTATTTTGTGATATAAATTTTGTCACAACATAAAAAATTGAGCTAGCATAATGTGGGCATTGGATTCATGTCATTCTTAAGTCTAAATCAAAAATACGGACTATTTAGTGCGGACATGTCAAGTTTATCGGCTAGTTAAATTTATCATTCTGAACTGATCATTGGTGCTCATTGAGCATGGGTTTACAAATGAAGCATAATGCATGGCATCTTGCAGTTTGGGATAAATTGGATTACTTGGATGCTTTTTCGTAGCTAATTCGGTCTCAAATTTTTTCACAATATAGGAACTTGAGCTCGCTTAACGTCGGCATTGGATTCGTGTCATTCTGACTCTAAATCAAAAGTTACGGACGATTTAGTGCGTACATGTCAAGTTGATCAGCCAGTTAAAATGATAATTCTAAACAGATCATTGTTGCTCCTTGAGTAAATGCTTATAAATCAAGCATAATGCATGGCATCACGTATTTGATGATTCATTGGATTACTTGGAGGCTTTGTCGTAGTTGTTTCTATCTTAAATTTTGTCACAATATAGAAAATTGAGCTAGCTTAATGTGGACATTGGATTCATGTCATTCTGAACTCTAAATCAAAAGTTAAGCATGATTTAGTGTGGACATGTCAAGTTTATCGGCTAGTTAAATTGATCATTCTACACTGATCATTGGTGCTCATTGAGCAATGGTTTACAAATGAAGCATAATGAATCGCATCACGCAGTTTGGGATAGATTGTATTACTTCGAGGATTTGTCATAGCTATTTCGGTCTTAAATTTTATCACAATGTAGAAAATTAAGCTAGCTTAACGTGGGTGTTTGATTCATGTCATTCTTAACTCTCAATCAAAAGTTACGGACGATTTATTGCAGACATGTCAAGTTGATCAGCCAGTTAAAATGATAATTCTAAAACTGATCATTTGTGCTCCTTGAGTAAAGGCTTACAAATTGAAGCATAATGCATGGCATCACGCAGTTTGGGATACATTTGGATAAAACGTTAAAAACAATTTAGTGCGGACATGTCAAGTTGATTAGCTAGTTAAAATGATCATTCTAAACTGAACATTGGTGCTTATAAAGCAAAGGTTTTCAAATGAAGCACAATGCATGGCATCACGTAGTTTGGGGTAGATTGGATTACTTGGAGGAATTGTCATAGCTATATCGGTCTTAAATTTGGCCACAATATAAAATTTTGAGCTACATTGGATACATTGGATTTTTGATGCTTTGTTGTAGCTATTTCAATCTCAAATATTGTCACAATATTGAAAATTGAGCTAGATTAACGTGGGCGTTGGATTCATGTCATTGTGAGCTCTAACTATAATTTTAAAGACGACTTAGTCCAGACATGTCAAGTTGATCAACTAGTTCAAGTGATCATTCTAGAATGATCATTGGTGCTCACTGAGCAAAGCTTTACAAATGAAGCATAATGTATGGTATGCAGTAGTTTGGGATATATTGGATTACTTGGAGGCTTTTGCGTTGCTATTTGGATCTTAAATTTAATCACAATATAGAAAATTGAGCTAGATTAACATGGGCATTGGATACGTGTCATTTTGAACTCTAAATCAAAAGTTTCGGACGATTTAGTGGGGACATGTCAAGTTGATCGACCAGTTAAATGATAATTCTAAACTGATCATTGGTGCTCCTTGATTAAAACATTATAAATGAAACATAATGCATGGCATCACGCAGTTTGGGATACATTGGATTACTTGGAGGCTTTGTCATAACTCTTTCAGTCTCAAATGTTGTCACAATTTGAAAATTGAGCAAGATTAACGTGGGCGTTGGATTCATGTAATTTTGAGGTCTAAATCAAATTTTTAAGATGATATAGTGCAGAGATGTTAAGTTTATCGGCAAGTTAAAATGATTATTCTAAGCTGTTTATTGGTGCTCACAGAGAAAAGGTTTACCAATGAAACATAATGCATGGCATCACGCAGCTTGGAATAGATTGGATTACTTGGAGGCTTTGTCGTAGCACTTTCGGTCTCAAATGCTGTCACAATTTTGAAAATTTAGCTAGATTAACGTGGACGCTGAATTCTTGTCATTTTGAGCTCTAAATCAAATTTTAAAGAAAATGTAGTACGGAAAAGACAAGACAAGTCGTAGCTCTTTCACTCTCAAATGTTCTCACTATATTGAAAATTGACTTAGATTAACGTGTACATTGGATTCATGTCATTTTGAGCTCTAAATCAAATGTTAAAGCCAATTTAGAGCGAACATGTCAAGTTGATCAACTAGTTAAAATGATCATTATAAACTAATCATTGGAGCTCATTGAGCAATGGTTTACAAATGAAGCATAATGCATGGCATTACTCAGTTTGGGATAGATTGGATTACTTGGAGGCTTTATCGCAGTTATTTCGGTCTTAAATTCTGTCACAATATTGATAATAGAGCTAGATTAATGTGGGCGATGGATTAATGTCATTTTGAGCTCCAACTCAAACGATAAAGAGAATTTAGTTCAAATATGTCAAGTTGATCAGATAGTTAAAATTATCATTCTAAACTGATCATTGTAGCTCATGGAGCAAAGGTTTACAACTGAAGCCTAATGCATGGCATACAGCAGTTTGGGATTGATTGGATTACTTGGAGCTTTTTCGTAGCTATATGGGTCTTAAACTTAATTACAATATAGAAAATTGAGCTAGCTTAACGTGGGCTTTGGATTCGTTTCATTTTGAACTGTAAATAAAAAGTTTAAAATGATTTAATGCGGACATGTCAAGGTTATCAGTGAGTTAAATGATAATTCTAAACTGATCATTGGTGCTCCTTGGCATAATGAAGGCTTATAAATGAAGCATAATGTATGGCATCACACAATTTGGGATACTTGGTAATACATGGAGGCTTTGTCGTAGCTCTTTCAGTCTCGAACGTTGTCACAATATTAAAAATTGAGCTAGATTAACGTGGGCGTTGGATTCAAGTCAGTTGGAGCTCCAAATCAAATTTTAAATATGATTTAGTCCGGACATGCCAAGTTGATCAGGTAGTTAAAATTATCATTATAAACTGATCATTGGTGCTCACTGAGAAAAGGTTTACAAAGGAAGCACAATGCATGCCATCACGCAATTCGGGATAGATTGGATTACTTGGAGGTATTGTCGTAGCTCTTTGAGTCTCAAATGTTGTCAAAATATTGAAAATTGAGCTAGATTAATGTGGGCGTTCGATTTATGTCATTTGGAGCTCTAAATAATATGGTGAGATGATTTAGTGCGAACATGTCAAGTTGATGAGATAGTTAAAATACTCATTCTAAATGATCATTGCTGCTCATTCAGTAAAGGCTTACAAATGAAGCATAATCCATGGCATCACGCAGTTTGGGATATATCAATTACTTGGAGGCTTTGTCGTAGCTATTTCAGCCATAAATTTTGTCACAATATATAATATTGAGCTAGCTTCACGTTGTCGTTGGATTCGTGTCCTTCTGAACTCTAAATAAAAAGTTTCCGACGATTTAGTGTGGACATGTCAAGTTGATCGGACAGTTAAAATGATATTTCTAAACAGATCATTGGTGCTCCTTGAGTAAAGGCTTATAAAGGACGCATAATGCATGGCATCACCGAGTTTGGGATACATTGGATTCCTTCGATGCTTTGTCATAGCTCTTTCAGTCTCAAATGTTGTCACAATATTGAAAATTGAGCTAGATTAACGTGGGTGTTGTATTCATGTCATTTTTAGCTCTAACTCGAATTCTAAAGACGATTTAGTCATGACATGTCAAGTTGATCGGATAGTTAAAATTATAATTTTAGAATGATCATTGGTGCTCATTAAGAGAAGGTTTACAAATGAAGCATAATGCATGGCATCGAACAGTTTGGGATAGATTGGTTTAAGTGGAGGCTTTATCGTTGCTATTTGGGTCTTAAATTTAATCACAATATATAAAATTGAGCTAGCTTAACGTGGGCATTGGATACGTGTCAGTCTGAACTCTAAATCAAAAGTTTCCGATGATTTAGTGCAGACATATCAAGTTGATCCGGCACTTAAAATGATAGATCTAAACTGATCATTGGGGCTCCTTGAGTAAAGGATTATAAACAAAACATAATGCATGGCATCACGCAGTTTGGGAAATATTGGATTACTTAGATGCTTTGTCGTAGCTTTTTGAGATTATTCTGAACTGATGTCACAATATTGAAAATTGAGCTCAATTAAGGTGGGCGTTTGATTCATGTTATTTTCAACTCTAAATCAAATATTAAAGAAGATTTAGTCCGGACAAGTCTAGTTGTCAGCTAGTTAAAAAATTTCTTCTAAACTGATCATTGGTGATCATAGAGCAAAGGTTAACAAATGAAGCATAATGAATGGCATCACGCAATTTGGGATAGATTGGATTACTTGGAGGCTTTATCATAGCTATTAAATAATTAAATTTAATCACAATATAGAGAATTGAGCTAGAATAACGTGGGCTTTGGATTCGTGTCATTCTCAACTCTAAATCAAAAAATTCAGATGATTTAGTGCGGACATGTCAAGTTGATTGGCCAATTAAAATGATCTTTCTAAACTGATCATTGTTGCTCCTTGAGTAAAGGCTTATAAATGAAGCATAATGCATGGCATCACACAGTTTTGGATACATTGGATTACTTGGAGGCTTTGTCGTAGGCTTTTAAGATTATTCTGAAATGATCACTCTAAACTGATCATTAGTGCTCCTTGAGTAAAGGTAATAAATGAAGCATAATGAATGGCATCACGCATTTCAGGATAGATTGGATTACTTGAAGGCTTCGTGCTAGCTCTTTCAGTTTCAAATGTCGTCACAATATAGAAAATTGAGCTAGATTAACGTGGGTGTTGGATTCGTGTCATTCTGAACTCTAAATCAAAAGTTACGGATGATTTAGTGCATACATGTCAAGATTATCAGCCAGTTAAAATAATCATGTTAAACTGATCATTTGTGCTCCTTGAGTAAACGCTTATAAATTAAGTGTAATGCATGTCATCACGCAGTTCGGAATACATTCGATTACTTGGAGTCATTATTGTAGCTATTTTGGTCTTAAATTTTAGCCCAATATAGAAAATTGAGCTAGCTTAACGTGGGCATTGGATTCATGTCATTCTGAACTCTAAATCAAAACTTACGGATGATTTAGTGAAGAAATGTCAAGTTTATCGGCTAGTTAAATAATTTATTCTAAACTGATCATTGATTCTCATTCAGCAAATGTTTACAAATAAAGCATAATGCCTAGCATCACACATTTTGGAATAGATTGGATTACTTGGAGGATTTGTCATAGGTATTTCGGTTTTAAATTTCATCAAAATATAGAAAATTGAGGTAGCTTAACGTGGGTGTTGGATTCATGTCATTCTGAACTCTAAATTAAAAGTTATTGACGATTTAATGTGGACATGTCAAGTTGATCGACCAGTTAAAATAATCATTATTGGTGCTCCTTGGGTAAAGGCTTATAAATGAAGCATAATGCATGGCATCACGCAGTTTGGGACACATTGGATTACTTGGAGGCTTTGTCGTAGCTCTTTTAGCCTCAAAAGTTGTCACAATATTGAAAATTGACCTAGATTAACGTGGGCGTTCGATTCATATCATTTTCAGCTCTAAATCAAATGTTAAAGATGATTTAGTGTGGACATGTTAAGTTGAGCAGCTAGTTAAAATGATCCTTCTGAACTGATCATTGGTGCTCACTGAGCAAAGGTTTACAAATAAAACATAATACATGACATCACACAGTTTGTGATAGATTGGATTACTTGATGGCTTTGTCGTAGCTATTTTGGTAATAAATTTTATCAAAATATAGAAAATCGAGGTAGCTTAACGTTGGCATTGGATTCTTGTCATTTTGAACTCTAAATCAAAAGTTATGAAAGATTTAGTGTAGAAATGTCATGTTGATCGGCCAGTTACAATGATCTTTTTAAACTGATCATTGGTGCTCCTTGGGTAAAGATTTATAAATTAAGCATAATGCATGACATCACGCAGTTTGGGATACATTGGATTACTTGGACGCTTTGTCGTAACTTTTTTAGTTTCAAATGTTATCACAATATTGAAAATTGAGCTAGAATAACCTTGGCGCTGGATTCATTTCAAATGTTAAAGACGATTTAATGCGGACATGTTAGGTTGATCAGCTAGTTAAAATGATCATTCTAAACTTATCATTGGTGCTAATTCAGCAAAGGTTTACAAATGAAGTGTAATGTATGGCATCCCGAAGTTTGGTATAGATTGAATTACTTGGATGTTTTGTCTTAGCTAAGTGGTCGTAAATTTTGTCACAATACAGAATTTTGAGCTAGCTTAACGTTGGCATTTGATTCGTGTCATTCTAGACTCTAATTCAAAAGTTACCTAAAATTTAATGCGGATATGTCAAGTTGATCGACCAGTTAAAATGATCATTCTAAATTGAACATTGGTGCTCCTTGAGTAAAGGCTTATAAATGAAGCATAATGCATGGCATCACGCAGATTAGGATAGATTGGATTACATGAAGGCTTTGTGGTAGCTCTTTCAATCTCAAATGTTGTCATAATATAGAAAATTGAGCTAGTTTAACATGGACGTTGGATTCGTGTCATTTTGAGCTCTAAATCAAATGTTAAAGACGATTTACGGCAGACTTGGCAAGTTGATCAGCTAGTTAAAATGGTCATTTTAAACTTATCATTGGTGCCCATTGAGTAAAGGCGTATAAATGAAGCATAATGCATGGCATCACGCAATCAGGGATAGATTAGATTACTTGGAGCCTTTGTCGTAGCTATTTAAATCTTAATTTTTTTCATAATATAGAATATTGAGCTACCTTAACGTGGGCGTTAGATTCATGTCATTCTTAACTCTAAATTAAAAGTTCCAAACGATTAAGTACAGACATATGAAATTGATCAGCTAGTTGAAATAATCATTCTAAACTGATCACTGGTGCTCATTGAGCAAAGGTTTACGAACGAAGCATCATGCATGGCATCGCGCATTTTGGAATGCATTTGATTACTTGGAGGCTTTGTCATAGCTCTTTCAATCTTAAATGTTGTCGTAATATTGAAAATTGAGCTAACGTGGGCGTTGGATTCATGTCATTTTTGAGCTCTAAATCAAATGTTAAAGACGATTTAATGTGGAATTATCAAGTTGATCAGCAAGTTAAAATGATCTTTCTAAACTGATCATTAGTGCTCCTTGAGTAAAGGCTATTAAATGAAGCATAATGCTTGGCATCACGCAGTTTAGGATAGATTGGATTACTTGACGGCTTTGTGGTAGTTCTTTCAGTCTCAAATGTTCTCACAATATAGAAAATTCAGCTTGTCTAAGGTGGGCATTGGATTTTTGTCAGTCTGAACTCTAAATCAAAAGTTACGAACGATTTAGTACGGATATATCAGGTTGATCGGCCAGTTAAAGTGATCATTGTAAAGTGATCATTCAAAACTGCTCATAACGCTCCTTGAGTTAAGGCTTATAAATGAAGCATAAGTCATGGCATCATAGAGGTTATGATATATTGGATTACTTGAAGGCTTTGTGGTAGCTCTTTCGGTCCTATATCTTGTCAGAGTATTGCAAAATTGAGTAAGCTTAACATGGGCGTTGGATTCGTGTCATTCTGAACTCTAAATCAAAAGTTACGGACGATTTAGTGGGGACATGTCAAATTCATCTGCTATTTGAAATGATCATTCTAACAAATCATTGGTGCTCCTTCAGTAGAGGCTTATAAATGAAGCGTAATGCATGGCATCAGGCAGTTTGGGATAGATTGGATTTTTTGGATGCTTTCTCATAGCTTTTTCAGTCTCAAATGTTGTCACGATATTGAAAATTGAGCTAGATCAACGTGGGCGTTGGATTCATGTCATTTTGAGCTCTAAATCAAATGTTAACGACGATTTAGTGCAAACATGTCAAGTTCATAAGCGATTTTAAATGATCATTCTAAATTGATCATTGGTGCTCATTGAGCAAAGGTTTACAAATGAAGTATAATGCTTGACATCAAGCATTTTGGATATATTGGATTACTTGGAGGTTTTGTAGTAGCTATTTTGGTCTTAAATTTTGTCATAATTCATCATATTGAGCTAGCTTAACTTGCGTGTTGGATTAATGTCATTCTGAACTCTAAATAAAAAGTTACGGACGATTTAGTGTGTACATGTCAAGTTGACCGGCCAGTTAAAATGATCATTGGTGCTACTTGAGTAAAAGCTTATAAACAAAGCATAATACATGGCATCACGCAGTTTGGGCTACATTGGATTACATAAAGGCATTTTCGTAGATATTTTGGACTTTAATTTGGTCACAATATAGAAAATTGAGGTAGCTTGAAGTGCACGTTGTATTCATATCATCTTGAACTCTAAATCAAAAGTTACGCATGATTTAGTGCGCACATGTCAAATTTTATCGGCTCTTTAAATTGATCATACTAAACTGATCATTGGTGCTCCATGAGTAAAGGTTTATAAATGAAGCATAATGCATGGCATCACGCAGCTTGGGATAGATTGGATTACTTAAAGGCTTTGTCGTAGCTCCTTTAGTCTCAAATAATGTCATGATATCGAAAATTGACCTAGATTAACGTGGGTGTTGGATTCATGTCATTTTGAGCTATAAATAAAATGTTAAAGACGATTTAGCGCTGACAGTGATCGGCCAGTTAAAATGATCATTCTAAACCGATCATTGGTGCTCCTTGAGTAAAGGCTTATAAATGAAGCATAATGCATGGCATCAAGCAGTTTGGGATAGATTGGATTACTTAGACGCTTTGTCGTAGCTTTTTTGGTCTCAAATGTTGTCACGAAATTGAATATTGATCTAGATTACCGTGGGCATTGGATTCGTGTCATTTTGAGCTGTAAATCAAATGAAGACGATTTAGTGCAGACATGTCAAGTTTATCAGCTAGTTAAAATGATCATTCTAAATTGATCAATGGTGATCATTGAGCAAAGGTTTACAAAATGAAGCATAATGCATGCATGGGACCACGTAGTTACGGATAGATTGGATTACTTGGAAGCTTTTCGGAACTATTTTGGTCTTTAATTTTGTCACAATATATAATACTGAGCTAGCTTAACTTGGGCATTAGATTCGTGTTATTCTGAACTCTAAATCAAAAGTTACAGATGATTTAATGGGGACATGTCAAGTTGCTTTGCTAGTTAAAGCGATCGTTCTAAAGTGATCATTCTAAACTGATCATTAGTGCTCCTTGAGGAAAGGCTTATAAATGAAGCATAATGCATGGCATCACGTAGTCTAGAGTAGAATGGACTACTTTACGGCTATGAGGTCGCTCTTTTGGTCTTAAATGTTGTCACAATCTAGAAAATTAAGCTTGCTCAATATCAAATGTTTATGATGATTTAGTGTGTACATGTCAAGATGATTTGTGACTTAAAATGATCATTCCAAACTGATGATTGGTGCTGATTGAGTAAATGCTTATAAATGAAGAACAATGCATGGCATCATGCAGGTTGGGATACAATGAATTACTTGGAGGCATTGTCAAAGCTACTTCGGACTTAAATTTTGTCACAATACAGAAAATTGAGCTATCTTAATGTGGGCGTTGGATTCATGTCATTTTGAATGCTAAATCAAAAGTTACATGTGATTTAGTGCGGACATGTAAAGTTTATCGGCTAGTTAAATTGATCATTGTAAACTGATCATTAGTGCTCATTGAGTAAAGGTTGATAAATGAAACAAAATCAATGGCATCACACAATTTGGGATAGATTAGGTTAGTTGGAGGCTTTGTCGTAGCTATCTTGGTCTTAACTTTTATCACAATATAAAAAATTGAGCTAACTTAACGTGGGCATTGGATTCGTGTCACTATTAAGTCTAAATCAAAAGTTACGGACGACTTGATGCGGACATGTGAAGTAGATTGCCCGGTTAAAAAAATCATTCTTAACTGATCATTGGTACTCCTTGAGTAAAAGCTTATAAACAAAGTAGAATGCATGGCATCACGCAGTTTGGGCTACATTGGATTACGTAAAGGCATTTTCGTAGCTATATTGGACTTTAATTTGGTCACAATATAGAAAATTGAGGTAGCTTGAAGTGCACGTTGGATTCATGTCATTTTGAACTCTAAATGAAAAGTTACACACGATTTAATGCGGACATGTCAAATTTTATTGGCTCTTTAAATTGATCATACTAAACTGATCATTGGTGCTTCATGAGTAAAGGTTTATAAATAAAGCATAATGCATGGCATCACGCAGCTTGGGATAGATTGGATTACTTAAAGGCTTTGTCGTAGCTCCTTTAGTCTCAAATAATGTCACGATATCAAAAATTGACCTAGATTAACGTGGGTGTTGGATTCATGTCATTTTGAGCTATAAATAAAATGTTAAAGACGATTTAGCGCTGACAGTGATCGGCCAGCTAAAATGATCATTCTAAACCGATCATTGGTGCTGCTTGAGTAAAGGCTTATAAATGAAGCATAATGCATGGCATCAAGCAGTTTGGGATATATTGGATTACTTAGATGCTTTGTCGTAGCTTTTTTGGTCTAAAATGTTGTCACGATATTGAATATTGATCTAGATTACAGTGGGCATTGGATTCGTGTCATTTTGAGCTGTAAATCAAATGTTAAAGACGATTTAGTGCAGATATGTCAAGTTTATCAGCGAGTTAAAATGATCATTCTAAATTGATCAATGGTGATCATTGAGCAAAGGTTTACAAAATGAAGCATAATGCATGCATGGGACCACGCAGTTACGGATAGATTGGATTACTTGGAAGCTTTTTCGTAACTATTTTGGTCTTTAATTTTGTCACAATATATAATACTGAGCTAGCTTAACTTGGGCATTAGATTCGTGTTATTCTGAACTCTAAATCAAAAGTTACTGATGATTTAATGGGGACATGTCAAGTTGCTTTGCTAGTTAAAGCGATCGTTCTAAAGTGATCATTCTAAACTGATCATTAGTAGTCCTTGAGGAAAGGCTTATAAATGAAGCATAATGCATGGCATCACGTAGTCTAGAGTAGAATGGACTACTTTACGGCTATGAGGTCGCTCTTTTGGTCTTAAATGTTGTCCCAGTCTAGAAAATTAAGCTTGCTTAATGTTGGCGTTGGATTTGTGTCATTCTGAACTCAATATCAAATGTTTATGATGATTTAGTGTGTACATGTCAAGATGATTTGTCACTTAAAATGATCATTCTAAACTGATGATTGGTGCCGATTGAGTAAATGCTTATAAATGAAGCACAATGCATGGCATCACGCAGGTTGGGATACATTGGATTACTTGGAGGCATTGTCGAAGCTACTTCGGACTTAAATTTTGTCACAATATAGAAAATTGAGCTATCTTAATGTGGGCATTGGATTCATGTCATTTTGAATGCTAAATCAAAAGTTACATGTGATTTAGTGCGGACATGTAAAGTTTATCGGCTAGTTAAATTGATCATTGTAAACTGATCATTAGTGCTCATTGAGTAAAGGTTTATAAATGAAACATAATCAATGGCATCACACAATTTGGGATAGATTAGGTTAGTTGGAGGCTTTGTCGTAGCTATCTTGGTCTTAACTTTTATCACAATATAAAAAACTGAGCTAACTTAACGTGGGCATTGGATTCGTGTCACTATTAACTCTAAATCAAAAGTTACGGACGACTTGATGCGGACATGTGAAGTAGATTGCCCGGTTAAAATAATCATTCTTAACTGATCATTGGTGCTCCTTGAGTAAAAGCTTATAAACAAAGCATAATGCATGGCATCACACAGTTTGGGCTACATTGGATTACATAAAGGCATTTTCGTAGCTATATTGGACTTTAATTTGGTCACAATATAGAAAATTGAGGTAGCTTGAAGTGCACGTTGGATTCATGTCATTTTGAACTCTAAATGAAAAGTTACGCACGATTTAATGCGGACATGTCAAATTTTATCGGTTCTTTAAATTGATCATACTAAACTGATCATTGGTGCTCCATGAGTATAGGTTTATAAATGAAGCATAATGCATGGCATCACGCAGCTTGGGATAGATTGGATTACTTAAAGGCTTTGTCGTAGCTCCTTTAGTCTCGAATAATGTCACGATATCGAAAATTGACCTAGATTAACGTGGGTGTTGGATTCATGTCATTTTGAGCTACAAATAAAATGTTAAAGACGATTTAGCGCTGACAGTGATCGGCCAGTTAAAATGATCATTCTAAACCGATCATTGGTGCTCCTTGAGTAAAGGCTTATAAATGAAGCATAATGCATGGCATCAAGCAGTTTGGGATATATTGGATTACTTAGACGCTTTGTCGTAGCTTTTTTGGTCTAAAATGTTGTCACGATATTGAATATTGATCTAGATTATAGTGGGCATTGGATTCGTGTCATTTTGAGCTGTAAATCAAATGTTAAAGACGATTTAGTGCAGACATGTCAAGTTTATCAGCGAGTTAAAATGATCATTCTAAATTGATCAATGGTGATCATTGAGCAAAGGTTTACAAAATGACGCATAATGCATGCATGGGACCACGCAGTTACGGATAGATTGGATTACTTGGAAGCTTTTTTGTAACTATTTTGGTCTTTAATTTTGTCACAATATATAATACTGAGCTAGCCTAACTTGGGCATTAGATTCGTGTTATTCTGAACTCTAAATCAAAAGTTACTGATGATTTAATGGGGACATGTCAAGTTGCTTTGCTAGTTAAAGCGATCGTTCTAAAGTGATCATTCTAAACTGATCATTAGTAGTCCTTCAGGAAAGGCTTATAAATGAAGCATAATGCATGGCATCACGTAGTCTAGAGTAGAATGGACTACTTTACGGCTTTGAGGTCGCTCTTTCGGTCTTAAATGTTATCAGAGTCTAGAAAATTAAGCTTGCTTAATGTTGGCATTGGATTTGTGTCATTCTGAACTCAATATCAAATGTTTATGATGATTTAGTGGGTACATGTCAATATGATTTGTCACTTAAAATGATCATTCTAAACTGATGATTGGTGCTGATTGAGTAAATGCTTATAAATGAAGCACAATGCATGGCATCACGCAGGTTGGGATAAATTGCATTACTTGGAGGCATTGTCGAAGCTACTTCGGACTTAAATTTGTCACAATATAGAAAATTGAGCTATCTTAACGTGGGCGTTGGATTCATGTCATTTTGAATGCTAAATCAAAAGTTACATGTGATTTAGTGCGGACATGTAAAGTTTATCGGCTAGTTAAATTGATAATTGTAAACTGATCATTAGTGCTCATTGAGTAAAGGTTTACAAATGAAACATAATCAATGGCATCACACAATTTGGGATAGATTGGGTTACTTGGAGGCTTTGTCGTAGCTATCTTGGTCTTAACTTTTATCACCATATAAAAAATTGAGCTAACTTAACGTGGGCATTGGATTCGTGTCACTATTAACTCTAAATCAAAAGTTACGGACGACTTGATGCGGACATGTGAAGTAGATTGCCTGGTTAAAATAATCATTCTTAACTGATCATTGGTGCTCCTTGAGTAAAAGCTTATAAACAAATCATAATGCATGGCATCACGCAGTTTGGGCTACATTGGATTACGTAAAGGCATTTTCGTAGCTATATTGGACTTTAATTTGGTCACAATATAGAAAATTGAGGTAGCTTGAAGTGCACGTTGGATTCATGTCATTTTGAACTCTAAATGAAAAGTTACGCACGATTTAATGCGGACATGTCAAATTTTATTGGCTCTTTAAATTGATCATACTAAACTGATCATTGGTGCTCCATGAGTAATGGTTTATAAATGAAGCATAATGCATGGCATCACGCAGCATGGGATAGATTGGATTACTTAAAGGCTTTGTCGTAGCTCCTTTAGTCTCAAATAATGTCACGATATCGAAAATTGACCTAGATTAACGTGGGTGTTGGATTCATGTCATTTTGAGCTATAAATAAAATGTTAAAGACGATTTAGCGCTGACAGTGATCGGCCAGTTAAAATGATCGTTCTAAACCGATCATTGGTGCTCCTTGAGTAAAGGCTTATAAATGAAGCATAATGCATGGCATCAAGCAGTTTGGGATATATTGGATTACTTAGATGCTTTGTCGTAGCTTTTTTGGTCTAAAATGTTGTCACGATATTGAATATTGATCTAGATTACATTGGGCATTGGATTCGTGTCATTTTGAGCTGTAAATCAAATGTTAAAGACGATTTAGTGCAGACATGTCAAGTTTATCAGCGAGTTAAAATGATCATTCTAAATTGATCAATGGTGATCATTGAGCAAAGGTTTACAAAATGAAGCATAATGCATGCATGGGACCACGCAGTTACGGATAGATTGGATTACTTGGAAGCTTTTTCGTAACTATTTTGGTCTTTAATTTTATCACAATATATAATACTGAGCTAGCTTAACTTGGGCATTAGATTCGTGTTATTCTGAACTCTAAATCAAAAGTTACTGATGATTTAATGGGGACATGTCAAGTTGCTTTGCTAGTTAAAGCGATCGTTCTAAAGTGATCATTCTAAACTGATCATTAGTAGTCCTTGAGGAAAGGCTTATAAATGAAGCATAATGCATGGCATCACGTAGTCTAGAGTAGAATGGACTACTTTACGGCTATGAGGTCGCTCTTTTGGTCTTAAATGTTGTCACAGTCTAGAAAATTAAGCTTGCTTAATGTTGGCGTTGGATTTGTGTCATTCTGAACTCAATATCAAATGTTTATGATGATTTAGTGTGTACATGTCAAGATGATTTGTCACTTAAAATGATCATTCTAAACTGATGATTGGTGCCGATTGAGTAAATGCTTATAAATGAAGCACAATGCATGGCATCACGCAGGTTGGGATACATTGGATTACTTGGAGGCATTGTCGAAGCTACTTCGGACTTAAATTTTGTCACAATATAGAAAATTGAGCTATCTTAATGTGGGCATTGGATTCATGTCATTTTGAATGCTAAATCAAAAGTTACATGTGATTTAGTGCGGACATGTAAAGTTTATCGGCTAGTTAAATTGATCATTGTAAACTGATCATTAGTGCTCATTGAGTAAAAGTTTATAAATGAAACATAATCAATGGCATCACACAATTTGGGATAGATTAGGTTAGTTGGAGGCTTTGTCGTAGCTATCTTGGTCTTAACTTTTATCACAATATAAAAAACTGAGCTAACTTAACGTGGGCATTGGATTCGTGTCACTATTAACTCTAAATCAAAAGTTACGGACGACTTGATGCGGACATGTGAAGTAGATTGCCCGGTTAAAATAATCATTCTTAACTGATCATTGGTGCTCCTTGAGTAAAAGCTTATAAACAAAGCATAATGCATGGCATCACACAGTTTGGGCTACATTGGATTACATAAAGGCATTTTCGTAGCTATATTGGACTTTAATTTGGTCACAATATAGAAAATTGAGGTAGCTTGAAGTGCACGTTGGATTCATGTCATTTTGAACTCTAAATGAAAAGTTACGCACGATTTAATGCGGACATGTCAAATTTTATCGGTTCGTTAAATTGATCATACTAAACTGATCATTGGTGCTCCATGAGTAAAGGTTTATAAATGAAGCATAATGCATGGCATCACACAGCTTGGGATAGATTGGATTACTTAAAGGCTTTGTCGTAGCTCCTTTAGTCTCGAATAATGTCACGATATCGAAAATTGACCTAGATTAACGTGGGTGTTGGATTAATGTCATTTTGAGCTATAAATAAAATGTTAAAGACGATTTAGCGCTGACAGTGATCGGCCAGTTAAAATGATCATTCTAAACCGATCATTGGTGCTCCTTGAGTAAAGGCTTATAAATGAAGCATAATGCATGGCATCAAGCAGTTTGGGATATATTGGATTACTTAGACGCTTTGTCGTAGCTTTTTTGGTCTAAAATGTTGTCACGATATTGAATATTGATCTAGATTACAGTGGGCATTGGATTCGTGTCATTTTGAGCTGTAAATCAAATGTTAAAGACGATTTAGTGCAGACATGTCAAGTTTATCAGCGAGTTAAAATGATCATTCTAAATTGATCAATGGTGATCATTGAGCAAAGGTTTACAAAATGACGCATAATGCATGCATGGGACCACGCAGTTACGGATAGATTGGATTACTTGGAAGCTTTTTCGTAACTATTTTGGTCTTTAATTTTGTCACAATATATAATACTAAGCTAGCCTAACTTGGGCATTAGATTCGTGTTATTCTGAACTCTAAATCAAAAGTTACTGATGATTTAATGGGGACATGTCAAGTTGCTTTGCTAGTTAAAGCGATCGTTCTAAAGTGATCATTCTAAACTGATCATTAGTAGTCCTTGAGGAAAGGCTTATAAATGAAGCATAATGCATGGCATCACGTAGTCTAGAGTAGAATGGACTACTTTACGGCTTTGAGGTCGCTCTTTCGGTCTTAAATGTTGTCAGAGTCTAGAAAATTAAGCTTGCTTAATGTTGGCATTGGATTTGTGTCATTCTGAACTCAATATCAAATGTTTATGATGATTTAGTGGGTACATGTCAATATGATTTGTCACTTAAAATGATCATTCTAAACTGATGATTGGTGCTGATTGAGTAAATGCTTATAAATGAAGCACAATGCATGGCTTCACGCAGGTTGGGATAAATTGCATTACTTGGAGGCATTGTCGAAGCTACTTCGGACTTAAATTTTGTCACAATATAGAAAATTGAGCTATCTTAACGTGGGCGTTGGATTCATGTCATTTTGAATGCTAAATCAAAAGTTACATGTGATTTAGTGCGGACATGTAAAGTTTATCGGCTAGTTAAATTGATAATTGTAAACTGATCATTAGTGCTCATTGAGTAAAGGTTTACAAATGAAACATAATCAATGGCATCACACAATTTGGGATAGATTGGGTTACTTGGAGGCTTTGTCGTAGCTATCTTGGTCTTAACTTTTATCACCATATAAAAAATTGAGCTAACTTAACGTGGGCATTGGATTCGTGTCACTATTAACTCTAAATCAAAAGTTACGGACGACTTGATGCGGACATGTGAAGTAGATTGCCTGGTTAAAATAATCATTCTTAACTGATCATTGGTGCTCCTTGAGTAAAAGCTTATAAACAAATCATAATGCATGGCATCACGAAGTTTGGGCTACATTGGATTACATAAAGGCATTTTCGTAGCTATTTTGGACTTTAATTTGGTCACAATATAGAAAATTGAGGTAGCTTGAAGTGCACGTTGGATTCATGTCATTTTGAACTCTAAATGAAAAGTTACGCACGATTTAGTGCGGACATGTCAAATTTTATCGGCTCTTTAAATTGATCATACTAAACTAGTCATTGGTGCTCCATGAGTAATGGTTTATAAATGAAGCATAATACATGGCATCACGCAGCATGGTATAGATTGGATTACTTAAAGGCTTTGTCGTAGCTCCTTTAGTCTCAAATAATGTCACGATATCGAAAATTGACCTAGATTAACGTGGGTGTTGGATTCATGTCATTTTGAGCTATAAATAAAATGTTAAAGACGATTTAGCGCTGACAGTGATCGGCCAGTTAAAATGATCGTTCTAAACCGATCATTGGTGCTCCTTGAGTAAAGGCTTATAAATGAAGCATAATGCATGGCATCAAGTAGTTTGGGATAGATTGGATTACTTAGACGCTTTGTCGTAGGTTTTTTGGTCTCAAATGTTGTCACGATATTGAATATTGATCTAGATTACCGTGGGCATTGGATTCGTGTCATTTTGAGCTGTAAATCAAATGTTAAAGACGATTTAGTGCAGACATGTCAAGTTTATCAGCTAGTTAAAATGATCATTCTAAATTGATCAATGGTGATCATTGAGCAAAGGTTTACAAAATGAAGCATAATGCTTGCATGGGACCACGCAGTTACGGATAGATTGGATTACTTGGAAGCTTTTTCGTAACTATTGTGGTCTTTAATTTTGTCACAATATATAATACTGACCTAGCTTAACTTGGGCATTAGATTCGTGTTATTCTGAACTCTAAATCAAAAGTTACAGATGATTTAGTGGGGACATGTCAAGTTGCTTTGCTAGTTAAAGCGATCGTTCTAAAGTGATCATTCTAAACTGATCATTAGTGCTCCTTGAGGAAAGGCTTATAAATGAAGCATAATGCATGGCATCACGTAGTCTAGAGTAGAATGGACTACTTTACGGCTTTGAGATCGCTCTTTCGGTCTTAAATGTTGTCACAGTCTAGAAAATTATGCTTGCTTAGTGTTGGCGTTGGATTTGTGTCATTCTGAACTCAATATCAAATGTTTATGATGATTTAGTGTGTACATGTCAAGATGATTTGTCACTTAAAATGATCATTCTAAACTGATGATTGGTGCTGATTGAGTAAATGCTTATAAATGAAGCACAATGCATGGCATCACGCAGGTTGGGATACATTGGATTACTTGGAGGCATTGTTGAAGCTACTGCGGACTTAAATTTTGTCACAATATAGAAAATTGAGCTATCTTAACGTGGGCGTTGGATTCATGTCATTTTGAATGCTAAATCAAAAGTTACATGTGATTTAGTGCGGACATGTAAAGTTTATCGGCTAGTTAAATTGATCATTGTAAACTGATCATTAGTGCTCATTGAGTAAAGGTTTACAAATGAAACATAATCAATGGCATCACACAATTTGGGATAGATTAGGTTACTTGGAGGCTTTGTCGTAGCTATCTTGGTCTTAACTTTGATCACAATATAAAAAAAATTGAGCTAACTTAACGTGGGCATTGGATTTGTGTCACTATTAACTCTAAATCAAAAGTTACGGACAACTTGATGCGGACATGTGAAGTAGATTGCCCGGTTAAAATAATCATTCTTAACTGATCATTGGTGCTCCTTGAGTAAAGGCTTATAAAGCATAATGCATGGCATCACGCAGTTTGGGATAGATTGGATTATTTGGACTCTTTGACATAGCTCTTTAAGTGTCAAATGTTGTCATGATATTGAAAATTGAGCTAGATTAAAGTGGGCGTTGGATTCATGTCATTTTGAGCTTTAAATGAAATGTTAAAAACGATTTACTGCAGACATGTCAAGTTTATCATGTAGTTAAAAATGACCATTCTAAATTGATCATTGGTGCTCATTCAGCAAAGGTTTACAAATGAAGCATAAGGCATGGCATCACACAGGTTAGGATAGAATGGATAACATTTGTCGTAGCTATTTCGGTCTTAAATTTTGTCACAATATAATATTTAGCTAGATTAACTTCGGCATTGGATACGTGTAATTCATCAAAAGTTACAGATGATTTTGTGAGAACATGTCATTTTGATCGGCCAGTTAAAGTGATCACTTAAACTAATCATTCTAAATTGATCATTAGTGCTCAGGGAGTAAAGGTTTATAAATGAAGCACATTGTATGACATCACGCAGTTTAAGATGCATTGGACTACTTTGAGGCATTGTTGTAGCTATTTTGTGATATAAATTTTGTCACAACATAAAAAAAATTGAGCTAGCATAATGTGGGCATTGGATTCATGTCATTCTTAAGTCTAAATCAAAAATACGGACAATTTAGTGCGGACATGTCAAGTTTATCGGCTAGTTAAATTTATCATTCTGAACTGATCATTGGTGCTCATTGAGCAAAGGTTTACAAATGAAGCATAATGCATGGCATCATGCAGTTTGGGATAAATTGGATTACTTGGATGCTTTTTCGTAGCTATTTCAGTCTTAAATTTTATCACAATATAGGAAATTGAGCTAGCTTAACGTCGGCATTCGATTCGTGTCATTCTGACTCCAAATCAAAAGTTACGGACGATTTAGTGCGTACATGTCAAGTTGATCAGCCAGTTAAAATGATCATTCTAAACTGATCATTGGTGCTCCTTGAGTAAATGCTTATAAATCAAGCATAATGCATGGCATCACGTATTTGATGATACATTGGATTACTTGGAGGCTTTGTCGTAGCTGTTTCTATATTAAATTTTGTCACAATATAAAAAATTCAGCTAGCTTAATGTGGAAATTGGATTCATGTCATTCTGAACTCTAAATCAAAAGTTAAGCATGATTTAGTGTGGACATGTCAAGTTTATCGGCTAGTTAAATTGATCATTCTACACTGATCATTGGTGCTCATTGAGCAATGGTTTACAAATGAAGCATAATGAATCGCATCACGCAGTTTGGGATAGATTGTATTACTTGGAGGATTTGTCATAGCTATTTCGGTCTTAAATTTTATCACAATGTAGAAAATTAAGCTAGCTTAACATGGGTGTTTGATTCATGTCATTCTTAACTCTCAATCAAAAGTTACGGATGATTTATTGCGGACATGTCAAGTTGATCGGCCAGTTAAAATGATAATTTTAAAACTGATCATTTGTGCTCCTTGAGTAAAGGCTTACAAATTGAAGCATAATGCATGGCATCACGCAGTTTGGGATACATTTGGATAAAAAGTTAAAAACAATTTAGTGCGGACATGTCAAGTTGATTAGCTAGTTAAAATGATCATTCTAAACTGATCATTGGTGCTTATTAAGCAATGGTTTTCAAATGAAGCACAATGCATGGCATCACGTAGTTTGGGGTAGATTGGATTACTTGGAGGATTTTTCATCGCTATATCGGTCTTAAATTTGGCCACATTATAAAATATTTAGCTACATTGGATACATTGGATTTTTGATGCTTTGTCGTAGCTCTTTCAATCTCAAATATTGTCACAATATTTAAAATTGAGCTAGATTAACGTGGGCGTTGGATTCATGTCATTGTGAGCTCTAACTAAAATTTTAAAGACGACTTAGTCCAGACATGTCAAGTTGATCAACTAGTTCAAGTGATCATTCTAGAATGATCATTGGTGCTCACTGAGCAAAGCTTTAGAAATGAAGCATAATGCATGGCATGCAGTAGTTTGGGATATATTGGATTTCTTGGATGCTTTGGCGTTGCTATTTGGTTCTTAAATTTAATCACAATATAAAAAATTGAGCTAGATTAACATGGGCATTGGATATGTGTCATTTTGAACTCTAAATCAAAAGTTTTGGACGATTTAGTGGGGACATGTCAAGTTGATCGGCCAGTTAAATGATAATTCTAAACTGATCATTGGAGCTCCTTGATTAAAACCTTATAAATGAAACATAATGCATGGCATCACACAGTTTGGGATACATTGGATTACTTGGAGGCTTTGTCATAACTCTTTCAGTCTCAAATGTTGTCACAATTTGAAAATTGAGCAAGATTAACGTGGGCGTTGGATTCATGTCATTTTGAGGTGTAAATCAAATTTTTAAGACGATATAGTGCAGAGATGTCATGGTTATCCGCTAGTTAAAATGATTATTCTAAACTGTTCATTGGTGCTCACAAAGAAAAGGTTTACAAATGAAACATAATGCATGGCATCACGCAGCTTGGAATAGATTGGATTACATGGAGGCTTTGTCGTGGCATTTTTGGTCTCAAATGCTATCAAAATTTTGAAAATTTAGCTAGATTAACGTGGACGTTGAATTCTTGTCATTTTGAGCTCTAAATCAAATTTTAAAGACAATTTAGTACGGAAAAGACAAGACAAGTCATAGCTCTTTCACTCTCAAATGTTCTAACTATATTGAAAATTGACTTAGATTAACGTGTACGTTGGATTCATGTCATTTTGAGCTCTAAATCAAATGTTAAAGCCAATTTAGAGCGAACATTTCAAGTTGATCAACTAGTTAAAATGATCATTAAAAACTAATCATTGGTTCTCATTGAGCAATGGTTTACAAATGAAGCATAATTCATGGTATTACTCAGTTTCGGATAGATTGGATTACTTGGAGGCATGATCGTAGTTATTTCGGTCTTAAATTTTTTTCACAATATTGATAATAGAGCTAGATTAATGTGGGCGATGGATTAATGTCATTTTGAGCTCCAACTCAAATGATATAGACGATTTAGTTCAAATATGTCAAGTTGATTAGATAGTTAAAATTATCATTCTAAACTGATCATTGGTGCTCATGGAGCAAAGGTTTACAACTGAAGCCTAATGCATGGCATACAGCAGTTTGGGATTGATTGGATTACTTGGAGCTTTTTCGTAGCTATATGGGTCTTAAACTAAATTAAAATATAGAAAATTGAGCTACCTTAACGTGGGCTTTGGATTCGTGTCATTCTGAACTGTATATCAAAAGTTTAAAATGATTTAATGTGGACATGTCAAGGTTATCAGGGAGTTAAATGATAATTCAAAACTGATCATTGGTGCTCCTTGAGTAAAGGCTTATAAATGAAGCATAATGTATGGCATCACACAATTTGGGATACTTTGTAATACATGGAGGCTTTGTCGTAGCTCTTTCAGTCTCGAATGTTGTCACAATATTAAAAATTGAGCTAGATTAACGTCAACGATTCAAGTCAGTTGCAGCTCCAAATCAAATTTTAAATACAATTTAGTCCGGACATGCCAAGTTGATCAGGTAGTTAAAATTATCATTATAAACTGATCATTGGTGCTCACTAAGAAAAGCTTTACAAAGGAAGCACAATTTATCATTATATCAATTACTTGGAGGCTTTGTCATAGCTATTTCAGCCATAAATTTTGTCACAATATATAATATTGAGCTACCTTCACATTGTCGTTGGATTCGTGTCATTCTGAACTCTAAATAAAAAGTTTCGGACGATTTAGTGCGGACATGTCAAGTTGACCGGACAGTTAAAATGATCTTTCTAAACAGATCATTGGTGCTCCTTGAGTAAAGGCTTATAAAGGACGCATAATGCATGGCATCACCGAGTTTGGGATACATTGGATTCCTTCGATGCTTTGTCGTAGCTCTTTCAGTCTCAAATGTTGTCACAATATTGAAAATTGAGCTAGATTAACGTGGGTGTTGTATTCATGTCATATTGAGCTCTAACTCAAATTCTAAAGACGATTTAGTCATGACATGTCAAGTTGATCGGATAGTTAAAATTATAATTCTAGAATGATCATTGGTGCTGATTAAGAGAAGGTTTACAAATGAAGCATAATGCATGGCATCGAACAGTTTGGGATAGATTGGAATACTTGGAGGCTTTATCGTTGCTATTTGGGTCTTAAATTTAATCATAATATATAAAATTGAGCTAGCTTAACGTGGGCATGGGATACGTGTCAGTCTGAACTCTAAATCAAAAGTTTCCGATGATTTAGTGCGGACATATCAAGTTGATCCGGCACTTAAAATGATATATCTAAACAAAACATAATGCATGGCATCACGCAGTTTGGGAAACATTGGATTACTTAGAGGCTTTGTCGTAGCTTTTTGAGATTATTCTGAAATGATGTCACAATATTGAAAATTGAGCTCGATTAAGGTGGGCGTTTGATTCATGTTATTTTGAACTCTAAATCAAATATTAAAGAAGATTTAGTCCGGACAAGTCTAGTTGTCAGCTAGTTAAAATGTTTCTTCTAAACTGATCATTGGTGATCATAGAGCAAAGGTTTACAAATGAAGCATAATGAATGGCATCACACAATTTGGGATAGATTGAATTACTTGGAGGCTTTGTCATAGCTATTTCATAATTAAATTTAATCACAATATAGAGAATTGAGCTAGATTAACGTGGGCTTTGGATTCGTGTCATTCTCAACTCTAAATCAAAAAATTCAGACGATTTAGTGCGGACATGTCAAGTTGATTGGCCAGTTAAAATGATCTTTCTTAACTGATCATTGTTGTTCCTTGAGTAAAGGCTTATAAATGAAGCATAATGCATGACATCACGCAGTTTTGGATACATTGGATTACTTGGAGGCCTTGTCGTAGGCTTTTAAGATTATTCTGAAATGATGTCACAATATTGAAAATTGAGCTAGATTAAGGTGGGCGTTGTATTCATGTCATTTTAAACTCTAATTCAAATGTTAAATATGATTTAGTGCGGACATGTCAAGTTGATCAGCTAGTTAAAATGATCACTCTAAACTGATCATTGGTGCTCATTGAGGAAAGGTTTACAAATGATGCATAATCCATGGCATCACGCAGTTTGTGATAGATTGTATTACTTGGAGGCTGTGTCATATCTATTTTGGTCTTCAATTTTGTCAAAATATTGAATATTGAACTAGCTTAAAGTGGGTGTTGGATTTGTGTCATTCTGAACTTTAATTCAAAAGTTACTGACAATTTAGTGTGGAAATGTAAAGTTGATTGGCCAGTCAAAATGATCATTCTAAACGGATCATTGTTACTACTTGAGTAAAGGCTTATAAATGAAGATTAATGCATGGCATCACGCAGTTTGGGATACATTGGATTACTTGGAGGCTTTGTCGTAGCTCTTTCAGTCTTAAATGTTGTCACAATATTGAAAATTGAGCTAAACTAACGTGGGTGTTGGATTTATGTCCTTTTTAGGTCTAACTCAAATGTTCAAGACGATTTAATCTGGACATGTCATTTAATCAACTAGTTAAAATGATCATTATAAACTGATCATTGGTGCTCATTGAGCAAAGGTTTACAAATGAAGCATAATGCATGACATCACGTAGTTTGGGATACGTTGGATTACTTGGATGCTTTTTCAAAACTATTTTGCTCTTAAATTTAATTGCAATATAAAAATTGAGCTAGCTTAAATTGGGCATTGGATTCGTATCATTCTGAACTCTAAATCAAAAGTTACTGACGATTTAATATGGACATGTTAAGTTGATTGGCCACTAAAAATGATAATTTTGAATTGATCATTGGCGCTCCTTGAGTAAAGCTTCCAAACAATCCAATCTATCCACAACTTAGTGATGCCATGCATTATACTTTATTTATAAGCCTTTACCCAAGGAGCCCCAATTGGCTTATAAATGAAGCATAATGCATGGCATCACGCAGTTTGGAAAACATTGGATTACTTGGAGGCTTTTTCGTAGCCTTTCAGTCTCAAATGATATCACAATATTGAAAATTGAGCTAAATTAATGTGGGCATTGGATTCATGTAAGTTTTAGATCTAATTCAAATGTTAAAGACGATTTAGTCTGTACATGGTAAGTTGATCAGTTTCTTAAAATTATCATTTTAAACTGATCATTGGTGCTCCTTGAGTAAAGGCTTATAAATGAATCATAATGCATGGCATCACGCAGGTTCTCGTGTCATTTTGAGCTAGATTAACGTGGGCATTGGATTCGTATCATTCTTAATTCTAAATCAAAAGTTTCAGACGATTTAGTGCGGACATGTCAAGTTGATCGGCCACTTAAAATGATAATTCTAAATTGATCATTGGTGCTCCTTGAGTAAAGACTTATAAATGAAGCATAATGCATGGCATCACGCACTTTGGGATACATTGGATTACTAGGAGGCTTTGTTGTAGCTTTTTGAGACTGTTCTGAAATGATGTTATAATATTGAAAATTGAGCTAGATTAAGGTGGGCATTTTGATTCATGACATTTTGAGCTCTAAATCAAATATTAAAGACGATTTGGTCCTGACATATCAAGTTGATCAGCTAGATAAAATGATTCTTCTAAAATGATCATTGGTGCTCAATGAGCAAAAGTTTACAAATGAAGCATAATGCATGGCATCACGCAGTTTGTGATAGATTGGAGTACTTGGAGGCTTTGTCGTAGCTGTTTCAGTCTTAAGTTTTTATCACAGTAGAGAATATTGAGGTAGCTTAAAGTGAGCGTTGGATTCGTGTCATTCGGAATTCTAAATCAAAAGTGACACGCAATTTAGTTAGGAAATCTCAAGTTGATCGGCCAGTTAAAATGATCATTGTAAACTTATCATTGGTGCTCATCGAGCAAAGGTTTTACAGGTGAAGCATAATGCATGGCATCCAACAGATTGCGATAGTTCGATTAATTGGAGGTTTTTTCATAGCTATCTCGGTCTTATATTTAATCACAATATAGTAAATTTAGCTAGCTTAACGTGGGAGTTGGATTCGTGTCATTCTAAACTCTAAATCAAAAGTTTCAACGTTTTAGTACAGGCATGTCAAGTTGATCAGCCAGTTAAAATGATCATTCTTAACTGATCATTGTTGCTCTTTGAGTAAAGGCTTATAAATGAAACATAATGCATGGCATCACGTAGTTTGGGATACATTGGATTACTTAGAAATTTTATTGTATCTTTTTCAGTCTTAAATTTAATCACAATATAGAAAATTGAGCTAGCTTAAGGTGGGCATTCAGTTCAAGTCATTTTGAGCACTAAATCAAATATTAAAGAAAATATAGTCCGGACATGTCAAGTTGATCAGCTAGTTAAAATGATCATTCTAAACTGATTATTGTTGCTAATTGGGAAAAGGTTTACAAATGAAGAATAATTCATGGCATCACGCAGTTTGAATAGTTTGGATTACTTGGAGGCTTTGTCGTAGCTCTTTTAGTCTCAAATCTTGTCACAATATTGAAAATTCAGCTAGATTAATGTGGGCATTGAATTCATGTCATTTTGATCTGTAAATCAAATATTATAGACGATTTAGTACGGACATGTCAAGTTGATCAGCTAGCTAAAATGCATGGCATCACACAGTTTGGATAGTTTGGATTACTTGGAGGCTTTGTCGTACCTCTTTTAGTCCCAAATGTTGGTGCTCACTGAGAATCTGTTTACAAATGAAGAGTAATGCATGGCATCGTGCACTTTTGATTACTTGGAGGCTTTGTGGTAGCTCTTTAAGTCTCAAATGTTGTCACAATATTGAAAATTGGGCTAGATTAATGTGGGCATTGTATTCATGTCATTTTGAGCTCTAAATCAAATATTATAGACGATTTGGTCTGGACATGTCAAGTTCATCAGCTAGCTAAAATGCTCATACTAAACAAATCAATGGTGCTCATTGAGCAAAGGTTTACAAATGAAGCATAATGCATGACATTCAGCAGTTTGGGATATATTGGATTACTTGGAGGTTTTGTCCTAGTTATTTCGATCAGAAATTTAATTACAATATAGAAAAATGAGCTAGTTTAATGTGGGCATTAGATTCGTCGAATTCGGAACTTTAAATCAAAAATGACGGACTATTTATTTTGGACATGTCAAGTTGATCGGCCAGTTAAAATCATCATTCTAGTCTAAACATTGGTGCTCCTTGAGTAAATGCTTATAAGTGAAGCATAATGCATGGCATCACACAGTTTGAGATACATTGGATTAGTTGGAGGCTTTGTTGTAGCTTTTTGAGACTATTCTGAAATGATGTCACAAAATTGGAAATTGAGCTAGATTAAGGTGGTGTTGGATTCATGTCATTTTGAGCTTTAAATCAAATATTAAAGACGATTTAGTGCGGACATGTCAAGTTCATCAGCAAGATAAAATGATTCTTCTATATTGGTCGTTGATGCTCAATGAGCAAAGGTTTACAAATTAAGCATAATGCATGGCATCACGCAGTTTGTGATAGATTGGAGTACTTGGAGGCTTTATTGTAGCTGTTTCAGTCTTAAATTTTATCACAATAGAGACTATTGAGCTAGCTTAAAGTGGATGTTGGATTCATGTCATTCTGAATTCTAAATCAAAAGTGACAGGCAATTTAGTTTGGACATCTCAAGTTGATCGGCCAGTTAAAATGATCATTGTAAACTTATCATTGGTGCTCATTTAGCAAAGGTTTACAGGTGAAGCATAATGCATGGCATCCAGCAGTTTGCGAGATTCGATTACTTGGAGGTTTTGTCGTAGCTATCTCGGTCTTAAATCTAATCACAATATAGTAAATTGAGCTAGCTTAACGTGGGCGTTGGATTCGTGTCATTCTAAACTCTAAATCAAAAGTTTCAACGATTTAGTGTGGACATGTCAAGTTGATCAGCCAGTTAAAATGATCATTCTAAACTGATCATTGTTGCTCTTTGAGTAAAGGCTTATAAATTATACATAATGCATGGCATCACGCAGTTCGGAATGCATTGGATTACTTGGAAATTTTATCGTATCATTTTCAGTCTTAAATTTAATCACAATATAGAAAATTGAGCTAGCTTAAGGTGGGCATTTGATTCAAGTCATTTTGAGCACTAAACCAAATATTAAAGACAATTTAGTCCGGACATGTCAAGTTGATCAGCTAGTTAAAATGATCATTCTAAACTAATCATTGGTGCTCACTGAGAAAAGGTTTACAAATGAAGAATAATTCATGGCATCACGCAGTTTGAATAGTTTGGATTACTTGGAGGCTTTGTCATAGCTCTTTTAGTCTCAAATGTTGTCACAATAATGAAAATTAAGCTATATTAATGTGGGCATTGAATTCATGTCATTTTGAGCTCTAAATATAGACGATTTAGTACGGACATGTCACGTTGATTAGCTAGCTAAAATGCATGGCATCATGCAGTTTGGATAGTTTGGATTACTTGGAGGCTTTGTCATAGCTCTTTCAGTCTCAAGTTGTGGTGCTCACTAAGAAAAGGTTTACAAATGAAGAATAATGCATCGCATCATGCAGTTTGGATAGTTTGGATTACTTGGAGGCTTGATGGTAGCTGTTTAAGTCTCAAATGTTATCACAATATTGAAAATTGATATAGATTAATGTGGGCGTTGTATTCATGTCATTTTGAGCTCTAAATGAAATATTAAATAGGATTTAGTCCGGACATGTTAAGTTGATCAGCTAGCTAAAATGCTCATACTAAACTAATCAATGGTGCTCATTGAGCAAAGGTTTACAAATGAAGCATAATGTATGACATCCAGCAGTTTGGTATATATTGGATTACTTGGAGGCTTTTTCCTAGCTATTTCGATTATAAATTGAATCACAATAGAAAACATTTAGCTAGTGTAATGTGGGCATTAGATTTGTCTAATTCCGAACTCTAAATCAAAAGTTTTGGACGATTTAGTGCGCACGTGTCAAATTGATCGGCTAGTTAAAATAATCATTCTAAACTGATCATTGCTACTCCTTGAGTAAAGGCTTATAAATGAAGCATAATGCATGGCATTACGCAGTTTGGGGTACATTGCATTACTTGGAGGCTTTGTTAGAGCTCTTTCAGTCTTAAATTTAATCACAATATAGAAAACTGAGCTAGCGTAACGTGGGCATTCGATTCATGTCATTTTGAGCACTAAATCAAATATTAAAGACAATTTAATCCGGACATCACAAGTTGACCAGCTAGTTAAAATTATCATTATACATTGATCATTGGTGCTCAATTAGAAATGGTTTACTAATGACGTATAATGCATGGCATCACGCAGTTTGGGATAGATTTGATTCCTTGGAGGCTTTGTCGTAGCTCTTTGAAGCTCAAATCTTGTAACAATATTGAAAATTGAGCTAGATTAATGTGGGTGTTGGATTCATGTCAATTTGAGCTCTAAATCAAATGTAAAATACGATTTAGTGCAGACATGTCAACATGATCGGCGAGTTAAAATGATAATTCTAAACTGATCATTGGTGCTCATTGAGAAAAGGCTTATAAACGAGGCATTATGCATGGCATCACGCAGTTTCGGATACATTGGATTACTTGGAGGCTTTGTCGTAGGTTTTTGAGAGTATTCTGAAATGTTGTCACAATATTGAAAATTGAGCTAGATTAAGGTGGGAGTTGGATTCATGTCATTTTGAGCTCTAATTCAAAGAATAAAGACGATTTAGTCAGGACATGTCGAGTTGATCAGCTAGTTAAAATGGCATCATGCAGTTTGGGATACATTTGATTACTTGAAAATTTTGTCATAACTTTTTAAGTCTTAAATTCAATCAAATAGTAAAGACAATTTACTCCGCACATGTCAAGTTGATGAGCTAGTTAAAATGATCATTCATAACTGATCATTAGTGCTCATTTAGAAAAGGATTACAAATGAAGAATAATGCGTGGCATCATGAAGTTTAGATAGTATGGATTATTTGGAGGCTTTGTCGTAGCTCTTTCAGTCTCAAATGTTGTCACAATATTGAAAATTGAGCTAGATTAATGTGGGCGTTGGATTCATGTCATTTTGAGCTCCAAATCAAAGAATAAAGACGATTTAGTCCGTACATGTCAAGTTGATCGACTACTTAAAATGATCATTCTAATTTGATCATTGGTGCTCATTGAGCAAAGGTTTACAAATGCATGACATCAGGCAGTTTGTGATAGATTGGATTATTTAGAGGCTTTGTCGTAGCTATTTCGTTCTTAAATTTTATTACAATATAAAATATTGAGCTAGCTTGAAGTGGGCGTGGGATTCGTGTCATTCTGAACTCTAAATGAAAAGTTACAGAAAATTTAGTGTGGACATTTCACGTAAATCGGCCAATGAAAATAATCATTCGAACTGATCATTGGTGCTCCGTTAGTAAAGGCTTATAAATGAAACATAATGCATGGCATCATGCAGTTTGGGATACATTGGATTACTTGGAGGCTTTGTCGTACCTCTTTTAGTTTCGTGTGTTGATTCAATATTGAAAATTGAGCTAGATTATTGTGGGTGTTGGATTCATATCATTTTTTGGTCTAACTCAAATGTTAAAGAAGATTTAGTCCGGACATGTCAAGTTGAGCAGCTAGTTAAAATGATCATTGTAAACTGATCATTGGTGCTCATTGAGCAAAGGTTTACAAATGAAGCATAATGCATGGCATCATGTAGTTTGGGATAGATTGGAATACTTGGAGGATTTTTCATAGCTATTTCACTCATAAATTTTGTCATAATATAGAATATTGAGCTAGCTTAAAGTGGGCGGTGGATTCGTGTCATTTTGAACTCTAAATCCAAAGTTACGGACAATTTAGTGCGAACATGTCACGTTCATCGGCCAATTAAAATAATAATTCTAAACTGATCATTCGTGCTCGTTGAGTAAAGGCTTATAAATGAAGCATAATGCATGGCATCACGCAGTTTGGGATACATTGGATTACTTGGAGGCTTTGTTGTAGCTTTTTGAGACTATTCTGAAATGTTGTCAAAATCTTGAAAATTGAGCTAGATTAACGTGGGCGTTTGGTTCATGTCATTTTGATTTCTAATTGAAATATTAAAGACGATTTAATCCGGACATGTCAAATTGATCATGTAGTCAACATGATCATTCTAAACTGATCATTGGTGCCCATTGAGCAAAGGTTTACATATGATGCATACTGCATGGCATCATGTAGTTTGAGATAGATTGGATTACTTGGAGGGTTTTTCGGAGTTATTTTGGTCTTATTTTTCACAATATAGAATATTGAGCTAGCTTGAAGTGGGCGTTGGATTCTTATCATTCTTAACTCTAAATTAAGAGTTACAGACAATTTAATGTGAACATGTCAAGTTGATCGGCCAGTTAAAATGGTCATTCTAAACTGATAATTGGTGCTCCTTCAATAAAGGCTTATAAATGAAGCATTCTAAACTGATAATTGGTGCTCACATAGTTTTGGATACATTGGATTACTTGGAGGATTTGTCGTAGATCTTTAAATCTTAAATGTTGTCACAATATTGAAAATTGAGCTAGATTAACGTGGGTGTTGGATTCATGTCATTTTTAGGTCTAACTCAAATATTAAAGAAGATTTAGTCCGGACATGTCAAGTTGATCAATTACTTAAAATGTTCATTCTAAACTTATCATTGATGCTCATTGAGCAAAGGTTTACAAATGAAGCATAATGCATGAAATCCAGCTGTTTGGGTAGACATAATCTCTCATTATGAGAAAGCCATTCCAAATAGTGTCAAACCTGAATTACTACAAGCCCTTAAAGGTGGATTAACTAACGAAAGAAAAATGGAACCAGATTCTTTTTTAAAAGAAAGAGCTTTACGGTATAGATTAGATTACTTGGAGGCTTTGTCGTAGCTATTTAGGTCTTAAATTTAATCACAATATTGAAAATTGAGCTAGCTTCACGTGGGCGTTGGATTGGTGTCATTCAGAATTCTAAATTAAAAGTTTCATACGATTTAGTGGTGACATGTCGAGTTGATCGGCCAGTTAAAATGATAATTCTAAACTGATCATTGGTGGTCCTTGAGAAAAGGCTTACCAATGAAACATAATACATGGCATCACGCAGTTTGCGATACATTGGATTACTTGGAAGCTTTGTCGTAGCTATTCTAGTCTCAAATGTTGTCACAATATTGAAAATTGAGCTAGATTAACATGGGTGTTGGATTCTTGTCATTTTGAGCTCTATCTCAAATGTTAAACACGATTTAGTCCGGACATGTCAAGTTGATCAATTAGTTAAAATGTTCATTCTAAAATTACAATTAGTTAAAATGTTCATTCTAAAATTATCATTGATGCTCATTGAGCAAAGGTTTACAAATGAAGCATAATGCATGAAATCCAGCAGTTTGGGATAGATTGGATTACTTGGAGGCTTTGTCATAGCTATTTCTGTCTTAAATTTAATCACAATATTGAAAATTGAGCTAGCTTAACATAGGCATTAGATTCGTGTCTTTCTGCACTCTAAATCAAAAGTTTCAAACGATTTAGTGCGGACATGTTAAGTTGATTGGCCAGTTAAAATGATTATTCTAAACTGATCATTGGTGCTCGTTGTGTAAAGGCTTATAAATAAAGCATAATGCATGGCATCATGCAGTTTGGGATACATTGGACTACTTGGAGGCTTTGTCGTACCTCTTTCCGTTTCAAATGATGTCACAATATTGAAAATTGAGCTAGATTAAGGTGCGCATTCGATTTATGTCATCTTGAGGTCTATATCAAATATTAAAGACGATTTAGTCCGGACATGTAAAGTTGATCAGTTAGTTAAAATGATCATTGTAAACTGATCATTGGTGCTCACTGTGAAAAGGTTTACAAATGAAACATAATTGATGGTATCACACATTTTTTGATAGATTAGATATCTTGGAAGCTTTGTCGTAGCTCTTTCAGTCTCAAATGTTTTCACAATATTGAAAATTGAGCTAGATTTATGTGGTTGTTGGATTCATATCATTTTGAGTTCTATCTCAAATGTTAAAAATGATTTAGTGCGGACATGTCAATTTGATCAGCTGGTTAAATGCTCATTCTAAACTCATCATTGGTGCTCATTAAGCAAAGGTTTACAAATGAAGCATAATGTGTGGCATCACGCAGTTTGGGATAGATTGAATTACTTCGATGCTTTGTTTTAGCCATGCCGGTCATAAGTTTTGTCACAATATAGAATATTGAGCTAGCTTAACATTGGCGTTTGATTCGTGTCATTCCGAACTCTATCAAAAGTTTCTGACAATTTGGTGCGGAATGTCAAGTTTATCGGCCAGTTAAAATGATCATTCTAAACTGATCGTTGGTGCTCCTTGAGTAAAGGCTTATAAATGAAGCATATTGCATGGAATCACGCAGTTTGGGATACGTTGGATTACTTGGAGGCTTTGTGATACAAGCCTCGATTCAAGGCTTATATGCGCGTGGGCTGTTTGAAGAAGGTTAGGTGAGAAACTCGACCTAAGACTTCTTGGATAGGGGTTTTTGGGTTGGTATTCGATGGAAAGGTGAAGTGAACCACACGAGGGGTGATGAACCTCGTGATAAATCACAATCTTAGAGCTAGGAGGGCAGGTCTCAACTAGATTCTAAGCGCACAAGATTCTTGAGAGAAAACTTGTTGGAAGAAAGTTCTACTTTATTAATATCAAAAAGGTTGTCGAACTACAATGCTGGAAGGAACCTTATTAATATGCTCGACAGCATGACCTTCTAGGGTCGACTCAAAGAAAGAAAAGGAAAGATTACAAAAGTGCACAAATGGAAAATGTACAAAAGTGCATAACAGAAAAGGACCTATTACTAAAATGTCTTTGACTCAAGAAATGTAAATATTCTAGATCCTACCCTGCAAAACAGAAAGAGGAAAATATTCATATTGAAAACTTACCATACTTACCTCACGGCCAAGAAATGGAAGGTGGCCGTCCTTGTGGCATGCACGCGCCTTACTCCTAGTCTTCGACTTGGAGTAGGGTTAGGAATCTTTGGGCCCTGACCTCTCATGCCACTAAAGCCCAAGTCTTTGAAGTCCCTTGCATTGTTGAGAAGCCTTTGGACTCTTCTTTGCACTTCTGGCCCATTGTCCTTAGTCGATCTTCCTCTAGAAGCTTGTCGACCCATAAGCTGAACTTGTGGAAGAGTGCTCTTGATCTGCTCCTTGTCATTGTTCCTGGTGGCACTACTGGTGTGGAGACTTCCTCTAGATGCATGTCCTGAAGCAAGTAGCTTATCTGGTCCGAGTTTCCTTGTGTAGAAGTTGAAATGCTCGTGTACTCGGCTGGATCGGCTGTACCGGCTGGACTGTGCGAGGTACTGGCCAGAATGCCTTCAGGACCGGCCAAGTTGATCCCGGAGTTGGCGGCATCACCAAGGGGACCGGCGGTGTCATCCACATCACCACCAAGTGTGCGGGAAACTTGGGCCTCTCCGCTGGCAATGCTGATCGGTCTGGTCCTATTGGTCGAGGGTCCGGCGGTACTGCTTGGACCGGCAGACGTGCCAAATGGCCCGGCTTTCTCTAGCAAGCTTCCTGGTCGTCCAATCTGGTCTCCTGGCTGGAAATACAAGCCTTGATTCAAGGATGTATGCGCGTGGGCTGTTTGGAGAAGTTTAGGTGAGAAACTCGACCTTAGACTTCTTGGATAGGGGTTTTAGGGTTGGTATTCGACTTGGAGTAGGATTAAAAATCTTTGGGCCCTGACCTCTCTTGCCACTAAAGCCCAAGTCTCTGATGTCCCTTGTGTTGTTGAGAAGCCATTGGACTCTTCCTTGCACTTTTGGCCCATTGTCCTTAGTCGATCTTCCTCTAGGAGCTTGTCGACCCATAAGCTGAATTTGTGAAAGAGTGCCCTTGATCTGCTTCTTGTCATTGCTCCTTAAGGTACCACTGGTGTAGAGACTTCCTCTAGGTGCATGTCCTGGAGCTGGTAGCTCATTTGGTCCGAGTCCTCTTGTGTAGAAGTGGAAATGCGCATGTACTCGGCTGGATCGGCTGGATTGTGCGAGATACTGGCCGGAATGCCTTCAGGACCGGCCAAGTTGATCCCTGAGTCGGCGGCATCACCAGAGGGACCGGCGGTGTCATCCACGTCGCCATCAAGTGTGCCGGAAGCTTGGGCCTCACCGCCGGCAATGCTGGTTGCTCTGGTCCCTGTGGTCGAGGGTCCGGCGGTACTGTTTGGACCGGCAGGCGTGCCAGATGGTCCGGCTGTCTCGGGCAACCTTCCTGGTCGGCCAGTCTGGTCTCCTGGCTGGATGTACGACCTGATGTCCCCATCACATCGTGGTCGGCGAGTCTGGTCTCCAGGCAATGCTGGTCTCCAGAGCAACCAGCATTGCTGGCGGAGAGGCCCAAGCTTCCAGCACACTTGGTGGGGACGTGGATGACACCGCCGGTCCCCTTGGTGATGCCACCAACTCCGGGATCAACTTGGCCGGTCCTGAAGGCATTCCGGCCAGTACCTCGCACAATCCAGCCGGTACAACCGATCCAGCCGAGTACACCCGCATTTCCACTTCTACACAAGAGGACTCGGACCAAATGAGCTACCAGCTCTAGGATATGCACCTAGAGGAAGTATCTACACCAGTGGTACCTCAAGGAGCAATGACAAGAAGCAGATCAAGGGCACTCTTCCACAAATTCAGCTTATGGGTCGACAAGCTCCTAGAGGAAGATCGACTAAGGACAATGGGCCAAAAATGCAAGGAAGAGTCCAATGGCTTCTCAACAACACAAGGGACATCAGAGATTTGGGCTTTAGTGGCAAGAGAGGTCAGGGCCCAAAGATTCTTAACCCTACTCCAAGTCGAAGACTAGGAGCAAGGCGCGTGCATGCCACAAGGACGGCCACCTTCCATTTCTTGGCCATGAGGTAAGTTAAGGTAAGTTTCAATTCAAATATATGCCTCTTTCTGTTTTGCAGGGTAGGATCTAGAATATTTACTTTATTGAGTCAAAGACATTTTAGGAATAGGTCCTTTTTTCGATTATACACTTTTGTATCTTTTCCTTTGTGCACTTTTGTAAGTTTTCCTTTTCTTATTTGGGTCGACCCTAGAAGGTCAAGCTGTCGAGCATATTAATGAGGCTCCTTCCAGCATTGTAGTTCGACAACCTTTTTGATATTAATAAAGATAGAACTTTTTCCTCAACAAGTTTTCTCTCAAGAATCTTGTGCGCCTAGAATCTAGTTGAGACCAGCCCTCCTAGCTCAAAGTTTGTGATTTATCACGAGGTTCATCACCCCTCGTGTGGTTCATTTCACCCTTCCATCGAATACCAACCCAAAATCCCCTATCCAAGAAGTCTAAGGTCGAGTTTCTACCTAAACTTCTCCAAACAGCCCACGCGCATACATCCTTGAATCAAGGCTTGTATCACATCCCCTCCCTCTTCAGTAGGTTTTGACCTCAAAACTGGTTCATCTGCAAGGAAAGGGGCTAAGTCAGTTACGTTGAACGTATTGGACACATTAAACTCACATGGGAGCTCGATCCGGTAGGCGTTGTTGTTGATCCTCTCCAGCACTCTGAATGGTCCATCTCTTCTTGGTGCTAGCTTGGAACTCCTTAGGTTAGGGAACCTCTCCTGCCATAGGTGTAGCCACACCCAATCACCTGGTTGAATGATCACCTCCTTTCTTCCCTTGTTGGCGTGAGTCACATACTGCCCGGTCTTCCTCTCCAAGTTTTCTGCTACCTTCTGGTGTAACTTCCTTATGAACTCTGCCTTGGATGCTCCGTTGAGGTTGGTCATCTCTGCTGGTGGCAGTGGCGTTTGCTCCATTGGGGTGAGAGGGTTGAAGCCGTATACTACTTCAAATGGTGTCTTCTTGGTTGCTGAGTGCACGGCTCGGTTGTAAGCGAACTGTATGAATGGCAGGCATTCCACCCAAGTCTTGAGGTTCTTCCCTAGTGTAGTCCTGAGAAAAGTTGATAGTGTCCTGTTGACAACTTTAGTTTGGCCATCGGTTTGAGGATGGCAGGTGGTAGAGAAGAGTAGCTTCGTGCCTAGCTTCCACCAAAGGGTCCTCGAGAAATGGCTGAGGAACTTGGTGTCCCTGTCTGATACAATGGTCCTTGGCACTCCATGAAGCCGTACTATCTCCCTGAAGAACAGCTCGGCTGTTTGCGTGGCATCATTGACATTGGCACACGGAATGAAGTGTGCCATTTTGGAGAATCTTTCCACCACTACAAAGATTGCATCTTTGTGGTTTATCTTGGGCAGTCCTAGAACAAAGTCCATTGATATATCCACCCATGGATGCGTCGGTATGGGCAGTGGGAGATACAACCCGTGAGGTTGTACTCGGGACTTTGCCTTCTTGCAAGTGATGCACCTTGCACAATGAGCTTCTACTATCCTCTTGATGTGTGGCCAGTAGAAGTGCTCCTTGACCACTGCTAGATTCTTGTCGACACCAAACTGGCCCATGAGTCCTCCTCCATGAGCTTCTCGGATGATAAGCTCCCTTAATGATCCTTGTGGTATGCACAGCCTTCTCTCTCGGAACAAGAATCCCTCATGGATGTAAAACTTGCCATGACCCCCTGTGCCACACTCCTTGTAGCTCTCAGCAAAGTCAGGATCATCCTTGTATAGGTCCTTGATGTGCTCGAATCCTAGGACCTTTGCTTCCATGGTGGATATCAAGGCAAACATCCTTGATAGTGCATCGGCTACCACATTGTCTTTGACCTTCTTGTACTTGATGACGTACGGGAAGGCCTCTATTAACTCCATCCACCTGGCATGTCTCCTCTTGAGATTGGTCTGCCCTCTGAGGTGTTTGAGAGTCTCGTGATCAGTGTGGATCACAAACTCCTTGGACAGCAAGTAATGCTGCCAAGTCTCCAATGCTCGGACAAGGGCATAAAGCTACTTGTCGTAAGTGAGGTAGTTCAGTGAGGCACCACCTAGCTTCTCACTGAAGTATGCCACTGGTCTCCCTCCTTGGGTTAGCACTGCTCCTATGCCTATTCCAGAGGCATCACACTCCACTTCAAATGTCTTGTTGAAGTCGGGCAGGACTAGCACTGGTGCATGTGTAAGGCTGTCCTTCAAGGCCTGGAATGCCTTCTCCTGAGCTTCTCCCCAGCTGAATCCCATGTTCTTCTTCACTACTACCGTCAATGGTGAGGCAATACTGGTGAAGTTGGGCACGAATCTCCTATAGAAGCAGGCCAGTCCGTGGAAGCTCCTCACTTGGCTGATGTTGCCTGGTGTTGGCCATTCTTGTATGGCTCGAATCTTCTCTTCATCAACCTGTAGGCCCTGTGAACTTACAACAAAACCTAAATAGACAAGTTTATCAGTACAAAAGATGCATTTCTTGAGATTGGAATAAAGCTCTTCTTGTCGAAGGGTTTTAAGTACCATCTCAAGATGTGTGAGGTGTTCCCGTAGGCATTTACTATAAACTAATATATCATCAAAGTAAACCACTACAAACTTACTGATGTACGCCCTAAGAACTTGGTTCATAAGGCGCATGAAGGTTCTTGGGGAATTAGTCAAGCCGAATGGCATGACTGTCCACTCGTAGAGCCCTTGCTTTGTCTTGAAAGCAGTCTTCCATTCATCACCTTCCTTCATCCTGACCTGGTGGTATCCACTCTTGAGGTCTATCTTGGAGAAGACCGTGGCTCCACTCAGCTCATCTAGCATGTCATCCAGCCGTGGTATCGGATGGCGGTACTTGACTGTGATGTTGTTGATTGCTCGGCAGTCCACGCACATTCGCCAAGTCCCATCCTTCTTGGGCACTAGTAGCACTGGTACTGCACATGGACTGAGGCTCTCTCGAACATAGCCTTTCTCCAGGAGCTCCTTGACTTGCTTCTCAAGCTCCTTGGACTCCTCTGGACTCATCCGGTAGGCTGGCCGGTTTGGCAGGGATGCTCCGGGCACTAGGTCAATCTGGTGTTCTATGCCACGTAAAGGAGGCAAGCCTGCTGGTATCTCCTCTGGAAACACATCCTAGAACTTGTTGAGGAGAGTTGCTACTTCAGGAGGTAGCTCTACCTGTTCTTTTTCTACATTCAACACTTCTTTGAAAACCATTAGTAGCATTAGATCCTTCGAGGCTAAAGCTCTCCGGACATGACTCGGTTGAATAAGAAAGTTAGATTTAATGAGCTTCTTTTCCTTACTCATTTGCTATTGAAGCTCATGTACCTGGGCAGGTGTCAGAGGAGCTAGGCTGAACTTTCTCTTGTCATGCACGAAAGTGTAGAGGTTGGTTCGGCCATCATGCCTGGTCTCCTTGTCAAACTGCCATGGCCCTCCTAGCAGAAGATGGCCAGCTTGCATGGGCACCACATCGCATACGACTTGGTCTTGGTACTTGCCCACACTGAATGGCACAGTGACTTGCTCATGGATCTTAAGCTCCACTTTGTCATCGAGCCATCTCAGTCTATATGGTCGAGGATGCCTTGTCTTCTCTAGACCTAGCTTATCAACCATATATGCACTAGCAACGTTAGTGCAAGAACCACCATCTATGATGAGGTTACATACCTTGCCCTTGACGGTGCAACGGCCGTGGAAGATGTTCTCCCTTTAGATGGTCTCTGAAGGATCCACCATTGCACTGAGGATGCGTCTAGTGACCAGCACTTCCCCCACATCAGGGTACTCAATGTCACCATATTCTTCTTCTGGTTCATAGTCCTCTTCATCTTGGGACTCATACTCTCCTGCCTCCATAATCAGCATGACCCGGTTGTTTGGGCACTCCCTTGAGATGTGTCCACGACCCCTACACTTGAAACAAGTGATGTCACGTGATCTTTGAGGGTTAGAAGACTTACTAGGCTATTTCTGGTCACGGGTTGGTTCAGGAGGCTTGCTCTTGAACCTTGACTCGATCTCTATGCTCTTGCCTTTGTCTACGGGCTTGGGAATGTTGCTTGGTGCCCAAGGCGTCTTAGGCTTGCTGCGGATGTCTTGGCTCTTATGTTTGATGTGCTGCTCAGCCTGAACAGATAGGTGGAACAAGTCTTTGAAGTCATTGTAGATTTGCCTTTCCACCTTGCGGCTGATTCTTTCTTGGAGTCCATCCAAGAATTGTGCCATCAATGCTTCTTCATCATCATTGAGCTAACTCATCATCATTGAACTCTTCATAGTACTCCTCTACTGATCTGGTACCCTGCTAAAGAGTACGAAAACGATGCTGCAAGTCCCTGTGAAAGTAACGTGGAACAAACCTTTGTCGCATGATATCTTTCATGTCGACCCATGAGTCTATGGGCCTCATTCTTTTCCTCCTTCTGTCAGATACCTCACGATCCCACCAGATGAGGGCATTGTCCGTGAGTTGTGCTACTGCCATTGAGAATCTCCTAGGCCCTGGTTGGTTGTAATGATCGAAGATATGATCCATTCTTCTCTCCCAATCTAGGTAAGCTTCGGGATCTACTTTTCCTGCAAAACTTGGAGGAGTTAGCTTAACATCAGGATGAGTTACCCGGTTGTTTGCGTGTTCATCTCCATCCTCATGATGTCTAGGAGGCATCCTTGGTCTCTGGTGAAGATCATATGGCTCGAAGCCATCATCTTCTGCCTCTGGTTGCCGTGGAGGTCCTCTCGTCCTATGGTGATAGTTATGAGGTTGTGTGTCCTCATCTCCATGTGGCTGGGGCTCCTCCTGTTCGTGCTGTGTCCTAAGGTGCTCAGGACCGTCAGCACGGTCTTTCTCATCTCTTACGTGCCTTATGGCCTGGAATCTCACAGGCCTCTCCACGCGCTCCAATCTCTCGCCTATGGATGCTAGTTGCGTTTGGAGGGTGGTGAACATGGCCATCATGGCTTCGGTTGCTTCTCTATTCTCTTCTGCCATTGCGTACTACAAGGAAAGAAGATGAGTTATGCTGCTCCTAAATTATTAGGAGGGTTTTCTTTTATAAGAGGATTCGAAAAAATGCAAAAGGAAAAAAATCTGAGAAATGGAAAATTCGAAGATATGAAGATTTGAATAAAAAGGAAACTTTCTTGACAACTATTGCTAGCTGTCCAATTTGAATTCTTTTGGTATTTTTCCTATTTTCTTTTTCTTTTCTTTTAATTTAACTTAAAAATGATAGAAATATGATTCTAACAAAAAGGAAAGTCGAAAATTGTAATGCAAGAATGATTCTAGAACCTAGTGATGCACGTAGGAACTAGATGCACTCGGTATGAACTTAGATGTTATTTTTTGATTTTCTTGAATGAAACTTAAACTAATGCAAGAACAAGAAACATAACAAGTTAAAGGATAGAAACAACCTGGTTTAGGAGCTTTAAGTTCTGATACCAAAATGATACACGCCTCGATTCAAGGCTTATATGCGCGTGGGCTGTTTGAAGAAGGTTAAGTGAGAAACTCGACCTTAGACTTCTTGGATAGGGGTTTTTGGGTTGGTATTCGATGGAAAGGTGAAGTGAACCACACGAGGGGTGATGAACCTTGTGATAAATCACAAACTTAGAGCTAGGAGGGCTGGTCTCAACTAGTTCTAAGCGCACAAGATTCTTGAGAGAAAACTTGTTGGAAGAAAGTTCTACTTTATTAATATCAAAAAGGTTGTCGAACTACAATGCTGGAAGGAGCCTTATTAATATGCTCGACAGCTTGACCTTCTAGGGTCGACTCAAAGAAAGAAAAGGAAAGACTACAAAACTGCACAAATGGAAAATGTACAGAAGTGCATAACCGAAAAAGGACCTATTCCTAAAATGTATTCAACTCAAGAAATGTAAATATTCTAGATCCTACCCTGCAAAACAGAAAGAGGCAAATATTCGTATTGAAAACTTACCTTACTTACCTCATGGCCAAGAAATGGAAGGTGGCCGTCCTTGTGGCATGCACGCGCCTTGCTCCTAGTCTTTGACTTGGAGTAGGGTTAGGAATCTTTGGGCCCTGACCTATCTTGCCACTAAAGCCCAAGTCTCTGAGTCCCTTGCATTGTTGAGAAGCCTTTGGACTCTTCTTTGCACTTCTGGCCCATTGTCCTTAGTCGATCTTCCTCTAGGAGCTTGTCGACCCATAAGCTGAACTTGTGGAAGAGTGCTCTTGATCTGCTCCTTGTCATTGCTCCTGGTGGCACTACTGGTGTGGAGACTTCCTCTAGATGCATGTCCTGAAGCTGGTAGCTTATCTGGTCCGAGTTTCCTTGTGTAGAAGTTGAAATGCTCGTGTACTCGGCTGGATCGGCTGTACCGGCTGGACTGTGCGAGGTACTGGCCGGAATGCCTTCAGGACCGGCCAAGTTGATCCCGGAGTCGGCGGCATCACCAAGGGGACCGGCGGTGTCATCCACGTCGCCACCAAGTGTGCCGGAAGCTTGGGCCTCTCCGCCGGCAATGCTGATCGGTCTGGTCCTATTGGTCGAGGGTCCGGCGGTACTGCTTGGACAGGCAGACGTGCCAAATGGCTCGGCTGTCTCGGGCAAGCTTCCTGGTCGGCTAGTCTGGTCTCCTGGCTGGAAATACGACCTGATGTCCTCATCACTTTGTCATAGCTCTTTCAGTCTCAAATGTTGTCACAATATTGAAAATTGAGTTAGATTAACGTGGCCGTTGGATTCATTTCATTTTGAGCTCTAAATCAAATGTTAAAGACGATTTAGTGTTGACATTTCATGTTGATCAGTTAGTTAAAATGATCATTCTAAACTGATCATTGGTTCTCATTGAGCAAAGGTTTACAAATGAAGCATAATGCATGGCATCACGCAGTTTGGGATAGATTAGATTACTTCAAATCTTTGACATCGCAATTTTGGACTTAAGTTTTGTCACATTATAGAAAAATGAGCTAGCTTAACGTGGGCGTTGGATTTGTGTCATTCGGAACTCTAAATCAAAAGTTACAGAGGATTTACTACAAACATGTCAAGTTGATCGGTCAATTAAAATGATAATTCTAAACTGATCATTGGTGCTCCTTGAGTAAGAGCTTATAAATGAAGCATAATGCATGGTATCACGTAGTTTGGGATACATTGGATTACTTGGAGGGCTTTTTGATAGCTATATAATTCTCAAATGTTGTCACAATATTGAAACTTGAGCTAGATTAACGTGGCCGTTTATTCATGTCATTTTGAGCTCTAAATCAACTATTAAAGACGGTTTAGTGCGGACATGTCAACTTGAACAGCTGGTTAAAATCATCATTATAAACTTATCATTGGTGCTTATTGAGCATAGGTTTACAAATGAAGCATAATGCATGGCATCACGCGCTCTGGGATAGATTGGATTACTTTGAGGCTTTGCTGTAGCTATTTTGGTCATAAATTTTGTTTAAATACAGAAAACTGAGCTAGCTTAACCTGGGGATTGGATTCATGTCATTCTGAACTCTAAATCAAAAGTTACTAACGATATAGTGTGGGCATGTCAAGTTGAATGACCAGTTAAAATGATTATTATAAACTGATCATTCTAAACTGATCATTGGTGATGCTTGAGTAAAGGCTTATAAATGCAGCATATCACATGACATAACGCAGTTTGGGATACATTGAATTACTTGGAGGCTTTTTCGTAGCTATTTCTATCTTACATTTAATCACAATATAGAAAATTGAGCTAGCCTAACATGGGCGTTGGATTTGTGTCATTTTGAACTCTAAATCAAAAGATACAGACGATTTAGTGCAGACATGTCAAGTTGATTGGCCTGTTAAAATGATAATTGTGCTACTTGAGTAAAGGCTTAATGAAGCATAATGCATGACTTCACGCAGTTTGGGATACTTTGAATTACGTAGAGGCTTTATCGTAGCTCATTCAGTCTCAAACATTGTCACAATATCGAAAATTGAGCGAGATTAACGTGGGCTTTGTCGAAGATCTTTAAGTCTCAAATGTTGTCACAATATTGAAACTTGAGCCAAATTAATGTGGCCGTTGGATTCATGTCATTTCGAGCTCTAAATCAAATGTTAGAGACGATTTAGTGCGGATATGTCAAGTTGATCAGCTAGTTTAAATGATCAGTCTAAACTGATCATTGGTGCTCATCGAGCAAAGGTTTACAAATGAAGCATAATGCATGGCATCACACAGTCTGGGGTAGATTGGATTACTTTGAGGCTTTTCTGTAGCTATTTCGGTCATAAAGTTTGTCACAACATAGAAAATTGTGCTAGATTAACGTGTTCATTGGATTCTTGTTATGGACGATTTAGTGCGGACTTGTCAAGTTAATAAGCTTGTTAAAATGATAATTTTAAACTGATCATTGGTAGTCATTGAGCAAAGGCTTACAAATGAAGCATAATGCATGACATCACACAGTTTGGGATAGATTGGATTACTTGGAGGTTTTGTTGTAGCTATTTTGGTCTTAAATTTTGTGAAAATATAGAATATTGAGCTAGCTTAACCTCGGCAATGGATTCATGTCATTTTAAACTCTAAATCAAAAGTTAGGGAAGATTTAGTGCGGACATATCAAGTTGATCGGCCAGTTAAAATGATCGTTCTAAAGCGATCATTGGTGCTACTTGAGTAAAGGCTTATACATGGAGCATAATGCATGGCATCACGCAGTTTGGGATATATTGGATTACTTGGAGGCTTTTCCTAGCTATTTCAGTATTAAATTTAATCACAATATAGAAAACTTAGCTAGCTTAACGTGGGCATTGGATTTGTGTCCTTTTGAACTCTGAATCAAAAGTTATTTACTATTTAGTGCATACATGTCAAGCTGATCGGCAAGTTAAAATGATAACTCTAAACTATTCATTGGTGCTCTTTGAGTAAAGGCTTATAAACGAAGAATAATGCATGGCATCACGCAATTTGGGACACATTGGATTACTTGGAGGCTTTTTGGTAGCTCTTTCAATCACAAATGATGTCATATTATTTAAAATTGAGCTAGATTAACTTGGGCGTTGGAGTCATGTCGTTTTGAGCTCTAAATTAAATGTTACGTATGATTTAGTGCGGACATTTCAAGTTAAAATGATACTTCTAAACTAATCATTGGTAGTCTTTGAGGAAAGATTTACAAATGAAGTATAATGCATGGCATCACACAGTTTGAGATAGATTGGATTACTTGGAGGCTTTGTCGTAGCTATTTCGGTATTAAATTTTTCACAATATAGAATATTGAGCTAGCTTAAAATGGGCATTGGATTCGTGTCATTCCGAACTCTGAATCAAAAGTTACAACAGATTTAGTTCGGACATGTCATGTTGATCGGCGAGTTAAAATGATCATTCTAAGCTCATCATTGGTGCTCTTGGAGTAAAGGCTTATACATGGAGCATAATGCATGGCATCCCGTAGTTTAGGATACATTAGATTATTTGGAGGTTTTGTTGTAGATCTTGTAGTCTCAAATGTTGTCACAACATTGAAAATTTAGCTAGATTAATGTGGTCGTTGAATTCATGTCATTTTGAGCTATAAATCAAATGTTAAAGACAATTTAGTGCCGACATGTCAAGTTGATCAGCTAAAATGATCATTCTTAGCTGATCATTGGTGCTCATTGAGTAAATGTTTACAAATGAAGAATTATGCATGGCATCACGTAGTTTTGGTCTTGAAATTTGTTACAATATAGAAAATTGAGCAAGATTAACGGTGGCACTGGATTCGTGTCATTCTGAACATTAAATTAAAAGTTATGGACGATTTAGTGCAGACATGTAAAGTTGATCGCAGAGTTAAACTGGTCATTGATGCCCCTTGAGTAAAGGCTTATAAATGAAGCATAAGACATGGCATCACGCAGTTTGGGAAACATTGGATTATTTGGAGGCTTTGTCGTAGCTATTTCGGTCTCAAATGTTGTCACAGTATTGAAAATGGAGCTAGATTAACATGGCTGTTGGATTTATGTCAATTTGAGCTCAAAATCAAATGTTACTAACAATTTCGTGTGAACATGTCAAGTTGATCAGCTAGTTAAAAGGATCCTTCTAAATTGATCATTTGTGCTCGTTGAGCAAAGGTTTACAAATGAAACATAGCACATGGCGTCACGCAATTTGGGATAGATTAGATTACTTGGAGGTTTTGTTGTAGCTATTTTGGTCGTAAAATTTTTCATAATGTAGAATATTGAGCTAGCTTAACGCGGGCGTTAGATTCGTGTCATTCTGAAATCTAAATTAAAAGTTACAGAAGATTTACTGCGTACATGTCAAGTTGATAGGCGAGTTAAAATGATCATTCAAAACTGATCATTGGTGCTCCTTGAGAAAGGGTTTATAAATGAAGCATAATGCATGGTATCACGCAATTTTGTATACATTGGATTACTTGAATGGCTTTGTCGTAGCTCTTTCAGTCTCAAATGTTGTCACAATATTGGAAATGGAGCTAGATTAACGTGACCACTGGATTCAAGTCATTTTGAGCTCTAAATCAAATGTTACGGAAGATTTAGTGCGTACATGTAATGTTGATAAGCTAGTTTAAATGATCATTCTAAACTGATCATTGGTGCTCATTGAGCAAAGGTTTACAACTGAAGCATAATGCATGGCATCACGCAGTGTGGGATAGATTGGATTATTTTGAGGCTTTTTCATAGCTATTTTGTCTTAAATTTTGGAACAATATATAAAATTGAGCTAGCTTAACGTGGACAATGGATTCGTGTAATTCTGAACTATAAATCAAAAGTTACAGACGATTTAGTGTGGACAAGTGAAATTGTTTGGCTAGTTAAATTGATCATTCTACTAGGAGGATGATCAATTTGGGATACAATGGATTACTTGGAGGGCTTTGTCGTAGATCTTTAAGTGTCAAATGTTGTCACAATATTGCAAATTAAGCTAGATTAACATGGCCATTGGATTTATGTCATTTTGAGCTCTAAATAAAATGATAAAGACGATTTATTTTGCACATGTAAAGTTAATCAGCTAGTTAAAATGATCATTCTATACTGATCATTGCTGCTCGGTGAGCAAAGGTTTACAAATGAAGCATAATAATGGCATCACATAGTTTGGGATACATTAGATTACTTGGAGGCTTTTTAATTGCTCCTTTGGTCTTAAAATTGATCACAAAATAGAATATTGAGCTAGCTTAACAACGTGGGCATTGGCTTCGTGTCATTCAGATCCCTAAATGAAAAGTTACGAATGAGTTAGTGCGAACATGTCAAGTTGATCAGGTAGTTAAAATGATCATTCTAAACTGATCATTGGTGCTTATTGAGCAAAGGTTTACAACTGAAGCATAATGCATGACATCACGCAATTTGGGATAGATTGGATTAATTGGAGGCTTTGTCATAGCTCTTTGAGTCTCTAATTTTGTAACAATATATAAAATTGAGCTAGCTTAACTTGGACATTGGGTTCGTGTCATTTTGAACTCTAAATCAAAAGTTACAGACGATTTAGTGTGGACATGTGAAGTTGTTTGACTAGATAAAATGATTATTTTACACTGATCGATCATTAGTGCTCCTTGAGTAATGATTATTTATAAATGCACTGCAATGCATGGTATCACGCAGTTTGAGATACATTGGATTACTCAGAGGGCTTTGTCGTAGCTCCTTCAGCCTCAAATGTTGTCACAATACTGAAAATGGAGCTAGATTAACATGGTTGTTGGATTCATATCATTTTGAGCTCTAAATCAAATGTTACGAACGATTTGGTGCGGACATGTTAAGTTGATCAGCTAGTTAAAATAATCATTCTAAACTGATCATTGGTGCTCATTGAGCAAAGGTTTACAAATGAAGCATAATGCATGACATCACGTAGTTTGGGAAAGATTGGATAACTTTGACTCTTTCTCATAGCTATTTCGGTATTAAATTTTGTCACAATACTGAAAATTGATGTAGCTTACGTGTGCATTGGATTCGTGTCATTCTTAACACTAAATCAAAAGTTACAGAAGATTTAGTGGGGACATATCAAGTTGTTTGGCTAGTTAAAGTGAGTATTCTAAACTGATCATTAGTGCTACCTGAGTAAAGGATTATAACTGCAGCATAATGCATTGTATCACGTAGTTTGACATACATTGGATTACTTTGACGGCTTTGTCGTAGCTCTTTCAGTCTCAAATGTTGTCACAATATTGAAACTTGAGCTAGATTAACGTGGCCGTTGGATTCATGTCATTTTCAGTTGTCAATCAAATATTAAAGACAATTTACTACGGACATGTCAAGTTGATCAGTTATTTAAAATGATCACTCTAAGCTGATCATTGCTGCTCATTGAGCAAATATTTACAAATGAAGCATCTTGCATGGCATCACATAGTTTAGGATAGATTGGATTACTTTGAGGCTTTGTCATAGCTATTTAGGTCATAAATTTTGTCACAATATAGAAATTGAGCTAGCTTATCGAGGGAATTGGATTCGTGTTATTCTGAACTCGAAATCAAAAATTACGAACTCGAAATCTCAAGTTGATCGGTCAGTTAAAATGATCATTCTAAACTGATCATTGGTGCTCCTTGAGTAAGGGCTTTTAAATGAACATAATGCATAACATGACGCATTTTGGGATACATTGGATTAATCGGAGGCTTTGTTGTAGCTATTTCGGTCTTAAATTTAATCAAAATATAGAAAACTGAGCTAGCTTAATGTGGGCATTGGATTCATGTCATTCTGAACTCTGACTCAGAAGTTACGAAGGATTTAGTCTTGACATGTTAAGTTGATCACCTAGTTAAAATGATAATCCTAAACTAATCATTGGTGCTACTTTAGTAAAGGCTTAGAAATGAAGTATAATCCATGGCATCACGCAGTTTGAGATACATTGAATTACTTGGAGGCTTCGTCGTAGCTCTTTCAATCTCAAATGTTGTCACAATATTGAATATTGAGAAAGATTAACGTGGGCGTTGGATTCTTGTCATTTTGAGGTCTAAATCAAATGTTACGGACGATTTTGTGCCGATATGCCAAGTTGATCAGCTAGTTAAAATGATTATTCTAAATTGATCATTGGTGCTCATTGAGCAAAGATTTAAAAGGAATCATTATGCATGGCATCACGCAATTTGGGATAGATTAGATTACTTTGAGGCTTTTCATAGCTATTTTGGTCATAGCTTTTATCACAATATAGAAAATTGAGCTAGCTTAACGTTGGCATTGGCTTCGTGTCATTCTAAACCTTAAATCAAAAGTTACAGACAGTTTACTGCAAACATGTCAAGTTGATCGGCTAGTTAAAATGATCATTCTAAGCTGATCATTGGTGCTCCTTGAGTAAAGACTTATAAATGAAGCATAATGCATGGTATCACGTAGTTTGGGATACATAGGATTAGTTGGAGTGCCTTGTCGTAGCTCTTTCAGTTCCAAATATTGTCACAATAATGAAAATTGAGCTAGATTAACGTGGCCGTTGGATTCATGTCATTTTGAGCTTAAATGAAATATTAAAGACGATTTAGTGCGCACATGTCAAGTTGATGAGCTAGTTAAAATGATCATTCTAAACTGATCATTGGTCATCATTGAGCAAAGATTTACAAATAAAGCATAATGCATGGCATCACGTAGTTTGGGAAAGATAGGATTACTTTGATGCTTTTTTATAGCTATTTCAGTCATAAATTTTGTCAGAATATAGAAAATTGAATTAGTTTAACGTGGGCATTGGATTCGTGTCATTTTGAACACTAAATTTCGGACGATTTAGTTCGGATATCTCATGTTGATCGGCTAGTTAAAATGATCATTCTAAACTGATCATTGATGCTCCTTGACTAAAGGCTTAAAAATGAAGCATAATGCATGAAATCACGTAGTTTGGGATACATTGGATTACTTGTAGGCTTTGTCGTAGCTATTTAAGGTTAAATTTAATCACAATAGAGAAAACTGAGCTAGCTTAACATGGGCGTTGGATTCATGTCATTTTGAACTCTAACTCAGAAGTTTTAGACGATTTAGTGTAGACATGTTAAGTTGATCTCCCCATTAAAATAATAATTGTAAACTAATCATTGGTGCTGCCTGAGTAAATGCTTAGAAATCACGCAGTTTGAGATACATTGGATTCCTTAGCGGGCATTGCGTAACTATTTCAGTCTCAAATGTTGTCACAATATTGAAACATGAGCTAGATTAACGTGGCTGTTGGATTCATATCATTTTGAGCTCATAATCAAATATTAAAGACGATTTAGTGTGGCAATGTCATGTTGATCAGATAGTTAAAATGATCATTCAAAACTGATCATTGGTGCTCATTGAGCAAAGGTTTACAAATGAAGCATAATGCATGGCAGCATGCAGTTTGGGAGACATTGGGTTACTTGGAGGGCTTTGTCATATATCTTTCTGTCTCAAATGTTGTCAGATTATTGAAAATTGAGCTAGATTAACGTGGTCATTGGATTCATGTCATTTTTGAGCTCGAAATCAAATGTTACAATATAGAATATTGAGCTAGCTTAACGTGGGCGTTCGATATGTGTCATTCTGAACTCTAAATCAAAAGTTTCGAACAATTTTGTGTGGACATGTCAAGTTGATCGGCCAATTAAAATGATAATTCTAAACTTATCATTGGTGCTCTTGAGTAAAGCCTTATAAATGAAGTATAATGCAAGGCATCACGCAGTTCGGGATACATTGGATTACTTAGATACTTTGTCGTAGCCCTTTCAGTCTCAAATGTTGTCACAATATTGAAAATTGAGCTAGAATAATGTGGGTGTGGATTCATGTCATATTGAGCTCTAAATCAAATGATATAGATGATTTAGTACGGACATGTCAAGTTGATCGGCCAATTAAAAAGGTCATTCTAAACTGATAATTCGTGCTCCTTTTGTAAAAGCTTATAAATGAAGCATAATGCGTGGCATCACGCAGTTTGGGATAGATTGGATTACTCTGAGGCTTTCTCATAGCTATTTTGGTATAATATTTTGTCACAATATAGAAAATTGAGCTAGCTTAATGTCGGCATTGGATTCATGTCATTCTGAACTCTATATAAAAGTTACAGACGATTTAGTGTGGACATGTCAAGTTTATCGGCTAGTTAAATTGATCATTATAAACTGATCATTAGTGCTCATTCAGCATAGGTTTACAAATGAAGCATAATGCACGCCATCAAGAAGTTCAGGATAGATTGGATTACTTGAAGGATTTTTCGTAGCTATTTTGGTCTTAAATTTTGTCACAATATAGAAAAGTGAGCTAGCTTAACGTGGGTGTTGGATTCGTGTCATTCTGAACTCTAAATCAAAAGCTACGGACTATTTAGTGCGTACATGCCAAGTTGATCGGCTAATTAAAATTATCATTCTTAACTGATCATTGGCGCTCTTTGAGTAAATGCTTATAAATGAAGCATACTGCATGGTATCCCGCTGTTTGGGATACATAATATTACTTGGCGGATTTCTCGTAGCTATTTTGGTACTGAATTTTGTCACAATATAGAAAAATTGAGCTATCTTAACGTGGGCATTGGATTCATGTCATTCTGAACTCTAAATCAAAAGTTACAGACGATTTAGTGTGTACATGTCAAGTTTATCGCCTAGTTAAATGGATCATTCTAAACTGATTGATGTTGCTCATTGAGCAAAGGTTTACAAATGAAGCATAATGCATGGCAACAAGCATTTTGGGATAGATTGCATTACTTGGAGGCTTTGTCGTAGCTATTTTAGTCTTAAATTTTGCCACAATATATAAAACTGAGCTAGCTTAACGTGGGCGTTGCATTTGTGTCATTCTGAACTCTAAATCAAAAGTTACAGACGATTTATTATGGACATATCAAGTTGATCGGCTAGTTAAAATGATCATTTTAAAATGATCATTGGTGCTCCTTGAGTAAAGTCTTATAAATGAAGCATAATGCATGGTATCACGCAATTCGGGATACATTAGATTACTTGGAATGCTTTGTTGTAGCTCTTTCAGTGTCAAATGTTGTCACAATATTGAATATTGAGCTAGATTAATGTGGCCGTTGCATTCATGTCATTTTTGAGCTCTAAATCAAATGATATAGCCGAGTTAGTACAGACATGTCAAGTTGATCGGTCAGTTAAAATGATCATTTTAAACTGATCATTCATGCTCCTTGAGTAAAAGCTTATAAATGAAGTATAATGCATGTCATCACGCAGTTTGTGATAGATTGGATTACTTGGAGGCTTTGTCGTAGCTCTTTCAGTCTCAAATGTTGTCTCAACATTGAAAATTGAGCTATGCTAACGTGGGCGTTAGTTTCATGTCATTTTCAGCTCTAAACCAAATGTTAAAGACGATTTAGTGCGGACATGCCAAGTTTATCAGCTAGTTAAAATGATCGTTCTAAACTTATCATTGGTTCTCATTGAGAATTGGTTTACAAATGAAGCATAATACAGGATCATATCAAGTTGTATGAGAGCCCACTCCAAAACAGGTTGTATCTCTACAAACCCGTTTGCACCCTTTCGTATTCTTGCAAAAACGTTTTGTAACCTGTCGCCTTCTTTTTGCGATTTGTTTTAAACTGGTTCTGGGTTTGTTTCTTGTTTAAAATTGATCTTAGATTTTTGAAGAACCTGGAAATTAACTTGAAAATAGTTTAGAACCGATTTCTAAAAGACAAAACTTGTGAAACACCCAATCGGCACCGTTGAGGTTCTAAGAAACTGTTTTTCTTAATCCGAGTGTATCACCATTTGTTTGAATATTTTAGAGATTAAAACCTGAATGGAACTTGTTCATAAGACTTAATAGAACCAGGAATACCAATTAAAAACGTTTCAAAACGAATCTAAAGTTGTTAGACTCACCCATTTCAAAACCGTAGTTCAAAGGGTCTAGAATATGCTTTGCTAGGGTTTTTCTTTGTTTTTGTGTCTTTGTTTCAGCGACTTGTTGTGTCAGTTTCTGTGTTTTACTTTGAACCTTTTACTTATTTAGTTGTCTGAATTTGTCAGGTAGAATGATCATTTAAAGTAGCCGATAAACTTGACATGTCCGCATTAAATCATCCGTAACTTTTGATCTGGAGTTTAGAATGACACAAATACAACGCCCACGTCAAGGTAGCTAAATTTTCTATAATGTGAGAAAATTTAAAACAGAAATAGCTACGACAATGAGGCCATGGTAGGAACCAGCAATAATGGAGAAGAATCCTCAAACTCCAACAAACAACTCCTTGATTCCTTTAAACCCATGATGGATGAAATAGAAAGCTGAAATAGAAAGATCCATCAATGACTGAATTGGGATAAACAAGCCACCTTCTGATACTGAGCAATACTACAGTCACTCATCTAGGTCACAACACCCTATGACAAGACGGCCAAGAGATGACCAACCGTATAGGAATAACCAACCCAATCCTCGCGACCCTTTGGCTGGCCTCTTTCCATGGAACCAATGACCCTTAGGAGTATCTAGAGTGGGAAAAGAACATAGAAATATTCTTTGATTGTATGGAATATACTCAGGATAGTAAGGTTAGAGTAGCACCAACCTCTTTTAAAGATTATGCCTTAAGTTGGTGGGATCAATTAGTTACTTCTAGGAGAAGGGCTTGGTATTGGCCTATAGATTCGTGGAACCATATGAAAGTAATAATGAGGAAAAGGGTTATACCTAGCCACTACAATAGGGAACTAATTGTAGAAAAAAAAGTTGGTGGTGGTTGTTATAATACAGCAATCTTAACAATTTTAAATTATATTTATGAGAAATAGTGGATAATGGCTAATAAATGATAATAAAGAGTAGGGAAGGAAAAACAGATGAGAATGTCGATTTATAAAAGGTAACATGAAGAAAAGATCACATGGGAATTTGGCGATGACATGAAAATATTTAATAATAGAAATATTTATTTATTTGTTGTCGATGGTTGTTGTTATAGTTACGGATAATATTACGGTTTCAGTTATGATTATGATATATGTTATTAATTTGTGTGTCGTTTACGGATATAGTTATGATTAACCATAAATTTTTAATAGTAATATTTTTTTAATCAACACTAAATCTTCTTTGATTTTTGATATAAAGCTCAAGATGATATGAATCCAACGCCCACTCAAATCTAGCTCAATTTTCCATATTGTGACAACATTCTAGACTGAAAGAGCTACCACAAAAGCCTTCATGTAATCCAATCTATCAGAAAGTGCATGATGCCATTCATTATATATGCGTCATTTATAAACATTCACTTAAGAAGTAGCAGTGATAAGTTTTGAATGATATTTTAACTGGCATGTCCACACTAAATCGTCCGATAACTTTTGATATCAGCCAAGTGAGGAGCTTCCATGGACTGGCCAGCTTCTACAGGAGATTCGTTCCCAACTTCAGCAGTATTGCCTCACCATTGACGGCAGTAAAGAACGTGGGATTCAGCTGGGGAGGAATTTAAAGATGTGTTTCCGGAGGGGCAGCCACAAGGCTTACCACCAATCCGAGGAATTGAGCACCAAATTGACTTTCTACCAGGAACATCTCTTCCCAAAAAGCCAGCCTACAGAACCAACCCCCTGGAGACCATGGAACTTCAACAGCACGTCACTGAACTCATGCAGAAAGGACATATCTGCGAAAGTATGAGCTCGTGAGCTGTACCTGCTTTGCTTGTCCCAAAAACGATGGAAGCTGGAGAATGTGTGTTGATTGCAGAGCCATCAGCAATATCAAAGTCAAGTATCGCCATCCTATACCTAGATTGGATGATATGTTAGATGAATTGCATGGTTCTATCATCTTCGATAAGGTAGATCTTAAGAATGGGTATCACCAAATTAGGATGAAAGAAGGCGATGCGTGGAAAACTGCATTTAAAACTAAACAAGGTTTATATGAGTGGTGAGTAATACCTTGTGGTTTGAAAAATTCACCTAGTACCTTCGTGAGATTGATGAACCATGTCCTTAGGGAATTCATAGGTCATTTTGTGGTAGTATAATTTGATGACATTCTAGTTTTTAGGCTAACCTTAGATGATCATGTAGAACACCTAAGAAAGGTTTTTGAAGTGCTTAGAACGGAAACCTTGTATGCCAATCTTAAGAAATGTACTTTTGGAATAGATAACCTTGTTTTCTTAGGTTTTGTTGTGAGTAGAGATGGTATTAAGTTTGATGAGGAAAAGATAAAAGCGATTAAGGAGTGGACGACTCCAAATAATGCTGGGGAATTAAGGAGCTTCCATGGCCTAGCTGGGTTTTAGTGGAGATTTGTCATGAATTTTAGCATTATAGCAGCTCCCTTCACTGAGGTTATCAAAAAGAATTTGGGATTTAAGTGGACCAGGCGCAAGAGGAGCCATTCCAAACCTTGAAAGACAAGCTCACACACTCCCAAGTGCTATCTCTTCCTAAGTTTGATAAAACTTTTGAAATTGAATGTGATGCCTCAGGAGTTGGTATTGGTGATATTATTATGCAGGACAAGAAGCCAATAACCTACTTTAGTGAGAAACTTGGAGGGGCCACACTCAATTACCCAACCTATGACAAAGAACTATATGTGCTTATGAGGGTCTTGCAAACATGGCAACATTATCTTTGGCCCAAGGAGTTTGTCATCCATACCGACCATTGGTCACTCAAACATCTCAAAGGGCAACAAAAGCTGAACAAAATACATGCTAGGTGGGTCGAATTCATTGAGAACTTCACTTATGTGATCAAATACAAGAAAGGTAAAGAGAATGTAGTAGCCGATGCTCTTTCTCGGAGGTATGTGCTCTTTAACTCTTTAGAAGTAAAACTGCTAGGGTTTAAGCAAATCAAAGAGTTATATGCTACTGATGCTTATTTTAAGGATATTTATGCTTCTTGCGCGAAGATTGGGACTGGAAAATACTTTAAGAGTGAAGGCTTCTTGTTTTATGATAATCGGTTATGTGTACCTAACTCCTCTTTGCGAGACTTGTTTGTTAAGGAAGCACATTCCGGTGGTCTTATGGGTCACATTGGCATGGCAACGACATTAAATGTATTGCAAGAACACTTCTTTTGGCCACATATGAGGAGTGATGATTAGAAAGCTTGCTAAAGAGGTGTAACTTGCAAGCAAGCCAAATCCACAATACAAAAGCATGGTTTGTATACCCCTCTTCCTATACCCTTGCACCCTTTACATGATATTTCTATGGTTTTTTTTGGATTGCCTAGAACTAAGAATGGAAAGGATTCTGTGTTTATTGTAGTTGATAGGTTTTCCAAAATGGCTCACTTTATTCCTTGTCATAAGACGGATGATGCCGTTAACATTTCTGGATAATTCTTTACGAAGATAGTTAGACTTCATTGCATGCCTAGGACCATAGTATCAGATAGAGATACTAAGTTCCTTAGTTACTTTTGGAAAAAACTTTGGTCTAAGCTAGGAATAAGATTTGTTTCTCCAGAACTTGTCACCCGCGAGCGGATGGTCAAACTGAAGTAGTTAATAGAACTTTGTCTACTTTGTTAAGAGCTTTGATTAATAAGAATCTTAGGACTTGGGAAGAATGATTGCCTCATGTTGAATTCGCATATAATCATGCTAGGCATACTGCTTCTAAGTACTCACCATTCGAAATTGTTTACGGGTACAATCTCATCTCACCTTTGGATCTAATGTCTTTACCTTTGAGTGAAAGGACAAACCTTGATGGAAAGAAAAAGATTGAGTTGGTTAAAAAAGTTCATGAGAAGGCTTGGCTCAATATTGAAAATAAGAATAAGATGTATGCTCAACAAGCCAGGAAAGAAGAAAAGGGACAGTGAAGTAGGAAAAGGATTGAAATTGATAAAATCGAAACCTTGATTTCTCTGAATGGAATGAGAAGACTTTTCTCGAGCTTAGAATCTAAACCCAGAAGCCTAGAAGCTAGCTTGAAGTTTCTGTTTGTTGCTGCTAAAGCATTCATGGCTTCCTCTTTTTCTTCCTCTTACTTTTCTCTGTGTTCTTTATTTTCTGGAACTGGGCTTTGATCAGAAGACTGTCCTAACACGAGTGTTAAAACAAGATTAGTGTCATTGTTACTATATCTTGTAAGTGCGTATTTACCTACAAAAATACTTTAAAATACATAAAAACTTCTCTTTAAAAATAAAGGAGTTAGCATTTGATGAATGACACTTGGTGTGGATCTATTTGCGCAAAGTTACGGATGATTTAGTGCGGACATGTCAAGTTGCTCAACCAGTAAAGGCTTATAAATGAAGCATAATGCATGGCATCATGCAGTACGGGATACATTGGATTACTTGGAGGCTTTGTCGTAGCTCTTTCAGTGTCAAATGTCGTCACAATATTAAAAATGGAGCTAGATTAACGTGGGGATTTCATTATGAACTCTAAATCAAAAGTTACAGATGACTTAGTGCATACATGTCAACTTGATCAGCCAAATAAAATGATCATTCTTGACTGATCATTAGTGCTCCTTGAGAAAAGGCTTATATATGAAGCGTAATGCATGGAATCACGTAGTTCGGGATACATTGGATTACTTGGAGGCCTTTTCGCAGCTCTTTCAGTCTCAAATGTTGTCACAATATTGAAAATTGAGCTAGATGAATGTGGGCGTAGGATTCATGTCATTTTGAGCTCTAAACAAAAAGTGAAAGACGATTTAGTGCTCATTGAGCAATGGTTTAAAAATGCAGCATAATGCATGGATTCACGCATTTTGGGATAGATTGGATTACTTAGAAGCTTTTTCATAGCTATTTCATTCTTAAATTTTGTCACAAAATAGAATATTGAGCTAGCTTAATGTGGGCGTTAGATTCGTGTCATTCTAAACTCTAAATCAAAAATTACAGACGATTTAGTGCAGAATTGTCAAGTTGATCGGCTAGTTAAAATGATCGTTCTAAACTGATCATTGGTGCTCATTGAGTAAAGGATAATAAATGAAGCATAATGCATGGCATCACGCAGTTTAGGATACATTGGACAACTTGGGCGTTGGATTCATGTCATTCTGGACAACAATATAGAAAATTGAGCTAGCTTAACGTGGGCGTTTGTTTCATATCATTCTGAACTCTAAATAAAAACTTACGGACGATTTAGTGTAGATATGTCAAGTTTTATCGGCTAGTTAAATTGATCATTATAAGCTGATCAATCCTGCTCATTGAGCAAAGGTTTACAAATGAAGCATAATGGATGACATCACGCAGTTTGGGATAGATTGGATACTTGGATGCTTTGTCATAGCTATTTCGGTCTTAAATTTTGTCACAATATAGAAGATTGATCTGGCTTAACGTGGGCGTTGGATTTTTCTCATTCTGAACTCTTAAGCAAAAGTTAAAGACGATTTAATGCGTACATGTCACGTTGATCAGCTAGTTAAAATGATCATTCTAAACAGATCATTGAGGATCATTGCGCAATGGTTTACAAATGAAGCATAATGCAGGACATCACGCCGTTCAGGATAGATTGGATAATTTCTAAGCTTTGTCGTAGCTGTTTTGCTCTTAAATTGTGTCACAATATAGAAAATTGAGTTATACTAAAGTGGGCATTGAATTCGTGTCATTCTTAATTTGAAATCAAACATTTCGGACGATTAAGTGCGGAAATATCAAGTTGATCAGCCAGTTAAACTGACCATTTTAAACTGATCATTCTAAACTAATCATTACTGTTCCTTCAGTAATGGCTTATAAATGAAGCATAATGCATGGCATCACACAGTTTAAGATAGATTGGATTACTTGAAAGCATTGTGGTAGTTCATTCAGCCTCAAATGTTGTCACAATATAGAAAATTGAGATAGCTTAATGTGGGCCTTAAATTCATGTCATTCTCAACTCTAAATTAAAAGTTACGGACGATGTAGTGCGGAAATGTCAAGTTTATCAGCTAGTTAAATTGATCATTCTAAACTGATCACTGGTGCTCATTGAGCAAATGTTTACAAATGAAGCATAATGCATGACATCACGCACATTGGGGTAGATTATATTACTTGGAGGCTTTGTCGTATCTACTTCGGTCTAAATTTTTGTCACAATATAGAATATTGAGTTAACTTAATGTGGGCGTTTCACATAATTCTGAACACTGAATCCAAAGTTAAAGACGATTTAGTGCGTACATGTCAAGTTAATCGGCCTGTTAAAATGATCATTTTAAACTGATCATTAGTTCTCATTGAGCAATGGTTTACAAATAAAGCATAATGCACGACATCACGCATTCTCGCTAGATTAAATTACTTGGAGACTTTGAAATAGCTCAACGTGGACGTTTGATTCGTGTCATTCTGAACTCTAAATCAAAAGTTACGGACGATTTAGTGTGGACATGTCAAGTTGGTCGGCCAGTTAAAGTGACCATTCTAAACTGATCATTGGTGCTCATTGAGCAAACGTTAACAAATGAAGCATTATGCATGGCATCATGCAGTTTGGGATTGATTAGATTACTTGCAGGATTTGTCTTAGCTATTTCGGTCTTAAATTTTGTCACCATATAGAAAATTGAGCTAGATTAACGTGGCCATTGGATACGTGTCTTTCCGAACTCTAAATCAGAAGTTACAGACGATTTCGTACAAACATGTCAAGTTGATCGGCCAGTTAAAGTGATCATTTTAAACTGATCATTTTAAACTGATCATTCTGAACTGATCATTAGAACTGATCATTAGTGCTTCTTGATTAAAGGCTTTTAAATGAAGCATAATGTATGGCATCAAGTAGTTTAGGATAGATTCGATTACTTGAAGGCTTTGTTGTAGCTCTTTTAATCTCAAATGTTGTCACAATATAGAAAATTGAGCTAGTTTAATGTGGGTTTTGGATTCCTGCCATGCTGAACTGTAGATCAAAAGTGAGAGACGACTTAGTGCATACATGTCAAATTAATCGGCCAGTTAAAATGATCATCTAAACTGATCATTGGTGCTCCTTTAGTAAAGGCTTATCAATGAAACATAATGCACGACATCACACAGTTCGGGATACATTGGATTACTTGGAGCTTTTTCGTAGCTATTTCATTCTTAAGATTTGTCACAATATAGAAACATGAGCTAGTTTAACGTGGGAGTTAGATTCATGTCATTTTGAACTTTAAATCAAAAGTTACGGACGATTTAGTGTGAAAATGTCAAGTTTATCGGCTAGTTAAATTGATCATTTTAAACTGATCATTGGTGCTCATTAAGCAACGCTTTACAAATGAAGAATAATGCATGGCATCACGCAATTGGGATAAATTGGATTACTTGGAGGTTTAGTCGGAGCCATTTCGGTCTCAAATTTTATAACAATATAGAATATTGAGCTAGCTTAACGTGAGCGTTGGACTCATGTAATTCTGAACTCTAAATCAAAAGTTACGGACGATTTAATGCAGACATATCAAGTTTATTGGCTACTTAAATTGATCATTCTAAATTGATCATTTCCTCAATGAGCAAAGGTTTACCAATGAAGCACAATGCATAGCATCATGAAGTTCCTGAAAGATTGGATAAATTGGAGCTTTTGTCATAGCTATTTCGGTCTTAAATTTTATCGCAATAAAGAATATTGAGCTAGCCAAACGCTGACGTTGGATTCGTGTCATTGTGAACTCTAAATCAAAAGTTACAGACAATTTAGTGCATACATGTCAAGTTTATTGGGCAGTTAAAATGATCATTCTAAACTGATCATTGGTGCTCCTTGAGTAAGGCCTTATAAATGAAGCATTATGCATGGCATCACGAACTTGGGATACATTGGATTACTTCAAAGCATTTTCATAGCTATTTCGTTCTCAAATTTTGTTACAATATAGAAAATTTAGCTAGCGTAACGTATGTGTTGGATTTGTGTCATCCTGAATTTCAAATCAAAAGTTACAGACGATTTAGTGCGGACATGTCAACTTTATCGGCTAATTAAATTGATCATTCTTAACCGATCACTGGTGCTCATTGAGCAAAGGTTTACAAATGAATCATAATGCATGACATCATGCAGTTTATTGGATTACTTGGAGGCTTTCCCGTGGCTATTTTGGTCTTCAATGTTGTCACATTATAGAATATTGAGCTAGACTAACGTGGGCATTGGATACATGTCATTCTGAACTCTAAATAAAAAGTTACGAACGATTTAATACGGACATGTCTAGTTGATCAGCCACTTAAAATGATCATTCTAAACTGATCATGAAAGCTTCTTGATTGGCTTATAAATGACGCATAATGCATGGCATCACATAGTTTAGGATAGATTGGATTACTTTAAGACTTTGTGGTAGCTCTTTCAGTTTCAAATGTTGTCACAATATAAAAAATTGAACTAGCTTAACGTGGGCGTTGGATTCGTGTCATTTTGAACTCTAAATCAAAAGTTACGAACAACTTAGTGCGTATGTTTCAAGTTTATTGGCCAGTTAAAATGATCATTATAAACAGATCATTTGCTGCTCCTTTAGTAAAGGCTTATAAATAAAGCATAATGCATGGCATCACACAGTTTGGGATATATTGGAGTACTTGGATGCTTTGTCATAGTTATTAAGGTCTTAAAGTTTGTCACAATATAGAGTATTGAGTTAGCTTAACTTGGACATTGGATTCGTGTCATTCTTAACCCTAAATTAAAAGTTACAAACGATTTAGTGCGGACATGTCACATTAATCAGCTAGATAAAGTTATCATTCTAAACTGATCATTAGTGCTCCTTGAGTAAAGGCATATAAATGAAGGATAATGCATGACATCACGCAGTTTAGGATAGATTGGATTACTTGAATGATTTGTGGTAGATCTTTCAGCCTAAAATGTTGTCACAATATAAAAAATTTGAGCTTGCTCAATGTGTGCGTTGGATTTTTGTCATTTTGAACTCTAAATTAAAAGTTACCAAAGATTTAGTGGGTATATGTCAAGTTGATCGGCCCGTTAAACCAATCATTCTAAGCTCATCATTGGTGCTCCTTGATTAAAGGCTTATAAATGAAACATAATGCATAACATCACGCTGGTTGGGATACATTGGATTACTTGGACGCTTTTTCGTATCTACTTTGGTCTTAAATTTTGTCAAATATAGAAAATTGAGCTAGTTTAACGTGGGCTTTGGATTCATGTCATTTTGAACTTTAAATCAAAAGTTATAGACGATTTAGTGCAGAAATGTCAAGTTTATCGTCTAGTTAAATTGATCATTCTAATCTGCTCATTTGTGCTCATTGAGCAAAGGTTTACAAATGAAGCATAATTCATGGCATCACACACTTTGGGATAGATTTGATGTGATCCCGGTTAGGATCAAGTCCGTGAATTTCTCCAATAGGTTATGCAAATGATGGTAAACCGAATGTGGATGCGGAAGTGAAGAAGATGGTGAATCCGTGAGCTTGAAGATGCTTGGTCTTGAGGACTTGTGTTGAATGAGTGATACTTCTAAATGATGGTGGAAGATCCTGAGACTATCAGCTTGGTATGTGTGAATGATGAAGACGAGACACGTTGGGCAAGAGGTGAAATGAAGTAAAACTTCCAAGGGATATGAACAGCCCTTAGACTTTCGGCTCTTGAGAGGAATGGGATGATGATACAAATTCCTTAATTAAAGAGGTGATCAAATGAGATTAAGAAGACGTTTTTGATGTTAAAATGTTTAATTTTTTCTGATTGATGATTTGAAGAGGGGATACAAGAGAGTACTTATCTTGTCCAAGGGGTGCATAGGATCTTGACTGAGGACTAGGAAGTAAATTACATCTTGACTGATCCTTCCTCTTCATTTGCGTGAATAATAGGGTAGAATGGACCTTGGTTCATCAAGAGGCTGTGGTAAAGTATCTTTGGCTTGCCTCACTAAAAACCTCTCTTAGAAAACCCAATGGGACAAAACTACGATGAGTTGAAAAGTGTACAATCCAAAATACCTCTATTAATGAGGTTTAGGTGGCTTGAATCACAACCATGATGGTTGGATTAGCACACACTGAAATGGCCTCAATGGTGTTGAGAAGGTGTTGTAGTGTTGTCTTGGATTTGGCTTGCTTGGACCGAGTAATGGGACCACTGGTGATTTGCAAGGCTTCATCTTCAGCTTCCTCTGGTTCTAGTTGTTCTTAGCTTCCTCATTGTCTTCTTCTTGCTCAGGTTCAAGCTGCTCCTTTAGTTCAGGTTCCTTGTTCGCCATGCTCATATCATCCTCCCCCAAATGAGAAGAATTTTACCTCAAATCTGTTTCATCGTGCTTATGAACCATTGACTTGGCTTGTTTACAAGTTACACATCTTTGGCAAGCATTTTTGACATCACTCCTCATATGCGGCCAAAAGAAATGTTCCTGTAGTACATTCAATGTCTTCGCCATGCCAAAGTGACCCATAAGACCACCTATAGCATATCTTTGCCACGCATGAGCTTCCTTAACAAACAAATCTCGCAAAGAAGAGTTAGGTACACATAGGCGAGTTTCATAGAATAAGAACCCATCACTCTTAAAGTAATTTCCAGCACCAAATTTCTCACAAGCAGCATAAAGCTTTTTAAAGTCAGCATCAGTAGCATATAATTCCTTGGTTTGTTCAAACTATAACAGCTTAACTTTTAAAGAACTCAAGAGAACATACCTCCGAGAAAGAGCATCGGTTACTATATTCTCTTTACCTTTCTTGGACTTGATCACATAAGGGAAGGTTTTAATGAATTCAACTCACCTTGCATGTCTCTTGTTCATAGTCTCACTCGCAACATTTGTATAACTACCCCCATAAATCACTAAGGTACAAACCTTATCCTTAACTAGACAGCGAGTGTGGAATAGGTTCTCTCTTTGCTCATTCTTTTCTGCCTTAGTTTGTACGTTAAAGGTTCTACTAGTGACTAAGAGTTGAGCTACGTGTGATATGGCTACATTCTCCTCTAAAGACTCAGCATCCCATTGGTCCTCTTCCGATTCTACCTTACCATTAGCCCTAATAACTATGGTTCTCTTATTGGTACATTCTCTACAGTAGTGACCAAAACCCTTACACTTAAAATACTGAATCTCCCTAGTTTTAGTGCTAGAACCCTTATATATGCCCTTAAGTTTCGAATCATCGTCCTTAGGTTTAGGGAATGGTTTGTAATCCTTACTAGACTTATCATCCTTAGATTGACTAAACCTAGTGGAGCTAGATTTAGCGTTCTTTCTCTTAAGTTGTTTCTCAAACATTATGGCTTTATGGAGAAGCTCTTCTAGTTCGACATAATGGCGGACGTCTAGCCTATCTATGATCTCCCTATTGAGGCGGCCCATAAACATGGCCATAGTGGCTTCACTATCCTCTTGAATATCAGCCCTAAGCAACAAGGTTTCCATCTCCGTAAAGTACTTTTCTATGGACCTATTTCCTTGAGATAGATTGCTAAGTTTAAGATGTATCTCCCTATGGTAATGACTAGGTGTAAAACTTCTCCTCATGATGACTTTCACCTAGTTCCAAAAATCTATAGGAAAATCCCCACCCTTCTCCTAGAATAACTAATTTATCCCACCAACTTAGGGCATAGTACTTAAATACAGTTGGGGCTACCTTAACCTTAATCTATTGAGTGTATTCTCTACAATCAAAGACTATTTCTATCTTCTTTTGCCATTCTAGGTATTCGTCAGGGTCATTGGTTCCATGGAAAGAGGGAATTTTGATCTTAAGGCCAGCTAAAGGGTTGCGAGGGTTAGGTTGATTATTCCTCTGCATCCGGTCTTCTTGTGGCCTTCTTCTCCAAGATTGGTGTGACCTAGATGAGTGGCTGTAATATTTCTCAGTATCAGAAGGTGGTTGGTTTCTCCTCAGTCGGTCATTGATGGATCTTTCTATCTCAGCCCTCATGGATGCCATACTTTCATTAATCGTGGCTTTAAAGGAATCAAGAAGTTGTTTGTTGGAGTTTAAGGATTCCTCTCCATTGTCTGTTCCCATCATGGTTCCTGAAAAATGCAGACCAATAAACAAGTAAAATGCTCAAACGAGAACACAAACTAGAACAAACAAATCACAAAAGACAAAGACACAAAGAGAAAAGAAACCAAACATTTTAATTTCAAAAAATTCTTCTTAATCTCATTTGATCAGCTCTTTGATTAAGGAATTTGGATCATCCCATTCCTCTCAAGAGCCCAAACTCTAAGGGCTGTTCATATCCCTTGGAATTTTACTTCATTCCACCTCTTGCCCAATGTGTATGGTCTTTATCATTCACATAGAGAAAGCTGATAGTCTAAGGATCTTCCACCATCCTTTAGAAGTATCACTCATAACACACAAGATCTTGAGACCATCCATATTCAAGCTCATGGGTTACCATCTTCTTCACTTCCGCAACCACATTCGGTTTACAATCATTTGCACAACCTCTTGGAGACATTCTGGGACTTGATCCTAACCAGGATCACATAAGGATAAGATTACTTGGAGGCTTTGTCGTAGCTACTTTGGTCTTAAGTTTTATTACAATATTGAAAATTGAGCTAGCTTAACGTTGGTGTTAGATTCATGTCATTCTGAACTCTAAATACAAAGTTACGGACGATTTAGTGCAGACATGTTAAGTTGATCGGCCTGTTAAAATGATCATTCAAAAGTGATCATTGGTGCTCCTTGAGTAAAGGCTTATAAATGAAGCATAATGCATGCCATCACGCATTTTGGGATACATTGGATTACCTAGAGGATTTTCCGTAGCCCTTTCAGTCTAAAATGTTGTTACAATATTGAAAATTAAGCTAGCTTAACATGTCTGTTGGATTGGTGTCAATTTGAACTCTAAATCAAAAGTTACAGAGGATATAGTGTGGATATGTCAAGTTGAATGGCCAGTTAAAATGATAATTCTAAACTTATCGTTGGTGCTCCTTGAGTAAATGTTTATAAATGAAGCATAATGCATGGCATCATGCAGTTTGGGATATATTGGATTAGTTGGAGGCTTTTTCGTAGCTCTTTCCATCACAAATGTTTTCACATTATTGAAAATTGAGCTAGCTTAACATGGGCTTTGAACTCATGTCATTTTGAGTTCTAAATCAAAAGTTAAAGACGATTTAGTGCGGACATGTCAAGTTGATCAGCCAGTTAAATGATCATTCTAAATTGATCATTGGTGCTCCCAAGTAAAGGGTTATAAATGAATCATTTTTCATGCCATCATGCAGTTTGGGATAGATTGGATTGCTTGGAGGCTTTGTCATACCTTTTTTGATATTAAATTTTGTCACAATATAGAAAATTGTGGTAGCCTAACGTAAGCATTGGATTCGTTTAATTCTGAACTCTAAATCAAAAGTTATGGAAGATTTAGTGCGGACATGTCAAGTTGATCGGCCAGTTAAAATTATCATTCTAAACTGATCATTGGTGCTCCTTGAGTAAAGGCTTATAAATGAAGTATAATGCATGGCATCAGGCAGTTTGGAATACATTGGATTACTTGGAGGCTTTGTAGTAGCTCTTTCAGTATTAAATGTTGTCACAATATGGAGTTTAAAGTGAGTTTAAAGTGAGTATAGGACTCATGTCATTCTGAGCTCTACATCAAAAGTTAAAGACAGATTTATTGTGGACATATCAAGGTTATCAGCTAGATAAAATGATCTTTATAAACTGATCATTGGTGCTCCTTGAGTAATGGCCTATACATGAAGCGTAATGCATGGCATCACGCAATTTGGGTAGATTGGATTACTTGGAGGCTTGTCGCAGATATTTCGGTCTTAAATTTTGTCACAATATAGAAATCTTAGCTAGCATAACGTGGGCGTTGGTTTCGTGTCATTATGAACTCTAAATAAAAAATTTCGTACGATTTACTGCGGACATGTCAAGTTGATCGGTTAGTTACCATGATCATTCTAAACTAATCATTGGTGCTTCTTGAGTAAAGGCTTATGAATAAAGCATAATGCATGGCATCATGCAGTTTGGGATAGGTTGGATTACTTGTAGGCTTTGTCGTAGCTATTTCGATGTTAAATTTTGTCACAATATAGAATATTGAGCTAGCTTAATGCGGGCATTGTATTCGTGTCATTCTAAACTCTAAATCAAAAGTTACAGATGATTAAGTGCAGACATGTCAAGTTGATCGGGCAGTTAAAATGATCTCTCAAAAATGATGATTGGTGCTCCTTGAGTAAACGCTAATAAATTAAGAATAATGCATGGCATAACGCAGTTTGGGATACATTGGATTATTTGGAGGCTTTTTCATAACAATTTCTGCCTCAAATGTTGTCACAATAAAAAAATTTAGCTAGATTAGCGTGGGCGTTGGAATCACATTTCGAGCTCTAAATTAAAAGTTTAAGCCGATTCAGTGCGGACATGTCAAGTTGATCAGCAAAATAAATTTATCATTCTAAAGTGATCATTGGTGCTCCTTAGTAAAAGCTTGTAAATAAAGCATAATGCATGGCATCACGCAGTTTAGGATAGATTGGATTACTTGGAGTCTTTGTCGTAGCAATTTTGGTCTGAAATTTTATCACGATAGAGAAACTTGGGCTAGCTTAACGTGATCGTTGGATTCGTATCATTTAGAACTCTAAATCAAAAGTTACAGACGATTTAGTGCATACATGTCAAGTTGATCGGACTGTTAAAATGATCATTCTAAACTGATCATTGATGCTCTTTGAGTAAAAGCTTATAAATGAAGCATAATGCATTGCATCACGTAGTTTGGGATACATTGGATTACTTGGAGGCTATGTCGTCACTCTTTTAGTCTCAAATGTTGTTTCAATATGGAAAATTGAACTAGCTGAAATTAAACGTTAACGACGATTTAGTGCGTACATGTCACGTTGATCAGCTAGTTGAAATGATCATTCTAAACTGATCATTGGTTCTCATTGAGTAAAGGCTTATAAATGAAGCATAATGCATGGCATCGCGCAGTTTGGGATAAATTGGATTTGTTGGAGGCTTTGTCGTAGCTATTTCGGTGTTATACTTTGTCACAATGTAGAAAATTGAGCTAGCTTAGCATGAGCATTGGATTCATCTCAGTCGGAACTCTAAATCCAAAGTTATAGACGATTTAGTGCGGACATGTCAAGTTGATCGGCCAGTTAAAATTATCCTTCTAAGCTGATCATTGGTGCTCCTTGAGTAAAGGCTTATAAATGAAGTATAATGCATGGCATCACACAGTTTGGAATATATTGGATTACTTGGACGCTTTATCGTAGCTATTTCTGTCTTAAATTTTATCACGATAGAGAAAGTTGAGCTAGCTTAACATGGGCGTTGGATTCGTGTCATTTAGAACTTTAAATCAAAAGTTACGGATGATTTAGTGCAGACATGTCAAGTTGATCAGACTGTTAAAACGATCATTCTAAACTGATCATTGATGGTTCTTGAGTAAAGGTTTATAAATGAAGCATAATGCATTGCATGACATAATTTGGGATGCATTGGATTTCTTGGAGGCTTTGTAATAACTCTTTCAGTCTCAAATGTTGTTACAATATGGAAAGTTGAGCGAGCTTAATGTAGGCGTTGGATTCATGTAATTTTAAGCGTTAAATTAAAAGTTAAAGACAGTTTAGGGCAGACATGTCTAGTTGATAAGCTAGTTAAAATGATCATTCTACACTGATCATTGGTGCTCCACTCGTAAAGGCTTACAAATGAAGCATAATGCATGGCATCACGCAGTTTGGGATAGATTGGACTGCTTGGCGGTTTTGTTATAGCTATTTTGGTCTTAAATTTTGTGACACTATGGAAAATTGAGCTAGCTTAGCATGATCGTTGGATTTTTTTCATTCTTTAACCTAAATCAAATGTTAATACGATTTAGTGCAGACAATTCAAGTTGATCGGCCAGTTAAAATGATCATTCTAAACTAATCATTGGTGCTCCTTGAGTAAAGACTTATAAATGAAGTATTATTCATGGCATCACGTATGATGGAATATATTGGATTATTTGGAGGCTTTGTAGTAGCTCTTTCAGTCTCAAATGTTTTCACAATATGGAAAATTGAGCTAGCTTAAAGTGATCATTGGACTCATGTCATTTTGAGCTGCAAATCAAAACTTAAAAATGATTTGTTGTGGACATGTCAAGTTGATCAGCTAGTTAAAATGATATTTTTAAACTGATCATTGGTGGTCCTTGAGTAAAGGCTTATAAATGAAGCATAATGCATGGTATCACCCACTTTGGGATAGATTGGCCTGAAATTTTGTCACAATATAAAACATTGAGCTAGCATAACCTGGGAGTTGGATTCTTGTCATTCTGAACTCCAAATCACAAGTTACGAACGATTTAGTATGGATATGTCAAGTTGATTGGACAGTTAAAATGATCCTTTTGAACTGATATTTGGTGCTCCTTGAGTAAAGACTTATAAATGAAGCATATTGCATGGCATCATGGAGTTTGAGATACATTGGATAACTTGGAGGCTTTGTCGTAGCTCTTTGAGTTTCAATTGTTGTCACAATATTGAAAATGGAGCTAGCTTAATGTGGCCATTGGATTCATGTCATTTTGAGCTCTAAATAAAAAGTTATAGACGATATAGTGTGGACATGTCAAGTTGATCAGCTAGTTAAAATGATAATTCTAAACTGATCATTGGTGCTCCTTGATTAAAGGCTTCTAAATGAAACATAATGCATGGTATCACGCAGTTTGGGATAGATTGGATTACTTGGACGCTTTGTCATAGCTATTTTTGTCTTAAAGGTTGTCACAATATAGAAAATTGAGATAGATTAACGTTGATGTTGGATTCGTGTCATTCAGAACTTTAAATCAAAAGTTACGAACGATTTAGTGTGGACATGTCAAATTGATCGGCCAGTTAAAATGATCATTCTAAAGTGATCAATGGTGCTCCTTAAGTAACGGCTTATAAATGAACCGTAATGCATGGTATCACGCAGTTTGAATACATTGGATTACTTGGAGTTTTTGTCGTCGGTGATTGAGCCTGAAATGTTGTCACAATATGGAAAATATAGCTAGCTTTACGTGGGCGTTGAATTCGTGTCATTTGGAACTTTAAATCAATACTTATGGAGGATTTAGTGTGGACATGTCAAATTGATCGGCCAGTTAAAATGATCATTCTAAAGTTATTATTGGTGCTCCTTGAGTAAAGGC
>CM032165.1:19797964-20167224 GCA_018901935.1 Pugionium cornutum | reverse complement strand
AGAGATCAAAATGACATGAATCAAACGCCCGCTTTAAGCTAGCTCAATTTTCAATATTGTGACAAAATTTGAGACTCAAAGAGTTACGACAAAGCCTCAAATTAATCCAATGTATCCCAAACTGTGTGATGCCATACATTATGCTCGATTCATAAGCCTTTACTCAAGAGCACCAATGCTCAGTTTAGAATGATCAATTTAACTAGCTGATCAACTTAACATGTCCAAACTAAATCGTCTGTAACATTTGATTTAGAATTCCGAATGACACGAATCTAAGGCCCACGTTAATCAAGCTCAATTTTCTATGTTGTGACAAAATTTAAGACCAAAACAGCTATGAAAAAGCCTCCAAGTAATCCAATCTATTCCAAACTGCATGATGCTATGCATTATGCTTAATTTATAAGCCTTTACTCAAGGATTACCAATAATAAGTTTAGAATGATCACTTTAACTGGCCAATCAACTTGACATGTGTGCACTAAATCGTCTAGAACTTTTGATGTAGTGTTCAAAATGACACGAATCCAACACCCACGTTAAGCTAGATCAGTTTTCTATATCGGGCTAAAATTTAACACCGAAATAGCTGCGAAAAAGCCTCCAAGTAATCCAATATATCCCAAACTGCGTGATGCATTGCATTATGCTTCATTTATAAGCCTTTAATCAAGGATCACTAATGATCAGTTTAGAATGATTGTTTTAACTATTTGAACAACCTGACACGTCCGCACTAAATCATCTTTTGCTTTTGAGTTAACGCTCAAAATGAATGAGTTCAGCGCCCATGTTCAGCTTGCTCAATTTTCCATATTGGGAAAACATTTGAGTCTAAAAGAGCTTCTACAAAACCTCCAAGTAATCAAATGTATCGCAAACTGCATGACGCCATTCATTATGATTCATTTATAAGCCTTTAATCAAGGAGCACCAATGATCAGTTTAGAATGATCATTTTTACTGGCTGATCAACCTGACATGTCTGCACTAAATCGTCCGTAGCTTTTGATTTAGAGTTCAAAATGACACGAATCCAACGCTCACGTTAAGATATCTCAATTTTCTATATTGTGTCATAATTTAAGACCAAAATAGCTACGACAAAGCCTCCAAGAAATCCAATGTATCCCAAACTGCGTGATGCCATGCAATATTGTTTTATTTATAAGCCTTTAATCAAGGAGCACCAATGATCAGCTTTGAGTGAGCATTTTTCTGGCCAATCAACTTGACATGCACGCACTAAATCGCCTGTAACTTTTGGCTCAGGCTTCAAAATGACACGAATCCAACACCCATGTTAAGCCAGCTCAATTTTCTATATTGTGACATAATTTAATACTGAAATAGCTACGACAAAGCTTTCAAGTAATCCAGTCTATCCTAAACTCTGTGATGCCATGCATTATGCTTCATTTATAAGCCTTTAATCAATGAACACCAATGATCAGTTTAGAATGATCATTTTAACTTGCTGATCAACTTGACATATCCGCCCTAAATTGTCTTCAACTTTTGATTTAGAGATCAAAATGACATGAATCCAACACCCGCTTTAAGCTAGCTCAGTTTTCAATATTGTGACAAAATTTGAGACTCAAAGAGTTACGACAAAGCCTCAAATTAATCCAATGTATCCCAAACTGTGTGATGCCATACATTATGCCTTTACTCAAGAGCACCAATGCTCAGTTTTGAATGATCATTTTAACTAGCCGATCAACTTAACATGTCCGAACTAAAATCATCTGTAACGTTTGATTTAGAATTCTGAATGACACGAATCTAAGACCCACGTTAATCTAGCTCAATTTTCTACATTTTGACAAAATTTAAGACCAAAACAACTACGAAAAAGCCTCCAAGTAATCCAATCTATTGCAAACTGCATGATGCTATGCATTATGCTTAATTTATAAGCCCTTACTCAAGGAGTACCAATAATAAGTTTAGAATGATCACTTTAACTGGCCAATCAACTTGACATGTGTGCACTAAATTGTCTAGAACTTTTGATGTAGAGTTCAAAATGACACGAATCCAACGCCCACGTTAAGCTAGATCAATTTTCTATATCGGGCTAAAATTTAACACCGAAATAGCTGCGAAAAAGCCTCCAAGTAATCCAATATATCCCGAACTACGTGATGCATTGCATTATGCTTCATTTATAATCCTTTAATCAAGGATCACTAATGATCAGTTTAGAATGATTGTTTTAACTATTTGATCAACCTGACAAGTCCACACTAAATCATCTTTTGCTTTTGAGTTAAAGCTCAAAATGACATGAGTCCAGCGCCCACGTTAAGCTCGCTCAATTTTCCATATTGGGAAAACATTTGAGTCTAAAAGAGCTACTACAAAACCTCCAAGTAATCATATATATCGCAAACTGCATGACGCCATTCATTATGATTCATTTATAAGCCTTAATCAAGGAGCACCAATGATCAGTTTAGAATGATCATTTTTACTGGCTGATCAACTTGACATGTCTGCACTAAATTGTCCGTAACTTTTGATTTAGAGTTCAAAATGACACAAATCTAACACCTACGCTAAGCTAGCTCGTTTTTCTATATTGTGAAAAAATTTATGATCAAAATAGCTAGGACAAAGCCTTCAAGTAATCCAATCTATCCCAAACTGGGTGATTCTATACATTATTCTTCATTTATATACCTTTACTCAATGACCACTAATGATAGGTTAGGATGATTATTTTAACTAGTTGATAAACTTGACATGTCCACACTAAATTTTCCTTAAAATTTTATTTAGAGCTCAAAATGACATTCGAGACTGAAAAAGCTACTACAAAGCCTCCAAGTAAACCAATGTATCTCAAACTGCATGATGCCATTCATTACGCTTCATTTATACGCCTTTAACAAAGGAGCACCAATGATGAGTTTAGAATGATAAATTTAACTAGCTGATCAACTTGACGTGTCCGCACTAAATTGACATAATTTTTGATTTAGAGCTCAAGATGACATGAGTGCAATGCCCACGTTACGCTAGCTCAATTTTCCATATTGTGATAATATTTGAGACTGAAAGAGCTACTACAAACCGTCCAAGTAATCTAATGTATCCCAAACTGCATGTTGCCATTCATTATGCTTCATTTATAAGCCTTTAACCAAGGAGATCCAATGATCAGTTTGGAATGATAATTTTAACTAGCTGGTCAACTTGACCTGTCCGCACTAAATTGTCTTTAACGTTTCATTTAGAGCTCAAAATGGCATGTGTCCAACACCCACGTTAGGCTAGCTCGATTTTTCATATTGTGACAACATTTGAGACTGAAAGAGCTTCTACAAAGCCACCAAGTAATCTAATGTATGCCAAACTGCATGTTGCCATTCATTACGCTTCATTTATAAGCTTTTAATCAAGGAGCACCAGTGATCAGTTTAGAATGATCATTTTAACAGTCCGATCAACTTTACATGTCAACCTAAATCATCTGAACTTTTGGTTTAGAGTTCAGAATGACACGAATCCAACCCCCACGTTAAGCTAGCTCCATTTTTCTTTATTTTGATAAATTTAAAACCGAAATAGCTATGACAAAGCCTCCAAATAATCCAAACTATCCCGAACTGTGTGATGCCATGCATTATATTTCATTTATAAGCCTTTACTCAAAGAGCACCAATGATCATGTTAGAATGATCATTTCAATTAGCCGATCAACTTGACATGTCCGCACTAAATCGTCCATACCTTTCCATTTAGAGTACAAATCCATCGCCAACGTTAGGCAAGCTTAATTTTCTATTTTGTGACAAAATTTAAGAGCGAAATAGCTATGAAAAAAGCCTCCAAGTAATCCAATCACTCCCAAACTGCGTGATGCCATATAAATGGAGACATGTCAACTTGATCTGCAATTTAAAATGATCATTCTAAATTGACCACTGGTGCTCTTTGAGTAAAACCTTATAAATGTAGCATAATGTATGACATCACGTAGTTTTCGATAGATTGGATTACTTGAAGGCTTTGTCATAGCTGTGTCGGTCTTATATTTTTTCACAATATAAAAAATTGAGGTACCTTAACGTGGGTGGGGGGGGGTCGGGTTCTTGTCATTTTAAACTCTAAATCAAAAGTTACGCACGATTTAGTGCGGACATGTGAAGTTGATGGCCAGTTAAAATGATCATTGTAAACTGATCATTGGTGCCCCTTGACTAAAGGCTTATAAAGAAAGTGTAATGCATCGCATCACGCAGTTTGGAATATATTGGATTACTTGGGGTTTTGTCATATCTCTTTCAATCTCAAATATTGTCACAATATGGAATATTAAGCTAATTTAACGTGGGCGTTGGATTCATTTCAGTTTGAACTCTAAATTAAAAGTTAAAGACGATTTATTGTGGACATCGCAAGGTTATAAGCTAGTTAAAATGATCATTCTATGCTGATCATTGGTTCTGACTAAAAGAATATCAATGTATGCATCTGGATAGATTTAATCAGATTTAAATCATGTATGTCCAGCCAGGATACCAGAATGGCCGACCAGGAAGCTTGCCCAAGACAGCTGGGCCATCTGGCACGTCTGCCGGTCCAAGCAGTACCGCCGGACCCTCGACCAATATGACCAGACCAACCAGCATTTCCGGCGGAGAGGCCCAAGCTTCCGGCACACTTGGTGGCGACGTGGATGACACCGCTGGTCCCCTTGGTGATGCCGCCGACTCCGGGATCAACTTGGCCGGTCCTGAAGGCATTCTGTCCAGTACCTCGCGCAATCCAGCCGGTACAGCCGATCCAGCCGAGTGCACGAGCATTTCAACTTCTACACAAGGAAACTCGGACCAGATAAGCTACCAGCTTCAGGACATGCATCTAGAGGAAGTCTCCACACCAGTAGTGCCACCAGGAGCAATGACAAGGAGCAGATCAAGAGCACTCTTCCACAAGTTCAGCTTATGGGTCGACAAGCTCCTAGAGGAAGATCGACTAAGGACAATGGGCCAGAAGTGCAAAGGAGAGTCCAAAGGCTTCTCAACAATGCAAGGGACTTCAGAGACTTGGGCATTAGTGGCAAGAGACGTGAGGGCCCAAAGATTCCTAACCCTACTCCAAGTCGAAGACTAGGAGCAAAGCGCATGCATGCAACAAGGACGGCCACCTTCCATTTCTTGGCCGTGAGGTAAGTAAGGTAAGTTTCAATTCGAATATATGCCTCTTTCTGTTTTGCAGGGTAGGATCTAGATTCTTTACATTTTTGAGTCAAGAACATTTTAGGAATAGGTCCTTTTTCGTTTATACACTTTTGTATCTTTTCCATTTGTGCCCTTTTGTAAACTTTCCTTTTTTTTATTTGAGTCGACCCTAGAAGGTCAAGCTGTCGAGCCTATTAATAAGGCTCCTTCCAGCATTGTAGTTCAAAAACTTTTTTGATATTAATAAAGATAGAACTTTTTCCCCAACAAGTTTTCTCTCAAGAATCTTGTGCGCTTAGAATCTAGTTGAGACCAGCCCTCCTAGCTCTAAGTTTATGATTTATCACGAGGTTCATCACCCCTCGTGTGGTTCACTTCACCCCTCCATCGAATACCAACCCAAAAACCCCTATCCAAGAAGTCTAAGGTCGAGTTTCTCGCCTAATCTTCTTCAAACAGCCCACGCGCATATAAGCCTTGAATCGAGGCTTGTATCATTTTGGTATCAGAGCTTAAAGCTCCTAAACAAGGTTGTTTCTATCCTTTAGCTTGTTTTGTTTCTTGTGATTGCATTAGTTGAAGTTTCTTTCAAGAAAATAAAAAAAATAACATCTAAACTCATACCGAGTGCATCTAGGTCCTACGTGCATCACTAGGTTCTAGAATCATTCTTGCATTGCTATATTCGACTTTCCTTTTTGTTAGAATCATATTTCCATTAAATTTAAGTTAAACTAAAAAGAAAAGAAAAAGAAAATAGGAAAATTAGCAAAAAGATTCGAATTGGACAGCTAGCAATAGTTGTCAAGAAAGTTTCCTTTTTGTTCAAATCTTCATATTTTCAAAATTTCCAATTCTCAGATTTTTTCCTTTTTGTATTTTTTCGAATCCCCTTATAAAAAAAAACCCTCCTAATAATTTAGGAGCAGCATAACTTGTATTCTATCTTTGTAGTACACAATGGCAGAAAAAAATAGAGAAGCAACCGAAGCCATGATGGCCATGTTCACCACCCTCCAAATGCAACTCGCATCCATAGGCGAGAGATTGGAGCGCGTGGAGAGGCCTGTGAGATTCCAGACCATAAGGCACGTGAGAGCTGAGCAAGACCGTCCTGTGGGTCCTGAGCACCTTAGGACACGGCACGAACAGGAGGAGCCCCAGCCAGATGGAGATGAGGACACACAACCTCATAACTATCACCATAGGCCGAGAGGACCTCCACGGCAACCAGAGGCAGAGGATGATGGCTTCGAGCCATATGGTCTTCACCAAAGACCAAGGATGCCTCCTAGACATCATGAAGATGGAGATGAACACGCCTACAACCGGGTAACTCATCCTGATGTTAAGCTAACTCCTCCAAGTTTTGCAGGAAAAATAGACCCCAAGGCTTACCTAGATTGGGAGAGAAGAATGGATCATATCTTTGATCATTACGCCCAACCAGGGCCTAGGAGAGTCTCAATGGCAGTAGCACAACTCACGGACAATGCCCTCATCTGGTGGGATCGTGAGGTATCTGACAGAAGGAGGAAAAGAATGAGGCCCATAGATTCTTGGGTCGACATGAAGGATGTCATGCGACAAAGGTTTGTTCCACCTTACTTTCATAGGGACTTGCAACGTTTTTTTGTACTCTTAAGCAGGGTACCAGATCAGTAGAGGAGTACTATGAAGAGTTCGAGAAGCTAAGGAACAGGCTGGAGCTCAATGATGATGAAGAAGCATTGATGGCACAATTCTTGGATGGACTCCAAGAAAGGATCAGCCGCAAGGTGGAAAGGCAAATCTACAATGACTTTAAAGACTTGTTCCACCTCTCTGTCCAGGCTGAGCAACACATCAAACGTAAGAGCCAAGACATCCACAGCAAGCCTAAGACGCCTTGGGCACCAAGAAACATTCCCAAGCCCGTAGACAAAGGCAAGAGCATAGAGATCGAGTCAAGGTTCAAGAGCAAGCCTCCTGAACCCACCCGTGACCAGAGAGAGCCTGGTATGTCTTCTAACCCTCAAAGATCACGTGACATCACTTGTTTCAAGAGTAGGGGACGTGGACACATCTCAAGGAGTGCCCAAACAACCGAGTCATGCTGATTACGGAGGCTGGAGAATATGAGTCCCAAGATGAAGAGGACTATGAACCAGAAGGAGAATATGGTGACATTGAGTACCCTGATGTGGGGAAGTGCTGGTCACTAGGCGCATCCTCAGTGCAATGGTGGATCCTTCAGAGACCATCCAAAGGAGAACATCTTCCACAGCCGTTGCACCATCAAGGGCAAGGTATGTAACCTCATCATAGATGGTGGTTCTTGCACTAACGTTGCTAGTGCATATATGGTTGATAAGCTAGGTCTAGAGAAGACAATCCTCGACCATATAGACTGAGATGGCTCGATGACAAAGTGGAGCTCAAGATCCATGAGCAAGTCACTGTGCCATTCAGTGTGGGCAAGTACCAAGACCAAGTCGTAATGCGCGTGGTGCCCATGCAAGCTGGCCATCTTCTACTAGGAAGACCATGGCAGTTTGACAAAGAGACCAGGCATGATGGCGAACCAATCTCTACACTTTCGTGCATGACAAGAGAAAGGTCAGCCTAGCTCCTCTTACACCTGCCCAGGTACATGAGCTACAACAAAATGAGTAAGGAAAAGAAACTTTAAGTCTAATTTTCTTATTCAACCAAGTCATGTCCGGAGAGCTTTAGCCTCGAAGGATTTAATGTTACTAATGGTTTTCAAAGAAGTGTTGAGTAGAAAAGAACAGGTAGAGCTACCTCCTGAAGTAGCAACTCTCCTCAACAAATTCCAGGATGTATTTCCAGAGGAGATACCAGCAGGCTTGCCTCCTTTACGTGGCATAGAACACCAGATTGATCTAGTGCCCAGCAGCCCTGCCCAACCGGCCAGCCTACCGGATGAGTCCAGAGGAGTCCAAGGAGCTTGAGAAGCAAGTCAAGGAGCTCCTGGAGAAAGGATATGTTCGAGAGCCTCAGTCCATGTGCTGTACCAGTGCTACTAGTGCCCAAGAAGGATGGGACTTGGCGAGTGTGTGGACTGCCGAGCAATCAACAACATCACAGTCAAGTATAGGCATCCAATACCACGACTGGATGACATGCTAGATGAGCTGAGTGGAGCCACGGTCTTCTCCAAGATAGACCTCAAAAGTGGATACCACCAGGTGAAAGGAAGGTGATGAGTGGAAGACTGCTTTCAAGACAAAGCAAGGGCTCTCTGGTGGACAGTCATGCCATTTGGCTTGACTAATGCCCCAAGCACCTTCATGCGCCTTATGAACCAAGTTCTTAGGGCGTACATCAGTAAGTTTGTAGTAGTTTACTTTGATGATATACTTGTTTATAGTAAGTGCCTAGAACACCTCACACATCTTGAGATGGTACTTAAAACCCTTCGACAAGAAGAGCTTTATGCCAATCTCAAGAAGTGCATCTTTTGTACTGATAAACTTGTCTTTTAGGTTTTGTTGTAAGTTCACAGGGCCTACAGGTTGATGAAGAAGATTCGAGCCATACAAGAATGGCCAACACCAGGCAACATCAGCCAAGTGAGCTTCCACGGACTGGCCAGCTTCTATAGGAGATTCGTGCCCAACTTCAGCAGTATTGCCTCACCACTGATGGCAGTAGTGAAGAAGAACGTGGGATTCAGCTGGGAGAAGCTCAGGAGAAGGCATTCCAGGCCTTGATTCAAGGATGTATGCGTGGGCTGTTTGTAGAAGATTAGGTGAGAAACTCAACCTTAGGCTTCTGGATAGGGGTTTTCTGGTTGGTATTCGATGGAAGGGTGAAGTGAACCACACGAGGGGTGATGAACCTCGTGATAAATCACAAACTTAGAGCTAGGAGGGCTGGTCTCAACTAGATTCTAAGCGCACAAGATTCTTAGAGAGAAACTTGTTGGGGAAAAAGTTCTACTTTATTAATATCAAAAGGTTGTCGAACTACAATGCTGGAAGGAGCCTTATTAATATGCTCGACAGCTTGACCTTCTAGGGTCGACACAAATAAAAAAAGGAAAGTTTACAAAAGTGCACAAAAGGAAAAGATACAAAAGTGCATAACTAAAAAAAGGACCTATTCCTAAAATGTCTTTGACTCAAAAATGTAAAGCAACTAGATCCTACCCTGCAAAACAGAAAGAGGCATATATTCGAATGTAAACTTACCTTAACTTACCTCACGGCCAAGAAATGGAAGGTGGCCGTCCTTGTGGCATGCACGCGCCTTGCTCCTAGTCTTCGACTTGGAGTAGGGTTACAAATCTTTGGGCCTGACCTCTCTTGCCACTAAAGCCCAAGTCTCTGATGTCCCTTGTGTTGTTGAGAAGCCTTTGGACTCTTCTTTGTACTTCTGGCCCATTGTCCTTAGTCGATCTTCCTCTAGGAGCTTGTCGACCCATAAGCTGAATTGTGGAAGAGTGCCCTTGATCTGCTTCTTGTCATTGCTCCTTGAGGTACTACTGGTGTTGAGACTTCCTCTAAGTGCATGTCCTGGAGCTGGTAGCTCATTTGGTCCGAGTCCTCTGTGTAGAAGTGGAAGTGCGCGTGTACTCGGCTGGATCGGCTGTACCGGCTGGATTGTGCAGGTACTGGCGGAATGACTTCAGGACCGGCCAAGTTGATCCCGGAGTTGGCGGCATCAGGGACCGGTGTCATCACGTCCCCACCAAGTGTGCGGAAGCTTGGGCCTCTCCGCCGGCAATGTTGACCGGTCTGGTCCTATAGGTCGAGGGTCCGGCGGTACTGTCTGGTCCGGCAGGCGCGCCAGATGGTCCTGCTGTCTCGGGCAAGCTTCCTGGTCGGCCAGTCTGGTCTCCTGGCTGGATGTACGACCTGATGTCCTCATCATTCCCTCCCTCTTCAGTAGGTTTTGTCCTCAAAACTGGTCATCTGCATGGAAAGGGGCCAAGTCAGTAACATTGAACGTATTGGACACATTAAACTCACCTGGAGCTCGATCCGGTAGGCGTTGTTGTTGATCCTCTCGAGCACTCTGAATGGTCCATCTCCTCTTGGTGCTAGCTTGGAACTCCTTAGGTTTGGGAACCTCTCCTGCCGTAGGTTTAGCCACACCCAATCGCCTGGTTGAAAGATCACCTCCTTTCTTCCTTTGTTGGCATGAGTCACGTACTGTCGGTCCTCTTCTCCAAGTTCTCTGCTACCTTCTGGTGTAACCTCCTTATGAACTCTGTTTTGGATGCTCCGTTGAGGTTGGTCATCTCAGCTGGTGGCAGTGGTGTTTGCTCCAATGGGGTGAGAGGGTTGAAACCGTATACCACTTCAAATGGGTTCTTCTTGGTTGCTGAGTGCACGGCTCGGTTGTAGCGAACTCTATGAATGGCAGGCACTCCACCCAAGTCTTTAGGTTCTTCCCTAGTGTAGTTCTGAGAAGAGTTGATAGTGTCCTGTTGACAACTTCAGTTTGGCCATCGGTTTGAGGATGGCAGGTGGTAGAGAAGAGTAGCTTCGTGCCTAGCTTTCTCAAAGGGTCCTCCAGAAATGGCTGAGGAACTTGGTGTCCCTGTCTGATCGATGGTCCTTGGCACTCCATGAAGCCGTACTATCTCCCTGAAGAACAGCTCAGCTGTTTGTGTGGCATCATTGACATTGGCACATGGATGAAGTGTGCCATCTTGGAGAATCTGTCCACCACTACAAAGATTGCATCTTTGTGGTTGATCTTAGGCAGACCTAGAACAAAGTCCATTGAGATGTCCACCCATGGATGTGTAGGTATGGGCAGTGGGAGATACAACCCGTGAGGTTGCACTCGGGACTTTGCCTTCTTGCAAGTGATGCATCTTGCACAATGAGCTTCTACTGTCCTCTTGATGTGTGGCCAGTAGAAGTGCTCCTTGACCACTGCTAGAGTCTTGTCGACACCAAAGTGGCCCATGAGTCCTCCTCCATGAGCTTCTCGGATGATAAGCTCCCTTAATGATCCTTGTGGTATGCACAGCCTTCTTTCTCGGAACAAGAATCCCTGTGCCACACTCCTTGTAGCTCTCAGCAAAGTCAGGATCATCCTTGTATAGGTCCTTGATGTGCTCGAATCCTAGGACCTTTGCCTCCATGGTTGATATCAAGGCAAACCTCCTTGATAGTGCATCGGCTACCACATTGTCTTTTCCCTTCTTGTACTTGATGACGTACGGGAAGGTCTCTATGAACTCCATCCACCTGGCATGTCTCCTCTTGAGATTGGTTTGCCCTCTGAGATGTTTGAGAGTCTCGTGATCAGTGTGGATCACAAACTCCTTGGGCAGCAAGTAATGCTGCCAAGTCTCCAATGCTCGGACAAGGGCATAGAGCTCCTTGTCATAAGTGGGGTAGTTCAGTGAGGCACCACCTAGCTTCTCACTGAAGTATGCCACTGGTCTCCCTCCTTGAGTTAGCACTGCTCCTATGCCTATTCCAGAGGCATCACACTCCACTTCAAATGTCTTGTTGAAGTCGGGCAGGACTAGCACTGGTGCATGTGTAAGGCTGTCCTTCAAGGCCTGGAATGCGTTCTCCTGGGCTTCTCCCCAGCTGAATCCACGTTCTTCTTCACTACTGCCGTCAGTGGTGAGGCAATACTGCTGAAGTTGGGCACGAATCTCCTATAGAAGCTGGCCAGTCCGTGGAAGCTCCTTACTTGGCTGATGTTTCCTGGTGTTGGCCATTCTTGTATGGCTCGAATCTTCTCTTCATCAACCTGTAGGCCCTGTGAACTTACAACAAAACCTAAAAAGACAAGCTTATCAGTACAAAAGGTGCACTTCTTGAGATTGGCATAAAGCTCTTCTTGTCGAAGGGTTTTAAGTACCATCTCAAGATGTGTGAGGTGTTCCTAGGCACTTACTATAAACAGTATATCATCAAAATAAACTACTACAAACTTACTGATGTACGCCCTAAGAACTTGGTTCATAAGGCATGAAGGTGCTTGGGGCATTAGTCAAGCCAAATGGCATGACTGTCCACTCAGAGCCCTTGCTTTGTCTTGAAAGCAGTCTTCCACTCATCACCTTCCTTCATTCTTACCTGGTGGTATCCACTTTTGAGGTCTATCTTGGAGAAGACCGTGGCTCCACTCAGCTCATCTAGCATGTCATCCAGTCGTGGTATTGGATGCCTATACTTGACTGTGATGTTGTTGATTGCTCGGCAGTCCACGCACATCGCCAAGTCCCATCCTTCTTGGGCACTAGTAGCACTGGTACAGCACATGGACTGAGGCTCTCTCGAACATATCCTTTCTCCAGGAGCTCCTTGACTTGCTTCTCAAGCTCCTTGGACTCCTCTGGACTCATCCGGTAGGCTGGCGGTTGGGCAGGGCTGCTCCGGGCACTAGATCAATCTGGTGTTCTATGCCACGTAAAGGAGGCAAGCCTGCTGGTATCTCCTCTGGAAATACATCCTGGAATTTGTTGAGGAGTTGCTACTTCAGGAGGTAGCTCTACCTGTCCCTGTTCTATACTCAACACTTCCTTGAAAACCATTAGTAACATTAAATCCTTGAGGCTAAAGCTCTCCGGACATGACTTGGTTGAATAAGAAAATTAGACTTTAAAGTTTCTTTTCCTTACTCATTTGGAGTTGTAGCTCATGTACCTGGGCAGGTGTAAGAGGAGCTAGGCTGACCTTTCTCTTGTCATGCACGAAAGTGTAGAGATTGGTTCTGCCATCATGCCTGGTCTCTTTGTCAAACTGCCATGGTCTTCCTAGTAGAAGATGGCCAGCTTGCATGGGCACCACGTCGCACGACTTGGTCTTGGTACTTGCCCACACTGAATGGCACAGTGACTTGCTCATGGATCTTGAGCTCCACTTTGTCATCGAGCCATCTCAGTCTATATGGTCGAGGATGCCGTGTCTCTAGACCTAGCTTATCAACCATATATGCACTAGCAGCGTTAGTGCAAGAACCACCATCTATGATGAGGTTACATACCTTCCCTTGATGGTGCAACGGCTGTGGAAGATGTTCTCCCTTTGGATGGTCTCTGAAGGATCCACCATTGCACTGAGGATACGTCTAGTGACCAGCACTTCCCCACATCAGGGTACTCAATGTCACCATATTCTCCTTCTGGTTCATAGTCCTCTTCATCTTGGGACTCATATTCTCCTGCCTCCGTAATCAGCATGACTCGGTTGTTTGGGCACTCCCTTGAGATGTGTCCACGTCCCCTGCACTTGAAACAAGTATGTCACGTGATCTTTGAGGGTTAGAAGACTTACCAGGCTCTCTCTGGTCACGGGTGGGTTCAGGAGGCTTGCTCTTGAACCTTGACTCGATCTCTATGCTTTTGCCTTTGTGTCTTAGGCATGTTGCTTGGTGCCCAAGGTGTCTTAGGCTTGCTGCGGATGTCTTGGCTCTTACGTTTGATGTGCTGTTCAGCTTGCACAGATAGGTGGAACAAGTCCTTGAAGTCGTTGTAGATTTGCCTTTCCACCTTGCAGCTGATCCTTTCTTGGAGTCCATCCAAGAATTGTGCCATCAATGCTTCTTCATCATCATTGAGCTCCAATCTGTTCCTTAACCTCTCGAACTCTTCATAGTACTCCTCTACTGATCTGGTACCCTGCTTAAGATAAAAACGTCGTTGCAAATCCCTATGAAAGTAAGGTGGAACAAACCTTTGTCGCATGAGGTCTTTCATGTCGACCCATGAGTCTCGGGTCTCATTCTCTTCCTCCTTCTGTCAGATACCTCACGATCCCACCAGATGAGGGCATTGTCCGTGAGTTGTGCTACTGCCATTGAGACTCTCCTAGGTCCTGGTTGGTTGTAGTGATCAAAGATATGATCCATTCTTCTCCCAATCTAGGTAAGCCTCGGGGTCTACTTTTCCTGCAAAACTTGGAGGAGTTAGTTTAACATCAGGATGAATTACCCGGTAGGTGTGTTCATCTCCATCCTCATGACGTCTAGGAGGCATTCTTGGTCTCTGGTGAAGACCATATGGCTCAAAGCCATCATCTTCTGCCTCTGGTTGCCGTGGAGGTCCTCTCGGCCTATGGTGATAGTTATGAGGTTGTGTCCTCATCTCCATCTGGCTGGGGTTCCTCCTGTTGTGCCGTGTCCTAAGGTACTCAGGACCCTCAGGACGGTCTTGCTCAGCTCTCACGTGCCTTATGGCCTGGAATCTTACTGGTCTCTCCAGCGCTCCAACCTCTCGCCTATGGATGCGAGTTGTGTTTGGAGTGTGGTGAACATGGCCATCATGGCTTCAGCTGCTCTCTATTCTTCTTCTCCCATGTGTGCTACAAAGAAAGAAGACAATTAGGGTGCTCCTAAATTATTAGGAGAGTTTTTTTATATGGGTTTGAAAAAATGCAAAAGGAAAATCTAAGGAAAGGAAAAATTGAAAAAAGGAAACTTCCTAGACAACTTGTGCTAGCTGTCCAATTCAATTCTTTTCTTTTCTTTTTTTCTTTTCTTTTAATTTAACTTAAAATAATGGAAATATGATTAAACAAAAGGAAAACGTGATGCAATGCAAAAGTGAATCTAAACCCTAGTGATACCGGAGGCTAGATGCACTCGGTTTGGAGTTTGAGGTTATTTTTTGATTTTCTTGAATGACTTAAACTAATGCAAGAACTAAAACAAAACAAGCAAAGGATAGAAACAACCTGGTTTAGGAGCTTTAAGCTCTGATACCAAAATGATACAAGCCTTGATTCAAGGATGTATCGTGGGCTGTTTGTAGAAGATTAGGTGAGAAACTCAACCTTAGGCTTCTGGATAGGGGTTTTCTGGTTGGTAAACGATGGAAGGGTGAAGTGAACCACACGAGGGTGATGAACCTCGTGATAAATCACAAACTTAGAGCTAGGAGGGCTGGTCTCAACTAGGTTCTAAGCGCAAGATTCTTGAGAGAAAACTTGTAGGAAAAGTTCTACTTTATTAATAATCAAAAGGTTGTCGAACTACAATGCTGGAAGGAGCCTTATTAATATGCTCGACAGCTTGACCTTCTAGGGTCGACTCAAAAAGAAAAGGAAAGTTTACAAAAGTGCACAAAAGGAAAAGATACAAAAGTGTATAACCGAAAAGGACCTATTCCTAAAATGTTCTTGACTCAAAAATGTAAAGCAACTAGATCCTACCCTGCAAAACAGAAAGAGGCATATATTGAATGTAAACTTACCTTAACTCACCTCACGGCCAAGAAATGGAAGGTGGTCCTTGTGGCATGCAGCCTTGCTCCTAGTCTTGACTTGGAGTAGGGTTAAAATCTTTGGGCCCTGACCTCTTGCCACTAAAGCCCAAGTCTCTGATGTTCCTTGTGTTGTTGAGAAGCCTTTGGACTCTAATTTGCTCTTCTGGCCCATTGTCCTTAGCTGCTCTTCCTCTAGAAGCTTGTCGACCCATAAGCTGAATTTGTGGAAGAGTGCTCTTGATCTGCTTCTTGTCATTGCTCCTGGAGGTACCACTGGTGTAGATACTTCCTCTAGTGCATGTCCTGGAGCTGGTAGCTCATTTGGTCCGAGTCCTCTTGTGTAGAAGTGGTGTACTCGGCTGGATGGCTGTACCGGCTGGATTGTCGGTACTGGAACTTCAGGACGCCAAGTTGATCCCGGAGTCGGCGGCGGTGTCATCACGTCCCACCAAGTGTGCGGAAGCTTGGGCCTCTCCGGGTCCCTATAGGTCGAGGTCCGGCTGGTCCGGCAGGCGCCAGATGGTCCTGCTGTCTCGGGCAAGCTTCCTGGTCGGCCAGTCTGGTCTCCTGGCTGGATCGACCTGATGGTGGCGTGCGAACCTGGTCCGGTGGCTCATCAGGTCCTGCTTCTTGACTTGGGTAGGGGGGTCTTTGGCTGGAATGTTTCCTGAGCCCAAGGTGGCTTTATGGGAGAGCTCTTTCAAATTAGGATGTTGCCGTTGGTCCTTGATTCTTCCTTCTAAAGGACCCAAATCCTGAATTTCCAAGGAGACTGCTTCTCTTATCACACCCCTGGCAATGTCTCATGTGGGATCTGGTTGATTTATTGATCATGAAGTGCCTGCTTCATCTCTGTTGGTCCTCTTAGCCTTCCCTCACTTTCAACTCTGGCTCTAATGCTTGTGTGTTCAGAACCAAGTTTCCCATGAAGTGAGTCGGCATTTTGCCATAAGATAAATTGTCGGGCTCTCCAAGCCATAGTTTTGATTCTACGGTCTTCCTCATGTGTACTTTCAAACTTCACAGGAGCTGGTTCACTTGAAGTCCGGCTGATCCAGTCTCCTCAGTCGGGGTGCTTGCTGTGCCTGCATGAACGCAGTGTGACCGGCCACCTTGGGGGAACTCTGCCACCACCAGTTTCCCTGGCATGCAGCCTTGTGATGAGGACATCAGGTGACATCCAGCCAGGAGACCAGACTGGCCGACCAGGAAGCTTGCCGAGACAGCAGGACCATCTGGCCTGCGGACCATGACCTCGACCTATAGGACCAGAGTCAACATGCACACTTGGTGGGGCTGACACCGCCGTCCCCTGATGACAGACTGGGATCAACTTGGCGGTCCTGAAGTCATTCCGGCCAGTCAATCCAGCGGTACAGCCATCCAGCCGAGACAAGAGGACTCGGACCAAATGAGCTACCAGCTCCAGGACATGCACTTAGAGGAAGTATCTACACCAGTGGTACCTCCAGGAGCAATGACAAGAAGCAGATCAAGAGCACTCTTCCACAAATTCAGCTTATGGGGACAAGCTTCTAGAGGAAGAGCAGCTAAGGACAATGGGCCAGAAGAGCAAATTAGAGTCCAAAGGCTTCTCAACAACACAAGGAACATCAGAGACTTGGGCTTTAGTGGCAAAGAGGTCAGGGCCCAAGATTTTAACCCTACTCCAAGTCGAAGACTAGGAGCAAGCGTGCATGCCACAAGGACGCCACCTTCCATTTCTTGGCCGTGAGGTGAGTTAAGGTAAGTTTACAAATATATGCCTCTTTCTGTTTTGCAGGGTAGGATCTAGTTGCTTTACATTTTGAGTCAAGAACATTTTAGGAATAGGTCCTTTTTGGTTATACACTTTTGTATCTTTTCCTTTTGTGCACTTTTGTAAACTTTCCTTTTCTTATTTGAGTCGACCCTAGAAGGTCAAGCTGTCGAGCATATTAATAAGGCTCCTTCCAGCATTGTAGTTCGACAACCTTTTGATTATTAATAAAGTAGAACTTTTTCCTACAAGTTTTCTCTCAAGAGACTTGTGCTTAGAACCTAGTTGAGACCAGCCCTCCTAGCTCTAAGTTTGTGATTTATCACGAGGTTCATCACCCTCGTGTGGTTCACTTCACCCTTCCATCGTTTACCAACCAGAAAACCCCTATCCAGAAGCCTAAGGTTGAGTTTCTCACCTAATCTTCTACAAACAGCCCACGCATACATCCTTGAATCAAGGCTTGTATCATTTTGGTATCAGAGCTTAAAGCTCCTAAACCAGGTTGTTTCTATCCTTTTGCTTGTTTTGTTTTGTGTTCTTGCATTAGTTTAAGTCGCATTCAAGAAAAATCAAAAAAATAACTCAAACTCAAACCGAGTGCATCTAGCCTCCTACGTGTATCACTAGGGTTTAGATTCACTTTTGCATTGCATTCACGTTTTCCTTTTGTTTAATTCATATTTCCTTTATTTTAAGTTAATTAAAAAGAAAAGAAAAAGAAAATAGAAAAGATACTAAAAGAATTCGAATTGGACAGCTAGCACAAGTTGTCTAGGAAGTTTCCTTTTTTGAATTTCCTTTCCTTAGATTTTTCCTTTTGCATTTTTCAAACCCATATAAAAAGAAAACTCTCCTAATAATTTAGGAGCACCTAATTGTCTTCTTTCTTTGTAGCACATGGGAGAAGAGAATAGAGCAGCTGAAGCCATGATGGCCATGTTCACCACACTCCAAACACAACTCGCATCCATAGGCGAGAGGTTGGAGCGTGGAGAGACCAGTAGATTCAGGCCATAAGGCACGTGAGAGCTGAGCCAGATCGTCCTGAGGGTCCTGAGTACCTTAGGACACGGCACGAACAGGAGGAACCCCAGCCAGATGGAGATGAGGACACACAACCTCATAACTATCACCATAGGCCGAGAGGACCTCCACGGCAACCAGAGGCAGAAGATGATGGCTTTGAGCCATATGGTCTTCACCAGAGACCAAGAATGCCTCCTAGACATCATGAGGATGGAGATGAACACACCTACAACCGGGTAATTCATCCTGATGTTAAACTAACTCCTCCAAGTTTTGCAGGAAAAGTAGAGCCCGAGGCTTACCTAGATTGGGAGAGGAGAATGGATCATATCTTTGATCACTACAACCAACCAGGACCTAGGAGAGTCTCAATGGCAGTAGCACAACTCACGGACAATGCCCTCATCTGGTGGGATCGTGAGGTATCTGACAGAAGGAGGAAGAGAATGAGGCCCATAGACTCATGGGTCGACATGAAAGACCTCATGCGACAAAGGTTTGTTCCATCTTACTTTCATAGAGACTTGCAACGTCGTTTTCGTACTCTTAAGCAGGGTACCAGATCAGTAGAGGAGTACTATGAAGAGTTTGAGAAGCTAAGGAACAGATTAGAGCTCAATGATGATGAAGAATCATTGATGGCACAATTCTTGGATGGCCTCCAAGAAAGAATCAGCCGCAAGGTGGAGAGGCAAATCTACAATGACTTCAATGACTTGTTCCACCTATCTGTCCAGGCTGAGCAGCACATCAAACGTAAGAGCCAAGACATCCGCAGCAAGCCTAAGACACCTTGGGCACCAAGCAACATGCCCAAGCCCATAGACAAAGGCAAGAGCATAGAGATCGAGTCAAGGTTCAAGAGCAAGCCTCCTGAACCCACCCGTGACCAGAGAGAGCCTGGTAAGTCTTCTAACCCTCAAAGATCACGTGACATAACTTGTTTCAAGTGCAGGGGACGTGGACACATCTCAAGGAGTGCCCAAACAACGAGTCATGCTGATTACGGAGGCAGGAGAATATGAGTCCCAAGATGAAGAGGACTATGAACCAGAAGGAGAATATGGTGACATTGAGTACCCTGATGTGGGGAAGTGCTGGTCACTAGCGTATCCTCAGTGCAATGGTGGATCCTTCAGAGACCATCCAAAGGAGAACATCTTCCACAGCCGTTGCACCATCAAGGAAAGGTATGTAACCTCATCATAGATGGTGGTTCTTGCACTAACGTTGCTAGTGCGTATATGGTTGATAAGCTAGGTCTAGAGAGGACACGGCATCCTCGACCATATAGACTGAGATGGCTTGATGACAAAGTGGAGCTCAAGATTCATGAGCAAGTCACTGTGCCATTCAGTGTGGGCAAGTACCAAGACCAGTCGTGCGACGTGGTGCCCATGCAAGCTGGCCATCTTCTACTAGGAAGACCATGGCAGTTTGACAAAGAGACCAGGCATGATGGCAGAACCAATCTCTACACCTTCGTGCATGACAAGAGAAAGGTCAGCCTAGCTCCTCTTACACCTGCCCAAGTACATGAGCTACAACTCCAAATGAGTAAGGAAAAGAAACTTGTCAAGTCTAACTTTCTTATTCAACCTAGTCATGTCCGGAGAGCTTTAGCCTCGAAGGACTTAATGTTACTAATGGTTTTCAAGGAAGTGTTGAGTATAGAACAGGGACAGGTAGAGCTACCTCATGAAGTAGCAACTCCTCAACAAATTCCAGGATGTATTTCCAGAGGAGATACCAGCAGGCTTGCCTCCTTTACGTGGCATAGAACACCAGATTGATCTAGTGCCGGAGCAGCCCTGCCCAACCGGCCAGCCTACGGATGAGTCCAGAGGAGTCCAAGGAGCTTGAGAAGCAAGTCAAGGAGCTCCTGGAGAAAGGATATGTTCGAGAGAGCCTCAGTCCATGTGCTGTACCAGTGCTACTAGTGCCCAAGAAGGATGGGACTTGGCGCATGTGTGTGGACTGCCGAGCAATCAACAACATCACAGTCAAGTATAGGCATCCAATACCACGACTGGATGACATGCTAGATGAGCTGAGTGGAGCCACGGTCTTCTCCAAGATAGACCTCAAAAGTGGATACCACCAGGTAAGAATGAAGGAAGGTGATGAGTGGAAGACTGCTTTCAAGACAAAGCAAGGGCTCTGAGTGGACAGTCATGCCATTTGGCTTGACTAATGCCCCAAGCACCTTCATGCCTTATGAACCAAGTTCTTAGGGCGTACATCAGTAAGTGGTAGTTTATTTTGATGACATACTTGTTTATAGTAAGTGCCTACGGAACACCTCACACATCTTGAGATGGTCCTTAAAACCCTTCGACAAGAAGAGCTTTATGCCAATCTCAAGAAGTGCACCTTTGTACTGATAAGCTTGTCTTTTTAGGTTTTGTTGTGAGTTCACAGGGCCTACAGGTTGATGAGAGAAGATTCGAGCCATACAAGAATGGCCAACACCAGGAAACATCAGCCAAGTAAGGAGCTTCCACGGACTGGCCAGCTTCTATAGGAGATTCGTGCCCAACTTCAGCAGTATTGCCTCACCACTGACGGCAGTAGTGAAGAAGAACGTGGGATTCAGCTGGGGAGAAGCTCAGGAGAAGGCATTCAGGCCTTGAAGGACAGCCTTACACACGCAGTGCTAGTCCTTCCCGACTTCAACAAGGCGTTTGAAGTGGAGTGTGATGCCTCTGGAATAGGCATAGGAGCAGTGCTAACCCAAGGAGGGAGACCAGTGGCATACTTCAGTGAGAAGCTAGGTGGTGCCTCACTGAACTACCCCACTTATGACAAGGAGCTCTATGCCCTTGTCCGAGCATTGGAGACTTGGCAGCATTACTTGCTGTCCAAGGAGTTTGTGATCCACACTGATCACGAGACTCTCAAACACCTCAGAGGGCAAACCAATCTCAAGAGGAGACATGCCAGGTGGATGGAGTTCATAGAGACCTTCCGTACATCATCAAGTACAAGAAGGGCAAAGACAATGTGGTAGCCGATGCACTATCAAGGAGGTTTGCCTTGATATCAACCATGGAGGCAAAGGTCCTAGGATTCGAGCACATCAAGGATCTATACAAGGATGATCCTGACCTTGCTGAGAGCTACAAGGAGTGTAGCACAGGGAGTCATGGCAAATTCTACATCCATGAGGATTCTTGTTCGAGAAAGAAGGCTGTGCATACCAAGGATCACTAAGGGAGCTTATCATCCGAGAAGCTCATGGAGGAGGACTCATGGGCCACTTTGGTGTCGACAAGACTCTAGCAGTGGTCAAGGAGCACTTCTACTGGCCACACATCAAGAGGACAGTAGAAGCACATTGTGCAAGATGCATCACTTGCAAGAAGGCAAAGTCCAGTGCAACCTCACGGGTTGTATCTCCCACTGCCCATACCAACACATCCATGGGTGGACATCTCGATGGATTTTGTTCTAGGTCTGCCCAAGATCAACCACAAAGATGCAATCTTTGTAGTGGTGAACAGATTCTCCAAGATGGCACATTTCATCCCATGTGCCAATGTCAATGATGCCACACAAACAGCTGAGCTGTTCTTCAGGGAGATAGTACGGCTTCATGGAGTGCCAAGGACCATCGTATCAGATAGGGACACCAAGTTCCTCAGCCATTTCTGGAGGACCCTTTGGAGAAAGCTAGGCACGAAGCTACTCTTCTCAACCACTTGCCATCCTCAAACCGATGGCCAAACTGAAGTTGTCAACAGGACCTATCAACTCTTCTCAGAACAACACTAGGGAAGAACCTAAAGACTTGGGTGGAGTGCCTGCCATTCATTGAGTTCGCCTACAACCGAGCCGTGCACTCAGCAACCAAGAAGACACCATTTGAAGTGGTATCGGCTTCAACCCTCTCACCCCATTGGAGCAAACACCACTGCCACCAGCTGAGATGACCAACCTCAACGGAGCATCCAAAGCAGAGTTCATAAGGAGGTTACACCAGAAGGTAGAAAACTTGGAGAAGAGGACCGGACAGTCGTGACTCATGCCAACAAAGGAAGAAAGGAGGTGATCTTTCAACCAGGCGATTGGGTGTGGCTACACCTCAGGAGAGGTTCCCAAACCTAAGGAGTTCCAAGCTAGCACCAAGAGGAGATGGACCATTCAGAGTGCTCGAGAGGATCAACAACAACGCCTACCGGATCGAGCCAGGTGAGTTTAATGTGTCCAATACGTTCAATGTTACTGACTTGGCCCCTTTCCATGCAGATGATCCAGTTTGAGGACAAAACCTACTGAAGAGGGAGGAATGATGAGGACATCAGGTCGTACATCCAGCCAGGAGACCAGACTGGCCGACCAGGAAGCTTGCCGAGACAGCAGGACCATCTGGCGCCTGCGGACCAGACAGTACCGCGGACCCTCGACCTATAGGACCAGACCGGTCAACATCGCGGGAGGCCCAAGCTTCCGGCACACTTGGTGGGGACGTGAATGACACCGCCGGTCCCCTGATGACACCGCCGACTCCGGGATCAACTTGGCGGTCCTGAAGTCATTCCGGCCAGTACGCACAATCCAGCCGGTACAGGCCATCCAGCCGAGTACACACTTCCACTTCTACACAAGAGGACTCGGACCAAATGAGCTACCAGCTCCAGGACATGCACTTAGAGGAAGTATCTACACCAGTGGTACCTCCAGGAGCAATGACAAGAAGCAGATCAAGAGCACTCTTCCACAAATTCAGCTTATGGGTGACAAGCTTCTAGAGGAAGAGCAGCTAAGGACAATGGGCCAGAAGAGCAAATTAGAGTCCAAAGGCTTCTCAACAACACAAGGAACATCAGAGACTTGGGCTTTAGTGGCAAGAGAGGTCAGGGCCCAAAGATATTTAACCCTACTCCAAGTCGAAGACTAGGAGCAAGCGGCATGCCACAAGGAGCCACCTTCCATTTCTTGGCCGTGAGGTAAGGTAAGTTTACATTCGAATATATGCCTCTTTCTGTTTTGCAGGGTAGGATCTAGTTGCTTTACATTTTGAGTCAAGAACATTTTAGGAATAGGTCCTTTTTGTTATACACTTTTGTATCTTTTCCTTTTGTGCACTTTTGTAAACTTTCCTTTTCTTATTTGAGTCGACCCTAGAAGGTCAAGCTGTCGAGCATATTAATAAGGCTCCTTCCAGCATTGTAGTTCGACAACCTTTTGATTATTAATAAAGTAGAACTTTTTCCTACAAGTTTTCTCTCAAGAGACTTGTGCGCTTAGAACCTAGTTGAGACCAGCCCTCCTAGCTCTAAGTTTGTGATTTATCACGAGGTTCATCACCCTCGTGTGGTTCACTTCACCCTTCCATCGTTTACCAACCAGAAAACCCCTATCCAGAAGCCTAAGGTTGAGTTTCTCACCTAATCTTCTACAAACAGCCGCATACATCCTTGAATCAAGGCTTGTATCAATTGATGTCAGAATTCAACAAGATCAGACACTGCCACATCAATACCATTCATCCGGATCATGGGTGCAATAGCACCATGGATCAACTTGTCAAATCTAGAATAAGGATCAGGCTTTCACGAACCAAAACCAGCTGAGTCCACCTCAAGCACCTCCAGTACAGCCGATCCAAACCCTAGCTTTCAAGTTCTTGCATATTTGAAACATTTTGGAGCTCACCAGAAAGTACTAAAACTTCAAGAATTTGAATCTGAGCTTCAGGAATGACAAGGCAGAACAGGTTGGCAAAGTTTTCAAAAAATGGGCTGAGCATTCTTTGACTTAAGAGAAGGCTTTTGAAGGACTTCTCCCACTCTGAAATGACAGTGCTGATCCAATAAGAATCCTGATTAGGATAGATTGGGACATTTTCAATTTTATATCACATGGGTTCTTACTCCAATTCTAAAGATATGCACTACCTTTTGATATTATGAGGATGAAACCATAGGATTTATGTTCATGGTTCAATGCCAGGAGGAGGACCAGGAAGATCAAGAAGGCCTTAATTGTGAGCATTGCGGATAATGGATGGTACAAAGATCCTTGAATTCTAAGACAAACATGGAACAGAAAAGGACAATTAGTTGCCCCACCACAGACAGAATTCAGAGAGTTGTTGAGCAACCAGGAAGAACTTCAACACATTGTCAACCTGAGGAGTAGAGATCAGCTAAGAGTTTGTGAGGGATTCATACCATGGCCAGAAAGAGGCTGGGGGAGATGCATTGATTTGCTACCTCATCAAGTCCCAGACCAAGGACTAGTTGATCCAGATTTATCATCACTTGAGGTACTCCAACTAAAATCCGATCCAGAAGCTATTTGTCACTCTCTGCTCAAGTTAGACAGCCTGTTGAGGACAGTGGAAAGATGTTCCTTCTTGGTTCAAGAAAAGTCTCCTTGAGACGAGTTTGTCACATAGCTCCTGGAGATGAGTCAAGTTCAAGAAGAAAGTGAGATCTATTTGAGAGAAGGATTATCAAGTGTGATGAAGCATTCTGGCTGTGGAATCTTGGGAATGATCTCTCAATGATTTCAAGTTCAGAAACAAGACCTTCTGTAAGCTGCTCATAAGAGAAGTACTGCCAACATGTGACAAGCTTCAATCACCAAAAAAGAAGAAGGATCTAAAATCTGAAAAGACTGATTTAATCTTGAGTGAGGTCTCAACTAACAAACTCAGATCTGGAAGGAGCCTTATTAATATGACCTTCTAGGGAGAAAGTGCAAAAGTTAGTGACCTCCTACCCTGCAAAACAGGCATATTTCAAATTGAAAACTTATACCTCAGCCAATGCAAGACTTAGAACTGACTCTTGCCACTGTCTCTGAAGTCCCTTGCAGAAGCCTTTGGAGAAGTGATCTTCTTGAGCTGAATTTGAAGAGCTTGATCAGCACCACTGGTGTAGAATAGATGCATGTCCTGAAGCTGGTAGCTTATCTGGTCCGAGTCTTGCTGCTGATCTAGATCAGGTGCCACAAGTTGACTGCTCACCTTCCACACAATTCAGCAATGTTGAGAATGGGCTAGAGAACTGTCTCCTTGGCTCCTGAATTGCCAGTCAGTCTCCTGAATGAGCTGGAACGACTTCAAACCCGGTTTCAGATACAAGAACTCACTTCAAAGAGTTACTTCAAGAGGCTTCACCATTTGCTCACCATGAGACGAAACTTCCATGTGGTGCAAGATCATGGCTCAGGACAGTCTGTATTGGGTCTCTGGGAGTGTCCTTGAAGAAGGCTTTCACAAGAATTGACTTGACTCCACTAAGATGGTAGGAAGCTCCTCTTCCACTTCAAGAATGTTTTCCAAAATAAACCTCACTCTTACCTGGGCCTCCTCAAAAGAAGCAGTCCTAATCATTCTCTTTTTTGACCAGGATGTGAAGCTGGTGAAGAAGTCATCCTCAAAATTCCTCAAATCATCTTCTGAGGACCATGATGAGGACATCAGGTCGCATCCAGCCAGAGACCAGACTGGCCGACCAGGAAGCTTGCGAGACAGCAGGACCATCTCACTGACCAGGTAGACCTATAGGACCAGACCGTCAGCATCCGCGGAGAGGCCCAGCTTCACACTTGGTGGGGACGTGGATGACACCGCCGTCCCTTGATTGGATCAACTTGGCGGTCCTGAAGGCATTCCGCCAGTACCACAATCCAGCCGGTACAGCCATCCAGCCGAGCACGCATTCCACTTCTACACAAGAGGACTGGACCTGAGCTACCAGCTCCAGGACATTAGAGGAAGTATACACCAGTGGTACCTCCAGGAGCAATGACAAGAAGCAGATCAAGGGCACTCTTCCACAAATTCAGCTTATGGTACAAGCTCTGAGGAAGCTAAGGACAATGGGCCAGAAGAGCAAATAGAGTCCAAAGGCTTCTCAACAACACAAGGAACATCAGAGACTTGGGCTTTAGTGGCAAGAGAGGTCAGCCCAAGATTTTAACCCTACTCCAAGTCAAGACTCAATGCCACAAGGAGCCACCTTCCATTTCTTGGCCATGAGGAAGTTTCAATTGAATATATGCCTTTTCTGTTTTGCAGGGTAGGATCTAGTTTTTACTTTTTTGAGTCAAGAACATTTTAGGAATAGGTCCTTTTTGGTTATACACTTTTGTATCTTTTCCTTTGTGCACTTTTGTAAACTTTCCTTTTCTTATTTGAGTCGACTAGAAGGTCAAGCTGTCATATTAATAAGGCTCCTTCCAGCATTGTAGTTCGACAACCTTTTGATATTAATAAAGTAGAACTTTTTCAAGTTTTCTCTCAAGAATCTTGCGCTTAGAACCTAGTTGAGACCAGCCCTCCTAGCTCTAAGTTTGTGATTTATCACGAGGTTCATCACCCTCTGTGGTTCACTTCACCCTTCCATCAATACCAACCAAAACCCCTATCCAGAAGTCTAAGGTTGAGTTTCTCACCTAATCTTCTCCAAACAGCCGTGAATCAAGGCATCAGAGCTTAAAGCTCCTAAACCAGGTTGTTTCTATCCTTTGCTTGTTTTGTTTTTGTTCTTGCATTAGTTTAAGTCGCATTCAAGAAAATCTAACCTCAAACTCCAAACCGAGTGCATCTAGCCTCTACTGTATCACTAGGGTTTAGATTCACTTTGCATTGCATTCCGTTTTCCTTTTGTTTAAATCATATTTCCTTTATTTTAAGTTAATTAAAAGAAAAGAAAAGTAGAAAATAAAGAATTGAATTGGACAGCTAGCACAAGTTGTCAGCATTTCCTTTAGATTTTCCTTTTGCATTTCAACCTATAAGAAAACCCTCCTAATAATTTAGGAGCATAACTTGTCTCTTCTTTGTAGCACACATGGGAGAAGAAAATAGAGAAGCTGAAGCCATGATGGTTCACCACCTCCAAACACAACTCGCATCCATAGGCGAGAGGTTGGAGCGTGGAGACCAGATTCCAGGCCATAAGGCACGGAGCTGAGCATGTCCTGAGGGTCCTGAGCACCTTAGGACACGCAAACAGGAGGAACCCCAGCCAGATGGAGATGAGGACACACAACCTCATAACTATCACCATAGGCAGAGGACCTCCACAACCAGAGGCAGAAGATGATGGCTTTGAGCCATATGGTCTTCACCAGAGACCAAGAATGCCTCCTAGACATCATGAGGATGGAGATGAACACACCTGTAATTCATCCTGATGTTAAACTAACTCCTCCAAGTTTTGCAGGAAAAGTAGACCGAGGCTTACCTAGATTGGGAGAGAATGGATCATATCTTTGATCACTACAACCAACCAGGACCTAGGAGAGTCTCAAAGACAACTCACGGACAATGCCCTCATCTAACCCTCAAGAAGATCACAAAGGACTTGTAGCAAGACACATAAGCATAGAGATCGAGTCAAGGTTCAAGAGCAAGCCTCCTGAACCCACCGTGACCAGAGAGAGCCTGGTAAGTCTTCTAACCCTCAAAGATCACGTGACATTTGTTTCGTGGACACATCTCAAGGAGTGCCCAAACAACCGTCATGCTGATTAGGAGGCAGGAGAATATGAGTCCCAAGATGAAGAGGACTATGAACCAGAAGAGAATATGGTGACATTGAGTACCCTGATGTGGGGAAGTGCTGGTCACTAGACGATCCTCAGTGCAATGGTGGATCCTTCAGAGACCATCCAAAGGAGAACATCTTCCACAGCCGTTGCACCATCAAGGGCAAGGTATGTAACCTCATCATAGATGGTGGTTCTTGCACTAACGTTGCTAGTGCATATATGGTTGATAAGCTAGGTCTAGAAGACAAGGCATCCTCGACCATATAGACTGAGATGGCTGGATGACAAAGTGGAGCTCAAGATCCATGAGCAAGTCACTGTGCCATTCAGTGTGGGCAAGTACCAAGACCAAGTCGTGCGACGTGGTGCCCATGCAAGCTGGCCATCTTCTACTAGGAAGACCATGGCAGTTTGACAAAGAGACCAGGCATGATGGCAGAACCAATCTCTACACCTTTGTGCATGACAAGAGAAAGGTCAGCCTAGCTCCTCTTACACCTGCCCAGTACATGAGCTACAACTCCAAATGAGTAAGGAAAAGAAACTTATCAAGTCTAATTTTCTTATTCAACCAAGCCATGTCCGGAGAGCTTTAGCCTCAAGGATTTAATGTTACTAATGGTTTTCAAGGAAGTGTTGAGTAGAAAAAACAGGTAGAGCTACCTCCTGAAGTAGCAACTCCTCAACAAGTTCCAGGATGTATTTCCAGAGGAGATACCAGCAGGCTTGCCTCCTTTACGTGGCATAGAACACCAGATTGATCTAGTGCCGGAGCAGCCCTGCCCAACCGGCCAGCCTACGGATGAGTCCAGAGGAGTCCAAGGAGCTTGAGAAGCAAGTCAAGGAGCTCCTGGAGAAAGGATATGTTGAGAGAGCCTCAGTCCATGTGCTGTACCAGTGCTACTAGTGCCCAAGAAGGATGGGACTTGGCATGTGTGGACTGCCGAGCAATCAACAACATCACAGTCAAGTATAGGCATCCAATACCACGACTGGATGACATGCTAGATGAGCTGAGTGGAGCCACGGTCTTCCAAGATAGACCTCAAAGTGGATACCACCAGGTAAGAATGAAGGAAGGTGATGAATGGAAGACTGCTTTCAAGACAAAGCAAGGGCTCTCTGGTGGACAGTCATGCCATTTGGCTTGACTAATGCCCCAAGCACCTTCATGCCTTATGAACCAAGTTCTTAGGGCATCAGTAAGTTTGTGTAGTTTACTTTGATGACATACTTAGTTTATAGTAAGTGCCTACGGGAACACTCACATCTTGAGATGGTACTTAAAACCCTTCGACAAGAAGAGCTTTATGCCAATCTCAAGAAGTGCACCTTTGTACTGATAAACTTGTCTTTTAGGTTTTGTTGTAAGTTCACAGGGCCTACAGGTTGATGAAGAAGATTCGAGCCATACAAGAATGGCCAACACCAGGCAACATCAGCCAAGTAAGGAGCTTCCACGGACTGGCCAGCTTCTATAGGAGATTCGTGCCCAACTTCAGCAGTATTGCCTCACCACTGACGGCAGTAGTGAAGAAGAACGTGGGATTCAGCTGGGGAGAAGCTCAGGAGAAGGCATTCCAGGCCTTGAAGGACAGCCTTACACATGCACCAGTGCTAGTCCTTGCCCGACTTCAACAAGACGTTTGAAGTGGAGTGTGATGCCTCTGAATAGGCATAGGAGCAGTGCTAACCCAAGGAGGGAGACCAGTGGCATACTTCAGTGAGAAGCTAGGTGGTGCCTCACTGAACTACCCCACTTATGACAAGGAGCTTTATGCCCTTGTCCGAGCATTGGAGACTTGGCAGCATTACTTGCTGTCCAAGGAGTTTGTGATCCACACTGATCATGAGACTCTCAAACACCTCAGAGGGCAAACCAATCTCAAGAGGAGACATGCCAGGTGGATGGAGTTCATAGAGACCTTCCGTACATCATCAAGTACAAGAAGGGCAAAGACAATGTGGTAGCCGATGCACTATCAAGGAGGTTTGCCTTGATATCAACCATGGAGGCAAAGGTCCTAGGATTCGAGCACATCAAGGACCTATACAAGGATGATCCTGACTTTGCTGAGAGCTACAAGGAGTGTGGCACAGGGAGTCATGGCAAATTCTACATCCATGAGGGATTCTTGTTCCGAGAAAGAAGGCTGTGCATACCACAAGGATCATTAAGGGAGCTTATCATCCGAGAAGCTCATGGAGGAGGACTCATGGGCCACTTTGGTGTCGACAAGACTCTAGCAGTGGTCAAGGAGCACTTCTACTGGCCACACATCAAGAGGACAGTAGAAGCTCATTGTGCAAGATGCATCACTTGCAAGAAGGCAAAGTCCCAAGTGCAACCTCACGGGTTGTATCTCCCACTGCCCATACCTACACATCCATGGGTGGACATCTCAATGGACTTTGTTCTAGGTCTGCCCAAGATCAACCACAAAGATGCAATCTTTGTAGTGGTGGACAGATTCTCCAAGATGGCACACTTCATCCATGTGCCAATGTCAATGATGCCACACAAACAGCTGAGCTGTTCTTCAGGGAGATAGTACGGCTTCATGGAGTGCCAAGGACCATCGTATCAGACAGGGACACCAAGTTCCTCAGCCATTTCTGGAGGACCCTTTGGAGAAAGCTAGGCACGACGCTACTCTTCTCAACCACCTGCCATCCTCAAACCGATGGCCAAACTGAAGTTGTCAACAGGACACTATCAACTCTTCTCAGACTACACTAGGAAGAACCTAAAGACTTGGGTGGAGTGCCTGCCATTCATAGAGTTCGCTTACAACCAGCCGTGCACTCAGCAACCAAGAAGACACCATTTGAAGTGGTATACGGCTTCAACCCTCTCACCCCATTGGAGCAAACACCACTACCACCAGCTGAGATGACCAACCTCAACGGAGCATCCAAGGCAGAGTTCATAAGGTTACACCAGAAGGTAGCAGAAAACTTGGAGAAGAGGACCGGACAGTACGTGACTCATGCCAACAAGGAAGAAAGGAGGTGATCTTTCAACCAGGCGATTGGGTGTGGCTACACCTACGGCAGGAGAGGTTCCCAAACCTAAGGAGTTCCAAGCTAGCACCAAGAGGAGATGGACCATTCAGAGTGCTCGAGAGGATCAACAACAACGCCTACGGATCGAGCTCCAGGTGAGTTTAATGTGTCCAATACGTTCAATGTTACTGAGGCCCTTTCCATGCAGATGAACCAGTTTTGAGGACAAAACCTACTGAAGAGGGAGGGATGATGAGGACATCAGGTCGTATCCAGCCAGGAGACCAGACTGGCCGACCAGGAAGCTTGCCGAGACAGCAGGACCATCTGGCCGTCCAGGCACCGCCGGACCTCGACCTATAGGACCAGAGCAGTCAACATTCCGGCGGAGAGGCCCAAGCTTCCGGCACACTTGGTGGGACGTGGATGACACCGCCGGTCCCCTGGATGATGCCACCGCCCGGGATCAACTTGGCGGTCCTGAAGCATTCCGGCCAGTACCGCACAATCCAGCCGGTACAGCCATCCAGCCGAGTACAGTTTCCACTTCTACACAAGAAGACTCGGACCAAATGAGCTACCAGCTCCAGGACATGCATCTAGAGAAGTATCTACACCAGTGGTACCTCAAGGAGCAATGACAAGAAGCAGATCAAGGGCACTCTTCCACAAATTCAGCGTATGGGTCGACAAGCTCCTAGAGGAAGATCGACTAAGGACAATGGGCCAAAATAAGGAAGAGTCCAATGGCTTCTCAACAACACACATCAGAGACTTGGGCTTTAGTGGCAAGAGAGGTCAGGGCCCAAAGATCTGTAACCCTACCCAAGTCGAAGACTAGGAGCAAGCGCGTGCATGCCACAAGGACGGCCACCTTCCATTTCTTGGCCGTGAGGTAAGTTAAGGTAAGTTTCAATTCAATATATGCCTCTTTCTGTTTTGCAGGGTAGGATCTAGAATGCTTTACTTTTTTGAGTCAAAGACATTTTAGGAATAGGTCTTTTTTTTAGTTATGCACTTTTGTATCTTTTCCTTTGTGCACTTTTGTAAAGTTTCCTTTTATTTGGTCGACCCTAGAAGGTCAAGCTGTCGAGCATATTAATAAGGCTCCTTCCAGCATTGTAGTTCGACAACCTTTTGATATTAATAAAGATAGAACTTTTCCCCAACAAGTTTCTCTCAAGAATCTTGTGCGCTTAGAATCTAGTTGAGACAGCCCTCCTAGCTCTAAGTTTGTGATTTATCACGAGGTTCATCACCCTCGTGTGGTTCACTTCACCTTTCCATCGAATACCAACCAAAACCCCTATCCAGAAGTCAAGGTGAGTTTCTCACCTAACTTCTCCAAACAGCCCACGCTTACATCCTTGAATCAAGGCCTGGAATGCCTTCTCCTGAGCTTCTCCCAGCTGAATCCCACGTTCTTCTTCACTACTGCCATCAGTGGTGAGGCAATACTGCTGAAGTTGGGCACGAATCTCCTATAGAAGCTGGCCAGTCCGTGGAAGCTCACTTGGCTGATGTTGCCTGGTGTTGGCCATTCTTGTATGGCTCGAATCTTCTTCATCAACCTGTAGGCCCTGTGAACTTACAACAAAACCTAAAAGACAAGTTTATCAGTACAAAAGATGCACTTCTTGAGATTGGCATAAAGCTCTTCTTGTCGAAGGGTTTTAAGTACCATCTCAAGATGTGTGAGGTGTTCTAGGCACTTACTATAAACAAGTATATCATCAAAGTAAACTACTACAAACTTACTGATGTACGCCCTAAGAACTTGGTTCATAAGGCGCATGAAGGTGCTTGGGGCATTAGTCAAGCCAAATGGCATGACTGTCCACCAGAGAGCCCTTGCTTTGTCTTGAAAGCAGTCTTCCACTCATCACCTTCCTTTCACCTGGTGGTATCCACTTTTGAGGTCTATCTTGGAGAAGACCGTGGCTCCACTCAGCTCATCTAGCATGTCATCCAGTCGTGGTATTGGATGCCTATACTTGACTGTGATGTTGTTGATTGCTCGGCAGTCCACACACTCGCCAAGTCCCATCCTTCTTGGGCACTAGTAGCACTGGTACAGCACATGGACTGAGGCTCTCGAACATATCCTTTCTCCAGGAGCTCCTTGACTTGCTTCTCAAGCTCCTTGGACTCCTCTGGACTCATCCGGTAGGCTGGCCGGTTGGGCAGGGCTGCTGGGCACTAGATCAATCTGGTGTTCTATGCCACGTAAAGGAGGCAAGCCTGCTGGTATCTCCTCTGGAAATACATCCTGGAATTTGTTGAGGAGAGTTGCTACTTCAGGAGGTAGCTCTACCTGTTCTTTTCTACTCAACACTTCTTTGAAAACCATTAGTAACATTAAATCCTTCGAGGCTAAAGCTCTCCGGACATGACTTGGTTGAATAAGAAAATTAGACTTGAAAGTTTCTTTTCCTTACTCATTTGGAGTTGTAGCTCATGTACCTGGGCAGGTGTAAGAGGAGCTAGGCTGACCTTTCTCTTGTCATGCACGAAGGTGTAGAGATTGGTTCGGCCATCATGCCTGGTCTCTTTGTCAAACTGCCATGGTCTTCCTAGTAGAAGATGGCCAGCTTGCATGGGCACCACGTCGCACACGACTTGGTCTTGGTACTTGCCCACACTGAATGGCACAGTGACTTGCTCATGGATCTTGAGCTCCACTTTGTCATCGAGCCATCTCAGTCTATATGGTCGAGGATGCTGTCTTCTCTAGACCTAGCTTATCAACCATATATGCACTAGCAACGTTAGTGCAAGAACCACCATCTATGATGAGGTTACATACCTTGCCCTTGATGGTGCAACGGCTGTGGAAGATGTTCTCCCTTTGGATGGTCTCTGAAGGATCCACCATTGCACTGAGGATACGCCTAGTGACCAGCACTTCCCCCACATCAGGGTACTCAATGTCACCATATTCTCCTTCTGGTTCATAGTCCTCTTCATCTTGGGACTCATATTCTCCAGCCTCCGTAATCAGCATGACTCGGTTGTTTGGGCACTCCCTTGAGATGTGTCCACGTCCCCTGCACTTGAAACAAGTTATGTCACGTGATCTTTGAGGGTTAGAAGACTTACCAGGCTCTCTCTGGTCACGGGTGGGTTCAGGAGGCTTGCTCTTGAACCTTGACTCGATCTCTATGCTCTTGCCTTTGTCTACTGGCTTGGGCATGTTGCTTGGTGCCCAAGGTGTCTTAGGCTTGCTGCGGATGTCTTGGCTCTTACGTTTGATGTGCTGCTCAGCTTGCACAGATAGGTGGAACAAGTCTTTGAAGTCATTGTAGATTTGCCTTTCCACCTTGCGGCTGATCCTTTCTTTGAGTCCATCCAAGAATTGTGCCATCAATGCTTCTTCATCATCATTGAGCTCCAATCTGTTCCTTCGCTTCTCGAACTCTTCATAGTACTCCTCTACTGATCTGGTACCCTGCTTAAGAGTACGAAAACGACGTTGCAAGTCTCTATGAAAGTAAGGTGGAACAAACCTTTGTCGCATGAGGTCTTTCATGTTGACCCATGAGTCTATGGGCCTCATTCTCTTCCTCCTTCTGTCAGATACCTCACGATCCCACCAGATGAGGGCATTGTCCGTGAGTTGTGCTACTGCCATTGAGACTCTCCTAGGTCCTGGTTGGTTGTAGTGATCAAAGATATGATCCATTCTCCTCTCCCAATCTAGGTAAGCCTCGGGGTCTACTTTTCCTGCAAAACTTGGAGGAGTTAGTTTAACATCAGGATGAATTACCCGGTTGTAGGTGTGTTCATCTCCATCCTCATGATGTCTAGGAGGCATTCTTGGTCTCTGGTGAAGACCATATGGCTCAAAGCCATCATCTTCTGCCTCTGGTTGCCGTGGAGGTCCTCTCGGCCTATGGTGATAGTTATGAGGTTGTGTGTCCTCATCTCCATCTGGCTGGGGTCCCTCCTGTTCGTGCCGTGTCCTAAGGTGCTCAGGACCCTCAGGACGGTCTTGCTCAGCTCTCACGTGCCTTATGGCCTGGAATCTCACTGGTCTTTCCACGCGCTCCAACCTCTCACCTATGGATGCGAGTTGTGTTTGGAGTGTGGTGAACATGGCCATCATGGCTTTGGCTGCTTCTCTATTCTCTTCTCCATGTGTGCTACAAAGAAAGAAGACAAGTTAGGATGCTCCTAAATTATTAGGAGGGTTTTCTTTTTATAAGGATTTGAAAAATTTTGCAAAAAGAAAAAATCTAAGGAAATTGAAAATTTGAAGAAGAAAAAGGAAACTTCCTAGACAACTTGTGCTAGCTGTCCAATTCGAATTCTTTTGGTATTTTTCCTATTTTCTTTTTCTTTTCTTTTTAATTTAACTTAAAAATAAAGGAAATATGACTTAAACAAAAAGGAAAACGTGAATGGTAATGCAAAAGTGAATCTAAACCCTAGTGATACACGTAGAAGGCTAGATGCACTCGGTTTGGAGTTTGATGTTATTTTTTTTTATTTTTCTTGAATGCGACTTAAACTAATGCAAGAACTAAAAACAAAACAAGCAAAAGGATAGAAACAACCTGGTTTAGGAGCTTTAAGCTCTGATACCAAAATGATACAAGCCTTGATTCAAGGATGTATGCGCGTGGGCTGTTTGTAGAAGATTAGGTGAGAAACTCGGCGTGAAGCTTCTGGAAAGGGGTTTTCTGAATTGTAATGGGTGGAAGGGTGAAGTGAACCACACGAAGGGTGATGAACCTCGTGATAAATCACAAACTTAGAGCTAGGAGGGCTGGTCTCAACTAGATTCTAAGTGCACAAGATTCTTGAGAGAAAACTTGTTGGGGAAAAAGTTCTATCTTTATTAATATCAAAAGGTTATCGAACTACAATGCTGGAAGGAGCCTTATTAATATGCTCGACAGCTTGACCTTCTAGGGTCGACCCAAATAAGAAAAGGAAAACTTACAAAAGTGCACCAAGGAAAACATACAAAAGTGTATAATCGAAAAAGGACCTATTCCTAAAATGTCTTTGACTCAATAAAGTAAATATTCTAGATCCTACCCTGCAAAACAGAAAGAGGCATATATTCGAATTGAAACTTACCTTAACTTACCTCATGTCCAAGAAATGGAAGGTGGCCGTCCTTGTGGCATGCACGCGCCTTGCTCCTAGTCTTCGACTTGGAGTAGGGTTAAGAATCTTTGGGCCCTGACCTCTCTTGCCACTAAAGCCCAAGTCTCTGATGTCCCTTGTGTTGTTGAGAAGCCTTTGGACTCTACTTTGCTCTTCTGGCCCATTGTCCTTAGCTGATCTTCCTCTAGGAGCTTGTCCACCCATAAGCTGAATTTGTGGAAGAGTGCCCTTGATCTGCTTCTTGTCATTGCTTCTGGTGGAACTACTGGTGTGGATACTTCCTCTAGATGCATGTCCTGAAGCTGGTAGCTTATCTTGTCCGAGTTTCCTTGTGTGGAAGTTGAATTGCTCGTGCACTCGGCTGGATCGGCTGTACCGGCTGGACTGTGCGAGGTACTGGCCGGAATGCCTTCAGGACCGGCCAAGTTGATCCCGGAGTTGGTGGCATCACCAAGGGGACCGGCGGAGTCATCCACGTCCCCACTAAGTGTGCCGGAAGCTTGGGCCTCTCCGCCGGCAATGCTGGTTGTTCTGGTCCTATTGGTCGAGGGTCCGGCGGTACTGCTTGGACCGGCAGGCGTGCCAGATGGCCCGACTGTCTCGGGCAAGCTTCCTGGTCGGCCAGTCTGGTCTCCTGGCTGGATGTACGACCTGATGTCCTCATCATCCCCTCCCTCTTCAGTAGGTTTGTCCTCAAAAATGGTTCATCTGCATGGAAAGGGGCTAAGTCAGTAACATTGAACGTATTGGACACATTAAACTCACCTGGTAGCTCGATCCGGTAGGCGTTGTTGTTGATCCTCTTGAGCACTCTGAATGGTCCATCTCCTCTTGGTGCTTGCTTGGAACTCCTTAGGTTTGGAAACCTCTCCTGCCGTAGGTGTAGCCACACCCAATCGCCTGGTTGAAAGATCACCTCCTTTCTTCCCTTGTTGGCATGAGTCACGTACTGTCCGGTCCTCTTCTCCAAGTTTTCTGCTACGTTCTGGTGTAACATCCTTATGAACTCTGCCTTGGATGCTCCGTTGAGGTTGGTCATCTCAGCTGGTGGTAGTGGCGTTTGCTCCAATGGGGTGAGAGGGTTGAAGCTGTATACTACTTCAAATGGTGTCTTCTTGGTTGCCGAGTGCATGGCTCGGTTGTAATTGAACTCTATGAATGGCAGGCACTCCACCCAAGTCTTTAGGTTCTTCCCTAGTGTAGTTCTGAGAAGAGTTGATAGTGTCCTGTTGACAACTTCAGTTTGACCATCGGTTTGAGGATGGCAGGCGGTAGAGAAGAGTAGCTTCGTGCCTAGCTTTCTCCAAAGGGTCCTCCAGAAGTGGCTGAGGAACTTGGTGTCCCTGTCTGATACGATGGTCCTTGGCACTCCATGAAGCCGTACTATCTCCCTGAAGATCAGTTCAGCTGTTTGAGTGGCATCATTGACATTGGCACATGGAATTAAGTGTGCCATCTTGGAGAATCTGTATACCACTACAAAGATTGCATCTTTGTGGTTGATCTTGGGCAGACCTAGAACAAAGTCCATTGAGATGTCCACCCATGGATGTGTAGGTATGGGCAGTGGGAGATACAACCCTTGAGGTTGCACTCGGGACTTTGCCTTCTTGCAAGTGATGCATCTTGCATAATGGGCTTCTACTGTCCTCTTGATGTGTGGTCAGTAGAAGTGCTCCTTGACCACTGCTAGAGTCTTGTCGACACCAAACTGGCCCATGAGTCCTCCTCCATGAGCTTCTCGGATGATAAGCTCCCTTAATGATCCTTGTGGTATGCACAGCCTTCTTTCTCGGAACAAGAATCCCTCATGGACGTAGAACTTGCCATGACTCCCTGTGCCACACTCCTTGTTGCTCTCAGCAAAGTCAGGATCATCCTTGTATAGGTCCTTGATGTGCTCGAATCCTAGGACTTTTGCCTCCATGGTTGATATCAAGGCAAACCTCCTTGATAGTGCATCGGCTACCACATTGTCTTTGCCTTTCTAGTACTTGATGACGTACGGGAAGGTCTCTATGAACTCCATCCACCTGGCATGTCTCCTCTTGAGATTGGTTTGCCCTCTGAGGTGTTTGAGAGTCTCATGATCAGTGTGGATCACAAACTCCTTGGACAGCAAGTAATGCTGCCAAGTTTCCAATGCTCGGACAAGGGCATAAAGCTCCTTGTCATAAGTGGGGTAGTTCAGTGAGGCACCACCTAGCTTCTCACTGAAGTATGCCACTGGTCTCCCTCCTTGGGTTAGCACTGCTCCTATGCCTATTCCAGAGGCATCACACTCCACTTCAAACGTCTTGTTGAAGTCAGGCAGGACTAGCACTGGTGCATGTGTAAGGCTGTCCTTCAAGGCCTTGAATGCCTTCTCCTGAGCTTCTCCCCAGCTGAATCCCACGTTCTTCTTCAATACTGCCGTCAGTGGTGAGGCAATTCTGCTGAAGTTGGGCACGAATCTCCTATAGAAGCTGGCCAGTCCATGGAAGCTCCTTACTTGGCTGATGTTGCCTGGTGTTGGCCATTCTTGTATAGCTCGAATCTTCTCTTCATCAACCTGTAGGCCCTGTTAACTTACAACAAAACCTAAAAAGACAAGCTTATTAGTACAAAAGGTGCACTTCTTGAGATTGGCATAAAGATCTTCTTGTCGAAGGGTTTTAATTACCATCTCAAGATGTGTGAGGTGTTCCCGTAGGCACTTACTATAAACCAAGATGTCATCAAAGTAAAGTACTACAAACTTACTGATGTACGCCCTAAGAACTTGGTTCATAAGGCGCATGAAGGTGCTTGGGGCATTAGTCAAGCCAAATGGCATGACTGTCCACTCGTAGAGCCCTTGCTTTGTCTTGAAAGCAGTCTTCCATTCATCACGTTCTTTCATCCTGACCTGGTGGTATCCACTCTTGAGGTCCATCTTAGAGAAGACCGTGGCTCCACTCAGCTCATCTAGCATGTCGTCCAGTCGTGGTATTGGATGCCGGTACTTGACTGTGATGTTGTTGATTGCTCGGCAGTCCACGCACATGCGCCAAGTCCCATCCTTCTTGGGCACTAGTATTCTTTCTCCAGGAGCTCCTTGACTTGCTTCTCAAGCTCCTTGGACTCCTCTGGACTCATCCTGTAGGCTGGCCGGTTGGGCAGGGCTGCTCCGGGCACTAGATCAATCTGGTGTTCTATGCCACGTAGAGGAGGCAAGCCTGCTGGTATCTCCTCTGGAAATACATCCTGGAACTTGTTGAGGAGAGTTGCTACTTCAGGAGGTAGCTCTACCTGTTCTTTTTCTACATTCAACACTTCCTTGAAAACCATTAGTAACATTAAATCCTTCGAGGCTAAAGCTCTCCGGACATGGCTTGGTTGAATAAGAAAATTAGACTTGATAAGTTTCTTTTCCTTACTCATTTGGAGTTGTAGCTCATGTACCTGGGCAGGTGTAAGAGGAGCCAAGCTGACCTTTCTTTTGTCATGCACGAAGGTGTAGAGATTGGTTCGGCCATCATGCCTGGTCTCTTTGTCAAACTGCCATGGTCTTCCTACTAGAAGATGGCCAGCTTGCATGGGCACCACGTCGCACACGACTTTGTCTTGGTACTTGCCCACTGAATGGCACATTGACTTGTTCATGGATCTTGAGCTCCACTTTGTCATCGAGCCATCTCAGTCTATATGGTCGAGGATGCTTTGTCTTCTCTAGACCTAGCTTATCAACCATATATGCACTAGCAACGTTAGTGCAAGAACCACCATCTATGATGAGGTTACATACCTTGCCCTTGATGGTGCAACGGCTGTGGAAGATGTTCTCCCTTTGGATGGTCTCTGAAGGATCCACCATTGCACTGAGGATACGTCTAGTGACCAGCACTTCCCCCACATCAGGGTACTCAATGTCACCATACTCTTCTTCTGGTTCATAGTCCTCTTCATCTTGGGACTCATATTCTCCAGCCTCCGTAATCAACATGACCCGGTTGTTTGGGCACTCCCTTGAGATGTGTCCACGACCCCTACACTTGAAACAAGTGATGTCACATGATCTCTGGTCACGGGTGAGTTCAGGAGGCTTGCTCTTGAACCTTGACTCGATCTCTATGCTCTTGCCTTTGTCTACGGGCTTGGGCATGTTGCTTGGTGCCCAAGGTGTCTTAGGCTTGCTGCGGATGTCTTGGCTCTTACGTTTGATGTGCTGCTCAGCCTGGACAGATAGGTGGAACAAGTCATTGAAGTCATTGTAGATTTGCCTCTCCACCTTGCGGCTGATTCTTTCTTGGAGGCCATCCAAGAATTGTGCCATCAATGATTCTTCATCATCATTGAGCTCTAATCTGTTCCTTAGCTTCTCAAACTCTTCATAGTACTCCTCTACTGATCTGGTACCCTGCTTAAGAGTACGAAAACGACGTTGCAAGTCTCTATGAAAGTAAGGTGGAACAAACCTTTGTCGCATGAGGTCTTTCATGTCGACCCATGAGTCTATGGGCCTCATTCTCTTCCTCCTTCTGTCAGATACCTCACGATCCCACCAGATGAGGGCATTGTCCGTGAGTTGTGCTACTGCCATTTAGACTCTCCTAGGTCCTGGTTGGTTGTAATGATCAAAGATATGATCCATTCTTCTTTCCCAATCTAGGTAAGCCTCGGGGTCTACTTTTCCTGCAAAACTAGGAGGAGTTAGCTTAACATCAGAATGGGTTACCCGGTTATAGGCGTGTTCCTCTCCATCCTCATGATGTCTAGGAGGCATTCTTGGTCTCTGGTGAACACCATATGGCTCAAAGCCATCATCTTCTGCCCCTGGTTGCCGTGGAGGTCCTCCCGGCCTATGGTGATAGTTATGAGGTTGTGTGTTCTCATCTCCATCTGGCTGGGGTTCCTCCTGTTCGTGCCGTGTCCTAAGGTGCTCAGGACCCTCAGGACGGTCTTGGTCAGCTCTCACGTGCCTTATGGCCTGGAATCTCACTGGTCTTTCCACGCGCTCCAACCTCTCGCCTATGGATGCGAGTTGTGTTTGAAGTGTGGTGAACATGGCCATCATTGTTTCGGTTGCTTCTCTATTTTCTTCTGCCATTGTGTGCTACAAAGAAAGAAGACAAGTTAGGATGCTCCTAAATTATTAGGAGGGTTTTCTTTTTATAAGGATTCAAAAATTTGCAAAAAGGAAAAAAAGCTAGGAATTGGAAATTCAAAAATGTGAAGATTTGAGAAAAAGGAAACTTTCTTGACAACTTGTGATAGCTGTCCAATTCGAATTCCCTTAGTATTCTTTCTATTTTCTTTTTCTTTTCTTTTTAATTTAACTTAAAAATAAAGGTATGATTTAAACAAAAGGAAAAACGTGAATGGCAATGCAAAAGTGAATCTAAACCCTAGTGATACACGTAGAAGGCTAGATGCACTCGGTTTGGAGTTTGATGTTATTTTTTTGATTTTTCTTGAATGCGACTTAAACTAATGCAAGAACTAAAAACAAAACATGCAAAAGGATAGAAACAACCTGGTTTAGGAGCTTTAAGCTCTGATACCAAAATGATACAAGCCTCGATTTAAGGCTTGGATGCGTGTGGGCTGTTTGTAGAAGATTAGGTGAGAAACACAACCTTAGGCTTCTGGATGGGGGTTTTCTGGTGGGTAAAAGATGGATGGGTGAAGTGAACCACACGAGGGGTGATGAACCTCGTGATAAATCACAAACTTAGAGCTAGGAGGGCTGGTCTCAACTAGATTCTAAGCGCACAAGATTCTTTAGAGAAAACTTGTTGGGGAAAAAGTTCTATCTTTATTAATATCAAAAAGGTTGTCGAACTACAATGCTGGAAGGAGCCTTATTAATATGCTCGACAGCTTGACCTTCTAGGGTCGACTCAAACAAAGAAAAGGAAAGTTTACAAAAGTGCACAAATGGAAAAGATACAAAAGTGTATAACCGAAAAAGGACCTAGTCCTAAAATGTTCTTGACTCAAAAATGTAAAGCATCTAGATCCTACCCTGCAAAACAGAAAGAGGCATATATTCGAATTGAAACTTACCTTATCTTACCTCATTGATACAAGCCTCGATTCAAGGCTTGGATGCGCGTGGGCTGTTTGTAGAAGATTAGGTGAGAAACTCAACCTTAGGCTTCTGGTGGGGGTTTTCTGGTTGGTAAAAGATGGAAGGGTGAAGTGAACCACACGAGGGGTGATGAACCTCGTGTTAAATCACAAACTTAGAGCTAGGAGGGCTGGTCTCAACTAGATTCTAAGCGCACAAGTCTCTTGAGAGAAAACTTGTTGAAAAAGTTCGATCTTTATTAATATCAAAAAGGTTGTCGAACTACAATGCTGGAAGGAGCCTTATTAATATGCTCGACAGCTTGACCTTCTAGGGTCGACCCAAATAAGAAAAGGAAAACTTACAAAAGTGCACAAAGGAAAAAATACAAAAGTGTATAATCGAAAAAAGGACCTATTCCTAAAATGTCTTTGACTCAATAAAGTAAATATTCTAGATCCTACCCTGCAAAACAGAAAGAGGCATATATTTGAATTGAAACTTACCTTAACTTACCTCATGGCCAAGAAATGGAAGGTGGCCATCCTTGTGGCATGCACGCGCCTTGCTCCTAGTCTTCGACTTGGAGTAGGGTTAAGAACCTATTGGCCCTGACATCTCTTGCCACTAAAGCCCAAGTCTCTGATGTCCCTTGTGTTGTTGAGAAGCCTTTGGACTCTACTTTGCTCTTCTGGCCCATTGTCCTTAGCTGATCTTCCTCTAGGAGCTTGTCCACCCATAAGCTGAATTTGTGGAAGAGTGCACTTGATCTGCTTCTTGTCATTGCTCCTGGTGGCACTACTGGTGTGGATACTTCCTCTAGATGCATGTCCTGAATATGGTAGCATATCTGGTCCGATTTTCCTTGTGTGGAAGTTGAATTGCTCGTGCACTCGGCTGGATCGGCTGTACCGGTTGGACTGTGCGAGGTATTGGCCGGAATGCCTTCAGGACCGGCCAAGTTGATCCCGGAGGTTGTGGCATCACCAAGGGGACCGGCGGTGTCATCCACGTCCCCACCAAGTGTGCCGTAAGCTTGGGCCTCTCCGCCGGCAATGCTGGTTGTTCTGGTCCTATTGGTCGAGGGTCCGGCGGTACTGCTTGGACCGGCAGGCGTGCCAGATGGCCCGACTGTCTCGGGCAAGCTTCCTGGTAGGCCAGCCTGGTCTCCTGGCTGGATGTATTACCTGATGTCCTCATCACTCATGGCCAAGAAATGGAAGGTGGCCGTCCTTGTGGCATGCACGCGCCTTGCTCCTAGTCTTCGACTTGGAGTAGGGTTAAAAATCTTTGGGCCCTGACCTCTCTTGCAATTAAAGCCCAAGTCTCTGATGTCCCTTGTGTTGTTGAGAAGCCATTGGACTCTCCCTTGCACTTTTGGCCCATTGTCCTTAGTCGATCTTCCTCTAGGAGCTTGTCGACCCATAAGCTGAATTTGTGGAAGAGTGCCCTTGATCTGCTTCTTGTCATAGCTCCTTGAGGTACCACTGGTGTAGAGACTTCCTCTAAGTGCATGTCCTGGAGCTGGTAGCTCATTTGGTCCGAGTCCTCTTGTGTAGAGGTGGAAATGCGCGTGTACTCGGCTGGATCGGCTGTACCGGCTGGACTGTGCGAGGTACTGGCTGGAATGCCTTCAGGACGGGCCAAGTTGATCCCGGAGTTGGCGGCATCACCAGAGGGACCGGCGGTGTCATCCACGTTGCCACCAAGTGTGCCGGAAGCTTGGGCCTCTCCGCCGGCAATGCTGGTTGCTCTGGTCCTTGTGGTCGAGGGTCCGGCGGTACTGCTTGGGCCGGCAGGCGTGCCAGATGGTCCGGCTATCTCGGGCAAGCTTCCTGGTCGGCCAGTCTGGTCTCCTGGCTGGATGTACGACCTGATGTCCTCATCACTTATTAATGAAGCCTAGCATGACATGAAGTAGTTTATGAGAGGTACGATTACTTAGAGGCTTTTTCGTAGCTATTTCAGTTTTAAATATTTATCTAGCTTAACGTGGGCGTTGGATTTGTGGTATTCTGAGCTCTGAATCATAAGTTACAGACGATTGAATGCGGACATGTCAAGTTGGCCGGCGAGTTAAAATAATCTGTCTAAACTTATCAGTGGTGCTCATTGAGTAAAGGCCTATTAAAGAAGCATAGTGCATGACATCAAACAGTTTGCGATAGATTCGATTACTTGAAGGCTTTGTGGTAGCTATTTCAGTCATATTTTTCAAAATATGGAAAATTGAGCTAGCTTATCGTGAGCGTTGGATTCTTGTCATTTTGAGCTCTAGATCAAAAGATACAGATGATTTAGTGCTGACATGTTAAGTTGATCGGTCTATTAAAATGATCATTCTAAACTGTTCATTGGTGGTAATTGAGTAAAGGCTTATTAATGAAGCATAATGCGTGGCATCACACAGTTTGGGATAGATACGATTACTTGAAGGCTTTGGTGTAGCTATTTCCGTCTTAAATTTTGTAACAATATAGAAAATTGAGCTACCTTAATGTGGGCATTGGATTCGTGTCATTCTGAGCTCTGAATAAAAGTTACGGACGATTTTGTGCGGACATGTCAAGCTGATCGGCTAGTTAAAATGATCATTCTAAACTTACCATTAGTGCACATTGAGTAAGGCCAAATTACTGAAGCATAATGCATGGCATCAAGAAGTTTGTGATAGATTCAATTGCTTGGATGCTTTGTCATAGCTATTTCAGTCTTAAATTTTGTCACACTATAGAAAATTGAGCTAGTTTAACGTCGGCATTGCAGTCCTATCATTCTGAGCTCTGAATCAAAAGTTATGGACGATTTCGTGCGGACAAGTCAAGTTGACCGACGAGTTTTAATGATCATTCTAAACTTATCATAGATGCTCATTGAGTAAAGGCTTATTAATGAAGCATAATGCATGGTATCATGCAGCTTTTGATATATTTGATTACTTGGAGGTTTTGTCATAGCTATTTCAGTCTTAAATATTGTTAAAATATGGAAAATTGAGCTCTTTCAGCCTCAAATGGTGTCACAATATTGATAATTGAGTTAGATTAACATGGGCATTCGATTCATTTCATTTTAAGCTGTAAATCAAGTGTTAAAGACGATTTAGCGGTCAAGTCAAGTTGATCAGTTAGTTAAAATGATCATTCTAAGCTAACCATTGGTTCTCATTGAGCAAACGTTTACAAATGAAGCATAATGCATGGCATCGCGCAGTTCAGGATACATTGGATTACTTGGAGGCTTTGTCATACCTTTTTCAGTCTCAAATGTTGTCACAATATTGAAAAATGAGGTAGAATAACATAGGCGTTGGATTCATGTTTTTAACTCTAAAGAAAAAGTTACCGACGATTTAGTGCTTACATGTCAATTTAATCAGTTAGTTAAAATGATCATCCTAAACTGATCATTGTTGGTCCTTTAGTAAAGGCCAATAAATGAAGAATAATGCATGGCATCACACAATTTGGAATACATTAAATTACTTGGAGGCATTGTTGTAGCTATTTCGGTCTTAAATTTTATTATAATATAGAAAATTGTGCTAGCTTAAAGTGGGCATTGGGTTCATGTCATTCTTAACTATAAATCAAAACTTACGGAAAATTTAGTGTGGACATATCAAGTTTATCGGCTTATGAAAACGATTATTTTAAACTGATCATTGGTGTTCATTGAGCAAATGTTTACAAATGACCATAGTGCATGGCATCACACAGTTTGGAGTTGATTGGATTACTTAGAGTCTTTGCCATAGCTATTTTGGTTTTTAATTTTATCACAATATAGAAAATTGAGCTAGGTTAACGTGGACGTTGGATTCGTGTCATTCTGAACTCTAAATCAAAAGTTATAGACGATTTAGTGTGGACATGTCAAGTTGATTGACCAGTTAAAATAATCATTTTAAACTGATCATTGGTGTTCATTGAGTAAAGGCTTATAAATGAAGCATAATACATGGCATGACGCAGTTTGGGATACATTGTACTTGGAGGCTTTGTCGTAGCTCTTTCAGCCTCAAATGTTGTCACAATATTAAAAATTGATCTAGATTAACATGGGCATTCGATTCATATCATTTTGAGCTCTAAATCAAATGTTAAATACAATTTAGTGTGGACATGTCAAGTTGATCAGCTAGTTAAAATGATCATTCTAAACTGATCATTGGTGCTCATTGAGCAAAGGTTTACAAATGAAGCATAATCCATGGCATGACGCAGTTTGGGATAGATTGGATTACTTGGAGGCTTTGTCATAGCTATTTGAGTATTACATTTTATCACAATATAGCAAATTGAGGTAGCTTAACATAGACGTTGGATTCGTGTCATTCTAAACTTTAAATCAAAAGTTAGGAAAGATTTAGTGCGGAAATGTCATGTTGATCAACAATAGAATGATCATTCTAAACTGATCATTTGTGCTCCTTTAGTAAAGGCTTATTAAGGAAGCATAATGCATGGCATCACGAAGTTTGGAATACACTGGATTACATGGAGGCATTGTTGTAGCTATTTCGGTCTTAAATTTTACCATAATATAGAAAATTGAGCTAGCTTAACGTGGGCATTGGATTCATGTCATTCTGAACTCTAGATCAAAAGTTACCGATGATTTAGTGCGGAAATATCAAGTTTATCGGCTAGTTATATTGAATATTCTAAACTGATCATTGGTGCTCATTGAGCAAATGTTTACAAATGAAGCATAATTCATGGCATCACGCAGTTTGGAGTAGATTGGATTAGTTGGAGGCTTTGTCGTACCTATTTGGGTTTTAAATTTTATCACAATATAGAAAATTGAGGTAGATTAGTTTGGGTATTGGATTCGTGTCAATCTGAAATCTAAATCAAAAGTTACCAAAGATTTAGTGCGGAAAATGTCAAGTTGATCGGCTAATTACAATGATCATTCTGAACTGATCATTGGTGCTCATTTAGTAAAGGCTTTTAAGTGAAGCAGAATGCATGGCATCACATAGTTTGGAATACATTGGATTACTTGGAGGCATTTTTGTAGCTATTTCGGTCTTAAATTTTATCATAACATAGAAAATTGAACTAGCTTAACGTGGTCATTGGATTCATGTCATTCTGAACTCAAGATCAAAAGTTACGGAAGATTTAGTGTGGATATGTCAAGTTTATCGGCTAGTTAAATTTATTAAGCTAAAGTGATCATTGGGCAGTTACAATGATCAAACGTTGTCGGCGTTCAATTCATATCATTTTGACCTCTAAATCAAATGTTATAGACGATTAAGTGCGGACATCTCAAGTTGATCAGCTAGTTAAAATGGTCATTTTAAACAGATCATTGGTGCTCATTGAGCAAAGGTTTACAAATGAAGCATAATGCATGGCATCACGCAGTTTGGGATATATTAAATTACTTGGAAGCTTTGTCATAGCTATTTCAGTATTAAATTTTATCACAATATAGAAAATTGAGGTTGCTTAACGTGGGCTTTGGATTCGTGTAAATCTTAACTCTTAATCAAACGTTACGGAAGATTTGGTGCGGAAAATGTCATGTTCATCGGGCAGTTACAATGATCATTCTAAACTGATCATTGGTGCTCTTTGACTAAAGGATTATAAATGAAGCATAATGCATGACATTACGCAGTTTGGGATACATTGGATTACTTGGAGGATTTGTCGTTGCTCTTTCAGCCTCAAATGGTGTCACAATATTGATAATTGAGTTAGATTAACATGGGCGTTCGATTAATTTTATTTTGAGCTCTAAATCAAGTGTTAAAGATGATTTAGCGGTCATGTCAAGTTGATCATGTAGTTAAAATGATCATTATAAACTGACTATTGGTTCTCGTTGAGCAAACATTTACAAATGAAGCATAATGCATGGCATCGCGCAGTTCAGGATACATTGGATTACATGGAGGCTTTGTCGTACCTCTTTCATTTTCAAATGTTGTCACGATATTGAATATTGAGCTAGAATAACGTGGGCATTGGATTCATGTTTTAACTTTAAATAAAAAGTTACAAACGATTTAGTGCGTACATGTCAAGTTGACTAGTTAGTTAAAATGATCATCCTAAACTGATCATTGATGGTCCTTTAGTAAAGGCCTGTAAATGAAGCATAATGCATGGCATCACACAGTTTGGAATACATTGGATTACTTGGAAGCATTTTTGTATCTATTTCGGTCTTAAATTTTATCACAATATAGAAAATTGAGTTAGATTAAAGTGGGCATTGGATTCATGTTATTCTTAACTATAAATCAAAAGTTACGGACGATTTAGTGCAGACATGTCACATTTATCGGCTTATTAAAATAATTATTCTAAATTGATCATTGGGCAAATGTTTACAAATGAAGCATAATGTATGGCACCACACTGTTTTCAGTAGATTGGATTACATGGAGGCTTTTCCGAATCTATTTTGGTTTTAAATTTTATCACAATATAGAAAATTTAGCTAGGTTAACGTGGACGTTGGATTCGTGTTATTCTCAACTCTAATCAAATGTTACGAACGATTTAGTGCGGACATGTCAAGTTGATCGACCAGTTAAAATAATTATTCTAAACTGATCATTGGTGCTCCTTGAGTAAATGCTTATAAATGGAGCATAATGCATGGCATGACGCAGTTTGGGATACATTGGATTACTTGCAGGGTTTGTCATAGCTCTTTCAGCCTCAAATGTTGTAACAATATTGAAAATTGAGTTTGATTCATATCATTTTGAACTCTAAATCAAAATTTAAAGACAACTTAGCGTGGATATGTCAAGTTGATCAGCTAGTTAAAATGATCATTCTAAATGATCATTGGTGCTCATGAGCAATGGTTTACAAATGAAGCATAATGCATGGTATCACGCAGTTTGGGTTATATTGGATTACTTTCAGTATCAAATGTTATAACAATATAGAAAATTGAGGTAGCCTAACGTAGTCGTTGGATTAGTGTCATTCTGAACTCTAAATCAAAAGTTAAAGACGATTTACTGCAAACACGTCAAGTTGATCGGCTAGATATAGTGATCATTCTAAATTGATCATTGGTACCCTTTTGGTAAAGGCTTAAAAATGAAGCATAATGCATGGCATCACGCAGTTTGAAATACACTGGATTACTTGGAGTCATTTCTGTAGCTACTGCGGTCTTAAATTTTATCACAATATAGAAAATTGAACTAGCTTAACGTGGGTACTGGATTCATGTCATTCTGAACTCTAGATCAAAAATTACGGACAATTTAGTGCGGACATCTAAAGTTTATCAGCTAGTAAATTGATTTTTCTAAACTCATTGGTGCTCATTGAGCAACTGTTTACAAATGAAGGATAATGCATGTCACGCAGTCATGAATAGATTGCATTACTGGGATGCTTTGGGGTAGCTATTTCGGTGTTAAATTTTATCACAATATAGAAAATTTAGGTAGCTTAACGTGGGTGTTGGATTCGTGTCATTCTGAACACTAAATCAAAACTTATGACCATTCAATGCGGACATGTCAAGTTGATCGACCAGTTAAAATAATCATTCTAAACTGATCATTGGTTCTCCTTGAGTAAAGGCTTATAAATGAAGCATAATGCATAACATCACACAGTTTGGGATACATTGGATTACTTCGAGGCTTTGTCATAGCTCCTTCAGCCTCAAATGTTGTCACAATATTGAAAATTGATCTAGAATAACGTGGGCGTTTGTTTCATATCATTTTGAGCTCTAAATCAAATGTTAAAAACGATTTAGGGTGGACATGTCAATTTGATCAGCTAGTTAAAATGATCATTCTAAACTGATCATTGGTGCCCATTGAGTAAAGGTTTACAAATGAAGCATAATGCTTGGCAACACGCAGTTTGGAATACTTTGGATTACTTGGAGGCATTGTTGTAGCTATTTCGGTCTTAAATTGTATCACAATATAGAAAATTGAACTAGCTTCACGTGGCCATAGGATTCATGGCATTCCTGAAGTGTAGATCAAAAGTTACAGATGATTTAGTGTGGACATGTCAAGTTTATCGGCTAGTTGAATTGATTATTTTAAACAGATCATTGGTGCTCATTGAGCAAATGTTTACAAATGAAGCATAATGCATGGCATCACGCATTTTAGAATAGATTGGATTAGTTGGAGGCTTTGTCGTACCTATTTTTGTTTTAAATTTTATCACAATATGGAAAAATGAGGTAGGTTAACATCGGTGTCGAATTCGTGTCATTCTTAACTCTAAATCAAAAGTTATGGATGATTTAGTACGGAAATGTCAAGTTGATCGACCAGTTAAAATAATCATTCTAAACTTATCATTGGTGCTCATTGAGTAAAGGCTTATAAATGAAGCACAATGCATGGCATCACGCAGTTTGGGATACATTGGATTACTTGGAGGCTTTGTAATAATTCTTTCAGCCTCAAATGTTATCACCATATTGAAAGTTGAGCTAGATTAACGTGGCCATACGATGCATATCTCTTTGAGCTTTACATCAAATGTTAAATACGATTTAGTTTGGAAATGTCAAGTTGACTAGCTAGTTAAAATGATCATTCTAAACTGATTATTTGTGCTGAGTGAGCAAAGGTTTACAAATGAAGCATAATGCATGGCATCACACAGTTTGGAATATATTGGATTACTTGGAGCCTTTGTCGTAGCTATTTTGGTTTTAAATTTTATCACAATATAGAAAATTGAGGTAGCTTAACGTGAGTGTTGGATTCATGTTATTCAGAACTCTAAATCAAAACTTACGGACGATTTAGTGTGGGCATGTCAAGCTGATCGGCCATTAAAATGATCATTCTAAATTGATTGTTGGTGCTCCTGAATTAAAGGCTTATAAATGAAGCATAATGCATTGTATCACACAGTTTGGGATACATTGGATTACTTGGAGGGTTTGTCGTAGCTCTTTCAGCATCAAATGTTGTCACAATATTGAAAATTGAGCTATATTAACCTGGTTGTTCGATTTATATCATTTTGAGGTCTAAATGAAATGTTATTGACGATATAGTGCGGAAATGTCAAGTTGATAAGCTAGTTAAAATGATCATTCTAAACTGACCATTGGTGCTCATTGAGCAAAGGTTTACAAATGAAGCATAATGCATGGCATCATGCAGTTTGGGATACATTGGATTACTTGGAGGCATTGTCGTAGCTCTTTCAATATCAAATGTTGTCACAAAATTGAAAATTGAGCTAGATTAACGTATGCGTTGGATTCATGTAATTTTCAGTTCTAAAGCAAATGTTAAAAGAGATTTATTTCAGAAATGTCATGTTGATCAATGAGTTAAAATGATCATGCTAAACTTACCATTGGTGCTCACTGAGTAAAGGCGTTTAAAAAAGGAATAATGCATGGCATCACACAATTTAGGATAGATTGGATTACTTGGAGGCTTTGTCGTAGCTATTTTGGTCTTATATTTTGTCACAATATAGAATATTGAGCTAGCTTAATGTGGGCGTTTGATTAGTGTCATTCTGAACTCTAAGTCAAAAGTTAAGGAAAATTTAGTGCGGATATGTCAAGTTTATCGGCTAGTTAAATTGATCATTCTAAAATGATCACTCTAAACTGATCATTAGTGCTCCTTGAGTAAAAGTTATAAATGAAGCATAATGAATGGCATCACGCATTTCAGGATAGATTGGATTACTTGAAGGCTTTGTGCTAGCTCTTTCAGTTTCAAATGTCGTCACAATATAGAAAATTGAGCTAGATTAACGTGGGTGTTGGATTCGTGTCATTCTGAACTCTAAATCAAAAGTTACGGATGATTTAGTGCATACATGTCAAGATTATCGGCCAGTTAAAATAAGCATTTTAAACTGATCATTTGTGCTCCTTAAGTAAGCGCTTATAAATTAAGCATAATGCATGTCATCACGCAGTTTGGAATACATTCGATTACTTGGAGTCATTGTTGTAGCTATTTCGGTCTTAAATTTTATCCCAATATAGAAAATTGAGCTAGCTTAACGTGGGCATTGGATTCATGTCATTCTGAACTCTAAATCAAAATTTACGGATGATTTAGTGAAGAAATGTCAAGTTTATCGGCTAGTTAAATAATTTATTCTAAACTGATCATTGATTCTCATTCAGCAAATGTTTACAAATAAAGCATAATGCATAGCATCACACATTTTGGAATAGATTGGGTTACTTGGAGGATTTGTCGTAGGTATTTTGGTTTTAAATTTTATCAAAATATAGAAAATTGAGGTAGCTTAACGTGGGTGTTGGATTCATGTCATTCTGAACTCTAAATTAAAAGTTATTGACGATTTAATGTGGACATGTCAAGTTGATCGACCAGTTAAAATAATCATTCTAAACTTATCACTGGTGCTTCTTGGGTAAAGGCTTATAAATGAAGCATAATGCATGACATCACGCAGTTTGGGACACATTGGATTACTTGGAGGCTTTGTCGTAGCTCTTTTAGCCTCAAAAGTTGTCACAATATTGAAAATTGACCTAGATTAACGTGGGCGTTCGATTCATATCATTTTCAGCTCTAAATCAAATGTTAAAGATGATTTAGTGTGGACATGTTAAGTTGACCAGCTAGTGATCATTGGTACTCACTGAGCAAAGGTTTACAAATAAAACATAATGCATGGCATCATGCAGTTTGTGATTGATTGGATTACTTGATGGCTTTGTCGTAGCTATTTTGGTATTAAATTTTATCAAAATATAGAAAATCGAGGTAGCTTAACGTTGGCATTGGATTCTTGTCATTTTGAACTCTAAATCAAAAGTTATGAAAGATTTAGTGTAGAAATGTCATGTTGATCGGCCAGTTACAATGATCTTTTTAAACTGATCAATGGTGCTTCTTGGGTAAAGACTTATAAATTAAGCATAATGTATGACATCACGCAGTTCGGGATACATTGGATTACTTGGACGCTTTGTCGTACCTTTTTTAGTTTCAAATTTTATCACAATATTGAAAATTGAGCTAGAATAACCTTGGCGCTGGATTCATTTCAAATGTTAAAGACGATTTAATGCGGACATGTTAGGTTGATCAGCTAGTTAAAATGATCATTCTAAACTTATCATTGGTTCTAATTCAGCAAATGTTTACAAATGAAGCGTAATGTATGGCATCCCGAAGTTTGGTATAGATTGAATTACTTGGATGTTTTGTCTTAGCTAATGTGGTCGTAAATTTGGTCACAATACAGAATTTTGAGCTAGCTTAACGTTGGCATTTGATTCGTGTCATTCTAGACTCTAAATCAAAAGTTACCTAAAATTTAGTGCGCACATGTCAAGTTGATCGGCCAGTTAAAATTATCATTCTAAATTGAACATTGGTGCTCCTTGAGTAAAGGCTTATAAATGAAGCATAATGCATGGCATCACGCAGATTAGGATAGATTGGATTACATGAAGGCTTTGTGGTAGCTCTTTCAATCTCAAATGTTGTCATAATATAGAAAATTGAGCTAGTTTAACGTGGGCATTGGATTCGTGTCATTTTGAGCTCTAAATCAAATGTTAAAGACGATTTACGGCGGACTTGGCAAGTTGATCAGCTAGTTAAAATGGTCATTTTAAACTGATCATTGGTGCCCATTGAGTAAAGGCGTATAAATGAAGCATAATGCATGGCATCACGCAATCAGGGATAGATTGGATTACTTGGATCCTTTGTCGTAGCTATTTAAGTCTTAATTTTTGTCATAATATAGAATATTGAGCTACCTTAACGTGGGTGTTAGATTCATGTCATTCTTAACTCTAAATAAAAAGTTCCAAACGATTAAGTACAGACATATCAAATTGATCAGCTAGTTCAAATAATCATTCTAAACTGATCACTGGTGCTCATTGAACAAAGGTTTACGAACGAAGCATCATGCATGGCATCGCGCATTTTGGAATACATTTGATTGCTTGGAGGCTTTGTCATAGCTCTTTCAATCTTAAATGTTGTCGTAATATTGAAAATTAAGCTAACGTGGGCGTTGGATTCATGTTATTTTTAAGCTCTAAATCAAATGTCAAAGACGATTTAATGTGGAATTATCAAGTTGATCAGCAAGTTAAAACGATCTTTCTAAACTGATCATTAGTGCTCCTTGAGTAAAGGCTTTTAAATGAAGCATAATGCTTGGCATCACGCAGTTTAGGATAGATTGGATTACTTGACGGCTTTGTGGTAGTTCTTTCAGTCTCAAATGTTCTCACAATATAGAAAATTCAGCTTGTTTAAGGTGGGCATTGGATTTTTGTCAGTCTGAACTCTAAATCAAAAGTTACGAACGATTTAGTACGGACATATCAAGTTGATCGGCCAGTTAATGTGATCATTGTAAATTGATCATTCAAAACTGATCATTAACGCTCCTTGAGTTAAGGCTTATAAATGAAGTATAATTCATGGCATCACAGAGGTTATGATAGATTGGATTACTTGAAGGCATTGTGGTAGCTCTTTCGGTTCTATATCTTGTCACAATATTGCAAAATTGAGTCAGCTTAACAGGGGTGTTGGATTCGTGTCATTCTGAACTCTAAATCAAAAGTTACGGACGATTTAGTGGGGACATGTCAAATTCATCTGCTATTTGAAATGATCATTCTAACTAATCATTGGTGCTCCTTCAGTAGAGGCTTATAAATGAAGCGTAATGCATGGCATCAGGCAATTTGGGATAGATTGGATTATTTAGATGCTTTCTCATTGCTTTTTCAGTCTCAAATGTTGTCACGATATTGAAAATTGAGCTAGATAGACGTGGGCGTTGGATTCATGTCATTTTGAGCTCTAAATCAAATGTTAAAGACCATTTAGTGCAAACATGTCAAGTTCATAAGCTATTTTAAATGATCATTCTAAATTGAGCAGTGGTGCTCATTGAGCAAAGGTTTACAAATGAAGTAGAATGCTTGACATCAAGCATTTTGGATAGATTGCATTACTTGGAGGTTTTGTAGTAGCTATTTTGGTCTTAAATTTTGTCATAATTCATAATATTGAGCTAGCTTAACTTGCGTGTTGGATTAATGTCATTCTGAACTCTAAATAAAAAGTTACGGACGATTTAGTGTGTACATTTCAAGTTGACCGGCCAGTTAAAATGATCATTGGTGCTCCTTGTGTAAAAGCTTATAAACAAAGCATAATGCATGTCATCACGCAGTTTGGGCTACATTGGATTACATAAAGGCATTTTTGTAGCTATTTTGGACTTTAATTTGGTCACAATATAGAAAATTGAGGTTGCTTGAAGTGCACGTTGGATTCATGTCATTTTGAACTCTAAATCAAAAGTTATGCATGATTTAGTGCGGACATGTCAAATTTATCGGCTCTTTAAATTGATCATACTAAACTGATCATTGGTGCTCCATGAGTAAAGGTTTATAAAAGAAGCATAATGCATGGCATCACGCAGCTTGGTATAGATTGGATTACTTAAAGGCTTTGTCGTAGCTCCTTTCGTCTCAAATAATGTCGCTATAAATAAAATGTTAAAGACGATTTAGCGCTGACAGTGATCGTCCAGTTAAAATGATCATTCAAAACCGATCATTGGAGCTCCTTGAGTAAAGGCTTATAAATGAAGCATAATGCATGGCATCAAGCAGTTTGGGATATATTGGATTACTTAGACGCTTTGTCGTAGCTTTTTTGGTCTCAAATGTTGTCATGATATTGAATTTTGATCTAGATTACCTTGGGCATTGGATTTGTGTCATTTTGAGTTGTAAATCAAATGTTAAAGACGATTTAGTGCAGACATGTCAAGTTTATCAGCTAGTTAAAATGATCATTCTAATTGATCAATGGTGATCATTGAGCAAAGGTTTACAAAATGAAGCATAATGCATGCATGGGACCCCACAATTATGGATAGATTGGATTACTTGGAAGCTTTGTCGTAACTTTTTGGGTCTTTAATTTTGTCACAATATATAATACTGAGCTAGCTTAACTTGGGCATTAGATTCGTGTTATTCTGAACTCTAAATCAAAAGTTACAGATGATTTAGTGGGGACATGTCAAGTTGCTTTGCTAGTTAAAGTGATCGTTCTAAAGTGATCATTCTAAACTGATGATTAGTGCTCCTTGAGGAAAGGTTATAAATGAAGCATAATGCATGGCATCACGTAGTCTAGAGTAGAATGGACTACTTTACGGCTTTGAGGTTGCTCTTTCGGTCTTAAATGTTGTCACAGTCTAGAAAATTAAGCTTGCTTAATGTTGGCGTTGGATTTGTGTCATTCTGAACTCAATATCAATTGTTTGTGATGATTTAGTGTGTACATGTCAAGATGATTTGTCACTTAAAATGATCATTCTAAACTGATGATTGGTGCTCATTGAGTAAACGCTTATAAATGAAGCACAATGCATGGCATCACGCAGGTTGGGATACATTGGATTACTTGGAGGAATTGTCGTAGCTACTTCGGACTTAAATTTTGTCACAATATAGAAAATGGAGCTATCTTAACGTGGGCGTTGGATTCATATCATTTTGAATGCTAAATCAAAAGTTACATGTGATTTAGTGCGGACATGTAAAGTTTATCGGCTAGTTAAATTGATAATTGTAAACTGATCATTAGTGCTCATTGAGTAAAGGTTTACAAATGAAACATAATCAATGGCATCACACAATTTGGGATAGATTGGGTTACTTGGACGCTTTGTCGTAGCTATCTTGGTCTTAACTTTTGTCACAATATAAAAACTTGAGCTAACTTAAAGTGGGCATTGGATTCGTGTCACTATTAACTCTAAATCAAAAGTTACGGACGATTTGGTGCGGACATGTGAAGTAGATTGACCAGTTAAAATAATCATTCTTAACTGATCATTAGTGCTCCTTGAGTAAAGGCTTATAAAGCATAATGCATGGCATCACGCAGTTTGGAATAGATTGGATTACTTGGACGCTTTGACGTAGCTCTTTAAGTGTCAAATGTTTTCATGATATTGAAAATTGAGCTAGATTAAAGTGGGCGTTGGATTCATGTCATTTTGAGCTCTAAATGAAATGTTAAAAACGATTTAGTGCGGACATGTCAAGTTTATCATGTAGTTAAAAATGACCATTCTAAATTGATCATTGGTGCTCATTGAGCAAAGGTTTACAAATGAAGCATAAGGCATGGCATCATGCAGGTTAGGATAGATTGGATAACCTTTGTTGTAGCTATTTCGGTCTTAAATTTTGCCACAATATATAATATTTAGACTAACTTGGGCATTGGATACGTGTAATTCTTAACTCTAAATCAAAAGTTAAAGATGATTTATGGAGAACATGTCATTTTGATCGGCCAGTTAAAGTGATCACTTAAACTAATCATTCTAAATTGATCATTACTGCTCAGGGAGTAAAGGCTTATAAATGAAGCACAATGTATGACATCACGCAGTTTAGGATGCATTGGACTACTTTGAGGCATTGTTGTAGCTATTTTGTGATATAAATTTTGTCACAACATAAAAAATTGAGCTAGCATAATGTGGGCATTGGATTCATGTCATTCTTAAGTCTAAACCAAAAATACGGACTATTTAGTGCGGACATGTCAAGTTTATCGGCTAGTTAAATTTATCATTCTGAACTGATCATTGGTGCTCATTGAGCATGGGTTTACAAATGAAGCATAATGCATGGCATCTTGCAGTTTGGGATAAATTGGATTACTTGGATGCTTTTTCGTAGCTAATTCGGTCTCAAATTTTTTCACAATATAGGAACTTGAGCTCGCTTAACGTCAGCATTGGATTCGTGTCATTCTGACTCTAAATCAAAAGTTACGGACGATTTAGTGCGTACATGTCAAGTTGATCAGCCAGTTAAAATGATCATTCTAAACAGATCATTGTTGCTCCTTGAGTAAATGCTTATAAATCAAGCATAATGCATGGCATCACGTATTTGATGATTCATTGGATTACTTGGAGGCTTTGTCGTAGTTGTTTCTATCTTAAATTTTGTCACAATATAGAAAATTGAGCTAGCTTAATGTGGACGTTGGATTCATGTCATTCTGAACTCTAAATCAAAAGTTAAGCATGATTTAGTGTGGACATGTCAAGTTTATCGGCTAGTTAAATTGATCATTCTACACTGATCATTGGTGCTCATTGAGCAATGGTTTACAAATGAAGCATAATGAATCGCATCACGCAGTTTGGGATAGATTGTATTACTTGGAGGATTTGTCATAGCTATTTCGGTCTTAAATTTTATCACAATGTAGAAAATTAAGCTAGCTTAACGTGGGTGTTTGATTCATGTCATTCTTAACTCTCAATCAAAAGTTACGGACGATTTATTGCAGACATGTCAAGTTGATCGGCCAGTTAAAATGATAATTCTAAAACTGATCATTTGTGCTCCTTGAGTAAAGGCTTACAAATTGAAGCATAATGCATGGCATCACGCAGTTTGGGATACATTTGGATAAAAAGTTAAAAACAATTTAGTGCGGACATGTCAAGTTGATTAGCTAGTTAAAATGATCATTCTAAACTGAACATTGGTGCTTATAAAGCAAAGGTTTTCAAATGAAGCACAATGCATGGCATCACGTAGTTTGGGGTAGATTGGATTACTTGGAGGAATTGTCATAGCTATATCGGTCTTAAATTTGGCCACAATATAAAATTTTGAGCTACATTGGATACATTGGATTTTTGATGCTTTGTTGTAGCTATTTCAATCTCAAATATTGTCACAATATTGAAAATTGAGCTAGATTAACGTGGGCGTTGGATTCATGTCATTGTGAGCTCTAACTATAATTTTAAAGACGACTTAGTCCAGACATGTCAAGTTGATCAACTAGTTCAAGTGATCATTCTAGAATGATCATTGGTGCTCACTGAGCAAAGCTTTACAAATGAAGCATAATGTATGGTATGCAGTAGTTTGGGATATATTGGATTACTTGGAGGCTTTTGCGTTGCTATTTGGATCTTAAATTTAATCACAATATAGAAAATTGAGCTAGATTAACATGGGCATTGGATACGTGTCATTTTGAACTCTAAATCAAAAGTTTCGGACGATTTAGTGGGGACATGTCAAGTTGATCGGCCAGTTAAATGATAATTCTAAACTGATCATTGGTGCTCCTTGATTAAAACATTATAAATGAAACATAATGCATGGCATCACGCAGTTTGGGATACATTGGATTACTTGGAAGCTTTGTCATAACTCTTTCAGTCTCAAATGTTGTCACAATTTGAAAATTGAGCAAGATTAACGTGGGCGTTGGATTCATGTAATTTTGAGGTCTAAATCAAATTTTTAAGATGATATAGTGCAGAGATGTTAAGTTTATCGGCAAGTTAAAATGATTATTCTAAGCTGTTTATTGGTGCTCACAGAGAAAGGTTTACCAATGAAACATAATGCACGGCATCACGCAGCTTGGAATAGATTGGATTACTTGGAGGCTTTGTCGTAGCACTTTCGGTCTCAAATGCTGTCACAATTTTGAAAATTTAGCTAGATTAACGTGGACGCTGAATTCTTGTCATTTTGAGCTCTAAATCAAATTTTAAAGAAAATTTAGTACGGAAAAGACAAGACAAGTCGTAGCTCTTTCACTCTCAAATGTTCTCACTATATTGAAAATTGACTTAGATTAACGTGTACATTGGATTCATGTCATTTTGAGCTCTAAATCAAATGTTAAAGCCAATTTAGAGCGAACATGTCAAGTTGATCAACTAGTTAAAATGATCATTATAAACTAATCATTGGAGCTCATTGAGCAATGGTTTACAAATGAAGCATAATGCATGGCATTACTCAGTTTGGGATAGATTGGATTACTTGGAGGCTTTATCGCAGTTATTTCGGTCTTAAATTCTGTCACAATATTGATAATAGAGCTAGATTAATGTGGGCGATGGATTAATGTCATTTTGAGCTCCAACTCAAACGATAAAGAGAATTTAGTTCAAATATGTCAAGTTGATCACATAGTTAAAATTATCATTCTAAACTGATCATTGTAGCTCATGGAGCAAAGGTTTACAACTGAAGCCTAATGCATGGCATACAGCAGTTTGGGATTGATTGTATTACTTGGAGCTTTTTCGTAGCTATATGGGTCTTAAACTTAATTACAATATAGAAAATTGAGCTAGCTTAACGTGGGCTTTGGATTTGTTTCATTTTGAACTGTAAATAAAAAGTTTAAAATGATTTAATGCGGACATGTCAAGGTTATCAGGGAGTTAAATGATAATTCTAAACTGATCATTGGTGCTCCTTGTGTAAAGGCTTATAAATGAAGCATAATGTATGGCATCACACAATTTGGGATACTTGGTAATACATGGAGGCTTTGTCGTAGCTCTTTCAGTCTCGAACGTTGTCACAATATTAAAAATTGAGCTAGATTAACATGGGCGTTGGATTCAAGTCAGTTGGGGCTCCAAATCAAATTTTAAATATGATTTAGTCCGGACATGCCAAGTTGATCAGGTAGTTAAAATGATCATTATAAACTGATCATTGGTGCTCACTGAGAAAAGGTTTACAAAGGAAGCACAATGCATGCCATTACGCAATTCGGGATAGATTGGATTACTTGGAGGTATTGTCATAGCTCTTTGAGTCTCAAATGTTGTCAAAATATTGAAAATTGAGCTAGATTAATGTGGGCGTTCGATTTATGTCATTTGGAGCTCTAAATAATATGGTGAGATGATTTAGTGCGAACATGTCAAGTTGATGAGATAGTTAAAATACTCATTCTAAATTGATCATTGCTGCTCATTCAGCAAAGGCTTACAAATGAAGCATAATCCATGGCATCACGCAGTTTGGGATATATCAATTACTTGGAGGCTTTGTCGTAGCTATTTCAGCCATAAATTTTGTCACAATATATAATATTGAGCTAGCTTCACGTTGTCGTTGGATTCGTGTCCTTCTGAACTCTAAATAAAAAGTTTCCGACGATTTAGTGCGGACATGTCAAGTTGATCGGACAGTTAAAATGATCTTTCTAAACAGATCATTGGTGCTCCTTGAGTAAAGGCTTGTAAAGGACGCATAATGCATGGCATCACCGAGTTTGGGATACATTGGATTCCTTCGATGCTTTGTCATAGTTCTTTCAGTCTCAAATGTTGTCACAATATTGAAAATTGAGCTAGATTAACGTGGGTGTTGTATTCATGTCATTTTTAGCTCTAACTCAAATTCTAAAGACGATTTAGTCATGACATGTCAAGTTGATCTGATAGTTAAAATTATAATTTTAGAATGATCATTGGTGCTCATTAAGAGAAGGTTTACAAATGAAGCATAATGCATGGCATCGAACAGTTTGGGATAGATTGGTTTAAGTGGAGGCTTTATCGTTGCTATTTGGGTCTTAAATTTAACCACAATATATAAAATTGAGCTAGCTTAACGTGGGCATTGGATACGTGTCAGTCTGAACTCTAAATCAAAAGTTTCCGATGATTTAGTGCAGACATATCAAGTTGATCCGGCACTTAAAATGATAGATCTAAACTGATCATTGGGGCTCCTTGAGTAAAGGATTATAAACAAAACATAATGCATGGCATCACGCAGTTTGGGAAATATTGGATTACTTAGATGCTTTGTCGTAGCTTTTTGAGATTATTCTGAAATGATGTCACAATATTGAAAATTGAGCTCAATTAAGGTGGGCGTTTGATTCATGTTATTTTCAACTCTAAATCAAATATTAAAGAAGATTTAGTCCGGACAAGTCTAGTTGTCAACTAGTTAAAAAATTTCTTCTAAACTGATCATTGGTGATCATAGAGCAAAGGTTAACAAATGAAGCATAATGAATGGCATCACGCAATTTGGGATAGATTGGATTACTTGGAGGCTTTATCATAGCTATTAAATAATTAAATTTAATCACAATATAGAGAATTGAGCTAGATTAACGTGGGCTTTGGATTCGTGTCATTCTCAACTCTAAATCAAAAAATTCAGATGATTTAGTGCGGACATGTCAAGTTGATTGGCCAATTAAAATGATCTTTCTTAACTGATCATTGTTGCTCCTTGAGTAAAGGCTTATAAATGAAGCATAATGCATGGCATCACACAGTTTTGGATACATTGGATTACTTAGAGGCTTTGTCGTAGGCTTTTAAGATTATTCTGAAATGATCACTCTAAACTGATCATTAGTGCTCCTTGAGTAAAGGTAATAAATGAAGCATAATGAATGGCATCACGCATTTCAGGATAGATTGGATTACTTGAAGGCTTCGTGCTAGCTCTTTCAGTTTCAAATGTCGTCACAATATAGAAAATTGAGCTAGATTAACGTGGGTGTTGGATTCGTGTCATTCTGAACTCTAAATCAAAAGTTACGGATGATTTAGTGCATACATGTCAAGATTATCAGCCAGTTAAAATAATCATGTTAAACTGATCATTTGTGCTCCTTGAGTAAACGCTTATAAATTAAGTGTAATGCATGTCATCACGCAGTTCGGAATACATTCGATTACTTGGAGTCATTATTGTAGCTATTTTGGTCTTAAATTTTAGCCCAATATAGAAAATTGAGCTAGCTTAACGTGGGCATTGGATTCATGTCATTCTGAACTCTAAATCAAAACTTACGGATGATTTAGTGAAGAAATGTCAAGTTTATCGGCTAGTTAAATAATTTATTCTAAACTGATCATTGATTCTCATTCAGCAAATGTTTACAAATAAAGCATAATGCCTAGCATCACACATTTTGGAATAGATTGGATTACTTGGAGGATTTGTCATAGGTATTTCGGTTTTAAATTTTATCAAAATGTAGAAAATTGAGGTAGCTTAACGTGGGTGTTGGATTCATGTCATTCTGAACTCTAAATTAAAAGTTATTGACGATTTAATGTGGACATGTCAAGTTGATCGACCAGTTAAAATAATCATTATTGGTGCTCCTTGGGTAAAGGCTTATAAATGAAGCATAATGCATGGCATCACGCAGTTTGGGACACATTGGATTACTTGGAGGCTTTGTCGTAGCTCTTTTAGCCTCAAAAGTTGTCACAATATTGAAAATTGACCTAGATTAACGTGGGCGTTCGATTCATATCATTTTCAGCTCTAAATCAAATGTTAAAGATGATTTAGTGTGGACATGTTAAGTTGACCAGCTAGTTAAAATGATCCTTCTGAACTGATCATTGGTGCTCACTGAGCAAAGGTTTACAAATAAAACATAATACATGACATCACGCAGTTTGTGATAGATTCGATTACTTGATGGCTTTGTCGTAGCTATTTTGGTAATAAATTTTATCAAAATATAGAAAATCGAGGTAGCTTAACGTTGGCATTGGATTCTTGTCATTTTGAACTCTAAATCAAAAGTTATGAAAGATTTAGTGTAGAAATGTCATGTTGATCGGCCAGTTACAATGATCTTTTTAAACTGATCATTGGTGCTCCTTGGGTAAAGATTTATAAATTTAGCATAATGCATGACATCACGCAGTTTGGGATACATTGGATTACTTGGACGCTTTGTCGTAACTTTTTTAGTTTCAAATGTTATCACAATATTGAAAATTGAGCTAGAATAACCTTGGCGCTGGATTCATTTCAAATGTTAAAGACGATTTAATGCGGACATGTTAGGTTGATCAGCTAGTTAAAATGATCATTCTAAACTTATCATTGGTGCTAATTCAGCAAAGGTTTACAAATGAAGTGTAATGTATGGCATCCCGAAGTTTGGTATAGATTGAATTACTTGGATGTTTTGTCTTAGCTAAGTGGTCGTAAATTTTGTCACAATACAGAATTTTGAGCTAGCTTAACGTTGGCATTTGATTCGTGTCATTCTAGACTCTAATTCAAAAGTTACCTAAAATTTAATGCGGATATGTCAAGTTGATCGACCAGTTAAAATGATCATTCTAAATTGAACATTGGTGCTCCTTGAGTAAAGGCTTATAAATGAAGCATAATGCATGGCATCACGCAGATTAGGATAGATTGGATTACATGAAGGCTTTGTGGTAGCTCTTTCAATCTCAAATGTTGTCATAATATAGAAAATTGAGCTAGTTTAACATGGACGTTGGATTCCTGTCATTTTGAGCTCTAAATCAAATGTTAAAGACGATTTACGGCAGACTTGGCAAGTTGATCAGCTAGTTAAAATGGTCATTTTAAACTTATCATTGGTGCCCATTGAGTAAAGGCGTATAAATGAAGCATAATGCATGGCATCACGCAATCAGGGATAGATTAGATTACTTGGAGCCTTTGTCGTAGCTATTTAAATCTTAATTTTTTTCATAATATAGAATATTGAGCTACCTTAACGTGGGCGTTAGATTCATGTCATTCTTAACTCTAAATTAAAAGTTCCAAACGATTAAGTACAGAGATATGAAATTGATCAGCTAGTTGAAATAATCATTCTAAACTGATCACTGGTGCTCATTGAGCAAAGGTTTACGAACGAAGCATCATGCATGGCATCGCGCATTTTGGAATACATTTGATTACTTGGAGGCTTTGTCATAGCTCTTTCAATCTTAAATGTTGTCGTAATATTGAAAATTGAGCTAACGTGGGCGTTGGATTCATGTCATTTTTGAGCTCTAAATCAAATGTTAAAGACGATTTAATGTGGAATTATCAAGTTGATCAGCAAGTTAAAATGATCTTTCTAAACTGATCATTAGTGCTCCTTGAGTAAAGGCTATTAAATGAAGCATAATGCTTGGCATCACGCAGTTTAGGATAGATTGGATTACTTGACGGCTTTGTGGTAGTTCTTTCAGTCTCAAATGTTCTCACAACATAGAAAATTCAGCTTGTCTAAGGTGGGCATTGGATTTTTGTCAGTCTGAACTCTAAATCAATAGTTACGAACGATTTAGTACGGATATATCAGGTTGATCGGCCAGTTAAAGTGATCATTGTAAAGTGATCATTCAAAACTGCTCATAACGCTCCTTGAGTTAAGGCTTATAAATGAAGCATAATTCATGGCATCATAGAGGTTATGATAGATTGGATTACTTGAAGGCTTTGTGGTAGCTCTTTCGGTCCTATATCTTGTCACAGTATTGCAAAATTGAGTAAGCTTAACATGGGCGTTGGATTCGTGTCATTCTGAACTCTAAATCAAAAGTTACGGACGATTTAGTGGGGACATGTCAAATTCATCTGCTATTTGAAATGATCATTCTAACAAATCATTGGTGCTCCTTCAGTAGAGGCTTATAAATGAAGCGTAATGCATGGCATCAGGCAGTTTGGGATAGATTGGATTTTTTGGATGCTTTCTCATAGCTTTTTCAGTCTCAAATGTTGTCACGATATTGAAAATTGAGCTAGATCAACGTGGGCGTTGGATTCATGTCATTTTGAACTCTAAATCAAATGTTAACGACGATTTAGTGCAAACATGTCAAGTTCATAAGCTATTTTAAATGATCATTCTAAATTCATCATTGGTGCTCATTGAGCAAAGGTTTACAAATGAAGTATAATGCTTGACATCAAGCATTTTGGATATATTGGATTACTTGGAGGTTTTGTAGTAGCTATTTTGGTCTTAAATTTTGTCATAATTCATAATATTGAGCTAGCTTAACTTGCGTGTTGGATTAATGTCATTCTGAACTCTAAATAAAAAGTTACGGACGATTTAGTGTGTACATGTCAAGTTGACCGGCCAGTTAAAATGATCATTGGTGCTACTTGAGTAAAAGCTTATAAACAAAGCATAATACATGGCATCACGCAGTTTGGGCTACATTGGATTACATAAAGGCATTTTCGTAGATATTTTGGACTTTAATTTGGTCACAATATAGAAAATTGAGGTAGCTTGAAGTGCACGTTGGATTCATATCATCTTGAACTCTAAATCAAAAGTTACGCATGATTTAGTGCGGACATGTCAAATTTTATCGGCTCTTTAAATTGATCATACTAAACTGATCATTGGTGCTCCATGAGTTAAGGTTTATAAATGAAGCATATTGCGTGGCATCACGCAGCTTGGGATAGATTGGATTACTTAAAGGCTTTGTCGTAGCTTCTTTAGTCTCAAATAATGTCATGATATCGAAAATTGACCTAGATTAACGTGGGTGTTGGATTCATGTCATTTTGAGCTATAAATAAAATGTTTAAGACGATTTAGCGCTGACAGTGATCGGCCAGTTAAAATGATCATTCTAAACCGATCATTGGTGCTCCTTGAGTAAAGGCTTATAAATGAAGCATAATGCATGGCATCAAGCAGTTTGGGATAGATTGGATTACTTAGACGCTATGTCGTAGCTTTTTTGGTCTCAAATGTTGTCACGATATTGAATATTGATCTAGATTACCGTGGGCATTGGATTCGTGTCATTTTGAGCTGTAAATCAAATGTTAAAGACGATTTAGTGCAGACATGTCAAGTTTATCAGCTAGTTAAAATGATCATTCTAAATTGATCAATGGTGATCATTGAGCAAAGGTTTACAAAATGAAGCATAATGCATGCATGGGACCACGTAGTTACGGATAGATTGGATTACTTGGAAGCTTTTCGGAACTATTTTGGTCTTTAATTTTGTCACAATATATAATACTGAGCTAGCTTAACTTGGGCATTAGATTCGTGTTATTCTGAACTCTAAATCAAAAGTTACAGATGATTTAATGGGGACATGTCAAGTTGCTTTGCTAGTTAAAGCGATCGTTCTAAAGTGATCATTCTAAACTGATCATTAGTGCTCCTTGAGGAAAGGCTTATAAATGAAGCATAATGCATGGCATCACGTAGTCTAGAGTAGAATGGACTACTTTACGGCTATGAGGTCGCTCTTTTGGTCTTAAATGATGTCACAATCTAGAAAATTAAGCTTGCTTAATGTTGGCGTTGGATTTGTGTCATTCTGAACTCAATATCAAATGTTTATGATGATTTAGTGTGTACAGGTCAAGATGATTTGTCACTTAAAATGATCATTCCAAACTGATGATTGGTGCTGATTGAGTAAATGCTTATAAATGAAAAACAATGCATGGCATCATGCAGGTTGGGATACAATGAATTACTTGGAGGCATTGTCAAAGCTACTTCGGACTTAAATTTTGTCACAATACAGAAAATTGAGCTATCTTAATGTGGGCGTTGGATTCATGTCATTTTGAATGCTAAATCAAAAGTTACATGTGATTTAGTGCGGACATGTAAAGTTTATCGGCTAGTTAAATTGATCATTGTAAACTGATCATTAGTGCTCATTGAGTAAAGGTTGATAAATGAAACAAAATCAATGGCATCACACAATTTGGGATAGATTAGGTTAGTTGGAGGCTTTGTCGTAGCTATCTTGGTCTTAACTTTTATCACAATATAAAAAATTGAGCTAACTTAACGTGGGCATTGGATTCGTGTCACTATTAAGTCTAAATCAAAAGTTACGGACGACTTGATGCGGACATGTGAAGTAGATTGCCCGGTTAAAAAAATCATTCTTAACTGATCATTGGTACTCCTTGAGTAAAAGCTTATAAACAAAGTAGAATGCATGGCATCACGCAGTTTGGGCTACATTGGATTACGTAAAGGCATTTTCGTAGCTATATTGGACTTTAATTTGGTCACAATATAGAAAATTGAGGTAGCTTGAAGTGCACGTTGGATTCATGTCATTTTGAACTCTAAATGAAAAGTTACACACGATTTAATGCGGACATGTCAAATTTTATTGGCTCTTTAAATTGATCATACTAAACTGATCATTGGTGCTTCATGAGTAAAGGTTTATAAATAAAGCATAATGCATGGCATCACGCAGCTTGGGATAGATTGGATTACTTAAAGGCTTTGTCGTAGCTCCTTTAGTCTCAAATAATGTCACGATATCAAAAATTGACCTAGATTAACGTGGGTGTTGGATTCATGTCATTTTGAGCTATAAATAAAATGTTAAAGACGATTTAGCGCTGACAGTGATCGGCCAGCTAAAATGATCATTCTAAACCGATCATTGGTGCTGCTTGAGTAAAGGCTTATAAATGAAGCATAATGCATGGCATCAAGCAGTTTGGGATATATTGGATTACTTAGATGCTTTGTCGTAGCTTTTTTGGTCTAAAATGTTGTCACGATATTGAATATTGATCTAGATTACAGTGGGCATTGGATTCGTGTCATTTTGAGCTGTAAATCAAATGTTAAAGACGATTTAGTGCAGATATGTCAAGTTTATCAGCGAGTTAAAATGATCATTCTAAATTGATCAATGGTGATCATTGAGCAAAGGTTTACAAAATGAAGCATAATGCATGCATGGGACCACGCAGTTACGGATAGATTGGATTACTTGGAAGCTTTTTCGTAACTATTTTGGTCTTTAATTTTGTCACAATATATAATACTGAGCTAGCTTAACTTGGGCATTAGATTCATGTTATTCTGAACTCTAAATCAAAAGTTACTGATGATTTAATGGGGACATGTCAAGTTGCTTTGCTAGTTAAAGCGATCGTTCTAAAGTGATCATTCTAAACTGATCATTAGTAGTCCTTGAGGAAAGGCTTATAAATGAAGCATAATGCATGGCATCACGTAGTCTAGAGTAGAATGGACTACTTTACGGCTATGAGGTCGCTCTTTTGGTCTTAAATGTTGTCACAGTCTAGAAAATTAAGCTTGCTTAATGTTGGCGTTGGATTTGTGACATTCTGAACTCAATATCAAATGTTTATGATGATTTAGTGTGTACATGTCAAGATGATTTGTCACTTAAAATGATCATTCTAAACTGAAGATTGGTGCCGATTGAGTAAATGCTTATAAATGAAGCACAATGCATGGCATCACGCAGGTCGGGATACATTGGATTACTTGGAGGCATTGTCGAAGCTACTTCGGACTTAAATTTTGTCACAATATAGAAAATTGAGCTATCTTAATGTGGGCATTGGATTCATGTCATTTTGAATGCTAAATCAAAAGTTACATGTGATTTAGTGCGGACATGTAAAGTTTATCGGCTAGTTAAATTGATCATTGTAAACTGATCATTAGTGCTCATTGAGTAAAGGTTTATAAATGAAACATAATGAATGGCATCACACAATTTGGGATAGATTAGGTTAGTTGGAGGCTTTGTCGTAGCTATCTTGGTCTTAACTTTTATCACAATATAAAAAACTGAGCTAACTTAACGTGGGCATTGGATTCATGTCACTATTAACTCTAAATCAAAAGTTACGGACGACTTGATGCGGACATGTGAAGTAGATTGCCCGGTTAAAATAATCATTCTTAACTGATCATTGGTGCTCCTTGAGTAAAAGCTTATAAACAAAGCATAATGCATGGCATCACACAGTTTGGGCTACATTGGATTACATAAAGGCATTTTCGTAGCTATATTGGACTTTAATTTGGTCACAATATAGAAAATTGAGGTAGCTTGAAGTGCACGTTGGATTCATGTCATTTTGAACTCTAAATGAAAAGTTACGCACGATTTAATGCGGACATGTCAAATTTTATCGGTTCTTTAAATTGATCATACTAAACTGATCATTGGTGCTCCATGAGTAAAGGTTTATAAATGAAGCAAAATGCATGGCATCACGCAGCTTGGGATAGATTGGATTACTTAAAGGCTTTGTCGTAGCTCCTTTAGTCTCGAATAATGTCACGATATCGAAAATTGACCTAGATTAACGTGGGTGTTGGATTCATGTCATTTTGAGCTATAAATAAAATGTTAAAGACGATTTAGCGCTGACAGTGTTCGGCCAGTTAAAATGATCGTTCTAAACCGATCATTGGTGCTCCTTGAGTAAAGGCTTATAAATGAAGCATAATGCATGGCATCAAGCAGTTTGGGATATATTGGATTACTTAGACGCTTTGTCGTAGCTTTTTTGGTCTAAAATGTTGTCACGATATTGAATATTGATCTAGATTACAGTGGGCAATGGATTCTTGTCATTTTGAGCTGTAAATCAAATGTTAAAGACGATTTAGTGCAGACATGTCAAGTTTATCAGCGAGTTAAAATGATCATTCTAAATTGATCAATGGTGATCATTGAGCAAAGGTTTACAAAATGAAGCATAATGCATGCATGGGACCACGCAGTTACGGATAGATTGGATTACTTGGAAGCTTTTTCGTAACTATTTTGGTCTTTAATTTTGTCACAATATATACTACTGAGCTAGCCTAACTTGAGCATTAGATTCGTGTTATTCTGAACTCTAAATCAAAAGTTACTGATGATTTAATGGGGACATGTCAAGTTGCTTTGCTAGTTAAAGTGATCGTTCTAAAGTGATCATTCTAAACTGATCATTAGTAGTCCTTGAGGAAAGGCTTATAAATGAAGCATAATGCATGGCATCACGTAGTCTAGAGTAGAATGGACTACTTTACGGCTTTGAGGTCGCTCTTTCGGTCTTAAATGTTGTCAGAGTCTAGAAAATTAAGCTTGCTTAATGTTGGCATTGGATTTGTGTCATTCTGAACTCAATATCAAATGTTTATGATGATTTAGTGGGTACATGTCAATATGATTTGTCACTTAAAATGATCATTCTAAACTGATGATTGGTGCTGATTGAGTAAATGCTTATAAATGAAGCACAATGCATGGCATCACGCAGGTTGGGATAAATTGCATTACTTGGGGGCATTGTCGAAGCTACTTCGGACTTAAATTTTGTCACAATATAGAAAATTGAGCTATCTTAACGTGGGCGTTGGATTCATGTCATTTTGAATGCTAAATCAAAAGTTACATGTGATTTAGTGTGGACATGTAAAGTTTATCGGCTAGTTAAATTGATAATTGTAAACTGATCATTAGTGCTCATTGAGTAAAGGTTTACAAATGAAACATAATCAATGGCATCACACAATTTGGGATAGATTGGGTTACTTGGAGGCTTTGTCGTAGCTATCTTGGTCTTAACTTTTATCACCATATAAAAAATTGAGCTAACTTAACGTGGGCATTGGATTCGTGTCACTATTAACTCTAAATCAAAAGTTACGGACGACTTGATGCGGACATGTGAAGTAGATTGCCTGGTTAAAATAATCATTCTTAACTGATCATTGGTGCTCCTTGAGTAAAAGCTTATAAACAAATCATAATGCATGGCATCACGAAGTTTGGGCTACATTGGATTACATAAAGGCATTTTCGTAGCTATTTTGGACTTTAATTTGGTCACAATATAGAAAATTGAGGTAGCTTGATGTGCACGTTGGATTCATGTCATTTTGAACTCTAAATCAAAAGTTACGCACGATTTAGTGCGGACATGTCAAATTTTATCGGCTCTTTAAATTGATCATACTAAACTAATCATTGGTGCTCCATGAGTAATGGTTTATAAATGAAGCATAATGCATGGCATCACGCAGCATGGGATAGATTGGATTACTTAAAGGCTTTGTCGTAGCTCCTTTAGTCTCAAATAATGTCACGATATCGAAAATTGACCTAGATTAACGTGGGTGTTGGATTCATGTCATTTTGAGCTATAAATAAAATGTTAAAGACGATTTAGCGCTGACAGTGATAGGCCAGTTAAAATGATCGTTCTAAACCGATCATTGGTGCTCCTTGAGTAAAGGCTTATAAATGAAGCATAATGCATGGCATCAAGTAGTTTGGGATAGATTGGATTACTTAGACGCTTTGTCGTAGGTTTTTTGGTCTCAAATGTTGTCACGATATTGAATATTGATCTAGATTACCGTGGGCATTGGATTCGTGTCATTTTGAGCTGTAAATCAAATGTTAAAGACGATTTAGTGCAGACATGTCAAGTTTATCAGCTAGTTAAAATGATCATTCTAAATTGATCAATGGTGATCATTGAGCAAAGGTTTACAAAATGAAGCATAATGCTTGCATGGGACCACGCAGTTACGGATAGATTGGATTACTTGGAAGCTTTTTCGTAACTATTGTGGTCTTTAATTTTGTCACAATATATAATACTGACCTAGCTTAACTTGGGCATTAGATTCGTGTTATTCTGAACTCTAAATCAAAAGTTACAGATGATTTAGTGGGGACATGTCAAGTTGCTTTGCTAGTTAAAGCGATCGTTCTAAAGTGATCATTCTAAACTGATCATTAGTGCTCCTTGAGGAAAGGCTTATAAATGAAGCATAATGCATGGCATCACGTAGTCTAGAGTAGAATGGACTACTTTACGGCTTTGAGATCGCTCTTTCGGTCTTAAATGTTGTCACAGTCTAGAAAATTATGCTTGCTTAGTGTTGGCGTTGGATTTGTGTCATTCTGAACTCAATATCAAATGTTTATGATGATTTAGTGTGTACATGTCAAGATGATTTGTCACTTAAAATGATCATTCTAAACTGATGATTGGTGCTCATTGAGTAAATGCTTATAAATGAAGCACAATGCATGGCATCACGCAGGTTGGGATACATTGGATTACTTGGAGGCATTGTCGAAGCTACTTTGGACTTAAATTTTGTCACAATATAGAAAATTGAGATATCTTAACGTGGGCGTTGGATTCATGTCATTTTGAATGCTAAATCAAAAGTTACATGTGATTTAGTGCGGACATGTAAAGTTTATCGGCTAGTTAAATTGATCATTGTAAACTGATCATTAGTGCTCATTGAGTAAAGGTTTACAAATGAAACATAATCAATGGCATCACACAATTTGGGATAGATTAGGTTACTTGGAGGCTTTGTCGTAGCTATCTTGGTCTTAACTTTGATCACAATATAAAAAAAATTGAGCTAACTTAACGTGGGCATTGGATTTGTGTCACTATTAACTCTAAATCAAAAGTTACGGACAACTTGATGCGGACATGTGAAGTATATTGCCCGGTTAAAATAATCATTCTTAACTGATCATTGGTGCTCCTTGAGTAAAGGCTTATAAAGCATAATGCATGGCATCACGCAGTTTGGGATAGATTGGATTATTTGGACTCTTTGACATAGCTCTTTAAGTGTCAAATGTTGTCATGATATTGAAAATTGAGCTAGATTAAAGTGGGCGTTGGATTCATGTCATTTTGAGCTTTAAATGAAATGTTGAAAACGATTTACTGCAGACATGTCAAGTTTATCATGTAGTTAAAAATGACCATTCTAAATTGATCATTGGTGCTCATTCAGCAAAGGTTTACAAATGAAGCATAAGGCATGGCATCACACAGGTTAGGATAGAATGGATAACATTTGTCGTAGCTATTTCGGTCTTAAATTTTGTCACAATATAATATTTAGCTAGATTAACTTCGGCATTGGATACGTGTAATTCATCAAAAGTTACAGATGATTTTGTGAGAACATGTCATTTTGATCGGCCAGTTAAAGTGATCACTTAAACTAATCATTCTAAATTGATCATTAGTGCTCAGGGAGTAAAGGTTTATAAATGAAGCACATTGTATGACATCACGCAGTTTAAGATGCATTGCACTACTTTGAGGCATTGTTGTAGCTATTTTGTGATATAAATTTTGTCACAACATAAAAAAAATTGAGCTAGCATAATGTGGGCATTGGATTCATGTCATTCTTAAGTCTAAATCAAAAATACGGACAATTTAGTGCGGACATGTCAAGTTTATTGGCTAGTTAAATTTATCATTCTGAACTGATCATTGGTGCTCATTGAGCAAAGGTTTACAAATGAAGCATAATGCATGGCATCATGCAGTTTGGGATAAATTGGATTACTTGGATGCTTTTTCGTAGCTATTTCAGTCTTAAATTTTATCACAATATAGGAAATTGAGCTAGCTTAACGTCGGCATTGGATTCGTGTCATTCTGACTCCAAATCAAAAGTTACGGACGATTTAGTGCGTACATGTCAAGTTGATCAGCCAGTTAAAATGATCATTCTAAACTGATCATTGGTGCTCCTTGAGTAAATGCTTATAAATCAAGCATAATGCATGGCATCACGTATTTGATGATACATTCGATTACTTGGAGGCTTTGTCGTAGCTGTTTCTATATTAAATTTTGTCACAATATAGAAAATTCAGCTAGCTTAATGTGGAAGTTGGATTCATGTCATTCTGAACTCTAAATCAAAATTTAAGCATGATTTAGTGTGGACATGTCAAGTTTATCGGCTAGTTAAATTGATCATTCTACACTGATCATTGGTGCTCATTGAGCAATGGTTTACAAATGAAGCATAATGAATCGCATCACGCAGTTTGGGATAGATTGTATTACTTGGAGGATTTGTCATAGCTATTTCGGTCTTAAATTTTATCACAATGTAGAAAATTAAGCTAGCTTAACGTGGGTGTTTGATTCACGTCATTCTTAACTCTCAATCAAAAGTTACGGACGATTTATTGCGGACATGTCAAGTTGATCGGCCAGTTAAAATGATAATTTTAAAACTGATCATTTGTGCTCCTTGAGTAAAGGCTTACAAATTGAAGCATAATGCATGGCATCACGCAGTTTGGGATACATTTGGATAAAAAGTTAAAAACAATTTAGTGCGGACATGTCAAGGTTATTAGCTAGTTAAAATGATCATTCTAAACTGATCATTGGTGCTTATTAAGCAATGGTTTTCAAATGAAGCACAATGCATGGCATCACGTAGTTTGGGGTAGATTGGATTACTTGGAGGATTTTTCATAGCTATATCGGTCTTAAATTTGGCCACATTATAAAATATTTAGCTACATTGGATACATTTGATTTTTGATGCTTTGTCGTAGGTCTTTCAATCTCAAATATTGTCACAATATTTAAAATTGAGCTAGATTAACGTGGGCGTTGGATTCATGTCATTGTGAGCTCTAACTAAAATTTTAAAGACAACTTAGTCCAGACATGTCAAGTTGATCAACTAGTTCAAGTGATCATTCTAGAATGATCATTGGTACTCACTGAGCAAAGCTTTAGAAATGAAGCATAATGCATGGCATGCAGTAGTTTGGGATATATTGGATTTCTTGGATGCTTTGGCGTTGCTATTTGGTTCTTAAATTTAATCACAATATAAAAAATTGAGCTATATTAACATGGGCATTGGATACGTGTCATTTTGAACTCTAAATCAAAAGTTTTGGACGATTTAGTGGGGACATGTCAAGTTGATCGGCCAGTTAAATGATAATTCTAAACTGATCATTGGAGCTCCTTGATTAAAACCTTATAAATGAAACATAATGCATGGCATCACACAGTTTGGGATACATTGGATTACTTGGAGGCTTTGTCATAACTCTTTCAGTCTCAAATGTTGTCACAATTTGAAAATTGAGCAAGATTAACGTGGGCGTTGGATTCATGTCATTTTGAGGTCTAAATCAAATTTTTAAGACGATATAGTGCAGAGATGTCATGGTTATCAGCTAGTTAAAATGATTATTCTAAACTGTTCATTGGTGCTCACAGAGAAAAGGTTTACAAATGAAACATAATGCATGGCATCACGCAGCTTGGAATAGATTGGATTACATGGAGGCTTTGTCGTAGCATTTTTGGTCTCAAATGCTATCACAATTTTGAAAATTTAGCTAGATTAACATGGACGTTGAATTCTTGTCATTTTGAGCTCTAAATCAAATTTTAAAGACAATTTAGTACGGAAAAGACAAGACAAGTCATAGCTCTTTCACTCTCAAATGTTCTAACTATATTGAAAATTGACTTAGATTAACGTGTACGTTGGATTCATGTCATTTTGAGCTCTAAATCAAATGTTAAAGCCAATTTAGAGCAAACATGTCAAGTTGATCAACTAGTTAAAATGATCATTAAAAACTAATCATTGGTTCTCATTGAGCAATGGTTTACAAATGAAGCATAATGCATGGTATTACTCAGTTTCGGATAGATTGGATTACTTGGAGGCATGATCGTAGTTATTTCGGTCTTAAATTTTTTCACAATATTGATAATAGAGCTAGATTAATGTGGGCGATGGATTAATGTCATTTTGAGCTCCAACTCAAATGATAAAGACGATTTAGTTCAAATATGTCAAGTTGATTAGATAGTTAAAATTATCATTCTAAACTGATCATTGGTGCTCATGGAGCAAAGGTTTACAACTGAAGCCTAATGCATGGCATACAGCAGTTTGGGATTGATTGGATTACTTGGAGCTTTTTCGTAGCTATATGGGTCTTAAACTAAATTACAATATAGAAAATTGAGCTACCTTAACGTGGGCTTTGGATTCGTGTCATTCTGAACTGTAAATCAAAAGTTTAAAATGATTTAATGTGGACATGTCAAGGTTATCAGGGAGTTAAATGATAATTCAAAACTTATCATTGGTGCTCCTTGAGTAAAGGCTTATAAATGAAGCATAATGTATGGCATCACACAATTTGGGATACTTTGTAATACATGGAAGCTTTGTCGTAGCTCTTTCAGTCTTGAATGTTGTCACAATATTAAAAATTGAGCTAGATTAACGTCAACGATTCAAGTCAGTTGCAGCTCCAAATCAAATTTTAAATACAATTTAGTCCAGACATGCCAAGTTGATCAGGTAGTTAAAATTATCATTATAAATTGATCATTGGTGCTCACTGAGAAAAGCTTTACAAAGGAAGCACAATATATCATTATATCAATTACTTGGAGGCTTTGTCGTAGCTATTTCAGCCATAAATTTTGTCACAATATATAATATTGAGCTACCTTCACATTGTCGTTGGATTCGTGTCATTCTGACCTCTAAATAAAAAGTTTCGGACGATTTAGTGCGGACATGTCAAGTTGATCGGACAGTTAAAATGATCTTTCTAAACAGATCATTGGTGCTCCTTGAGTAAAGGCTTATAAAGGACGCATAATGCATGGCATCACCGAGTTTGGGATACATTGGATTCCTTCGATGCTTTGTCGTAGCTCTTTCAGTCTCAAATGTTGTCACAATATTGAAAATTGAGCTAGATTAACGTGGGTGTTGTATTCATGTCATATTGAGCTCTAACTCAAATTCTAAAGATGATTTAGTCATGACATGTCAAGTTGATCGGATAGTTAAAATTATAATTCTAGAATGATCATTGGTGCTGATTAAGAGAAGGTTTACAAATGAAGCATAATGCATGGCATCAAACAGTTTGGGATAGATTGGATTACTTGGAGGCTTTATCGTTGCTATTTGGGTCTTAAATTTAATCATAATATATAAAATTGAGCTAGCTTAACATGGGCATGGGATACGTGTCAGTCTGAACTCTAAATCAAAAGTTTCCGATGATTTAGTGCGGACATATCAAGTTGATCCAGCACTTAAAATGATATATCTACACAAAACATAATGCATGGCATCACGCAGTTTGGGAAACATTGGATTACTTAGAGGCTTTGTCGTAGCTTTTTGAGATTATTCTGAAATGATGTCACAATATTGAAAATTGAGCTCGATTAATGTGGGCGTTTGATTCATGTTATTTTGAACTCTAAATCAAATATTAAAGAAGATTTAGTCCGGACAAGTCTAGTTGTCAGCTAGTTAAAATGTTTCTTCTAAACTGATCATTGGTGATCATAGAGCAAAGGTTTACAAATGAAGCATAATGAATGGCATCACACAATTTGGGATAGATTGAATTACTTGGAGGCTTTGTCATAGCTATTTCATAATTAAATTTAATCACAATATAGAGAATTGAGATAGATTAACGTGGGCTTTGGATTCGTGTCATTCTCAACTCTAAATCAAAAAATTCAGACGATTTAGTGCGGACATGTCAAGTTGATTGGCCAGTTAAAATGATCTTTCTTAACTGATCATTGTTGTTCCTTGAGTAAAGGCTTATAAATGAAGCATAATGCATGACATCACGCAGTTTTGGATACATTGGATTACTTGGAGGCCTTGTCGTAGGCTTTTAAGATTATTCTGAAATGATGTCACAATATTGAAAATTGAGCTAGATTAAGGTGGGCCTTGTATTCATGTCATTTTAAACTCTAATTCAAATGTTAAATATGATTTAGTGCGGACATGTCAAGTTGATCAGCTAGTTAAAATGATCACTCTAAACTGATCATTGGTGCTCATTGAGGAAAGGTTTACAAATGATGCATAATCCATGGCATCACGCAGTTTGTGATAGATTGTATTACTTGGAGGCTGTGTCATATCTATTTTGGTCTTCAATTTTGTCAAAATATTGAATATTGAACTAGCTTAAAGTGGGTGTTGGATTTGTGTCATTCTGAACTTTAATTCAAAAGTTACTGACAATTTAGTGTGGAAATGTAAAGTTGATTGGCCAGTCAAAATGATCATTCTAAACGGATCATTGTTACTACTTGAGTAAAGGCTTATAAATGAAGCTTAATGCATGGCATCACGCAGTTTGGGATACATTGGATTACTTGGAGGCTTTGTCGTAGCTCTTTCAGTCTTAAATGTTGTCACAATATTGAAAATTGAGCTAAACTAACGTGGGTGTTGAATTTATGTTCTTTTTAGGTCTAACTCAAATGTTCAAGACGATTTAATCTGGACATGTCATTTAATCAACTAGTTAAAATGATCATTATAAACTGATCATTGGTGCTCATTGAGCAAAGGTTTACAAATGAAGCATAATGCATGACATCACGTAGTTTGGGATACGTTGGATTACTTGGATGCTTTTTCAAAACTATTTTGGTCTTAAATTTAATTGCAATATAAAAATTGAGCTAGCTTAAATTGGGCATTGGATTCGTATCATTCTGAACTCTAAATCAAAAGTTACTGACGATTTAATATGGACATGTTAAGTTGATTGGCCACTAAAAATGATAATTTTGAATTGATCATTGGCACTCCTTGAGTAAAGCTTCCAAACAATCCAATCTATCCACAACTTAGTGATGCCAAGCATTATGCTTTATTTATAAGCCTTTACCCAAGGAGCCCCAATTGGCTTATAAAAGAAGCATTATGCATGGCATCACGCAGTTTGGGAAACATTGGATTACTTGGAGGCTTTTTCGTAGCCTTTCAGTCTCAAATGATATCACAATATTGAAAATTGAGCTAGATTAATGTGGGCATTGGATTCATGTAAGTTTTAGATCTAATTCAAATGTTAAAGACGATTTAGTCTATACATGGCAAGGTGATCAGTTTCTTAAAATGATCATTTTAAACTGATCATTGGTGCTCCTTGAGTAAAGGCTTATAAATGAATCATAATGCATGGCATCACGCAGGTTCTCGTGTCATTTCGAGCTAGATTAACGTGGGCATTGGATTCGTGTCATTCTTAATTCTAAATCAAAAGTTTTAGACGATTTAGTGCGGACATGTCAAGTTGATCGGCCACTTCAAATGATAATTCTAAATTGATCATTGGTGCTCCTTGAGTAAAGACTTATAAATGAAGCATAATGCATGGCATCACGCACTTTAGGATACATTGGATTACTAGGAGGCTTTGTTGTAGCTTTTTGAGACTGTTCTGAAATGATGTTATAATATTGAAAATTGAGCTAGATTAAGGTGGGCATTTTGATTCATGACATTTTGAGCTCTAAATCAAATATTAAAGACGATTTGGTCATGACATATCAAGTTGATCAGCTAGATAAAATGATTCTTCTAAAATGATCATCGGTGCTCAATGAGCAAAAGTTTACAAATGAAGCATAATGCATGGCATCACGCAGTTTGTGATAGATTGGAGTACTTGGAGGCTTTGTCGTAGCTGTTTCAGTCTTAAGTTTTTATCACAGTAGAGAATATTGAGGTAGCTTAAAGTGAGCGTTGGATTCGTGTCATTCGGAATTCTAAATCAAAGTGACACGCAATTTAGTTAGGAAATCTCAAGTTGATCGGCCAGTTAAAATGATCATTGTAAACTTATCATTGGTGCTCATCGAGCAAAGGTTTTACAAGTGAAGCATAATGCATGGCATCCAGCAGATTGCGATAGATTCGATTAATTGGAGGTTTTGTCATAGCTATCTCGGTCTTATATTTAATCACAATATAGTAAATTGAGCTAGCTTAACGTGGGAATTGGATTCGTGTCATTCTAAACTCTAAATCAAAAGTTTCAACGTTTTAGTACAGGCATGTCAAGTTGATCAGCCAGTTAAAATGATCATTCTTAACTGATCATTGTTGCTCTTTGAGTAAAGGCTTATAAATGAAACATAATGCATGGCATCACGTAGTTTGGGATACATTGGATTACTTAGAAATTTTATTGTATCTTTTTCAGTCTTAAATTTAATCACAATACAGAAAATTGAGCTAGCTTAAGGTGGGCATTCAGTTGAAGTCATTTTGAGCACTAAATCAAATATTAAAGAAAATATAGTCCGGACATGTCAAGTTGATCAGCTAGTTAAAATGATCATTCTAAACTGATTATTGTTGCTCATTGGGAAAAGATTTACAAATGAAGAATAATTCATGGCATCACGCAGTTTGAATAGTTTGGATTACTTGGAGGCTTTGTCGTAGCTCTTTTAGTCTCAAATGTTGTCACAATATTGAAAATTCAGCTAGATTAATGTGGGCATTGAATTCATGTCATTTTGATCTGTAAATCAAATATTATAGACGATTTAGTACGGACATGTCAAGTTGATCAGCTAGCTAAAATGCATGGCATCACACAGTTTGGATAGTTTGGATTACTTGGAGGCTATGTGGTACCTCTTTCAGTCCCAAATGTTGGTGCTCACTGAGAATATGTTTACAAATGAAGAGTAATGCATGGCATCGTGCAATTTTGATTACTTGGAGGCTTTGTGGTAGCTCTTTAAGTCTCAAATGTTGTCACAATATTGAAAATTGGGCTAGATTAATGTGGGCATTGTATTCATGTCTTTTTGAGCTCTAAATCAAATATTATAGACGATTTGGTCTGGACATGTCAAGTTCATCAGCTAGCTAAAATGCTCATACTAAACAAATCAATGTGCTCATTGAGCAAAGGTTTACAAATGAAGCATAATGCATGACATTCAGCAGTTTGGGATATATTGGATTACTTGGAGGTTTTGTCCTAGTTATTTCGATCAGAAATTTAATTACAATATAGAAAAATGAGCTAGTTTAATGTGGGCATTAGATTCGTCGAATTCGGAACTTTAAATCAAAAGTGACGGACTATTTATTTTGGACATGTCAAGTTGATCGGCCAGTTAAAATCATCATTCTAGTCTGAACATTGGTGCTCCTTGAGTAAATGCTTATAAGTGAAGCATAATGCATGGCATCACACAGTTTGAGATACATTGGATTAGTTGGAGGCTTTGTTGTAGCTTTTTGAGACTATTCTGAAATGATGTCACAAAATTGGAAATTGAGCTAGATTAAGGTGGGGTTGGATTCATGTCATTTTGAGCTTTAAATCAAATATTAAAGACGATTTAGTGCGGACATGTCAAGTTCATCAGCAAGATAAAATGATTCTTCTATATTGGTCGTTGATGCTCAATGAGCAAAGGTTTACAAATTAAGCATAATGCATGGCATCACGCAGTTTGTGATAGATTGGAGTACTTGGAGGCTTTATTGTAGCTGTTTCAGTCTTAAATTTTATCACAATAGAGACTATTGAGCTAGCTTAAAGTGGACGTTGGATTCATGTCATTCTGAATTCTAAATCAAAAGTGACAGGCAATTTAGTTTGGACATCTCAAGTTGATCGGCCAGTTAAAATGATCATTGTAAACTTATCATTGGTGCTCATTTAGCAAAGGTTTACAGGTGAAGCATAATGCATGGCATCCAGCAGTTTGCGAGATTCGATTACTTGGAGGTTTTGTCGTAGCTATCTCGGTCTTAAATCTAATCACAATATAGTAAATTGAGCTAGCTTAACGTGGGCGTTGGATTCGTGTCATTCTAAACTCTAAATCAAAAGTTTCAACGATTTAGTGTGGACATGTCAAGTTGATCAGCCAGTTAAAATGATCATTCTAAACTGATCATTGTTGCTCTTTGAGTAAAGGCTTATAAATTATACATAATGCATGGCATCACGCAGTTCGGAATGCATTGGATTACTTGGAAATTTTATCGTATCATTTTCAGTCTTAAATTTAATCACAATATAGAAAATTGAGCTAGCTTAAGGTGGGCATTTGATTCAAGTCATTTTGAGCACTAAACCAAATATTAAAGACAATTTAGTCCGGACATGTCAAGTTGATCAGCTAGTTAAAATGATCATTCTAAACTAATCATTGGTGCTCACTGAGAAAAGGTTTACAAATGAAGAATAATTCATGGCATCACGCAGTTTGAATAGTTTGGATTACTTGGAGGCTTTGTCATAGCTCTTTTAGTCTCAAATGTTGTCACAATAATGAAAATTAAGCTATATTAATGAGCATTGAATTCATGTCATTTTGAGCTCTAAATATAGACGATTTAGTACGGACATGTCACGTTGATTAGCTAGCTAAAATGCATGGCATCACGCAGTTTGGATAGTTTGGATTACTTGGAGGCTTTGTCGTAGCTCTTTCAGTCTCAAGTTGTGGTGCTCACTAAGAAAAGGTTTACAAATGAAGAATAATGCATGGCATCATGCAGTTTGGATAGTTTGGATTACTTGGAGGCTTGATGGTAGCTGTTTAAGTCTCAAATGTTATCACAATATTGAAAATTGATATAGATTAATGTGGGCGTTGTATTCATGTCATTTTGAGCTCTAAATGAAATATTAAATAGGATTTAGTCCGGACATGTTAAGTTGATCAGCTAGCTAAAATGCTCATACTAAACTAATCAATGGTGCTCATTGAGCAAAGGTTTACAAATGAAGCATAATGTATGACATCCAGCAGTTTGGGATATATTGGATTACTTGGAGGCTTTTTCCTAGCTATTTCGATCATAAATTGAATCACAATAGAAAACATTTAGCTAGTGTAATGTGGGCATTAGATTTGTCTAATTCCGAACTCTAAATCAAAAGTTTTGGACGATTTAGTGCGCACGTGTCAAATTGATCGGCTAGTTAAAATAATCATTCTAAACTGATCATTGCTACTCCTTGAGTAAAGGCTTATAAATGAAGCATAATGCATGGCATTACGCAGTTTGGGGTACATTGCATTACTTGGAGGCTTTGTTAGAGCTCTTTCAGTCTTAAATTTAATCACAATATAGAAAACTGAGCTAGCGTAACGTGGGCATTCGATTCATGTCATTTTGAGCACTAAATCAAATATTAAAGACAATTTAATCCGGACATCACAAGTTGACCAGCTAGTTAAAATTATCATTATACATTGATCATTGGTGCTCAATTAGAAATGGTTTACTAATGACGTATAATGCATGGCATCACGCAGTTTGGGATAGATTTGATTCCTTGGAGGCTTTGTCGTAGCTCTTTGAAGCTCAAATCTTGTAACAATATTGAAAATTGAGCTAGATTAATGTGGGTGTTGGATTCATGTCAATTTGAGCTCTAAATCAAATGTAAAATACGATTTAGTGCAGACATGTCAACATGATCGGCGAGTTAAAATGATAATTCTAAACTGATCATTGGTGCTCATTGAGAAAAGGCTTATAAACGAGGCATTATGCATGGCATCACGCAGTTTCGGATACATTGGATTACTTGGAGGCTTTGTCGTAGGTTTTTGAGAGTATTCTGAAATGTTGTCACAATATTGAAAATTGAGCTAGATTAAGGTGGGAGTTGGATTCATGTCATTTTGAGCTCTAATTCAAAGAATAAAGACGATTTAGTCAGGACATGTCGAGTTGATCAGCTAGTTAAAATGGCATCATGCAGTTTGGGATACATTTGATTACTTGAAAATTTTGTCATAACTTTTTAAGTCTTAAATTCAATCAAATAGTAAAGACAATTTACTCCGCACATGTCAAGTTGATGAGCTAGTTAAAATGATCATTCATAACTGATCATTAGTGCTCATTTAGAAAAGGATTACAAATGAAGAATAATGCGTGGCATCATGAAGTTTAGATAGTATGGATTATTTGGAGGCTTTGTCGTAGCTCTTTCAGTCTCAAATGTTGTCACAATATTGAAAATTGAGCTAGATTAATGTGGGCGTTGGATTCATGTCATTTTGAGCTCCAAATCAAAGAATAAAGACGATTTAGTCCGTACATGTCAAGTTGATCGACTACTTAAAATGATCATTCTAATTTGATCATTGGTGCTCATTGAGCAAAGGTTTACAAATGCATGACATCAGGCAGTTTGTGATAGATTGGATTATTTAGAGGCTTTGTCGTAGCTATTTCGTTCTTAAATTTTATTACAATATAAAATATTGAGCTAGCTTGAAGTGGGCGTGGGATTCGTGTCATTCTGAACTCTAAATGAAAAGTTACAGAAAATTTAGTGTGGACATTTCACGTAAATCGGCCAATGAAAATAATCATTCGAACTGATCATTGGTGCTCCGTTAGTAAAGGCTTATAAATGAAACATAATGCATGGCATCATGCAGTTTGGGATACATTGGATTACTTGGAGGCTTTGTCGTACCTCTTTTAGTTTCGTGTGTTGATTCAATATTGAAAATTGAGCTAGATTATTGTGGGTGTTGGATTCATATCATTTTTTGGTCTAACTCAAATGTTAAAGAAGATTTAGTCCGGACATGTCAAGTTGAGCAGCTAGTTAAAATGATCATTGTAAACTGATCATTGGTGCTCATTGAGCAAAGGTTTACAAATGAAGCATAATGCATGGCATCATGTAGTTTGGGATAGATTGGAATACTTGGAGGATTTTTCATAGCTATTTCACTCATAAATTTTGTCATAATATAGAATATTGAGCTAGCTTAAAGTGGGCGGTGGATTCGTGTCATTTTGAACTCTAAATCCAAAGTTACGGACAATTTAGTGCGAACATGTCACGTTCATCGGCCAATTAAAATAATAATTCTAAACTGATCATTCGTGCTCGTTGAGTAAAGGCTTATAAATGAAGCATAATGCATGGCATCACGCAGTTTGGGATACATTGGATTACTTGGAGGCTTTGTTGTAGCTTTTTGAGACTATTCTGAAATGTTGTCAAAATCTTGAAAATTGAGCTAGATTAACGTGGGCGTTTGGTTCATGTCATTTTGATTTCTAATTGAAATATTAAAGACGATTTAATCCGGACATGTCAAATTGATCATGTAGTCAACATGATCATTCTAAACTGATCATTGGTGCCCATTGAGCAAAGGTTTACATATGATGCATACTGCATGGCATCATGTAGTTTGAGATAGATTGGATTACTTGGAGGGTTTTTCGGAGTTATTTTGGTCTTATTTTTCACAATATAGAATATTGAGCTAGCTTGAAGTGGGCGTTGGATTCTTATCATTCTTAACTCTAAATTAAGAGTTACAGACAATTTAATGTGAACATGTCAAGTTGATCGGCCAGTTAAAATGGTCATTCTAAACTGATAATTGGTGCTCCTTCAATAAAGGCTTATAAATGAAGCATTCTAAACTGATAATTGGTGCTCACATAGTTTTGGATACATTGGATTACTTGGAGGATTTGTCGTAGATCTTTAAATCTTAAATGTTGTCACAATATTGAAAATTGAGCTAGATTAACGTGGGTGTTGGATTCATGTCATTTTTAGGTCTAACTCAAATATTAAAGAAGATTTAGTCCGGACATGTCAAGTTGATCAATTACTTAAAATGTTCATTCTAAACTTATCATTGATGCTCATTGAGCAAAGGTTTACAAATGAAGCATAATGCATGAAATCCAGCTGTTTGGGTAGACAGAATCTCTCATTATGAGAAAGCCATTCCAAATAGTGTCAAACCTGAATTACTACAAGCCCTTAAAGGTGGATTAACTAACGAAAGAAAAATGGAACCAGATTCTTTTTTAAAAGAAAGAGCTTTACGGTATAGATTAGATTACTTGGAGGCTTTGTCGTAGCTATTTAGGTCTTAAATTTGATCACAATATTGAAAATTGAGCTAGCTTCACGTGGGCGTTGGATTGGTGTCATTCAGAATTCTAAATTAAAAGTTTCATACGATTTAGTGGTGACATGTCGAGTTGATCGGCGAGTTAAAATGATAATTCTAAACTGATCATTGGTGGTCCTTGAGAAAAGGCTTACCAATGAAACATAATACATGGCATCACGCTGTTTGGGATACATTGGATTACTTGGAAGCTTTGTCGTAGCTATTCTAGTCTCAAATGTTGTCACAATATTGAAAATTGAGCTAGATTAACATGGGTGTTGGATTCTTGTCATTTTGAGCTCTATCTCAAATGTTAAACACGATTTAGTCCGGACATGTCAAGTTGATCAATTAGTTAAAATGTTCATTCTAAAATTACAATTAGTTAAAATGTTCATTCTAAAATTATCATTGATGCTCATTGAGCAAAGGTTTACAAATGAAGCATAATGCATGAAATCCAGCAGTTTGGGATAGATTGGATTACTTGGAGGCTTTGTCATAGCTATTTCTGTCTTAAATTTAATCACAATATTGAAAATTGAGCTAGCTTAACATAGGCATTAGATTCGTGTCTTTCTGCACTCTAAATCAAAAGTTTCAAACGATTTAGTGCGGACATGTTAAGTTGATTGGCCAGTTAAAATGATTATTCTAAACTGATCATTGGTGCTCGTTGTGTAAAGGCTTATAAATAAAGCATAATGCATGGCATCATGCAGTTTGGGATACATTGGACTACTTGGAGGCTTTGTCGTACCTCTTTCCGTTTCAAATGATGTCACAATATTGAAAATTGAGCTAGATTAAGGTGCGCATTCGATTTATGTCATCTTGAGGTCTATATCAAATATTAAAGACGATTTAGTCCGGACATGTAAAGTTGATCAGTTAGTTAAAATGATCATTGTAAACTGATCATTGGTGCTCACTGTGAAAAGGTTTACAAATGAAACATAATTGATGGTATCACACATTTTTTGATAGATTAGATATCTTGGAAGCTTTGTCGTAGCTCTTTCAGTCTCAAATGTTTTCACAATATTGAAAATTGAGCTAGATTTATGTGGTTGTTGGATTCATATCATTTTGAGTTCTATCTCAAATGTTAAAAATGATTTAGTGCGGACATGTCAATTTGATCAGCTGGTTAAATGCTCATTCTAAACTCATCATTGGTGCTTATTAAGCAAAGGTTTACAAATGAAGCATAATGTGTGGCATCACGCAGTTTGGGATAGATTGAATTACTTCGATGCTTTGTTTTAGCCATGCCGGTCATAAGTTTTGTCACAATATAGAATATTGAGCTAGCTTAACATTGGCGTTTGATTCGTGTCATTCCGAACTCTATCAAAAGTTTCTGACAATTTGGTGCGGAATGTCAAGTTTATCGGCCAGTTAAAATGATCATTCTAAACTGATCGTTGGTGCTCCTTGAGTAAAGGCTTATAAATGAAGCATATTGCATGGAATCACGCAGTTTGGGATACGTTGGATTACTTGGACGCTTTGTGATACAAGCCTCGATTCAAGGCTTATATGCGCGTGGGCTGTTTGAAGAAGGTTAGGTGAGAAACTCGACCTAAGATTTCTTGGATAGGGGTTTTTGGGTTGGTATTCGATGGAAAGGTGAAGTGAACCACACGAGGGGTGATGAACCTCGTGATAAATCACAATCTTAGAGCTAGGAGGGCAGGTCTCAACTAGATTCTAAGCGCACAAGATTCTTGAGAGAAAACTTGTTGGAAGAAAGTTCTACTTTATTAATATCAAAAAGGTTGTCGAACTACAATGCTGGAAGGAACCTTATTAATATGCTCAACAGCATGACCTTCGAGGGTCGACTCAAAGAAAGAAAAGGAAAGATTACAAAAGTGCACAAATGGAAAATGTACAAAAGTGCATAACAGAAAAGGACCTATTACTAAAATGTCTTTGACTCAAGAAATGTAAATATTCTAGATCCTACCCTGCAAAACAGAAAGAGGAAAATATTCATATTGAAAACTTACCATACTTACCTCACGGCCAAGAAATGGAAGGTGGCCGTCCTTGTGGCATGCACGCGCCTTACTCCTAGTCTTCGACTTGGAGTAGGGTTAGGAATCTTTGGGCCCTGACCTCTCATGCCACTAAAGCCCAAGTCTTTGAAGTCCCTTGCATTGTTGAGAAGCCTTTGGACTCTTCTTTGCACTTCTGGCCCATTGTCCTTAGTCGATCTTCCTCTAGAAGCTTGTCGACCCATAAGCTGAACTTGTGGAAGAGTGCTCTTGATCTGCTCCTTGTCATTGTTCCTGGTGGCACTACTGGTGTGGAGACTTCCTCTAGATGCATGTCCTGAAGCAAGTAGCTTATCTGGTCCGAGTTTCCTTGTGTAGAAGTTGAAATGCTCGTGTACTCGGCTGGATCGGCTGTACCGGCTGGACTGTGCGAGGTACTGGCCAGAATGCCTTCAGGACCGGCCAAGTTGATCCCGGAGTTGGCGGCATCACCAAGGGGACCGGCGGTGTCATCCACATCACCACCAAGTGTGCGGGAAACTTGGGCCTCTCCGCTGGCAATGCTGATCGGTCTGGTCCTATTGGTCGAGGGTCCGGCGGTACTGCTTGGACCGGCAGACGTGCCAAATGGCCCGGCTTTCTCTAGCAAGCTTCCTGGTCGTCCAATCTGGTCTCCTGGCTGGAAATACAAGCCTTGATTCAAGGATGTATGCGCGTGGGCTGTTTGGAGAAGTTTAGGTGAGAAACTCGACCTTAGACTTCTTGGATAGGGGTTTTAGGGTTGGTATTCGACTTGGAGTAGGATTAAAAATCTTTGGGCCCTGACCTCTCTTGCCACTAAAGCCCAAGTCTCTGATGTCCCTTGTGTTGTTGAGAAGCCATTGGACTCTTCCTTGCACTTTTGGCCCATTGTCCTTAGTCGATCTTCCTCTAGGAGCTTGTCGACCCATAAGCTGAATTTGTGAAAGAGTGCCCTTGATCTGCTTCTTGTCATTGCTCCTTAAGGTACCACTGGTGTAGAGACTTCCTCTAGGTGCATGTCCTGGAGCTGGTAGCTCATTTGGTCCGAGTCCTCTTGTGTAGAAGTGGAAATGCGCATGTACTCGGCTGGATCGGCTGGATTGTGCGAGATACTGGCCGGAATGCCTTCAGGACCGGCCAAGTTGATCCCTGAGTCGGCGGCATCACCAGAGGGACCGGCGGTGTCATCCACGTCGCCATCAAGTGTGCCGGAAGCTTGGGCCTCACCGCCGGCAATGCTGGTTGCTCTGGTCCCTGTGGTCGAGGGTCCGGCGGTACTGTTTGGACCGGCAGGCGTGCCAGATGGTCCGGCTGTCTCGGGCAACCTTCCTGGTCGGCCAGTCTGGTCTCCTGGCTGGATGTACGACCTGATGTCCCCATCACATCGTGGTCGGCGAGTCTGGTCTCCAGGCAATGCTGGTCTCCAGAGCAACCAGCATTGCTGGCGGAGAGGCCCAAGCTTCCAGCACACTTGGTGGGGACGTGGATGACACCGCCGGTCCCCTTGGTGATGCCACCAACTCCGGGATCAACTTGGCCGGTCCTGAAGGCATTCCGGCCAGTACCTCGCACAATCCAGCCGGTACAACCGATCCAGCCGAGTACACCCACATTTCCACTTCTACACAAGAGGACTCGGACCAAATGAGCTACCAGCTCCAGGACATGCACCTAGAGGAAGTATCTACACCAGTGGTACCTCAAGGAGCAATGACAAGAAGCAGATCAAGGGTACTCTTCCACAAATTCAGCTTATGGGTCGACAAGCTCCTAGAGGAAGATCGACTAAGGACAATGGGCCAAAAATGCAAGGAAGAGTCCAATGGCTTCTCAACAACACAAGGGACATCAGAGATTTGGGCTTTAGTGGCAAGAGAGGTCAGGGCCCAAAGATTCTTAACCCTACTCCAAGTCGAAGACTAGGAGCAAGGCGCGTGCATGCCACAAGGACGGCCACCTTCCATTTCTTGGCCATGAGGTAAGTTAAGGTAAGTTTCAATTCAAATATATGCCTCTTTCTGTTTTGCAGGGTAGGATCTAGAATATTTACTTTATTGAGTCAAAGACATTTTAGGAATAGGTCCTTTTTCGATTATACACTTTTGTATCTTTTCCTTTGTGCACTTTTGTAAGTTTTCCTTTTCTTATTTGGGTCGACCCTAGAAGGTCAAGCTGTCGAGCATATTAATGAGGCTCCTTCCAGCATTGTAGTTCGACAACCTTTTTGATATTAATAAAGATAGAACTTTTTCCTCAACAAGTTTTCTCTCAAGAATCTTGTGCGCCTAGAATCTAGTTGAGACCAGCCCTCCTAGCTCAAAGTTTGTGATTTATCACGAGGTTCATCACCCCTCGTGTGGTTCATTTCACCCTTCCATCGAATACCAACCCAAAATCCCCTATCCAAGAAGTCTAAGGTCGAGTTTCTACCTAAACTTCTCCAAACAGCCCACGCGCATACATCCTTGAATCAAGGCTTGTATCACATCCCCTCCCTCTTCAGTAGGTTTTGACCTCAAAACTGGTTCATCTGCAAGGAAAGGGGCTAAGTCAGTTACGTTGAACGTATTGGACACATTAAACTCACATGGGAGCTCGATCCGGTAGGCGTTGTTGTTGATCCTCTCCAGCACTCTGAATGGTCCATCTCTTCTTGGTGCTAGCTTGGAACTCCTTAGGTTAGGGAACCTCTCCTGCCATAGGTGTAGCCACACCCAATCACCTGGTTGAATGATCACCTCCTTTCTTCCCTTGTTGGCGTGAGTCACATACTGCCCGGTCTTCCTCTCCAAGTTTTCTGCTACCTTCTGGTGTAACTTCCTTATGAACTCTGCCTTGGATGCTCCGTTGAGGTTGGTCATCTCTGCTGGTGGCAGTGGCGTTTGCTCCATTGGGGTGAGAGGGTTGAAGCCGTATACTACTTCAAATGGTGTCTTCTTGGTTGCTGAGTGCACGGCTCGGTTGTAAGCGAACTGTATGAATGGCAGGCATTCCACCCAAGTCTTGAGGTTCTTCCCTAGTGTAGTCCTGAGAAAAGTTGATAGTGTCCTGTTGACAACTTTAGTTTGGCCATCGGTTTGAGGATGGCAGGTGGTAGAGAAGAGTAGCTTCGTGCCTAGCTTCCACCAAAGGGTCCTCGAGAAATGGCTGAGGAACTTGGTGTCCCTGTCTGATACAATGGTCCTTGGCACTCCATGAAGCCGTACTATCTCCCTGAAGAACAGCTCGGCTGTTTGCGTGGCATCATTGACATTGGCACACGGAATGAAGTGTGCCATTTTGGAGAATCTTTCCACCACTACAAAGATTGCATCTTTGTGGTTTATCTTGGGCAGTCCTAGAACAAAGTCCATTGATATATCCACCCATGGATGCGTCGGTATGGGCAGTGGGAGATACAACCCGTGAGGTTGTACTCGGGACTTTGCCTTCTTGCAAGTGATGCACCTTGCACAATGAGCTTCTACTATCCTCTTGATGTGTGGCCAGTAGAAGTGCTCCTTGACCACTGCTAGATTCTTGTCGACACCAAACTGGCCCATGAGTCCTCCTCCATGAGCTTCTCGGATGATAAGCTCCCTTAATGATCCTTGTGGTATGCACAGCCTTCTCTCTCGGAACAAGAATCCCTCATGGATGTAAAACTTGCCATGACCCCCTGTGCCACACTCCTTGTAGCTCTCAGCAAAGTCAGGATCATCCTTGTATAGGTCCTTGATGTGCTCGAATCCTAGGACCTTTGCTTCCATGGTGGATATCAAGGCAAACATCCTTGATAGTGCATCGGCTACCACATTGTCTTTGACCTTCTTGTACTTGATGACGTACGGGAAGGCCTCTATTAACTCCATCCACCTGGCATGTCTCCTCTTGAGATTGGTCTGCCCTCTGAGGTGTTTGAGAGTCTCGTGATCAGTGTGGATCACAAACTCCTTGGACAGCAAGTAATGCTGCCAAGTCTCCAATGCTCGGACAAGGGCATAAAGCTACTTGTCGTAAGTGAGGTAGTTCAGTGAGGCACCACCTAGCTTCTCACTGAAGTATGCCACTGGTCTCCCTCCTTGGGTTAGCACTGCTCCTATGCCTATTCCAGAGGCATCACACTCCACTTCAAATGTCTTGCTGAAGTCGGGCAGGACTAGCACTGGTGCATGTGTAAGGCTGTCCTTCAAGGCCTGGAATGCCTTCTCCTGAGCTTCTCCCCAGCTGAATCCCATGTTCTTCTTCACTACTACCGTCAATGGTGAGGCAATACTGGTGAAGTTGGGCACGAATCTCCTATAGAAGCAGGCCAGTCCGTGGAAGCTCCTCACTTGGCTGATGTTGCCTGGTGTTGGCCATTCTTGTATGGCTCGAATCTTCTCTTCATCAACCTGTAGGCCCTGTGAACTTACAACAAAACCTAAATAGACAAGTTTATCAGTACAAAAGATGCATTTCTTGAGATTGGAATAAAGCTCTTCTTGTCGAAGGGTTTTAAGTACCATCTCAAGATGTGTGAGGTGTTCCCGTAGGCACTTACTATAAACTAATATATCATCAAAGTAAACCACTACAAACTTACTGATGTACGCCCTAAGAACTTGGTTCATAAGGCGCATGAAGGTTCTTGGGGAATTAGTCAAGCCGAATGGCATGACTGTCCACTCGTAGAGCCCTTGCTTTGTCTTGAAAGCAGTCTTCCATTCATCACCTTCCTTCATCCTGACCTGGTGGTATCCACTCTTGAGGTCTATCTTGGAGAAGACCGTGGCTCCACTCAGCTCATCTAGCATGTCATCCAGCCGTGGTATCGGATGGCGGTACTTGACTGTGATGTTGTTGATTGCTCGGCAGTCCACGCACATTCGCCAAGTCCCATCCTTCTTGGGCACTAGTAGCACTGGTACTGCACATGGACTGAGGCTCTCTCGAACATAGCCTTTCTCCAGGAGCTCCTTGACTTGCTTCTCAAGCTCCTTGGACTCCTCTGGACTCATCCGGTAGGCCGGCCGGTTTGGCAGGGCTGCTCCGGGCACTAGGTCAATCTGGTGTTCTATGCCACGTAAAGGAGGCAAGCCTGCTGGTATCTCCTCTGGAAACACATCCTAGAACTTGTTGAGGAGAGTTGCTACTTCAGGAGGTAGCTCTACCTGTTCTTTTTCTACATTCAACACTTCTTTGAAAACCATTAGTAGCATTAGATCCTTCGAGGCTAAAGCTCTCCGGACATGACTCGGTTGAATAAGAAAGTTAGATTTAATGAGCTTCTTTTCCTTACTCATTTGCTATTGAAGCTCATGTACCTGGGCAGGTGTCAGAGGAGCTAGGCTGAACTTTCTCTTGTCATGCACGAAAGTGTAGAGGTTGGTTCGGCCATCATGCCTGGTCTCCTTGTCAAACTGCCATGGCCTTCCTAGCAGAAGATGGCCAGCTTGCATGGGCACCACATCGCATACGACTTGGTCTTGGTACTTGCCCACACTGAATGGCACAGTGACTTGCTCATGGATCTTAAGCTCCACTTTGTCATCGAGCCATCTCAGTCTATATGGTCGAGGATGCCTTGTCTTCTCTAGACCTAGCTTATCAACCATATATGCACTAGCAACGTTAGTGCAAGAACCACCATCTATGATGAGGTTACATACCTTGCCCTTGACGGTGCAACGGCTGTGGAAGATGTTCTCCCTTTGGATGGTCTCTGAAGGATCCACCATTGCACTGAGGATGCGTCTAGTGACCAGCACTTCCCCCACATCAGGGTACTCAATGTCACCATATTCTTCTTCTGGTTCATAGTCCTCTTCATCTTGGGACTCATACTCTCCTGCCTCCATAATCAGCATGACCCGGTTGTTTGGGCACTCCCTTGAGATGTGTCCACGACCCCTACACTTGAAACAAGTGATGTCACGTGATCTTTGAGGGTTAGAAGACTTACTAGGCTCTTTCTGGTCACGGGTTGGTTCAGGAGGCTTGCTCTTGAACCTTGACTCGATCTCTATGCTCTTGCCTTTGTCTACGGGCTTGGGAATGTTGCTTGGTGCCCAAGGCGTCTTAGGCTTGCTGCGGATGTCTTGGCTCTTACGTTTGATGTGCTGCTCAGCCTGGACAGATAGGTGGAACAAGTCTTTGAAGTCATTGTAGATTTGCCTTTCCACCTTGCGGCTGATTCTTTCTTGGAGTCCATCCAAGAATTGTGCCATCAATGCTTCTTCATCATCATTGAGCTAACTCATCATCATTGAACTCTTCATAGTACTCCTCTACTGATCTGGTACCCTGCTAAAGAGTACGAAAACGATGCTGCAAGTCCCTGTGAAAGTAACGTGGAACAAACCTTTGTCGCATGATATCTTTCATGTCGACCCATGAGTCTATGGGCCTCATTCTTTTCCTCCTTCTTTCAGATACCTCACGATCCCACCAGATGAGGGCATTGTCCGTGAGTTGTGCTACTGCCATTGAAAATCTCCTAGGCCCTGGTTGGTTGTAATGATCGAAGATATGATCCATTCTTCTCTCCCAATCTAGGTAAGCTTCGGGATCTACTTTTCCTGCAAAACTTGGAGGAGTTAGCTTAACATCAGGATGAGTTACCCGGTTGTTTGCGTGTTCATCTCCATCCTCATGATGTCTAGGAGGCATCCTTGGTCTCTGGTGAAGATCATATGGCTCGAAGCCATCATCTTCTGCCTCTGGTTGCCGTGGAGGTCCTCTCGTCCTATGGTGATAGTTATGAGGTTGTGTGTCCTCATCTCCATGTGGCTGGGGCTCCTCCTGTTCGTGCTGTGTCCTAAGGTGCTCAGGACCCTCAGCACGGTCTTGCTCATCTCTTACGTGCCTTATGGCCTGGAATCTCACAGGCCTCTCCACGCGCTCCAATCTCTCGCCTATGGATGCTAGTTGCGTTTGGAGGGTGGTGAACATGGCCATCATGGCTTCGGTTGCTTCTCTATTCTCTTCTGCCATTGCGTACTACAAGGAAAGAAGATGAGTTATGCTGCTCCTAAATTATTAGGAGGGTTTTCTTTTATAAGAGGATTCGAAAAAATGCAAAAGGAAAAAAATCTGAGAAATGGAAAATTCGAAGATATGAAGATTTGAATAAAAAGGAAACTTTCTTGACAACTATTGCTAGCTGTCCAATTTGAATTCTTTTGGTATTTTTCCTATTTTCTTTTTCTTTTCTTTTAATTTAACTTAAAAATGATAGAAATATGATTCTAACAAAAAGGAAAGTCGAAAATTGTAATGCAAGAATGATTCTAGAACCTAGTGATGCACGTAGGAACTAGATGCACTCGGTATGAACTTAGATGTTATTTTTTGATTTTCTTGAATGAAACTTAAACTAATGCAAGAACAAGAAACATAACAAGTTAAAGGATAGAAACAACCTGGTTTAGGAGCTTTAAGTTCTGATACCAAAATGATACACGCCTTGATTCAAGGCTTATATGCGCGTGGGCTGTTTGAAGAAGGTTAAGTGAGAAACTCGACCTTAGACTTCTTGGATAGGGGTTTTTGGGTTGGTAATCGATGGAAAGGTGAAGTGAACCACACGAGGGGTGATGAACCTTGTGATAAATCACAAACTTAGAGCTAGGAGGGCTGGTCTCAACTAGTTCTAAGCGCACAAGATTCTTGAGAGAAAACTTGTTGGAAGAAAGTTCTACTTTATTAATATCAAAAAGGTTGTCGAACTACAATGCTGGAAGGAGCCTTATTAATATGCTCGACAGCTTGACCTTCTAGGGTCGACTCAAAGAAAGAAAAGGAAAAATTACAAAAGTGCACAAATGGAAAATGTACAGAAGTGCATAACCGAAAAAGGACCTATTCCTAAAATGTATTCAACTCAAGAAATGTAAATATTCTAGATCCTACCCTGCAAAACAGAAAGAGGCAAATATTCGTATTGAAAACTTACCTTACTTACCTCATGGCCAAGAAATGGAAGGTGGCCGTCCTTGTGGCATGCACGCGCCTTGCTCCTAGTCTTTGACTTGGAGTAGGGTTAGGAATCTTTGGGCCCTGACCTATCTTGCCACTAAAGCCCAAGTCTCTGAGTCCCTTGCATTGTTGAGAAGCCTTTGGACTCTTCTTTGCACTTCTGGCCCATTGTCCTTAGTCGATCTTCCTCTAGGAGCTTGTCGACCCATAAGCTGAACTTGTGGAAGAGTGCTCTTGATCTGCTCCTTGTCATTGCTCCTGGTGGCACTACTGGTGTGGAGACTTCCTCTAGATGCATGTCCTGAAGCTGGTAGCTTATCTGGTCCGAGTTTCCTTGCGTAGAAGTTGAAATGCTCGTGTACTCGGCTGGATCGGCTGTACCGGCTGGACTGTGCGAGGTACTGGCCCGAATGCCTTCAGGACCGGCCAAGTTGATCCCGGAGTCGGCGGCATCACCAAGGGGACCGGCGGTGTCATCCACGTCGCCACCAAGTGTGCCGGAAGCTTGGGCCTCTCCGCCGGCAATGCTGATCGGTCTGGTCCTATTGGTCGAGGGTCCGGCGGTACTGCTTGGACAGGCAGACGTGCCAAATGGCTCGGCTGTCTGAGGCAAGCTTCCTGATCGGCTAGTCTGGTCTCCTGGCTGGAAATACGACCTGATGTCCTCATCACTTTGTCATAGCTCTTTCAGTCTCAAATGTTGTCACAATATTGAAAATTGAGTTAGATTAACGTGGCCGTTGGATTCATTTCATTTTGATTTCTAAATCAAATGTTAAAGACGATTTAGTGTGGACATTTCATGTTGATCAGTCAACTTGATCGGCCAGTTAAAATGATCATTCTAAACTGATCATTGGTGCTCATTGAGCAAAGGTTTACAAATGAAGCATAATGCATGGCATCACGCAGTTTGGGATAGATTAGATTACTTCAAATCTTTGACATCGCAATTTCGGACTTAAGTTTTGTCACATTATAGAAAAATGAGCTAGCTTAACGTGGGCGTTGGATTTGTGTCATTCGGAACTCTAAATCAAAAGTTACAGAGGATTTACTACAAACATGTCAAGTTGATCGGTCAATTAAAATGATAATTCTAAACTGATCATTGGTGCTCCTTGAGTAAGAGCTTATAAATGAAGCATAATGCATGGTATCACGTAGTTTGGGATACATTGGATTACTTGGAGGGCTTTTTGATAGCTATATAATTCTCAAATGTTGTCACAATATTGAAACTTGAGCTAGATTAACGTGGCCGTTTTATTCATGTCATTTTGAGCTCTAAATCAACTGTTAAAGACGGTTTAGTGCGGACATGTCAACTTGAACAGCTGGTTAAAATCATCATTCTAAACTTATCATTGGTGCTTATTGAGCATAGGTTTACAAATGAAGCATAATGCATGGCATCACGCGCTCTGGGATAGATTGGATTACTTTGAGGCTTTGCTGTAGCTATTTTGGTCATAAATTTTGTTTAAATACAGAAAACTGAGCTAGCTTAACCTGGGGATTGGATTCATGTCATTCTGAACTCTAAATCAAAAGTTACTAACGATATAGTGTGGGCATGTCAAGTTGAATGACCAGTTAAAATGATTATTATAAACTGATCATTCTAAACTGATCATTGGTGATGCTTGAGTAAAGGCTTATAAATGCAGCATATCACATGACATAACGCAGTTTGGGATACATTGAATTACTTGGAGGCTTTTTCGTAGCTATTTCTATCTTACATTTAATCACAATATAGAAAATTGAGCTAGCCTAACATGGGCGTTGGATTTGTGTCATTTTGAACTCTAAATCAAAAGATACAGACGATTTAGTGCAGACATGTCAAGTTGATTGGCCTGTTAAAATGATAATTGTGCTACTTGAGTAAAGGCTTAATGAAGCATAATGCATGACTTCACGCAGTTTGGGATACTTTGAATTACGTAGAGGCTTTATCGTAGCTCATTCAGTCTCAAACATTGTCACAATATCGAAAATTGAGCGAGATTAACGTGGGCTTTGTCGAAGATCTTTAAGTCTCAAATGTTGTCACAATATTGAAACTTGAGCCAAATTAATGTGGCCGTTGGATTCATGTCATTTCGAGCTCTAAATCAAATGTTAGAGACGATTTAGTGCGGATATGTCAAGTTGATCAGCTAGTTTAAATGATCAGTCTAAACTGATCATTGGTGCTCATCGAGCAAAGGTTTACAAATGAAGCATAATGCATGGCATCACACAGTCTGGGGTAGATTGGATTACTTTGAGGCTTTTCTGTAGCTATTTCGGTCATAAAGTTTGTCACAACATAGAAAATTGTGCTAGATTAACGTGTTCATTGGATTCTTGTTATGGACGATTTAGTGCGGACTTGTCAAGTTAATAAGCTTGTTAAAATGATAATTTTAAACTGATCATTGGTAGTCATTGAGCAAAGGCTTACAAATGAAGCATAATGCATGACATCACACAGTTTGGGATAGATTGGATTACTTGGAGGTTTTGTTGTAGCTATTTTGGTCTTAAATTTTGTGAAAATATAGAATATTGAGCTAGCTTAACCTCGGCAATGGATTCATGTCATTTTAAACTCTAAATCAAAAGTTAGGGAAGATTTAGTGCGGACATATCAAGTTGATCGGCCAGTTAAAATGATCGTTCTAAAGCGATCATTGGTGCTACTTGAGTAAAGGCTTATACATGGAGCATAATGCATGGCATCACGCAGTTTGGGATATATTGGATTACTTGGAGGCTTTTCCTAGCTATTTCAGTATTAAATTTAATCACAATATAGAAAACTTAGCTAGCTTAACGTGGGCATTGGATTTGTGTCCTTTTGAACTCTGAATCAAAAGTTATTTACTATTTAGTGCATACATGTCAAGCTGATCGGCAAGTTAAAATGATAACTCTAAACTATTCATTGGTGCTCTTTGAGTAAAGGCTTATAAACGAAGAATAATGCATGGCATCACGCAATTTGGGACACATTGGATTACTTGGAGGCTTTTTGGTAGCTCTTTCAATCACAAATGATGTCATATTATTTAAAATTGAGCTAGATTAACTTGGGCGTTGGAGTCATGTCGTTTTGAGCTCTAAATTAAATGTTACGTATGATTTAGTGCGGACATTTCAAGTTAAAATGATACTTCTAAACTAATCATTGGTAGTCTTTGAGGAAAGATTTACAAATGAAGTATAATGCATGGCATCACACAGTTTGAGATAGATTGGATTACTTGGAGGCTTTGTCGTAGCTATTTCGGTATTAAATTTTTCACAATATAGAATATTGAGCTAGCTTAAAATGGGCATTGGATTCGTGTCATTCCGAACTCTGAATCAAAAGTTACAACAGATTTAGTTCGGACATGTCATGTTGATCGGCGAGTTAAAATGATCATTCTAAGCTCATCATTGGTGCTCTTGGAGTAAAGGCTTATACATGGAGCATAATGCATGGCATCCCGTAGTTTAGGATACATTAGATTATTTGGAGGTTTTGTTGTAGATCTTGTAGTCTCAAATGTTGTCACAACATTGAAAATTTAGCTAGATTAATGTGGTCGTTGAATTCATGTCATTTTGAGCTATAAATCAAATGTTAAAGACAATTTAGTGCCGACATGTCAAGTTGATCAGCTAAAATGATCATTCTTAGCTGATCATTGGTGCTCATTGAGTAAATGTCTACAAATGAAGAATTATGCATGGCATCACGTAGTTTTGGTCTTGAAATTTGTTACAATATAGAAAACTGAGCAAGATTAACGGTGGCACTGGATTCGTGTCATTCTGAACATTAAATTAAAAGTTATGGACGATTTAGTGCAGACATGTAAAGTTGATCGCAGAGTTAAACTGGTCATTGATGCCCCTTGAGTAAAGGCTTATAAATGAAGCATAAGACATGGCATCACGCAGTTTGGGAAACATTGGATTATTTGGAGGCTTTGTCGTAGCTATTTCGGTCTCAAATGTTGTCACAATATTGAAAATGGAGCTAGATTAACATGGCTGTTGGATTTATGTCAATTTGAGCTCAAAATCAAATGTTACCAACAATTTCGTGTGAACATGTCAAGTTGATCAGCTAGTTAAAAGGATCCTTCTAAATTGATCATTTGTGCTCGTTGAGCAAAGGTTTACAAATGAAACATAGCACATGGCATCACGCAATTTGGGATAGATTAGATTACTTGGAGGTTTTGTAGTAGCTATTTTGGTCGTAAAATTTTTCATAATGTAGAATATTGAGCTAGCTTAACGCGGGCGTTAGATTCGTGTCATTCTGAAATATAAATTAAAAGTTACAGAAGATTTACTGCGGACATGTCAAGTTGATAGGCAAGTTAAAATGATCATTCAAAACTGATCATTGGTGCTCCTTGAGAAAGGGTTTATAAATGAAGCATAATGCATGGTATCACGCAATTTTGTATACATTGGATTACTTGAATGGCTTTGTCGTAGCTCTTTCAGTCTCAAATGTTGTCACAATATTGGAAATGGAGCTAGATTAACGTGACCACTGGATTCAAGTCATTTTGAGCTCTAAATCAAATGTTACGGAAGATTTAGTGCGTACATGTAATGTTGATCAGCTAGTTTAAATGTTCATTCTAACTGATCATTGGTGCTCATTGAGCAAAGGTTTACAACTGAAGCATAATGCATGGCATCACGCAGTGTGGGATAGATTGGATTATTTTGAGGCTTTTTCATAGCTATTTTTGTCTTAAATTTTGGAACAATATATAAAATTGAGCTAGCTTAACGTGGACAATGGATTCGTGTAATTCTGAACTATAAATCAAAAGTTACAGACGATTTAGTGTGGACAAGTGAAGTTGTTTGGCTAGTTAAATTGATCATTCTACTAGGAGGATGATCAATTTGGGATACAATGGATTACTTGGAGGGCTTTGTCGTAGATCTTTAAGTGTCAAATGTTGTCACAATATTGCAAATTAAGCTAGATTAACATGGCCATTGGATTTATGTCATTTTGAGCTCTAAATAAAATGATAAAGACGATTTATTTTGCACATGTAAAGTTGATCAGCTAGTTAAAATGATCATTCTATACTGATCATTGCTGCTCGGTGAGCAAAGATTTACAAATGAAGCATAATAATGGCATCACATAGTTTGGGATACATTAGATTACTTGGAGGCTTTTTAATTGCTCCTTTGGTCTTAAATTTGATCACAAAATAGAATATTGAGCTAGCTTAACAACGTGGGCATTGGCTTCGTGTCATTCAGATCCCTAAATGAAAAGTTACGAATGAGTTAGTGCGAACATGTCAAGTTGATCAGGTAGTTAAAATGATCATTCTAAACTGATCATTGGTGCTTATTGAGCAAAGGTTTACAACTGAAGCATAATGCATGACATCACGCAATTTGGGATAGATTGGATTAATTGGAGGCTTTGTCATAGCTCTTTGAGTCTCTAATTTTGTAACAATATATAAAATTGAGCTAGCTTAACTTGGACATTGGGTTCGTGTCATTTTGAACTCTAAATCAAAAGTTACAGACGATTTAGTGTGGACATGTGAAGTTGTTTGACTAGATAAAATGATTATTTTACACTGATCGATCATTAGTGCTCCTTGAGTAATGATTATTTATAAATGCACTGCAATGCATGGTATCACGCAGTTTGAGATACATTGGATTACTCAGAGGGCTTTGTCGTAGCTCCTTCAGCCTCAAATGTTGTCACAATACTGAAAATGGAGCTAGATTAACATGGTTGTTGGATTCATATCATTTTGAGCTCTAAATCAAATGTTACGAACGATTTGGTGCGGACATGTTAAGTTGATCAGCTAGTTAAAATAATCATTCTAAACTGATCATTGGTGCTCATTGAGCAAAGGTTTACAAATGAAGCATAATGCATGACATCACGTAGTTTGGGAAAGATTGGATAACTTTGACTCTTTCTCATAGCTATTTCGGTATTAAATTTTGTCACAATACTGAAAATTGATGTAGCTTACGTGTGCATTGGATTCGTGTCATTCTTAACACTAAATCAAAAGTTACAGAAGATTTAGTGGGGACATATCAAGTTGTTTGGCTAGTTAAAGTGAGTATTCTAAACTGATCATTAGTGCTACCTGAGTAAAGGATTATAACTGCAGCATAATGCATTGTATCACGTAGTTTGACATACATTGGATTACTTGGAGGGCTTTGTCGTAGCTCTTTCAGTCTCAAATGTTGTCACAATATTGAAACTTGAGCTAGATTAACGTGGCCGTTGGATTCATGTCATTTTCAGTTGTCAATCAAATATTAAAGACAATTTACTACGGACATGTCAAGTTGATCAGTTATTTAAAATGATCACTCTAAGCTGATCATTGCTGCTCATTGAGCAAATATTTACAAATGAAGCATCTTGCATGGCATCACATAGTTTAGGATAGATTGGATTACTTTGAGGCTTTGTCATAGCTATTTAGGTCATAAATTTTGTCACAATATAGAAATTGAGCTAGCTTATCGAGGGAATTGGATTCGTGTTATTCTGAACTCGAAATCAAAAATTACGGACGATTTACTTCAAATATCTCAAGTTGATCGGTCAGTTAAAATGATCATTCTAAACTGATCATTGGTGCTCCTTGAGTAAGGGCTTTTAAATGAACATAATGCATAACATGACGCATTTTGGGATACATTGGATTAATCGGAGGCTTTGTTGTAGCTATTTTGGTCTTAAATTTAATCAAAATATAGAAAACTGAGCTAGCTTAATGTGGGCGTTGGATTCATGTCATTCTGAACTCTGACTCAGAAGTTACGAAGGATTTAGTCATGACATGTTAAGTTGATCACCTAGTTAAAATGATAATCCTAAACTAGTCATTGGTGCTACTTTAGTAAAGGCTTAGAAATGAAGTATAATCCATGGCATCACGCAGTTTGAGATACATTGAATTACTTGGAGGCTTCGTCGTAGCTCTTTCAATCTCAAATGTTGTCACAATATTGAATATTGAGAAAGATTAACGTGGGCGTTGGATTCTTGTCATTTTGAGGTCTAAATCAAATGTTACGGACGATTTAGTGCGGATAGGCCAAGTTGATCAGCTAGTTAAAATGATTATTCTAAATTGATCATTGGTGCTCATTGAGCAAAGATTTAAAAGGAATCATTATGCATGGCATCACGCAATTTGGGATAGATTAGATTACTTTGAGGCTTTTCATAGCTATTTTGGTCATAGCTTTTATCACAATATAGAAAATTGAGCTAGCTTAACGTTGGCATTGGCTTCGTGTCATTCTAAACCTTAAATCAAAAGTTACAGACAGTTTACTGCAAACATGTCAAGTTGATCGGCTAGTTAAAATGATCATTCTAAGCTGATCATTGGTGCTCCTTGAGTAAAGACTTATAAATGAAGCATAATGCATGGTATCACGTAGTTTGGGATACATAGGATTAGTTGGAGTGCCTTGTCGTAGCTCTTTCAGTTCCAAATATTGTCACAATAATGAAAATTGAGCTAGATTAACGTGGCCGTTGGATTCATGTCATTTTGAGCTTAAATGAAATATTAAAGACGATTTAGTGCGCACATGTCAAGTTGATGAGCTAGTTAAAATGATCATTCTAAACTGATCATTGGTCATCATTGAGCAAAGATTTACAAATAAAGCATAATGCATGGCATCACGTAGTTTGGGAAAGATAGGATTACTTTGATGCTTTTTTATAGCTATTTCAGTCATAAATTTTGTCAGAATATAGAAAATTGAATTAGTTTAACGTGGGCATTGGATTCGTGTCATTTTGAACACTAAATTTCGGACGATTTAGTTCGGATATCTCATGTTGATCGGCTAGTTAAAATGATCATTCTAAACTGATCATTGATGCTCCTTGACTAAAGGCTTAAAAATGAAGCATAATGCATGAAATCACGTAGTTTGGGATACATTGGATTACTTGTAGGCTTTGTCGTAGCTATTTAAGGTTAAATTTAATCACAATAGAGAAAACTGAGCTAGCTTAACATGGGCGTTGGATTCATGTCATTTTGAACTCTAACTCAGAAGTTTTAGACGATTTAGTGTAGACATGTTAAGTTGATCTCCCCATTAAAATAATAATTGTAAACTAATCATTGGTGCTGCCTGAGTAAATGCTTAGAAATCACGCAGTTTGAGATACATTGGATTCCTTAGCGGGCATTGCGTAACTATTTCAGTCTCAAATGTTGTCACAATATTGAAACATGAGCTAGATTAACGTGGCTGTTGGATTCATATCATTTTGAGCTCATAATCAAATATTAAAGACGATTTAGTGTGGCAATGTCATGTTGATCAGATAGTTAAAATGATCATTCAAAACTGATCATTGGTGCTCATTGAGCAAAGGTTTACAAATGAAGCATAATGCATATGCAGTTTGGGAGACATTGGGTTACTTGGAGGGCTTTGTCATATATCTTTCTGTCTCAAATGTTGTCAGATTATTGAAAATTGAGCTAGATTAACGTGGTCATTGGATTCATGTCATTTTTGAGCTCGAAATCAAATGTTACAATATAGAATATTGAGCTAGCTTAACGTGGGTGTTCGATATGTGTCATTCTGAACTCTAAATCAAAAGTTTCGAACAATTTTGTGTGGACATGTCAAGTTGATCGGCCAATTAAAATGATAATTCTAAACTTATCATTGGTGCTCTTGAGTAAAGCCTTATAAATGAAGTATAATGCAAGGCATCACGCAGTTCGGGATACATTGGATTACTTAGATACTTTGTCGTAGCCCTTTCAGTCTCAAATGTTGTCACAATATTGAAAATTGAGCTAGAATAATGTGGGTGTGGATTCATGTCATTTTGAGCTCTAAATCAAATGATATAGATGATTTAGTACGGACATGTCAAGTTGATCGGCCAATTAAAAAGGTCATTCTAAACTGATAATTCGTGCTCCTTTTGTAAAAGCTTATAAATGAAGCATAATGCGTGGCATCACGCAGTTTGGGATAGATTGGATTACTCTGAGGCTTTCTCATAGCTATTTTGGTATAATATTTTGTCACAATATAGAAAATTGAGCTAGCTTAATGTCGGCATTGGATTCATGTCATTCTGAACTCTATATAAAAGTTACAGACGATTTAGTGTGGACATGTCAAGTTTATCGGCTAGTTAAATTGATCATTATAAACTGATCATTAGTGCTCATTCAGCATTGGTTTACAAATGAAGCATAATGCACGCCATCAAGAAGTTCAGGATAGATTGGATTACTTGAAGGATTTTTCGTAGCTATTTTGGTCTTAAATTTTGTCACAATATAGAAAAGTGAGCTAGCTTAACGTGGGTGTTGGATTCGTGTCATTCTGAACTCTAAATCAAAAGCTACGGACTATTTAGTGCGTACATGCCAAGTTGATCGGCTAATTAAAATTATCATTCTTAACTGATCATTGGCGCTCTTTGAGTAAATGCTTATAAATGAAGCATACTGCATGGTATCCCGCTGTTTGGGATACATAATATTACTTGGCGGATTTCTCGTAGCAATTTTGGTACTGAATTTTGTCACAATATAGAAAAATTGAGCTATCTTAACGTGGGCATTGGATTCATGTCATTCTGAACTCTAAATCAAAAGTTACAGACAATTTAGTGTGTACATGTCAAGTTTATCGCCTAGTTAAATGGATCATTCTAAACTGATTGATGTTGCTCATTGAGCAAAGGTTTACAAATGAAGCATAATGCATGGCAACAAGCATTTTGGGATAGATTGCATTACTTGGAGGCTTTGTCGTAGCTATTTTAGTCTTAAATTTTGCCACAATATATAAAACTGAGCTAGCTTAACGTGGGCGTTGCATTTGTGTCATTCTGAACTCTAAATCAAAAGTTACAGACGATTTATTATGGACATATCAAGTTGATCGGCTAGTTAAAATGATCATTTTAAAATGATCATTGGTGCTCCTTGAGTAAAGTCTTATAAATGAAGCATAATGCATGGTATCACGCAATTCGGGATACATTAGATTACTTGGAATGCTTTGTTGTAGCTCTTTCAGTGTCAAATGTTGTCACAATATTGAATATTGAGCTAGATTAATGTGGCCGTTGCATTCATGTCATTTTTGAGCTCTAAATCAAATGATATAGCCGAGTTAGTACAGACATGTCAAGTTGATCGGTCAGTTAAAATGATCATTTTAAACTGATCATTCATGCTCCTTGAGTAAAAGCTTATAAATGAAGTATAATGCATGTCATCACGCAGTTTGTGATAGATTGGATTACTTGGAGGCTTTGTCGTAGCTCTTTCAGTCTCAAATGTTGTCTCAACATTGAAAATTGAGCTATGCTAACGTGGGCGTTAGTTTCATGTCATTTTCAGCTCTAAACCAAATGTTAAAGACGATTTAGTGCGGACATGCCAAGTTTATCAGCTAGTTAAAATGATCGTTCTAAACTTATCATTGGTTCTCATTGAGAATTGGTTTACAAATGAAGCATAATACAGGATCATATCAAGTTGTATGAGAGCCCACTCCAAAACAGGTTGTATCTCTACAAACCCGTTTGCACCCTTTCGTATTCTTGCAAAAACGTTTTGTAACCTGTCGCCTTCTTTTTGCGATTTGTTTCAAACTGGTTCTGGGTTTGTTTCTTGTTTAAACTTGATCTTAGATTTTTGAAGAACCTGGAAATTAACTTGAAAATAGTTTAGAACCGATTTCTAAAAGACAAAACTTGTGAAACACCCAATCGGCACCGTTGAGGTTCTAAGAAACTGTTTTTCTTAATCCGAGTGTATCACCATTTGTTTGAATATTTTAGAGATTAAAACCTGAATGGAACTTGTTCATAAGACTTAATAGAACCAGGAATACCAATTAAAAACGTTTCAAAACGAATCTAAAGTTGTTAGACTCACCCATTTCAAAACCGTAGTTCAAAGGGTCTAGAATATGCTTTGCTAGGGTTTTTCTTTGTTTTTGTGTCTTTTTTTCAGCGACTTGTTGTGTCAGTTTCTGTGTTTTACTTTGAACCTTTTACTTATTTAGTTGTCTGAATTTGTCAGGTAGAATGATCATTTAAAGTAGCCGATAAACTTGACATGTCCGCATTAAATCATCCGTAACTTTTGATTTGGAGTTTAGAATGACACAAATACAACGCCCACGTCAAGGTAGCTAAATTTTCTATAATGTGAGAAAATTTAAAACAGAAATAGCTACGACAATGAGGCCATGGTAGGAACCAGCAATAATGGAGAAGAATCCTCAAACTCCAACAAACAACTCCTTGATTCCTTTAAAGCCATGATGGATGAAATAGAAAGCTGAAATAGAAAGATCCATCAATGACTGAATTGGGATAAACAAGCCACCTTCTGATACTGAGCAATACTACAGTCACTCATCTAGGTCACAACACCCTATGACAAGACGGCCAAGAGATGACCAACCGTATAGGAATAACCAACCCAATCCTCGCGACCCTTTGGCTGGCCTCTTTCCATGGAACCAATGACCCTTAGGAGTATCTAGAGTGGGAAAAGAACATAGAAATATTCTTTGATTGTATGGAATATACTCAGGATAGTAAGGTTAGAGTAGCACCAACCTCTTTTAAAGATTATGCCTTAAGTTGGTGGGATCAATTAGTTACTTCTAGGAGAAGGGCTTGGTATTTGCCTATAGATTCGTGGAACCATATGAAAGTAATAATGAGGAAAAGGGTTATACCTAGACACTACAATAGGGAACTAATTGTAGAAAAAATGGTTGGTGGTGGTTGTTATAATACAGCAATCTTAACAATTTTAAATTATATTTATGAGAAATAGTGGATAATGGCTAATAAATGATAATAAAGAGTAGGGAAGGAAAAACAGATGAGAATGTCGATTTATAAAAGGTAACATGAAGAAAAGATCACATGGGAATTTGGCGATGACATGAAAATATTTAATAATAGAAATATTTATTTATTTGTTGTCGATGGTTGTTGTTATAGTTACGGATAATATTACGGTTTCAGTTATGATTATGATATATGTTATTAATTTGTGTGTCGTTTACGGATATAGTTATGATTAACCATAAATTTTTAATAGTAATATTTTTTTAATCAACACTAAATCTTCTTTGATTTTTGATATAAAGCTCAAGATGATATGAATCCAACGCCCACTCAAATCTAGCTCAATTTTCCATATTGTGACAACATTCTAGACTGAAAGAGCTACCACAAAAGCCTTCATGTAATCCAATCTATCAGAAAGTGCATGATGCCATTCATTATATATGCGTCATTTATAAACATTCACTTAAGAAGTAGCAGTGATAAGTTTTGAATGATATTTTAACTGGCATGTCCACACTAAATCGTCCGATAACTTTTGATATCAGCCAAGTGAGGAGCTTCCATGGACTGGCCAGCTTCTACAGGAGATTCGTTCCCAACTTCAGCAGTATTGCCTCACCATTGACGGCAGTAAAGAACGTGGGATTCAGCTGGGGAGGAATTTAAAGATGTGTTTCCGGAGGGGCAGCCACAAGGCTTACCACCAATCCGAGGAATTGAGCACCAAATTGACTTTCTACCAGGAACATCTCTTCCCAAAAAGCCAGCCTACAGAACCAACCCCCTGGAGACCATGGAACTTCAACAGCACGTCACTGAACTCATGCAGAAAGGACATATCTGCGAAAGTATGAGCTCGTGAGCTGTACCTGCTTTGCTTGTCCCAAAAACGATGGAAGCTGGAGAATGTGTGTTGATTGCAGAGCCATCAGCAATATCAAAGTCAAGTATCGCCATCCTATACCTAGATTGGATGATATGTTAGATGAATTGCATGGTTCTATCATCTTCGATAAGGTAGATCTTAAGAATGGGTATCACCAAATTAGGATGAAAGAAGGCGATGAGTGGAAAACTGCATTTAAAACTAAACAAGGTTTATATGAGTGGTGAGTAATGCCTTTTGGCTTGAAAAATTCACCTAGTACCTTCGTGAGATTGATGAACCATGTCCTTAGGGAATTCATAGGTCATTTTGTGGTAGTATAACTTGATGACATTCTAGTTTTTAGGCTAACCTTAGATGATCATGTAGAACACCTAAGAAAGGTTTTTGAAGTGCTTAGAACGGAAACCTTGTATGCCAATCTTAAGAAATGTACTTTTGGAATAGATAACCTTGTTTTCTTAGGTTTTGTTGTGAGTAGAGATGGTATTAAGGTTGATGAGGAAAAGATAAAAGCGATTAAGGAGTGGACGACTCCAAATAATGCTGGGGAATTAAGGAGCTTCCATGGCCTAGCTGGGTTTTAGTGGAGATTTGTCATGAATTTTAGCATTATAGCAGCTCCCTTCACTGAGGTTATCAAAAATAATTTGGGATTTAAGTGGACCAGGCGCAAGAGGAGCCATTCCAAACCTTGAAAGACAAGCTCACACACTCCCAAGTGCTATCTCTTCCTAAGTTTGATAAAACTTTTGAAATTGAATGTGATGCCTCAGGAGTTGGTATTTGTGATATTATTATGCAGGACAGGAAGCCAATAACCTACTTTAGTGAGAAACTTGGAGGGGCCACACTCAATTACCCAACCTATGACAAAGAACTATATGTGCTTATGAGGGTCTTGCAAACATGGCAACATTATCTTTGGCCCAAGGAGTTTGTCATCCATACCGACCATTGGTCACTCAAACATCTCAAAGGGCAACAAAAGCTGAACAAAAGACATGCTAGGTGGGTCGAATTCATTGAGAACTTCACTTATGTGATCAAATACAAGAAAGGTAAAGAGAATGTAGTAGCCGATGCTCTTTCTCTGAGGTATGTGCTCTTTAACTCTTTAGAAGTTAAACTGCTAGGGTTTAAGCAAATCAAAGAGTTATATGCTACTGATGCTTATTTTAAGGATATTTATGCTTCTTGCGAGAAGATTGGGACTGGAAAATACTTTAAGAGTGAAGGCTTCTTGTTCTATGATAATCGGTTATGTGTACCTAACTCCTCTTTGCGAGACTTGTTTGTTAAGGAAGCACATTCCGGTGGTCTTATGGGTCACATTGGCGTGGCAACGACATTAAATGTATTGCAAGAACACTTCTTTTGGCCACATATGAGGAGTGATGATTAGAAAGCTTGCTAAAGAGGTGTAACTTGCAAGCAAGCCAAATCCACAATACAAAAGCATGGTTTGTATACCCCTCTTCCTATACCCTTGCACCCTTTACATGATATTTCTATGGTTTTTTTTGGATTGCCTAGAACTAAGAATGGAAAGGATTCTGTGTTTATTGTAGTTGATAGGTTTTCCAAAATGGCTCACTTTATTCCTTGTCATAAGACGGATGATGCCGTTAACATTTCTGGATAATTCTTTACGAAGATAGTTAGACTTCATTGCATGCCTAGGACCATAGTATCAGATAGAGATACTAAGTTCCTTAGTTACTTTTGGAAAAAACTTTGGCCTAAGCTAGGAATAAGATTTGTTTCTCCAGAACTTTTCACCCGCGAGCGGATGGTCAAACTGAAGTAGTTAATAGAACTTTGTCTACTTTGTTAACAGCTTTGATTAATAAGAATCTTAGGACTTGGGAAGAATGATTGCCTCATGTTGAATTCGCATATAATCATGCTAGGCATACTGCTTCTAAGTACTCACCATTCGAAATTGTTTACGGGTACAATCTCATCTCACCTTTGGATCTAATGCCTTTACCTTTGAGTGAAAGGACAAGCCTTGATGGAAAGAAAAAGATTGAGTTGGTTAAAAAAGTTCATGAGAAGGCTTGGCTCAATATTGAAAATAAGAATAAGATGTATGCTCAACAAGCCAGGAAAGAAGAAAAGGGACAGTGAAGTAGGAAAAGGATTGAAATTGATAAAATCGAAACCTTGATTTCTCTGAATGGAATGAGAAGACTTTTCTCGAGCTTAGAATCTAAACCCAGAAGCCTAGAAGCTAGCTTGAAGTTTCTGTTTGTTGCTGCTAAAGCATTCATGGCTTCCTCTTTTTCTTCCTCTTACTTTTCTCTGTGTTCTTTATTTTCTGGAACTGGGCTTTGATCAGAAGACTGTCCTAACACGAGTGTTAAAACAAGATTAGTGTCATTGTTACTATATCTTGTAAGTGCGTATTTACCTACAAAAATACATTAAAATACATAAAAACTTCTCTTTAAAAATAAAGGAGTTAGCATTTGATGAATGACACTTGGTGTGGATCTATTTGCGCAAAGTTACGGATGATTTAGTGCGGACATGTCAAGTTACTCAACCAGTAAAGGCTTATAAATGAAGCATAATGCATGGCATCATGCAGTCCGGGATACATTGGATTACTTGGAGGCTTTGTCGTAGCTCTTTCAGTGTCAAATGTCGTCACAATATTAAAAATGGAGCTAGATTAACGTGGGGATTTCATTATGAACTCTAAATCAAAAGTTACAGATGACTTAGTGCATACATGTCAACTTGATCAGCCAAATAAAATGATCATTCTTGACTGATCATTAGTGCTCCTTGAGAAAAGGCTTATATATGAAGCGTAATGCATGGAATCACGTAGTTCGGGATACATTGGATTACTTGGAGGCCTTTTCGCAGCTCTTTCAGTCTCAAATGTTGTCACAATATTGAAAATTGAGCTAGATGAATGTGGGCGTAGGATTCATGTCATTTTGAGCTCTAAACAAAAAGTGAAAGACGATTTAGTGTCGACATGTCAAATTAATCAGCTAGTTAAAATCATCATTCTAAACTGATAATTAGTGCTCATTGAGCAATGGTTTAAAAATGCAGCATAATGCATGGATTCACGCATTTTGGGATAGATTGGATTACTTAGAAGCTTTTTCATAGCTATTTCGTTCTTAAATTTTGTCACAAAATAGAATATTGAGCTAGCTTAATGTGGGCGTTAGATTCGTGTCATTCTAAACTCTAAATCAAAAATTACAGACGATTTAGTGCAGAATTGTCAAGTTGTTTTGCTCTTAAATTGTGTCACAATATAGAAAATTGAGTTATACTAAAGTGGGCATTGAATTCGTGTCATTCTTAATTTGAAATCAAACATTTCGGACGATTAAGTGCGGAAATATCAAGTTGATCAGCCAGTTAAACTGACCATTTTAAACTGATCATTCTAAACTAATCATTAGTGTTCCTTCAGTAATGGCTTATAAATGAAGCATAATGCATGGCATCACACAGTTTAGGATAGATTGGATTACTTGAAAGCATTGTGGTAGTTCATTCAGCCTCAAATGTTGTCACAATATAGAAAATTGAGATAGCTTAATGTGGGCCTTAAATTCATGTCATTCTCAACTCTAAATTAAAAGTTACGGACGATGTAGTGTGGAAATGTCAAGTTTATCAGCTAGTTAAATTGATCATTCTAAACTGATCACTGGTGCTCATTGAGCAAATGTTTACAAATGAAGCATAATGCATGACATCACGCACATTGGGGTAGATTATATTACTTGGAGGCTTTGTCGTATCTACTTCGGTCTAAATTTTTGTCACAATATAGAATATTGAGTTAACTTAATGTGGGCGTTTCACATAATTCTGAACACTGAATCCAAAGTTAAAGACGATTTAGTGCGTACATGTCAAGTTAATCGGCCTGTTAAAATGATCATTTTAAACTGATCATTAGTTCTCATTGAGCAATGGTTTACAAATAAAGCATAATGCACGACATCACGCATTCTCGCTAGATTAAATTACTTGGAGACTTTGAAATAGCTCAACGTGGACGTTTGATTCGTGTCATTCTGAACTCTAAATCAAAAGTTACGGACGATTTAGTGTGGACATGTCAAGTTGGTCGGCCAGTTAAAGTGACCATTCTAAACTGATCATTGGTGCTCATTGAGCAAACGTTAACAAATGAAGCATTATGCATGGCATCATGCAGTTTGGGATTGATTAGATTACTTGCAGGATTTGTCTTAGCTATTTCGGTCTTAAATTTTGTCACCATATAGAAAATTGAGCTAGATTAACGTGGCCATTGGATACGTGTCTTTCCGAACTCTAAATCAGAAGTTACAGACGATTTCGTACAAACATGTCAAGTTGATCGGCCAGTTAAAGTGATCATTTTAAACTGATCATTTTAAACTGATCATTCTGAACTGATCATTAGAACTGATCATTAGTGCTTCTTGATTAAAGGCTTTTAAATGAAGCATAATGTATGGCATCAAGTAGTTTAGGATAGATTCGATTACTTGAAGGCTTTGTTGTAGCTCTTTTAATCTCAAATGTTGTCACAATATAGAAAATTGAGCTAGTTTAATGTGGGTTTTGGATTCCTGCCATGCTGAACTGTAGATCAAAAGTGAGAGACGACTTAGTGCATACATGTCAAATTAATCGGCCAGTTAAAATGATCATCTAAACTGATCATTGGTGCTCCTTTAGTAAAGGCTTATCAATGAAACATAATGCACGACATCACACAGTTCGGGATACATTGGATTACTTGGAGCTTTTTCGTAGCTATTTCATTCTTAAGATTTGTCACAATATAGAAACATGAGCTAGTTTAACGTGGGAGTTAGATTCATGTCATTTTGAACTTTAAATCAAAAGTTACGGACGATTTAGTGTGAAAATGTCAAGTTTATCGGCTAGTTAAATTGATCATTTTAAACTGATCATTGGTGCTCATTAAGCAACGCTTTACAAATGAAGAATAATGCATGGCATCACGCAATTGGGATAAATTGGATTACTTGGAGGTTTAGTCGGAGCCATTTCGGTCTCAAATTTTATAACAATATAGAATATTGAGCTAGCTTAACGTGAGCGTTGGACTCATGTAATTCTGAACTCTAAATCAAAAGTTACGGACGATTTAATGCAGACATATCAAGTTTATTGGCTACTTAAATTGATCATTCTAAATTGATCATTTCCTCAATGAGCAAAGGTTTACCAATGAAGCACAATGCATAGCATCATGAAGTTCCTGAAAGATTGGATAAATTGGAGCTTTTGTCATAGCTATTTCGGTCTTAAATTTTATCGCAATAAAGAATATTGAGCTAGCCAAACGCTGACGTTGGATTCGTGTCATTGTGAACTCTAAATCAAAAGTTACAGACAATTTAGTGCATACATGTCAAGTTTATTGGGCAGTTAAAATGATCATTCTAAACTGATCATTGGTGCTCCTTGAGTAAGGCCTTATAAATGAAGCATTATGCATGGCATCACGAACTTGGGATACATTGGATTACTTCAAAGCATTTTCATAGCTATTTCGTTCTCAAATTTTGTTACAATATAGAAAATTTAGCTAGCGTAACGTATGTGTTGGATTTGTGTCATCCTGAATTTCAAATCAAAAGTTACAGACGATTTAGTGCGGACATGTCAACTTTATCGGCTAATTAAATTGATCATTCTTAACCGATCACTGGTGCTCATTGAGCAAAGGTTTACAAATGAATCATAATGCATGACATCATGCAGTTTATTGGATTACTTGGAGGCTTTCCCGTGGCTATTTTGGTCTTCAATGTTGTCACATTATAGAATATTGAGCTAGACTAACGTGGGCATTGGATACATGTCATTCTGAACTCTAAATAAAAAGTTACGAACGATTTAATACGGACATGTCTAGTTGATCAGCCACTTAAAATGATCATTCTAAACTGATCATGAAAGCTTCTTGATTGGCTTATAAATGACGCATAATGCATGGCATCACATAGTTTAGGATAGATTGGATTACTTTAAGACTTTGTGGTAGCTCTTTCAGTTTCAAATGTTGTCACAATATAAAAAATTGAACTAGCTTAACGTGGGCGTTGGATTCGTGTCATTTTGAACTCTAAATCAAAAGTTACGAACAACTTAGTGCGTATGTTTCAAGTTTATTGGCCAGTTAAAATGATCATTATAAACAGATCATTTGCTGCTCCTTTAGTAAAGGCTTATAAATAAAGCATAATGCATGGCATCACACAGTTTGGGATATATTGGAGTACTTGGATGCTTTGTCATAGTTATTAAGGTCTTAAAGTTTGTCACAATATAGAGTATTGAGTTAGCTTAACTTGGACATTGGATTCGTGTCATTCTTAACCCTAAATTAAAAGTTACAAACGATTTAGTGCGGACATGTCACATTAATCAGCTAGATAAAGTTATCATTCTAAACTGATCATTAGTGCTCCTTGAGTAAAGGCATATAAATGAAGGATAATGCATGACATCACGCAGTTTAGGATAGATTGGATTACTTGAATGATTTGTGGTAGATCTTTCAGCCTAAAATGTTGTCACAATATAAAAAATTTGAGCTTGCTCAATGTGTGCGTTGGATTTTTGTCATTTTGAACTCTAAATTAAAAGTTACCAAAGATTTAGTGGGTATATGTCAAGTTGATCGGCCCGTTAAACCAATCATTCTAAGCTCATCATTGGTGCTCCTTGATTAAAGGCTTATAAATGAAACATAATGCATAACATCACGCTGGTTGGGATACATTGGATTACTTGGACGCTTTTTCGTATCTACTTTGGTCTTAAATTTTGTCAAATATAGAAAATTGAGCTAGTTTAACGTGGGCTTTGGATTCATGTCATTTTGAACTTTAAATCAAAAGTTATAGACGATTTAGTGCAGAAATGTCAAGTTTATCGTCTAGTTAAATTGATCATTCTAATCTGCTCATTTGTGCTCATTGAGCAAAGGTTTACAAATGAAGCATAATTCATGGCATCACACACTTTGGGATAGATTTGATGTGATCCCGGTTAGGATCAAGTCCGTGAATTTCTCCAATAGGTTATGCAAATGATGGTAAACCGAATGTGGATGCGGAAGTGAAGAAGATGGTGAATCCGTGAGCTTGAAGATGCTTGGTCTTGAGGACTTGTGTTGAATGAGTGATACTTCTAAATGATGGTGGAAGATCCTGAGACTATCAGCTTGGTATGTGTGAATGATGAAGACGAGACACGTTGGGCAAGAGGTGAAATGAAGTAAAACTTCCAAGGGATATGAACAGCCCTTAGACTTTCGGCTCTTGAGAGGAATGGGATGATGATACAAATTCCTTAATTAAAGAGGTGATCAAATGAGATTAAGAAGACGTTTTTGATGTTAAAATGTTTAATTTTTTCTGATTGATGATTTGAAGAGGGGATACAAGAGAGTACTTATCTTGTCCAAGGGGTGCATAGGATCTTGACTGAGGACTAGGAAGTAAATTACATCTTGACTGATCCTTCCTCTTCATTTGCGTGAATAATAGGGTAGAATGGACCTTGGTTCATCAAGAGGCTGTGGTAAAGTATCTTTGGCTTGCCTCACTAAAAACCTCTCTTAGAAAACCCAATGGGACAAAACTACGATGAGTTGAAAAGTGTACAATCCAAAATACCTCTATTAATGAGGTTTAGGTGGCTTGAATCACAACCATGATGGTTGGATTAGCACACACTGAAATGGCCTCAATGGTGTTGAGAAGGTGTTGTAGTGTTGTCTTGGATTTGGCTTGCTTGGACCGAGTAATGGGACCACTGGTGATTTGCAAGGCTTCATCTTCAGCTTCCTCTGGTTCTAGTTGTTCTTAGCTTCCTCATTGTCTTCTTCTTGCTCAGGTTCAAGCTGCTCCTTTAGTTCAGGTTCCTTGTTCGCCATGCTCATATCATCCTCCCCCAAATGAGAAGAATTTTACCTCAAATCTGTTTCATCGTGCTTATGAACCATTGACTTGGCTTGTTTACAAGTTACACATCTTTGGCAAGCATTTTTGACATCACTCCTCATATGCGGCCAAAAGAAATGTTCCTGTAGTACATTCAATGTCTTCGCCATGCCAAAGTGACCCATAAGACCACCTATAGCATATCTTTGCCACGCATGAGCTTCCTTAACAAACAAATCTCGCAAAGAAGAGTTAGGTACACATAGGCGAGTTTCATAGAATAAGAACCCATCACTCTTAAAGTAATTTCCAGCACCAAATTTCTCACAAGCAGCATAAAGCTTTTTAAAGTCAGCATCAGTAGCATATAATTCCTTGGTTTGTTCAAACTATAACAGCTTAACTTTTAAAGAACTCAAGAGAACATACCTCCGAGAAAGAGCATCGGTTACTATATTCTCTTTACCTTTCTTGGACTTGATCACATAAGGGAAGGTTTTAATGAATTCAACTCACCTTGCATGTCTCTTGTTCATAGTCTCACTCGCAACATTTGTATAACTACCCCCATAAATCACTAAGGTACAAACCTTATCCTTAACTAGACAGCGAGTGTGGAATAGGTTCTCTCTTTGCTCATTCTTTTCTGCCTTAGTTTGTACGTTAAAGGTTCTACTAGTGACTAAGAGTTGAGCTACGTGTGATATGGCTACATTCTCCTCTAAAGACTCAGCATCCCATTGGTCCTCTTCCGATTCTACCTTACCATTAGCCCTAATAACTATGGTTCTCTTATTGGTACATTCTCTACAGTAGTGACCAAAACCCTTACACTTAAAATACTGAATCTCCCTAGTTTTAGTGCTAGAACCCTTATATATGCCCTTAAGTTTCGAATCATCGTCCTTAGGTTTAGGGAATGGTTTGTAATCCTTACTAGACTTATCATCCTTAGATTGACTAAACCTAGTGGAGCTAGATTTAGCGTTCTTTCTCTTAAGTTGTTTCTCAAACATTATGGCTTTATGGAGAAGCTCTTCTAGTTCGACATAATGGCGGACGTCTAGCCTATCTATGATCTCCCTATTGAGGCGGCCCATAAACATGGCCATAGTGGCTTCACTATCCTCTTGAATATCAGCCCTAAGCAACAAGGTTTCCATCTCCGTAAAGTACTTTTCTATGGACCTATTTCCTTGAGATAGATTGCTAAGTTTAAGATGTATCTCCCTATGGTAATGACTAGGTGTAAAACTTCTCCTCATGATGACTTTCACCTAGTTCCAAAAATCTATAGGAAAATCCCCACCCTTCTCCTAGAATAACTAATTTATCCCACCAACTTAGGGCATAGTACTTAAATACAGTTGGGGCTACCTTAACCTTAATCTATTGAGTGTATTCTCTACAATCAAAGACTATTTCTATCTTCTTTTGCCATTCTAGGTATTCGTCAGGGTCATTGGTTCCATGGAAAGAGGGAATTTTGATCTTAAGGCCAGCTAAAGGGTTGCGAGGGTTAGGTTGATTATTCCTCTGCATCCGGTCTTCTTGTGGCCTTCTTCTCCAAGATTGGTGTGACCTAGATGAGTGGCTGTAATATTTCTCAGTATCAGAAGGTGGTTGGTTTCTCCTCAGTCGGTCATTGATGGATCTTTCTATCTCAGCCCTCATGGATGCCATACTTTCATTAATCGTGGCTTTAAAGGAATCAAGAAGTTGTTTGTTGGAGTTTAAGGATTCCTCTCCATTGTCTGTTCCCATCATGGTTCCTGAAAAATGCAGACCAATAAACAAGTAAAATGCTCAAACGAGAACACAAACTAGAACAAACAAATCACAAAAGACAAAGACACAAAGAGAAAAGAAACCAAACATTTTAATTTCAAAAAATTCTTCTTAATCTCATTTGATCAGCTCTTTGATTAAGGAATTTGGATCATCCCATTCCTCTCAAGAGCCCAAACTCTAAGGGCTGTTCATATCCCTTGGAATTTTACTTCATTCCACCTCTTGCCCAATGTGTATGGTCTTCATCATTCACATAGAGAAAGCTGATAGTCTAAGGATCTTCCACCATCCTTTAGAAGTATCACTCATAACACACAAGATCTTGAGACCATCCATATTCAAGCTCATGGGTTACCATCTTCTTCAATTCCGCAACCACATTCGGTTTACAATCATCTGCACAACCTCTTGGAGACATTCTGGGACTTGATCCTAACCAGGATCACATAAGGATAAGATTACTTGGAGGCTTTGTCGTAGCTACTTTGGTCTTAAGTTTTATTACAATATTGAAAATTGAGCTAGCTTAACGTTGGTGTTAGATTCATGTCATTCTGAACTCTAAATACAAAGTTACGGACGATTTAGTGCAGAAATGTTAAGTTGATCGGCCTGTTAAAATGATCATTCAAAAGTGATCATTGGTGCTCCTTGAGTAAAGGCTTATAAATGAAGCATAATGCATGCCATCACGCATTTTGGGATACATTGGATTACCTGGAGGATTTTCCGTAGCCCTTTCAGTCTAAAATGTTGTTACAGTATTGAAAATTAAGCTAGCTTAACATGTCTGTTGGATTGGTGTCAATTTGAACTCTAAATCAAAAGTTACAGAGGATATAGTGTGGATATGTCAAGTTGAATGGCCAGTTAAAATGATAATTCTAAACTTATCGTTGGTGCTCCTTGAGTAAATGTTTATAAATGAAGCATAATGCATGGCATCACGCAGTTTGGGATATATTGGATTAGTTGGAGGCTTTTTCGTAGCTCTTTCCATCACAAATGTTTTCACATTATTGAAAATTGAGCTAGCTTAACATGGGCTTTGAACTCATGTCATTTTGAGTTCTAAATCAAAAGTTAAAGACGATTTAGTGCGGACATGTCAAGTTGATCAGCCAGTTAAATGATCATTCTAAATTGATCATTGGTGCTCCCAAGTAAAGGGTTATAAATGAATCATTTTTCATGCCATCATGCAGTTTGGGATAGATTGGATTGCTTGGAGGCTTTGTCATACCTTTTTTGATATTAAATTTTGTCACAATATAGAAAATTGTGGTAGCCTAACGTAAGCATTGGATTCGTTTAATTCTGAACTCTAAATCAAAAGTTATGGAAGATTTAGTGCGGACATGTCAAGTTGATCGGCCAGTTAAAATTATCATTCTAAACTGATCATTGGTGCTCCTTGAGTAAAGGCTTATAAATGAAGTATAATGCATGGCATCAGGCAGTTTGGAATACATTGGATTACTTGGAGGCTTTGTAGTAGCTCTTTCAGTATTAAATGTTGTCACAATATGGAGTTTAAAGTGAGTTTAAAGTGAGTATAGGACTCATGTCATTCTGAGCTCTACATCAAAAGTTAAAGACAGATTTATTGTGGACATATCAAGGTTATCAGCTAGATAAAATGATCTTTATAAACTGATCATTGGTGCTCCTTGAGTAATGGCCTATACATGAAGCGTAATGCATGGCATCACGCAATTTGGGTAGATTGGATTACTTGGAGGCTTGTCGCAGATATTTCGGTCTTAAATTTTGTCACAATATAGAAATCTTAGCTAGCATAACGTGGGCGTTGGTTTCGTGTCATTATGAACTCTAAATAAAAAATTTCGTACGATTTACTGCGGACATGTCAAGTTGATCGGTTCGTTACCATGATCATTCTAAACTAATCATTGGTGCTTCTTGAGTAAAGGCTTATGAATAAAGCATAATGCATGGCATCATGCAGTTTGGGATAGGTTGGATTACTTGTAGGCTTTGTCGTAGCTATTTCGATGTTAAATTTTGTCACAATATAGAATATTGAGCTAGCTTAATGCGGGCATTGTATTCGTGTCATTCTAAACTCTAAATCAAAAGTTACAGATGATTAAGTGCAGACATGTCAAGTTGATCGGGCAGTTAAAATGATCTCTCAAAAATGATGATTGGTGCTCCTTGAGTAAACGCTAATAAATTAAGAATAATGCATGGCATAACGCAGTTTGGGATACATTGGATTATTTGGAGGCTTTTTCATAACAATTTCTGCCTCAAATGTTGTCACAATAAAAAAATTTAGCTAGATTAGCGTGGGCGTTGGAATCACATTTCGAGCTCTAAATTAAAAGTTTAAGCCGATTCAGTGCGGACATGTCAAGTTGATCAGCAAAATAAATTTATCATTCTAAAGTGATCATTGGTGCTCCTTAGTAAAAGCTTGTAAATAAAGCATAATGCATGGCATCACGCAGTTTAGGATAGATTGGATTACTTGGAGTCTTTGTCGTAGCAATTTTGGTCTGAAATTTTATCACGATAGAGAAACTTGGGCTAGCTTAACGTGATCGTTGGATTCGTATCATTTAGAACTCTAAATCAAAAGTTACAGACGATTTAGTGCATACATGTCAAGTTGATCGGACTGTTAAAATGATCATTCTAAACTGATCATTGATGCTCTTTGAGTAAAAGCTTATAAATGAAGCATAATGCATTGCATCACGTAGTTTGGGATACATTGGATTACTTGGAGGCTATGTCGTCACTCTTTTAGTCTCAAATGTTGTTTCAATATGGAAAATTGAACTAGCTGAAATTAAACGTTAACGACGATTTAGTGCGTACATGTCACGTTGATCAGCTAGTTGAAATGATCATTCTAAACTGATCATTGGTTCTCATTGAGTAAAGGCTTATAAATGAAGCATAATGCATGGCATCGCGCAGTTTGGGATAAATTGGATTTGTTGGAGGCTTTGTCGTAGCTATTTCGGTGTTATACTTTGTCACAATGTAGAAAATTGAGCTAGCTTAGCATGAGCATTGGATTCATCTCAGTCGGAACTCTAAATCCAAAGTTATAGACGATTTAGTGCGGACATGTCAAGTTGATCGGCCAGTTAAAATTATCCTTCTAAGCTGATCATTGGTGCTCCTTGAGTAAAGGCTTATAAATGAAGTATAATGCATGGCATCACACAGTTTGGAATATATTGGATTACTTGGACGCTTTATCGTAGCTATTTCTGTCTTAAATTTTATCACGATAGAGAAAGTTGAGCTAGCTTAACATGGGCGTTGGATTCGTGTCATTTAGAACTTTAAATCAAAAGTTACGGATGATTTAGTGCAGACATGTCAAGTTGATCAGACTGTTAAAACGATCATTCTAAACTGATCATTGATGGTTCTTGAGTAAAGGTTTATAAATGAAGCATAATGCATTGCATGACATAATTTGGGATGCATTGGATTTCTTGGAGGCTTTGTAATAACTCTTTCAGTCTCAAATGTTGTTACAATATGGAAAGTTGAGCGAGCTTAATGTAGGCGTTGGATTCATGTAATTTTAAGCGTTAAATTAAAAGTTAAAGACAGTTTAGGGCAGACATGTCTAGTTGATAAGCTAGTTAAAATGATCATTCTACACTGATCATTGGTGCTCCACTCGTAAAGGCTTACAAATGAAGCATAATGCATGGCATCACGCAGTTTGGGATAGATTGGACTGCTTGGCGGTTTTGTTATAGCTATTTTGGTCTTAAATTTTGTGACACTATGGAAAATTGAGCTAGCTTAGCATGATCGTTGGATTTTTTTCATTCTTTAACCTAAATCAAATGTTAATACGATTTAGTGCAGACAATTCAAGTTGATCGGCCAGTTAAAATGATCATTCTAAACTAATCATTGGTGCTCCTTGAGTAAAGACTTATAAATGAAGTATTATTCATGGCATCACGTATGATGGAATATATTGGATTATTTGGAGGCTTTGTAGTAGCTCTTTCAGTCTCAAATGTTTTCACAATATGGAAAATTGAGCTAGCTTAAAGTGATCATTGGACTCATGTCATTTTGAGCTGCAAATCAAAACTTAAAAATGATTTGTTGTGGACATGTCAAGTTGATCAGCTAGTTAAAATGATATTTTTAAACTGATCATTGGTGGTCCTTGAGTAAAGGCTTATAAATGAAGCATAATGCATGGTATCACCCACTTTGGGATAGATTGGCCTGAAATTTTGTCACAATATAAAACATTGAGCTAGCATAACCTGGGAGTTGGATTCTTGTCATTCTGAACTCCAAATCACAAGTTACGAACGATTTAGTATGGATATGTCAAGTTGATTGGACAGTTAAAATGATCCTTTTGAACTGATATTTGGTGCTCCTTGAGTAAAGACTTATAAATGAAGCATATTGCATGGCATCATGGAGTTTGAGATACATTGGATAACTTGGAGGCTTTGTCGTAGCTCTTTGAGTTTCAATTGTTGTCACAATATTGAAAATGGAGCTAGCTTAATGTGGCCATTGGATTCATGTCATTTTGAGCTCTAAATAAAAAGTTATAGACGATATAGTGTGGACATGTCAAGTTGATCAGCTAGTTAAAATGATAATTCTAAACTGATCATTGGTGCTCCTTGATTAAAGGCTTCTAAATGAAACATAATGCATGGTATCACGCAGTTTGGGATAGATTGGATTACTTGGACGCTTTGTCATAGCTATTTTTGTCTTAAAGGTTGTCACAATATAGAAAATTGAGATAGATTAACGTTGATGTTGGATTCGTGTCATTCAGAACTTTAAATCAAAAGTTACGAACGATTTAGTGTGGACATGTCAAATTGATCGGCCAGTTAAAATGATCATTCTAAAGTGATCAATGGTGCTCCTTAAGTAACGGCTTATAAATGAACCGTAATGCATGGTATCACGCAGTTTGAATACATTGGATTACTTGGAGTTTTTGTCGTCGGTGATTGAGCCTGAAATGTTGTCACAATATGGAAAATATAGCTAGCTTTACGTGGGCGTTGAATTCGTGTCATTTGGAACTTTAAATCAATACTTATGGAGGATTTAGTGTGGACATGTCAAATTGATCGGCCAGTTAAAATGATCATTCTAAAGTTATTATTGGTGCTCCTTGAGTAAAGGCTTAAAAAGGAAGCATAATGAATTGCATGACATAGTTTGGGATGCATTGGATTTCTTGGAGGCTTTGTAATAACTCTTTCAGTCTCAAACGTTGTTACAATATGGAAAGTTGAGGGAGCTTAATGTAGGAGTTGGATTCATGTAATTTTAAGCTTTAAATTAAAAGTTAAAGACAGTTTAGTGCGGACATGTCTAGTTGATAAGCTAGTTAAAATGATCATTCTACACTGATCATTGGTGCTCCTTTCGTAAAGGCTTACAAATGAAGCATAATGCATGGCATCACGCAGTTTGGGATAAATTGGATTTCTTGGAGGCTTTGTCGTAGCTATTTCGGTGTTATACTTTGTCACAATGTAGAAAATTGAGCTAGCTTAGCGTGAGCATTGGATTCATTTCAGTCGGAACTCTAAATCAAAAGTTATAGACGATTTAGTGCGGACATGTCAAGTTGATCGGCCAGTTAAAATTATCATTCTAAGCTGATCATTGGTGCTCCTTGCGTAAAGGCTTATAAATGAAGTATAATGCATGGCATCACGCAGTTTGGAATATATTGGATTACTTGGACACTTTATCGTAGCTATTTCTGTCTTAAATTTTATTATGATAGAGAAAGTTGAGCTAGCTTAACATGGGTGTTGGATTCGTGTCATTTAGAACTTTAAATCAAAAGTTATGGATGATTTAGTGCAGACATGTCAAGTTGATCAGACTGTTAAAACAATCATTCTAAACTGATCATTGATGGTCCTTGAGTAAAGGTTTATAAATGAAGCATAATGCATTGCATGACATAGTTTGGGATGCATTGGATTTATTGGAGGCTTTGTAATAACTCTTGCAGTCTCAAATGTTGTTACAATATGGAAAGTTGAGCGAGCTTAATGTAGGCGTTCGATTCATGTAATTTTAAGCTTTAAATTAAAAGTTAAAGACAGTTTAGTGCGGACATGTCTTAGTTGATAAGCTAGTTAAAATGATCATTCTACACTGATCATTGGTGCTCCATTCGTAAAGGCTTACAAATGAAGCATAATGCTTGGCATCACGCAGTTTGGGATAGATTGGACTGCTTGGCGGTTTTGTTATAACTATTTTGGTATTAAATTTTTTCACACTATGGAAAATTGAGCTAGCTTAGCGTAATCGTTGGATTTTTTTCATTCTGAAACCTAAATCAAATGTTAATACGATTTAGTGCAGACAATTCAAGTTGATCGGCCAGTTAAAATGATCATTCTAAACTAATCATTGGTGCTCCTTGAGTAAAGACTTATAAATGAAGTATTATTCATGGCATCACGTATGATGGAATATATTGGATTATTTGGAGGCTTTGTAGTAGCTCTTTCAGTCTCAAATGTTTTCACAATATGGAAAATTGAGCTAGCTTAAAGTGAGCATTGGACTCATGTCATTTTGAGCTGCAAATCAAAACTTAAAAATGATTTGTTGTGGACATGTCAAGTTGATCAGCTAGTTAAAATGATATTTTTAAACTGATCATTGGTGATCCTTGAGTAAAGGCTTATAAATGAAGCATAATGCATGGCATCACCCACTTTGGGATAGATTGGTCTGAAATTTTGTCACAATATAAAAAATTGAGCTCGCATAACCTGGGAGTTGGATTCTTGTCATTCTGAACTCCAAATCACAAGTTACGAACGATTTAGTACGGATATGTCAAGTTGATTGGAAAGTTAAAATGATCCTTTTGAACTGATATTTGGTGCTCCTTGAGTAAAGGCTTATAAATGAAGCATATTGCATGGCATCATGGAGTTTGAGATACATTGGATAACTTGGAGGCTTTGTCGTAGCTCTTTGAGTCTCAATTGTTGTCACAATATTGAAAATGGAGCTAGCTTAATGTGGCCATTGGATTCATGTCATTTTGAGCTCTAAATAAAAAGTTAAAGACGATATAGTGTGGACATGTCAAGTTGATCAGCTAGTTAAAATGATCATTCTAAACTGATCATTGGTGCTCCTTGATTAAAGGCTTCTAAATGAAACATAATGCATGGTATCACGCAGTGTGGAATAGATTGGATTACTTGGACGTTTTGTCATAGCTATTTCGGTCTTAAAGGTTGTCACAATATAGAAAATTGAGATAGCTTAACGTTGATGTTGGATTCGTGTCATTCAGAACTTTAAATCAAAAGTTACGAACGATTTAGTGTGGACATGTCAAATTAATCGGCCAGTTAAAATGATCATTCTAAAGCGATCAATGGTGCTCCTTGAGTAAAGGCTTATAAATGAACCATAATGCATGGTATCACGCAGTTTGAATACATTGGATTACTTGGAGTGTTTGTCGTAGGTGATTGAGTCTGAAATGTTGTCACAATATGGAAAATATAGCCAGCTTTACGTGGGCTTTGAATTCGTGTCATTCGGAACTTTAAATCAATACTTATGGAGGATTTAGTGTGTACATGTCAAATTGATCGGCCAGTTAAAATGATCATTCTAAAGTTATCATTGGTGCTCCTTGAGTAAAGGCTTAAAACTGAAGCATAATGCATGGTATCACACAGTTTGAATACATTGGATTACTTGGAGGCTTTTTACTAGCTCTTTGAGTGTCAAATCTTGTCACAATATGTAAAAGTGAGCTAGCTGAACGTGGGCATTGGATTCCTGTCATTTTGAACTTTAAATCAAAAGTTACAAACGATTTAGTGCGGAGATGTCAAGTTGATAGACCACTTAAAATGATCATTCTAAGCTAATCATTGGTGCCCCTTGAGTAATGGCTTAAAATGAAGCATAATGCATGGCATCAAGCAGTTTGGGATAGATTAGTTTACTTGGAGGCTTTGTCGTAGCTATTTTGGTGTTAAATTTTGTCACACTATAGAAAAATGAGGTAGCTTAACGTGGCCGTCGTGTCATTCCGAACTTCAAATCACAAGTTACGGACGATTTAGTGTGCACATGTCAAATTCATCGGCGAGTTAAAATGATCATTCTAAAGTGATCATTGGTGATTTTTGAGTTCAAATGTTGTCAAAATTTTGAAAATTGAGCTAGCTTAACTTGGGTCTTGGATTCGTGTTTTTCTGAACTTTAAATCAAAAGCTACACACGATTTAGTGCAGACATGTGAAGTTGGTCGACCTGTTAAAATGATCGTTCTAAACTGATCATTGTTGCACCTTGAGTAAATGCTTATAAATGGAGCATAATGCATGGCATCACACAGTTTGGAATACATTCGATTACTTGGGCGCTTTTGCGAAGCTCTTTCAATCACAAATGTTGTCATAATATGGAAAATTGAGCTAGCTTAACATGGGCGTTGGATTCGTGTCATTCAGAACTTTAAATCAAAAGTTACAGAATATTTAGTACGATCATGTCAAATTGATCGACCTGTTAAAATGATCATTATAAACTGATCATTGGTGCTCCTTGAGTAAATGCTTATAAATGAAGCATAATGCATAGTATAGCGCAGCTTGGGATACATTGGATTACTTGTATGCTTTGTCATAGCTCTTTCATCTCAAATGTTGTCACAAAATGGAAAATTTAGCTATCTTAACATGTCATTGGATTCATATAATTTTGAGCTCTAAATCAAAAATCAATGACGATATATTGCGGACATGTCAAGTTGATCAGATAGGTAAAATGATCATTCCAAACTGATCATTGGTGCTACCTGATTAAAGGCTTATAAATGAAGCATAATAATTGATATCACGCAGTTTGGGATAGATTGGATTACTTGGAGGTTTTATTGTTGCTATTTTGGTCTTCACAATATAGAATATTGAGCTAGCTTAACGTTTGCGTTGGATTCGTGTCATTCCGAACTTTAAATCAAAAGTTACAGACGATTTAGTGTGGACATGTCAAATTGATTGGCCAGCTAAAACGATCATTCTAAAGTGATGCTTCGTGCTCCTTGAGTAAAGGCTTATAAATGAAGCATAATACATGGTATCATGCAGTTTGAATACATTGGATTACTTGGAGGCATTATCGTATCTATTTCGATCTCAAATGTTTTCACAATATGGAAAAGTGAGCTAGCTTAACTTGGGCATTGGATTCGTGTAATTCTGAACTTTAAATCAAAAGTTACGGATGATTTAGTGTGGACATTTCCAATTGATCGGCCAGTTAAAATGATCATTCTAAAGTTATCATTGGTGGTCCTTGAGTATAAGCTTATAAATGAGGCATAATACATGGTATCACGCAGTTTGGATACACTGGATTACTTATAGGCTTTGTTGTAGTTCTTTGAGTGTCAAAATTTGTCAGAATATGGAAAATTGAGCTCGCTTAACGTGGGCGTTGAATTCGTGTCATTCTGAACTTTAAATCAATAATTACGAACGATTTAGTGTGGCCATGTCAAATTGATAGGCCAGTTAAAATGATCTTCCTAAACTGATTATTGCTGCTACTTAAGTAAATTCTTATAACTAAAGCATAATTCATGGCATCACGCAGTTTGAGATAAATTGATATATTTGGACCCTTTGTTGTACCTCTTTTAGTCTCAAATATTGTCACAATATGGAAAATTGAGCTAGGTTAACGTGTGCATTGGATTTATGTCATTTTGTGCTCTAAATCAAAAATTAAAGACGTTCTAGTTCGGTCATGTCAAGTTGATCAGCTAGTTTAAATGATTATTCTAAACTGATCATTGTTGCTCCTTAAGTAAAGGCTTATAAAGGAAGCATAATGCATGTCCTCACGCAAATTGGGATAGATTGGATTACTTGGAGGTTTTGTTGTAGCTATTTCGGTGTTAAATTTTGTCACAATATTGAAAATTAAGCTAGCTTAATGTTGGCGTTGGATTCGTGTCATTCTGAACTTTAAACCAAAAGTTAAGGACGATTTTGTGTGGACATATAAAATTGATCGGCCAGTTAAAATGATCATTCTAAAGTGATCATTAGTGCTTCTTGGTAACACGCAGTTTGGATACATTGGATTACTTGGAGGCTTTGTCGTATCTCTTTGAGTCTTAAATATTATCACAATATGGAAAATTTAGCTAGCTTAATGGGGGCGTTAAGATTCGTGTCATTTTGAATTTTAAATCAAAAGTTACAGACGATTTAGTTCAGACCTGTCAAGTTGATCGACCGGTTAAAGTGATTGTTCTAAACTGATCATTAGTGCTGCTTGAGTAAAGGCTTATAAATGAAGCATAATGCATGCCATCACACAGTTTGGGATACATTGGATTACTTGGACGCTTTGTTGTATCTCTTTCAGTCTCAAATGTTGTCATGATATGGAAAATTGAGCTAGTTTAAAGTGGGTGTTGGATTCGTGTCATTCTGAACTTTATATCAAAAGTTACAGAATATTTACTGCCATCATGTCAAGGTGATCGACCTGTTAAAATGGTAATTCTAAACAGATCATTGGTGCTACTTGAATAAAGGCTTATAAACGAAGCATAATGCATAATATCACGCAGTTTGGGATACATTGGATTACTTGGATACTTTGTCGTAGCTCTTTCAGTCTCAAATGTTGTCACAATATAGAAAATTGAGCTAGCTTAACATGGGTGTTGGATTCATGTCATTTTATGCTCTAAATCAAAAGTTAAAGACGATATAGTGCGGCCATGTCAAGTTGATCAGCTAGTTCAAATGATCATTCTAAATTTATCATTGGTGCTCCTTGATTAATAGCTTATAAATGAAGCATAATGCATGGTATCACGCAGTTTGGGATAGATTGGATTATTTGGAGGCTTTGTTGTAGCTATTTCGTTCTTAAATTTTGAACTCTAAATCAAAAGTTACTGACGATATAGTGTGCACATGTCAACGTTATCAGCCAGTTAAAATGATCATTCTATATTGATCATTGGTGCTCTTTCACTAATGGCTAATTAATGAGGCGTAATGCATGGCATCACACAGTTTGGGATACATTGGATTACTTTGAGGCTTTGTCTAGCTCTTTCAGTCTTAAATGTTCTCACAATGTGGAAAATTGATCTAGCTTAATGTTGATGTTGGATTCATGTCATCTTGAGATCTAAATCAAAAGATAAAGACGATTTAGTGGATTCATGTCAAGTTGATCAGCTAGTTAAAATGGTCATTCTAAACTTATCATTGGTGTTCCTTGAGTAAAGGCTTATAAATGAAGCATAATACATGGTATCACGCATTTCAGGTAGATTGGATTACTTGGAGGCTTTGTCATAGCTATTTTTGTCTTAAATTTTGTCACAATATAGAAATTAAGCTAGCTTAATGTAAGCGTTGGATTCGTGTCATTCTGGACTCCAAAATAAAAAGTTACGGACGATTTAGTGTGGACATGTCAAGTTGATAGGCAAGTTAAAATGATCATTCTAATATAATCATTGGTTCTCCTTCATTAAAGCCTAATAAATGAGAGATAATGCAGGACGTCTCGCAGTTTGGGATAGATTTGATTACTTGGAGGCTTTGTTGTAGCTTTTTCGGTCCAAAATGTGGTCACAATATGGAAAATTGAGCGAGCTTAATGTGGGCGTTGGATTTATATCATTTGAGCTCTAAATAAAAAGTAAAAGTTGATTTAGTGTGGATATGTCAAGTTGATCAGCTAGTTAAAATGATTATTCTAAAGTGATAATTAGTTCTCCTTGAGTAAAGGCTTATAAACGATGCATAATGCATAGCATCACGTATTTTAGAATAGATTGGATTACTTGGAGGCTCTGCTCTCTCTATTTTGGTCTTAACTTTTTTCACAATATAGAAAATTGAGCTAGCTTAACGTGGGCGGTTGATTCGTGTCGTTCTTAATTCTAAACCAAAAGTTACAGACAATTTAGTGTGGATAGGTCAAATTTATAGGCGAATTAAAATAATCATTCTAAACTGATCATTGGTGCTCATTGAGTAAAGGCTTATAAACGAAGCATAATGCATGACATCATCCAGTTTGGGATATTGCATTACTTTGAGGGTTTGTCTAGCTCTTTCAATCTAAAATGTTGTCACAATATGGAAAATTGGGCTACCTTAATGTGGGTGTTGGATTGATGTCACCTTGAGCTCTAAATAAAAGTTACAAAAGAGAGAATCATACCTTAATCTTCTTCTTCTTTTCAATCCTAAATGTAGTTGCCTTAAGAGATCCTTATATTAATTATGGACTAGAGAGAGAGAGAGGGAAGATGGGTTATTTTGTTTTTGAAAATTTGAAATTTGAAATTTGTTGTCTTCAGATAATTAAAATGATCATTCTAAACTGATCATTGGTGCTTCTTCAGTAAAGGCTTATAAATGAAGCATAATGCATGGCATCACACAGTTTGGGATACATTGGATTACTTGGAGGCTTTGTCCTAGTTCTTTAAGTCTAAATATTGTCACAAAATGGAAAATTGAGCTAGTTTAATGTGGGCGGTGGATTCATGTCATTTTGAGCTCTAAATAAAAAATGATCATTCTAAACTGATCATTGTTACTCCTTGAGTAAAAGCTTCTAAATGAAGCATAATGCATGGCATCAGCATTTTGGGATAGATTGGTTTACTTGGAGGCTTTGCCATTGCTATTTTGGTCTTAAATTTTGTCGCAATAAAGAAATTGAGCTTGCTTAATGTGGGCATTGGATTCGAGTCATCCTAAACTCTATATCAAAAGTAACTGACGATTTAGTGTGGACATGTCAAAATTATCGACTAGTTAAAATGATCATTCTAAACTGATCCTTGGTGCTCCTTTACGAAAGGTTTATGACCGAAGCATAATGTATCGCATCACGCAGTTTGGGATACATTGGATTACTTGGATGCTTTGCTAAAGCTCTTTCAGTCTCAAATGTCGACCCAATATGGAAAATTGAGCTAGAATAACATGAGCGTGGGATTCATGTCATTTTGAGCTCTAAATCAAAAGTTAAAGATGATATATTTTGGACATGTCAAGTTTATCGGCTAGTTAAAATGATAATTCTAAACTTATCATTGCTGCTTCTTGAGTAAATACTTATAAATGAAGCATAATGCATGGCATCAGTCTATTTAGGATATATTGGATTGCTTGGAGGCTTTCTTGTAGCTATTTCAGTCTTAATTTTGCCACAATATAGAAAATTGAGCTACCTTAACGTGGGTGTTGGATTCATGTCGTTTTAAACACTAAATCAAAAGTTACAGACGATTTAGTACGGGTATATCAAGTTGATCGGCCAGTTAAAATGATCATTCTAAACATATCATTGGTGCTCCTTCAATAAAGGCTAATAAATGAGGCATAATGCAAGGCATCTCGTAGTTTGGGATGCATTGGATTACTTGTAGGCTTTGTCATAGCTCTTTCGGTCTGAAATGTGGTCTCAATATGGAAAATTGAGCTTGCTTAATGTGGGTGTTGGATTCCTATCATCTTAAGCTCTAAATAAAAAAGTTAAAGAATATTTACTGTGGACATGTCATGTTGATCAGCTAGTTAAAATGATCATTCTAAACTGATCATTGGTGCTCCTTGAGTAAAGAATTATAAATGAAGCATAATGCATGCCATCATGCAGTTTGGGATTCAATGGGTTCCTTGGAGGCTTTGTGGAAGCTCTTTCAGTCTCAAATGTTTTCGTAATATGGAAAATTGAGCAACCTTAATGTGGGCGTTGGATTCATGTCATTTTGAGCTTTAAATCAAAATTTAAAGACGATATAGTGATGATATGTCAAGTTTATCAGCTCGTTAAAATGATCATTCTAAACTGATCATTGGTGCTATTTGAGTAAAGGCTTATAAACGAAGCATAATGCTTAACATCATGTATTTTGGGATAGAGTGCTTTACTTGGAGGCTTTGCGAAGCTATTTTGGTCTTAACTTTTGTCACAATATAGAAAATTGTGTTACCTTAACATGGGCGTTGGATTCGTGTCATTTTGAACTGTAAATCAAAAGTTACGGACAATTTAGTGTGGATATGTCAAATTGATCGGCATGTAAAAACTATCATTCTAAACTGTTCACGAGTGCTCTTTAAGTAAAAGCTTATGATTTAAACGTTTGGCTTATAAATTTTTAATGCATGACATCATGCCATTTTGCATAGATTGCACTACTTTGAGACTTTTTTAGTCTCAAATGTTGTCAAAATATAGGAAATTGATCAAGCTTACCGTGGGCGTTGGATTCATGTGATCTTAAGCTCTAAATAAAAAGTTAAAGATGATTTAGTGTGGATATGTCAAGTTGATCAGCTATTTAAAATGATCATTCTAAACTGAGCATCGGTTCTCCTTGAATAAAGGCTTATAAACAAAGCATATTGCATGTCATCACGTATTTTGGGATAGATTGGATTATTTGGAGGCTTTGTCATAGCTATTTTGGTCTTAAATTTTGTCATAATATAAAAAATTCAGCTACCTTAACGTGGGTGTTGGGTTCGTGTCATTTTAAACTCTAAATCAAAAGTTACAAAAGATTTAGTGCGGCCATGTCAAGTTCATCGGCTACTTTAGATGATCATTTTAAATTGATCATTGGTGCTCCTAAAGCAAAGGCTTATAAATGAAGCATAATGCATGGCATAATGCAGTTTTGGATAGATTGCATTACATTGAGCCTTTGTCTAGTTCTTTTAGTGTCAAATGTTTTCACAATATGGAAAATTGAGCTTATAAATGAAGCATAATGCATGGCATCACGCACACTTTGAGGCTTTGTCTAGCTCTTCCAATCTCAAAGGTTGTCAAAATATGAAAAATTTAGCAAGCTTAACATGAGCGTTGGATTCATGTCATCTTGAGGTCTAAATAAAAGTTAAAGATGACTTAGTGAGGACATGTCAAGTTGATCAGCTATTTAAAACGATCATTCTAAACTGATCATTGGTTCACCTTGAGGAAAGGCTTATCAACGAAACATATTGCATGGCATCACACATTTTGGGATAGGTTGGATTATTTGGAGGCTTTGTCGTAGCTATTTTGGTCTTAAATTTTGTCACAATATAGAAAATTGAGCTAGCTTAACGTGGGTGTTGGATTCGTGTAATTTTAAACTTTAAATCAAAAGTTATGGACGATTTAATGCGGACAAGTCAAGTTGGTACAAGTTAAAATGATCATTCTAATCAGATCATTTGTGCTCCTTTACTAAAGGCTTATGAATTAAGCATAATGCATGGCATCACGAAGTTTGGGATACATTGGATTACTTGGATGCTTTGTATTAGCTCTTTCAATCTCATATGTTGTCACAATATGGAAAATTGAGCTAGCTTAACGTGAGCGTTGGATTTATGTCATTTTGAGCTCTAAATCAAAAGTTAAAGACGATTTAGTGCGGACATGTCAAGTTGATCAGCTTGTTAAAATGATCATTTTAAACTGATCATTGGTGCTCATTGAGTTAAGGCATGTAAATAAAGCATAATAAAAGGCATCACACATTTTGGGACATATTGGATTACTTGGAGGCTTTTTCGTCGCTATTTCGGTATACAATTTAGTCAAAATATAGAATTTTGAGCGAGCTTTACTTGGGCGTTGGACACATGTCACTCTGCACTCTAAATCAAAAGGTATGGGTGCGGACATGACAAGTTGATCGGCTTGTTAAATGATCATTCTAAACTCATCACTGGTGCTCATTGAGCAAATGATAACAAATGAACCATAATGCATAGTATCACGCAGTTTGGGATAGATTGATTTACTTGGAGGCTATGTTGTAGCTATTCGGTCTTGAATTGTGTCACAATATAGAAAATTGAGCTAGCTTAACGTGGACATTGGATTTGTGTCATTCTAAACTCAAAATCAAACGTTATGGATGATTTAATGTAGATATGTCAAGTTTATGGGCTAGTTAAATTGATGATTCTAAATTGATCATTGGTGCTCACGTGGCAAAGGAATACAAATGAAGCATAATGCATAGCAGCACGCAGTTTGGGATAGATTGGATTACTTGGAGGGTTTGTCTTAGTTATTACGGTCTGAAATTTTTTTCCAATATAGAAAATTTAACTACCTTAACGTTGGCGTTGGAATTGTGACATATTGAACTCCATATCAAAAGTTACAGATGATTCAGCGCAGACATGTCAAATTTATCGGCTACTTAAAATGATCATTCAAAACTGACCAGTAGTGCTCATTGAGTAAGGATTATAAATTAAGCATAATGCATGGCATCATGCAGTTTGGGATACTTTTTCATAGCTCTTTCAATATCAAATGTTGTCACAACATGGAAAATTGAGCTAGTTTATAGTGGGTGTTGGATTCATGTCATTTTGAGCTTTAAATCAAAAGATAAAGCAATTTAGTGCAGACATGCCAAATTGATCAGCTAGTTAAAATGATCTTTCTAAACTGATCATTGGGTGCTTATTGAGCAATAGTTTACAAGTGAAACATAATGTATGGCATCACGCAGGTTGGGATAGATTGGATTACTTGGAGGCTTTGTGATAGCTATTTGGGTCTTAAATTTTGTCATAATATAAAAAATTGAGCTATTTTAACGTGGGCATTTGATACGTGTCACTCTGAATTCTATATAAAAAGTTATAGACGATTTAGTGCGGACATGTTAAGTTTATCGGCTAGTTAAATTTATCATTCTAAACTGATCACTAGTGCCCAATTAGCAAAGGTTTAAAAATAAAGCATAATAAAAGGCATCACGCATTTTGGGACATATTGGATTACTTGGAGGCTTTTTCGTCGCTATTTCGGTATACAATTTAGTCAAAATATAGAATTTTGAGCGAGCTTTACTTGGGCGTTGGACACATGTCACTCTGCACTCTAAATCAAAAGGTATGGGTGCGGACATGACAAGTTGATCGGCTTGTTAAATGATCATTCTAAACTCATCACTGGTGCTCATTGAGCAAATGATTACAAATGAACCATAATGCATAGTATCACGCAGTTTGGGATAGATTGATTTACTTGGAGGCTATGTTGTAGCTATTTGGTCTTGAATTGGATCACAATATAGAAAATTGAGCTAGGTTAACATGGACGTTGGATTTGTGTCATTCTAAACTCAAAATCAAACGTTATGGATGATTTAATGTAGATATGTCAAGTTTATGGGCTAGTTAAATTGATGATTCTAAATTGATCATTGGTGCTCACGCGGCAAAGGAATACAAATGAAGCATAATGCATAGCATCACGCAGCTTGGGATAGATTGGATTACTTGGAGGGTTCATCTTAGTTATTACGGTCTGAAATTTTTTTCCAATATAGAAAATTTAACTACCTTAACGTGGGCGTTGGAATTGTGACATATTGAACTCCATATCAAAAGTTACAGATGATTCAGCGCAGACATGTCAAATTTATCGGCTACTTAAAATGATCATTCAAAACTGACCAGTAGTGCTCATTGAGTAAGGATTATAAATTAAGCATAATGCATGGCATCACGCAGTTTGGGATACTTTTTCATAACTCTTTCAATATCAAATGTTGTCACAATATGGAAAATTGAGCTAGTTTATAGTGGGTGTTGGATTCATGTCATTTTGAGCTTTAAATCAAAAGATAAAGCAATTTAGTGCAGACATGCCAAATTGATCAGCTAGTTAAAATGATATTTCTAAACTGATCATTGGGTGCTTATTGAGCAATAGTTTACAAGTGAAACATTTTGTATGGCATCATGCAGGTTGGGATAGATTGGATTACTTGGAGGCTTTGACATAGCTCTTTGGGTTTTAATTTTGTCATAATATATAAAATTGAGCTAGTTTAACGTGGGCACTGGATACGTGTCACTCTGAACTCTAAATTAAAAGTTATAGAGGATTTAGTGCGGACATGTCAAGTTTATCGGCTAGTTAAATTGATCATTCTAAACTGAGCACTAGTGCCCAATTAGCAAAGGTTTTAAAATTAATCATAATACAGGGCATCACACAGTTTGGGATAGATTGGATTACTAGGAGGCTTTGTCGTAGTTATTTTGGTATTAAATTTTGTCACCGTATAGAAAATTGAGTTACCTTAACGTGGACGTTGGAATCATGTCATTTTGAGCTCTAAATCAAAAGTTAAAGACGATTTAGCGCAGACATGTCAAGTAGATCAGCTAGTTCAAATGATCATCCTAAACTGATTATTGGTGCTCATTGAGTAAAGGCGTATAAATGAATCATAATGCATAGCATCACACTGTTTGGATAGGTGGGATTACTTGGAGGCTATATCATAGCTATTTAGATCATAAATTTAGGCAATGGATTCGTGCCATTCTTAAATCTAAACCAAAAGTTACGGTAGATTTAGTGGGGACATTTCAGGTACATCGGCCAGTTAAAATAATCTTTCTAAGCTGATCATTGTTGTTCCTTTAGTAAAGGCATATAAATGAACCATGATCCATGGAATCATGCTGTTTGGGATATACTGGATTACTTGAAGGCTTTCTCGTAGATCTTTCAGTCTCAAATATTGTCAGATATTGAAAATTAAGCTAAATTAGCATGGGAGTTGGATTCGTGTAATTCTGAACTCTAAATCAAAAGTTACAAACGATTTAGTACGGAAATGTCAAGTTGGTACAAGTTAAAATAATCATTCTAATCAGATCATTTGTGCTCCTTTACTAAAGGCTTATGAATTAAGCATAATGCATGGCATCACGAAGTTTGGGAAACATTGGATTACTTGGGTGCTTTGTATTAGCTCTTTCAATCTCAAATGTTGTCACAATATGGAAAAGTTAGCTTGCTTAACGTGGGCGTTTGATGAGGACATCAGGTCGTATGTCCGGCCAGCAGGCCAGACTGGCCGACCAGGAAGCTTGCCCGAGACAGCCGGGCCATTTGGCACGTCTGCCGGCCCAAGCGGTACCGCCGGACCCTCGACCAACAGGACCGGACCGATCAGCATTGCCGGCGGAGAGACCCAAGCCTCCGGCACAATTGGTGGCGACGTGGATGACACCGCCGGTCCCCTTGGTAACGCCGCCGACTCCGGGATCAACTTGGCCGGTCCAGAAGGCATTCCGGCCAGTACCTCGCACAGTCCAGCCGGTACAGCGATCCAGCCGAGTACATGAGCATTTCAACCTTCTACACAAGGATACTTGGACCAGATAAGCTACCTGCTTCAGGACATGCATCTAGAGGAAGTCTCTACACCATTAGTGCCACCAGGAGCAATGACAAGGAGCAGATCAAGAGCTCTCTTCCACAAGTTCAGCTTATGGGTTGACAAGCTCCTAGAGGAAGATCGACTAAGGACAGTGGGCCAGAAGTGCAAAGAAGAGTCCAAAGGCTTCTCAACAATGGAAGGGACTTCAGAGAGTTGGGCTTTAGTGGCAAGAGAGGTCAGGGCCCAAAGATTCCTAACCCTACTCCAAGTCAAAGACTAGAAGCAAGGCGCGTGCATGCCACAAGGACGGCCACCTTCTATTTCTTGGCCGTGAGGTAAGAAAGGTAAGTTTTCAATTTCTTCCAACAAGTTTTCTCTCTAAGAATCTTGTGCGCTTAGAACCTAGTTGAGACCAGCCCTCCTAGCTCTAAGTTTGTGATTTATCACGAGGTTCATCACCCCTCGTGTGGTTCACTTCAACCCTCCATCGAATACCAACCCAAAAACCCCTATCCAAGAAGTGTAAGGTCGAGTTTCTCACCTAACCTTCTCCAAACAGCCCACACACATATAAGCCTTAAATCGAGGCTTGTATCATTTTGGTATCAGAGCTTAAAGCTCCTAAACCAGGTTGTTTCTATCCTTTAACTTGTTTTGTTTCTAGTTCTTGCTTTAGTTTAAGTTACATTCAAGAAAAAATAATAAAAAATAACATCAATCTCCAAACCGAGTGCATCTAGCTTCTACGTGTATCACTAGGGTTTAGATTCACTTTTGCATTGCCATTCACGTTTTCATTTTTGTTTAAATCATATTTTCATTAAAGTTAAGTTATATTAAAAGGAAAAGAAAAAGAAAATAGGAAAAATAGTAAAAGAATTCGAATTGGACAGCTAGCAATAGTTGTCAAGAAAGTTTCCATTTTTCTCAAATCTCCATATTTTCGAATTTGCCATTTCCCAGTTTTTCCTTTTTGCATATTTTTCGAATTCTCTATATAAGGAACCCTCCTAATCAATTCTAGGAGCAGAGTAACTTGATTTCTTTCTTGTAGTATGCAATGGGAGAGAGAATAGAGATGCAGTCGAGGCCATGATGGCCATGTTCACCACACTCCAAAACGCAACTCGCATCAATCGGCGAGAGGTTGGAGCGCGTGGAGAGGCCGGTGAGATTTCAGGCTATAAGGCACGTGAGAGCTGAGAAAGGCCGTGCTGAGGGTCCTGAGCACCTTATGACACGGCACGAACAGGAGGAACCCCAGCCAGAAGGAGATGAGGACGTGCAGCCTCATGACTATCACCCTAGGTCGAGAGGACCTCCACAGCAACCAGAGGCAGAAGATGATGGCTTCGAGCCATATGGTCTTCACCAGAGACCAAGGATGCCTCCTAGACATCATGGGGATGGAGATGAGCACGCCTACAACCGGGTAACCCATCCTGATGTTAAGCTAACTCCTCCAAGTTTTGCAGGAAAAGTAGACCACGAGGCTTACCTAGATTGGGAGAGAAGAATGGATCATATCTTCGATCATTACAACCAACCAGAGCCTAGGAGAGTCTAAATGGCAGTAGCACAACTCACGGACAATGACCTCATCTGGTGGGATCGTGAGGTATCTGACTGAAAGAGGAAAAGAATGAGGCCCATAGACTCATGGGTCGACATGAAAGATGTCATGCGACAAAGGTTTGTTCCGCCTTACTTACATAGGGACTTGCAACGTTGTTTTCGTACTCTTAAGCAGGGTACCAGATCAGTAGAGGAGTACTATGAAGAGTTCGAGAAGCTAATGAGCAAGCTGGAGCTCAATGATGATGAAGAAGCATTGATTGTATAATTCTTGGATGGACTGCAAGAGAGGATCAACCGCAAGGTGGAAAGGCAAATCTACAATGACTTCAAGGATTTGTTCCACCTATCTGTCCAGGCTGAGCAGCACATCAAGCGTAAGAGCCAAGACATCCACAGCAAGCCTAAGACTCCTTGGGCACCAAGCAACATTCCTAAGCCCGTAGACAAGGGCAAGAGCATAGAGATCGAGTCAAGGTTCAAGAGCAATCCTCCTGAACCAACCCGTGACCAGAGAGAGCCTAGTAAGTCTTCTAACCCTCAAAGATCACGTGACATCAATTGTTTCAAGTGTAGGGGTCGTGGAAACATCTCAATGGAATGCCCAAACAACCGGTTCATGCTGATTACGGAGGCTGGAGAGTATGAGTCCCAAGATGAAGAGGACTAAGAACCAGAAGGAGAATACGGTGACATTGAGTACCCTGATTTGGGGGAAGTGCTGGTCACTAGACGCATCCTCAGTGCAATGGTGGATCCTTCAGAGACCATCCAAAGGGAGAACATCTTCCACAGCCATTGCACCATCAAGGGCAAGGTATGTAACCTCATCATAGATGGTGGTTCTTGCACTAACATTGCTAGTGCATACATGGTTGATGAGCTAGGTCTAGAGAAGACAAGGCATTCTTGACCATATAGTCTGAGATGGCTCGATGACAAAGCGGAGCTCAAGATCCATGAACAAGTCACTGTGCCATTCAGTGTGGGTAAGTACCAAGACCAAGTCGTGTGCGACGTGGTGCCCATGCAAGCTGGCCATCTTCTGCTAGGAAGGCCATGGCAGTTTGACAAAGAGACCAGGCCTGATGGCCGAACAAATTTCTACACTTTTGTGCATAACAAAAGAAAGGTCAGCCTAGCTCCTCTCACACCTGCCCAGGTACATGAGCTTCAACAGCAAATGAGTAAGGAAAAGAAGCTTATTAAATCTAATTTTCTTATTCAACCAAGTCATGTCCGGAGAGGTTTAGCCTCAAAGGATCTAATGCTACTAATGGTTTTCAAAGAAATGTTGAATGTAGAGAAAGAACAGGTAGAGTTACCTCCTGAAGTAGCAGCTCTCCTCAACAAGTTCCAGGATGTGTACCCGGAAGAGATACCAGCAGACTTACCTCCCCTACGAGGCATAGAGCACCAGATCGACCTCGAGCCTGGAGCAGCCCTGCCCAACCGGCCAGCCTACCGGATGAGTCCAGAGGAGTCCAAGGAGCTTGAGAAGCAAGTGAAGGAGCTCCTGGAGAAAGGCTATGTTCGAGAGAGCCTCAGTCCATGTGCCGTACCAGTGCTACTATTGCCCAAGAAGGATGGGACTTGGCGAATGTGCGTGGACTGCCGAGCAATCAACAACATCGCAGTCAAGTACCGGCATCCGATACCACGGCTGGATGACATGCTAGATGAGCTGAGTGGAGCCACGGTCTTCTCCAAGATAGACCTTAAGAGTGGATACCACCAGGTCAGGATGAAGGAAGGTGATGAATGGAAGACTGCTTTCAAGACAAAGCAAGTGCTCTACGAGTGGACAGTCATGCCATTTGGCTTGACTAATGCCCCAAGCACCTTCATGCGCCTTATGAATCAAGTTCTTAGGGCGTACATCAGTAAGTTCGTTGTAGTTTATTTTGATGACATATTGGTTTATAGTAAATGCTTAAGGGATCACCTCACACATCTTGAGTTGGTGCTTAAAACCCTTCGACAAGAAGAGCTTTATGCCAATCTCAAGAAGTGCATCTTTTGTACTGATAAACTTGTCTTCTTAGGTTTTGTTGTAAGTTCACAGGGCCTACAGGTTGATGAAGAGAAGATTCGAGTCATACAAGAATGGCCAACACCAAGCAACATCAGCCAAGTGAGGAGCTTCCACGGACTGGCCAGCTTCTACAGGAGATTCGTGCCCAACTTCAGCAGTATTGCCTCACCATTGACGGCAGTAGTGAAGAAGAACGTGGGATTCAGCTGGGGAGAAGCTCAGGAGAAGGCATTCCAGGCCTTGAAGGACAGCCTCACACATGCACCCGTGCTAGTCCTGCCCGACTTCAACAAGACGTTTGAAGTGGAGTGTGATGCCTCTGGAATAGGCATAGGAGCAGTGCTAACACAAGGAGGGAGGGCAGTGGCATACTTCAGTGAGAAGCTAGGTGGTGTCTCACTGAACTACCCCACTTACGATAAGGAGCTTTATCCCCTTGTCCGAGCCTTGGAAACTTGGCAGCATTACTTGCTGTCCAAGGAGTTTGTGATCCACACTGATCACGAGACTCTCAAACACCTCAGAGGGCAAACCAATCTCAAGAGGAGACATGCCAGGTGGATGGAGTTCATCGAGACCTTCTCGTACATCATCAAGTACAAGAAGGGCAAGGACTATGTGGTAGCTGATGCACTATCAAGGAGGTTTGCCATGATTTTCACAATGGAAGCCAAGGTGTTAGGATTCGAGCACATCAAGGACCTGTACAAGGATGATCCTGACCTCGCTGAGAGCTACAAGGAGTGTGGCACAGGGAGTCATGGGAAGTTCTACATCAATGAGGGGTTCTTGTTCTGAGAGAGAAGGCTGTGCATACCACAAGGATCATTACGGGAGCTTATCATCCGAGAGGCTCGTGGAGGAGGACTCATGGGCCACTTTGGTGTCGACAAGACACTAGCAGTGGTCAAGGAACACTTCTACTGGCCACACATCAAGAGGACAGTAGAAGCTCATTGTGCAAGGTGCATCACTTGCAAGAAGGCAAAGTCCCGAGTGCAACCTCACGGGTTGTATCTCCCACTGCCCATACCGATGCATCCATGGGTGGATATATCAATGGACTTCGTGCTAGGTCTGCCCAAGATCAACCACAAAGATGCAATCTTTGTAGTGGTGGAAAGATTCTCCAAGATGGCACATTTCATTCCATGTGCTAATGTCAATGATGCCATGCAAACAGCCGAGCTGTTCTTCAGGGAGATAGTACGGCTTCATGGAGTGCCAAGAACCATCGTATCAGACAGGGACACCAAGTTCCTCAGCCATTTCTGGAGGACCCTTTGGAGGAATCTAGGCACGAAGCTACTCTTCTCCACCACCTGCCATCCTCAAACCGATGGCCAAACTGATGTTGTCAACCGGACACTATCAACTCTTCTCAAGACTACACTAGGGAAGAACCTCAAGACTTGGGTGGAGTGCCTGCCATTCATAGAGTTCGCTTACAACCGAGCCGTGCACTCAGCAACCAAGAAGACACCATTTGAAGTGGTATACGGCTTCAACCCTCTCACCCCATTGGAGCAAACACCACTACTACCAGCTGAGATGACCAACCTCAACGGAGCATCCAAAGGCAGATTTCATAAGGAGACTACACCAGAAGGTAGCAGAAAACTTGGAGAAGAGGACCGGACAGTACGTGACTCATGCCAACAAGGGGAGAAAGGAGGTGATCTTTCAACCAGGCAATTGGGTGTGGCTACACCTATGGCAGGAGAGGTTCCCCAACCTAAGGAGTTCCAAGCTAGCACCAAGAAGAAATGGACTATTCAGAGTGCTGGAGAGGATCAACAACAACGCCTACCGGATCGAGCTCCCAGGTGAGTTTAATGTGTCCAACACGTTCAACGTAACTGACTTACCCCCTTTCCATGCAGATGAACAAGTTTTGAGGTCAAAACCTACTGAAGAGGGAGGGGATGATGAGGACATCAGGTCATATGTCCGGCCAGGAGACCAGACTGGCCGACCAGGAAGCTTGCCCGAGACAGCCGGGCCATTTGGCACGTCTGCCGGCCCAAGCGGTACCCCCGGACCCTCGACCAACATGACCGGACCGATCAGCATTGCCGGCGGAGAGGCCCAAACCTCTGGCACAATTGGTGGCAACGTGGATGACACCGCCGGTCCCCTTGGTGATGCCGCCGACTCCGGGATCAACTTGGCCGGTCCAGAAGGCATTCCGGCCAGTACCTCGCACAGTCCAGCCGGTACAGCGATCCAGCCGAGTACATGAGCATTTCAACCTTCTACACAAGGATACTTGGACCAGATAAGCTACCTGCTTCAGGACATGCATCTAGAGGAAGTCTCTACACCAGTAGTGCCACCAGGAGCAATGACAAGGAGCAGATCAAGAGCACTCTTCCACAAGTTCAGCTTATGGGTCGACAAGTTCCTAGAGGAAGATCGACTAAGGACAGTGGGCCAGAAGTGCAAAGAAGAGTCCAAAGGCTTCTCAACAATGCAAGGGACTTCAGAGACTTGGGCTTTAGTGGCAAGAGAGGTCAGGGCTCAAAGATTCCTAACTCTACTCCAAGTCGAAGACTAGGAGCAAGGCGCGTGCATGCCAGAAGGACGGCCACCTTCCATTTCTTTGCCGTGAGGTAAGAAAGGTAAGTTTTCAATTTGGATATTTACCTCTTTCTGTTTTGCAGGGTAGGATTTAGATTCTTTACATTTTTGAGTCAAAGACATTTTAGGAATAGGTCCTTTTTCGGTTATGCACTTTTGTACATTTCCCATTTGTGCCCTTTTGTAATCATTCCTTTTCTTTCTTTGAGTCGAACCTAGAAGGTCAACCTGTCGAGCATATTAATAAGACTCCTTCCAGCATTGTAGTTCGACAACCTTTTTGATATTAATAAAGTAGAACTTTCTTCCAACAAGTTTTCCCTCTAAGAATCCTGTGCGGTTAGAACCTAGTTGAGACCAGCCCTCCTAGCTCTAAGTTTGTGATTTGTCACGAGGTTCATCACCCCTCGTGTGGTTCACTCCACCCCTCCATCGAATACCAACCCAAAAACCCCTATCCAAGAAGTCTAAGGTTGAGTTTATCACCTAACCTTCTCCACACAGCCCACGGGCATATAAGCCTTGAATTGAGGCTAGTATCAGCGTTGGATTAATGTCATTTTGAGCTCTAAATCAAAAGTTAAAGACGATTTAGTGCGGACATGTCAAGTTGATCAGCTTGTTAAAATGATCATTTTAAACTGATCATTTGTGCTCCTTGACTAAAGGCTTATAAATGAAGCATAATGCATGCTATCATGCAGTTTGGAATACATTGGACTACTTGGAGGCCTTGCCGTATCTATTTTGGTCTTAAATTTCTCAATATATAGAAAATTGAGCTAGCTTAGCGTGGGTATTGGATTCGTTTCATTCTGAACAATGAATAAAAAATTAAACACGTTTTAGGGCAGACATTTCAAGTTTATCGACCAGTTAAATTGATCACTCTAAAATGATCAATGGTGCTCATTGAGGAAAGGTTTACAAATGAAGCATAATGCATGGCATCACAAAGTTTAGGATTTGGAGGCTTTGTTGTAACTATTTTGGTCTTAAATTTTGTCACACTATAGAAAACTAAGCCAGCTTATCGTGGGAAATGGAATGTGTCATTCTGAATACTATATCAAAAGTTAAAGACGTTTTAGTGCGTACATGTAAAGTTGATCGGGCACTTAAATTGATCATTCTAAACTGATCATTGGTGCTAATTGAGCAAAAATTTACAAATCAAGCATAATGCAAGGCATCACGCAGTTTGGGATAGATTGAATTGCTTGGAGGCTTTGTCATAGCTATTTCGGTCATAAATTTTGTCAAGATATAGAAAATTGAGCTCGGTTAACGTGTGTGTTGGATTCGTGTCATTCTGAACTATGAACCACAAGTTAATGACGTTTTAGTGGGATATTTCAAGCTCATCAACCAGTTAAATTGATTATTCTAAACTCATCATTGGTGCTCATTGAGCAAAGGATTACAAATGAAGCATAATGCATGGCATCGAGCAGTTTTGGATGGATTGGACTACTTGGAGGATTTGTTGTAGATATTTTGGTCTTAAATTTTGTCATAATATAGAAAACTGAGCTAGCTTATGGTGGGCATTGGAATGTGTCATTCTGAACTTTGAATCAAAAGTTAAACACGATTTATTGCGGACATCTCAAGTTGATCAGCAGGTAAATTGATCATTTTATACTGATAACTGGTGCTCTTTGAGCAAAGGTTTACAAATGAAGCATAATGCATGGCATCACACGGGTTGGGACATATTAAATCAAGCATAACACATGAATTCACATAGTTTAGGATAAACTGGATTACTTTGAGTCTTTGCCTAGCTCTTTCAGTACCAAATGTTTTCACAATCTGGAAACTTGAGCTAGATTAACGTGGGCACTGGATTCATGTCATTTTGAAGTATGAATCAAAGAATAAATACATTTTTGTGCGGACATTTCAAGTTGATCGGCCAGTTAAATTGATCATTCTAAACTAATTATTGGTGCTCATTGAGTGAAGGTTTACAAATGAAGCATAAATGCATGGCATCATATAGTTTGGGATGGATTGGACTACTTGGAGGCCTTGCCGTATCTATTTTGGTCTTAAATTTCTCAATATATAGAAAATTGAGCTAGCGTAACGTGGGTATTGGATTCGTTTCATTCTGAACAATGAATAAAAAATTAAAGACGTTTTAGTGCGGACATTTCAAGTTTATCTACCAGTTAAATTGATCACTCTAAAATGATCAATGGTGCTCATTGAGGAAAGGTTTACAAATGAAGCATAATGCATGGCATCACAAAGTTTAGGATTTGGAGGCTTTGTTGTAACTATTTTGGTCTTAAATTTTGTCACAATATAGAAAACTAAGCCAGCTTATCGTGGGAAATGGAATGTGTCATTCTGAATACTATATCAAAAGTTAAAGACGTTTTAGTGCGTACATGTCAAGTTGATCGGGCACTTAAATTGATCATTCTAAACTGATCATTGGTGCTAATTGAGCAAAAGTTTACAAATCAAGCATAATGCATGGCATCACGCAGTTTGGGATAGATTGAATTGCTTCGAGGCTTTGTCATAGCTATTTCGGTCATAAATTTTGTCAAGATATAGAAAATTGAGCTCGGTTAACGTGTGCGTTGGATTCGTGTCATTCTGAACTATGAACCACAAGTTAATGACGTTTTAGTGGGATATTTCAAGTTCATCAACCAGTTAAATTGATTATTCTAAACTCATCATTGGTGCTCATTGAGCAAAGGATTACAAATGAAGCATAATGCATGGCATCGAGCAGTTTTGGATGGATTGGACTACTTGGAGGATTTGTCGTAGATATTTTGGTCTTAAATTTTGTCATAATATAGAAAACTGAGCTAGCTTATGGTGGGCATTGGAATGTGTCATTCTGAACTTTGAATCAAAAGTTAAACACGATTTATTGCGGACATCTCAATATGATTGGCCTGGTAAATTGATCATTCTTAATTGATCACTGGTGCTCATTGAGCAAAGGTTTACAAATGAAGCATAATGCATGGCATCACACGGGTTGGGACATATTAAATCAAGCATAACACATGAATTCACATAGTTTAGGATAAACTGGATTACTTTGAGTCTTTGCCTAGCTCTTTCAGTACCAAATGTTTTCACAATCTGGAAACTTGAGCTAGATTAACGTGGGCACTGGATTCATGTCATTTTGAAGTATGAATCAAAGAATAAATACATTTTTGTGCGGACATTTCAAGTTGATCGGCCAGTTAAATTGATCATTCTAAACTAATTATTGGTGCTCATTGAGTGAAGGTTTACAAATGAAGCATAAATGCATGGCATCATATAGTTTGGGATGGATTGGACTACTTGGAGGCCTTGCCGTATCTATTTTGGTCTTAAATTTCTCAATATATAGAAAATTGAGCTAGCGTAACGTGGGTATTGGATTCGTTTCATTCTGAACAATGAATAAAAAATTAAAGACGTTTTAGTGCGGACATTTCAAGTTTATCTACCAGTTAAATTGATCACTCTAAAATGATCAATGGTGCTCATTGAGGAAAGGTTTACAAATGAAGCATAATGCATGGCATCACAAAGTTTAGGATTTGGAGGCTTTGTTGTAACTATTTTGGTCTTAAATTTTGTCACACTATAGAAAACTAAGCCAGCTTATCGTGGGAAATGGAATGTGTCATTCTGAATACTATATCAAAAGTTAAAGACGTTTTAGTGCGTACATGTCAAGTTGATCGGGCACTTAAATTGATCATTCTAAACTGATCATTGGTGCTAATAGAGCAAAAGTTTACAAATCAAGCATAATGCATGGCATCACGCAGTTTGGGATAGATTGAATTGCTTGGAGGCTTTGTCATAGCTATTTCGGTCATAAATTTTGTCACGATATAGAAAATTGAGCTCGGTTAACGTGTGCGTTGGATTCGTGTCATTCTGAACTATGAACCACAAATTAATGACGTTTTAGTGGGATATTTCAAGTTCATCAAGCAGTTAAATTGATTATTCTAAACTCATCATTGGTGCTGATTGAGCAAAGGATTACAAAAGAAGCATAATGCATGGCATCGAGCAGTTTAGGATGGATTGGACTACTTGGAGGATTTGTCTTAGATATTTTGGTCTTACATTTTGTAATAATATAGAAAACCGAGCTAGCATATGGTGGGCATTGGAATGTGTCATTCTGAACTTTGAATCAAAAGTTAAACACGATTTATTGCGGACATCTCAAGTTGATTGGCCTGGTAAATTGATCATTCTTAATTGATCACTGGTGCTCATTGAGCAAAGGTTTACAAATGAAGCATAATGCATGGCATCACACGGGTTGGGACATATTAAATCAAGCATAACGCATGAATTCACATAGTTTAGGATAAACTGGATTACTTTGAGTCTTTGCCTAGCTCTTTCAGTCCCAAATGTTTTCACAATCTGGAAACTTGAGCTAGATTAACGTGGGCACTGGATTCATGTCATTTTGAAGTATGAATCAAAGAATAAATACATTTTTGTGCAGATATTTCAAGTTGATCGGCCAGTTAAATTGATCATTCTAAACTAATTATTGGTGCTCATTGAGTTAACGTTTACAAATGAAGCATAAATGCTTGGCATCATATAGTTTGGGATGGATTGGACTACTTGGATGCCTTGCCGTATCTATTTTGGTCTTAAATTTCTCAATATATAGAAAATTGAGCAAGCTAAACGTGGGTATTGGATTCGTTTCATTCTGAACAATGAATAAAAAATTAAAGACGTTTTAGTGCGGACATTTCAAGTTTATCGACCAGTTAAATTGATCACTCTAAAATGATCAATGGTGCTCATTGAGGAAAGGTTTACAAATGAAGCATAATGCACGGCATCACAAAGTTTAGGATTTGGAGGCTTTATTGTAACTATTTTGGTCTTAAATTTTGTCCCAATATAGAAAACTAAGCCAGCTTATCGTGGGAAATGGATTGTGTCATTCTGAATACTATATCAAAAGTTAAAGACGTTTTAGTGCGTACATGTCAAGTTGATCGGGCACTTAAATTCATCATTCTAAACTGATCATTGGTGCTAATTGAGCAAAATTTTACAAATCAAGCATAATGCATGGCAACACGCAGTTTGGGATAGATAGAATTGCTTGGAGGCTTTGTCATAGCTATTTCGGTCATAAATTTTGTCACGATATAGAAAATTGAGCTCGGTTAACGTGTGCGTTGGATTCGTGTCATTCTGAACTATGAACCACAAGTTAATGACGTTTTAGTGGGATATTTCAAGTTCATCAACCAGTTAAATTGATTATTCTAAACTCATCATTGGTGCTCATTGAGCAAAGGATTACAAATGAAGCATAATGCATGGCATCGAGCAGTTTAGGATGGATTGGACTACTTGGAGGATTTGTCTTAGATATTTTGGTCTTACATTTTGTCATAATATAGAAAACTGAGCTAGCATATGGTGGGCATTGGAATGTGTCATTCTGAACTTTGAATCAAAAGTTAAACATGATTTATTGCGGACATCTCAAGTTGATCAGCAGGTAAATTGATCATTTTATACTGATCACTGGTGCTCATTGAGCAAAGGTTTACAAATGAAGCATAATGCATGGCATCACACGGGTTGGGACATATTAAATCAAACATAACGCATGACATCACATAGTTTAGGATAAACTGGATTACTTTGAGTCTTTGCCTAGCTCTTTCAGTCCCAAATGTTGTCACAATATGGAAACTTGAGCTAGATTAACGTGGGCACTGGATTCATGTCATTTTGAAGTATGAATCAAAGAATAAAGACATTTTTGTGCGGACATTTCAAGTTGATCGGCCAGTTAAATTGATCATTCTAAACTAATTATTGGTGCTCATTGAGTGAAGGTTTACAAATGAAGCATAAATGCATGGCATCATATAGTTTTGGATGGATTGGACTACTTGGAGGCCTTGCCGTATCTATTTTGGTCTTAAATTTTTCAATATATAGAAAATTGAGCTAGCTTAACGTGGGTATTGGATTTGTTTCATTCTGAACAATGAATAAAAAATTAAAGACGTTTTAGTGCGGACATTTCAAGTTTATCGACCAGTTAAATTGATCACTCTAAAATGATCAATGGTGCTCATTGAGGAAAGGTTTACAAATGAAGCATAATGCATGGCATCACAAAGTTTAGGATTTGGAGGCTTTGTTGTAACTATTTTGGTCTTAAATTTTGTCACAATATAGAAAACTAAGCCAGCTTATTGTGGGAAATGGAATGTGTCATTCTGAATACTATATCAAAAGTTAAAGACGTTTTAGTGCGTACATGTCAAGTTGATCGGGCACTTAAATTGATCATTCTAAACTGATCATTGGTGCTAATTGAGCAAAAGTTGACAAATCAAGCATAATGCATGGCATAACGCAGTTTGGGATAGATTGAATTGCTTGGAGGCTTCGTCATAGCTATTTCGGTCATAAATTTTGTCACGATATAGAAAATTGAGCTCGGTTAACGTGTGCGTTGGATTCGTGTCATTTTGAACTATGAACCACAAGTTAATGACGTTTTAGTGGGATATTTCAAGTTCATCAACCAGTTAAATTGATTATTCTAAACTCATCATTGGTGCTCATTGAGCAAAGGATTACAAATGAAGCATAATAGATGGCATCGAGCAGTTTAGGATGGATTGGACTACTTGGAGGATTTGTCGTAGATATTTTGGTCTTAAATTTTGTCATAATATAGAAAACTGAGCTAGCTTATGGTGGGCATTGGAATGTGTCATTCTGAACTTTGAATCAAAAGTTAAACACGATTTATTGCGGACATCTCAAGTTGATTGGCCTGGTAAATTGATCATTCTTAACTGATCACTGGTGCTCATTGAGCAAAGGCTTACAAATGAAGCATAATGCATGGCATCACACGGGTTGGGACATATTAAATCAAGCATAACGCATGAATTCACATAGTTTAGGATAAACTGGATTACTTTGAGTCTTTGCCTAGCTCTTTCAGTCCCAAATGTTTTCACAATCTGGAAACTTGAGCTAGATTAACGTGGGAACTGGATTCATGTCATTTTGAAGTATGAATCAAAGAATAAATACATTTTTGTGCGGATATTTCAAGTTGATCGGCCAGTTAAATTGATCATTCTAAACTAATTATTGGTGCTCATTGAGTGAACGTTTACAAATGAAGCATAAATGCATGGCATCATATAGTTTGGGATGGATTGGACTACTTGGAGGCCTTGCCGTATCTATTTTGGTCTTAAATTTCTCAATATATAGAAAATTGAGCTAGCTTAACGTGGGTATTGGATTCGTTTCATTCTGAACAATGAATAAAAAATTAAAGACGTTTTAGTGCGGACATTTCAAGTTTATCGACCAGTTAAATTGATCACTCTAAAATGATCAATGGTGCTCATTGAGGAAAGGTTTACAAATGAAGCATAATGCATGGCATCACAAAGTTTAGGGATTTGGAGGCTTCGTTGTAACTATTTTGGTCTTAAATTTTGTCACAATATAGAAAACTAAGCCAGCTTATCGTGGGAAATGGAATGTGTCATTCTGAATACTATATCAAAAGTTAAAGACGTTTTAGTGCGTACATGTCAAGTTGATCGGGCACTTAAATTGATCATTCTAAACTGATCATTGGTGCTAATTGAGCAAAAGTTTAGAAATCAAGCATAATGCATGGCATCACGCAGTTTGGGATAGATTGAATTGCTTGGAGGCTTTGTCATAGCTATTTCGGTCATAAATTTTGTCACGATATAGAAAATTGAGCTCGGTTAACGTGTATTGACATAGGAAAATCACATAAGACCTATCTTGACCTACAAGGCAAGTGTGAGCACGAAAATTCAGTTTGAATAACAAGGGAAATGAAAAAGGATGGGTTATTATTAACCACATGGTTGAAATGGTTAAATAGCTACCTTGGGAGAAGAATCAAGGTGAAAAGGACATGCCCATGCTGCACACAGTCTTGGTAACCACACCAAACAGTCATGCCTGCTGCACACAGTCTTGGTAACCACACCAAACAGTCATGCCTGCTGTCTCCTCTCTTCTCATTGGTTGTTGACAGGCTCCTCCTCTATTCAAACGCATCCACAAGTTTGAATTCGTTTTCTTTTGTGTTCACATTGTAAATCCTCTATAAAAGGGCTGTAAAGACTCAATGTATAATATACTCTTAGGAGATTCTTCTCCATAAGTCTAAGTCATTTCTCAATTTCTCATACTTCTCTTTGAGTTTTCAGATTCAATTCTTCACATTTCTCCTCTATAATCTCAATATTCTTACATGGTATCAGAGCATAAGATCATTCTCTTATCTTTTCTACTCAAATCTCTCAGTTTCTAATCTAAAATTCTGTCAAAAATCTCTCAGTCTTTAGACTAAAAACTCACGGTTTCATTCAACCATAAAAGCTGCTTCCTTTGAGCTCTTCAAAGCCTAACAATGGAGGATACAGTTCAAATTAGTTCCAGCCTGAAACCTACGGTGATAGCAGTAGTTCTCAAAGGCTTGAACTACACATTATAGTCAAGAACCATCAAGATAGCCATTTGTGGCAAAGGACTTTGGAATCACATCTTGGAGGATAATACTCCATCTATAGATGATCCAAAGGAGAAGAAGGATGAGGCAACAAGAAAAGAAGAAGCTAGGTGGTTCCAAGAAGATCAATCAGTCCTTGGATTCCTCCAAAATTCATTGGACCCATCCATTCTTGAAGCTTATTCACATTGTGAAACTGCCAAGTCTCTTTGGGACACTCTCAAGAGGGTGTATGGGGATGTTCCAAACCTCAGCCGTGTGTATGAGGTTAAGAAGGCTCTCAATGATCTACACCAAGAGGATATGGAGTTCACAAAATTCCTGGGCAAGTTTCAGTCAACATGGTCCGAGCTTGACATGTTGAGACCAAGTTCTATGGATCCAAAGGTGCTTAATGGAAGGAAGGAACAAGACAAGATATTTGGGCTCCTTCTCAACCTAAATCCAGCCTTTAAGGATGTGATTAAGTCCATCCTGAGAGAGCCAAAACTCCCTGATTTCAAAGAGGTGTGCTCACGGATTCAAAGGGAGCAAGGCAACATTGGTTTGTTTGGTGGTAAAGGAGAACTAGTCATGGCCAACAAAAGCGTGTTTAAGCAAGAGGATAGGAAGAGTGTGATGTGTGAGCATTGTAAGAGGAATGGCCACATCAAGGACAAGTGCTGGATACTTCATCCTCATCTCAAGCCAAAACGGTTCAAGGATTCAAAGGCTAACATCTCTCAAATGGTTGCGACTGAACCGGCAAGTTCATCCAACCAAGGAGGGGAGCTAGCTATGAATGTATCCATGGAGTATGTTAAGAAGAGTGACTTGGAGGATCTCATCAAGGCCTATGCCTCAAAACTCTCCCGTATCACACTCTACTCCCATAAATCGCTTGATAAACCAGATCATAAGTTGGTAGTGGATTCAGGTGCTTCTCACCATATGATTAGCAATGCTAGGTTGTTAAAGAACATTGAACCATGTCTAGGACAAGTAACTATAGCTGATGGTAAGGGTATTCCAATTGAAGGAACGGGAAAATTAAGACTATTTGACAAAGAAACTAATGCATTCTTTGTACCTAAATTTAAGTCTAATCTAGTTTCTGTCAAAAAGGCTACTAAAGACCTCAATTGCAATGTTACATTTGGGGCTAACAATGTTTACTTTCAGGATATTAAGAGTGGTAAGATACTTGGAGGTGGTGTAACTCAAGATGAGCTCTATGTTCTTGAAGACCCTCCAAGCAATTTGGATTCCTTAGCTTTCAAATCCTGTGTTTTGCTAATAAAGATGTCTTATGGCATGCTAGATTAGGACATCCTCATGCTCGTGCTTTAAGCTTAATAATTCCTAATGTCGCTTATGATCACTCAGTTTGTGAGGCTTGTATCCTTGGCAAACATTGTCGTGTTGTTTTCCCTAAATCGTCTACAATTTATGAGCATTGCTTTGATTTAGTACATTCCGATGTTTGGACCTCACCTTACATGTCTAGAGATAGGAATAAATACTTTGTGACCTTTATAGATGAGAAATCGAAATATACATGGGTTACATTACTTCCATCTAAAGATAGGGTTTATGAGGCATTTATAAACTTTCATAATTATGTTACTAATCAATTCAATGCCAAGATCAAAGTGTTAAGATCAGATAATGGAGGGAATACACAAGTCAAAGATTCAAAGCTCATCTAAACAAACATGGAATACTACATCAAACTAGCTGTCCACACACACCACAACAAAATGGAGTTGCTGAAAGGAAGAACCGACACTTAATGGAAGTAGCAAGATCCATGATGTTTCATACCAATGTTCCTAAAAGTTTTTGGGAGATGCAGTCTTGGTTGCTTGCTACCTCATCAATCGGATTCCAACCAAAGTCTTGCAAGATATATCCCCATTTGAGGTACTCAATAAAACTAAACCTTCCATTGATCATTTACGTGTATTTGGGTGTGTCTGCTTTGTGTATGTTCCAGGTGATCTAAGAAACAAGTTGGAGGCAAAGAGCATCAAGTGTATGTTCCTTGGATATTCGACAACACAAAGGGTTATAAGTGCTATGATCCGAGCAACAACAGGACATATGTGTCTAGAGATGTCAAGTTCATAGAAGAACAAAGCTATTATGATCAGAAAGATTGGGAAGGATTGAAGGATCTCTCAAGGTCACCTTCTGATTTGGCTACGAGTTTGAGGTTTCTCTTGAATCATTTGGGAAATGATCTGCCAAAGGATTCAAGACACGTAGAAACAAGAACCTTAAGTAGTTCACAAGATACCCAAGAGAATGAACAAGGGGTGGTAACTCAAGAACCAACTCCAATCCAAGAAGAAGCTATGGCCCAAAATCAAGAACAAGACGACTTGGAAGTGGGTATAGAGGAACCTATTCACCAAATGGAAGAGGAAGCGGTTGTAGAGGAGGCTGCACCACCTGTTCAGCATTTAAGGAGGAGTACTAGACTTAGGAACACTAGGGTATTCTACAACAACCAGGCCGTGGCTCATCCCATACAAGCTGTTTGTTCCCTTGACCTCTTGCCATCTAGTCATCAAGCATGCGTTGGAAAGATTGAACAGAGTCAGATTTCAAGGACTTATAAAGAAGCTAAGAGCAAGAAAGAATGGTTAGATGCAGTAAGAGATGAGAAGGGAGCTATGGAAAGGAATCATACATGGGATATACAAGAACTTCCCAAAGGCAAGAAGGCTGTGAGTTCCAAGTGGGTGTTCACCATCAAGTATAAAAGCAATGGGGACATAGAAAGGTACAAGGTACGTCTAGTTGCAAGAGGTTTTACTCAGACATATTGAAAGGACTACACTGATACATTTGCACCGGTGGCTAAGCTACCCACTGTAAGGGTTGTTCTTTCACTAGCTACGACTCTGACTTGGGACTTATGGCAAATGGATGTCAAGAACGCATTCCTACAAGGAGAACTTGAAGAGGAAGTGTGTATGACTCCACCACCAGGCCTTGAAGATCTTTGCAAAGAGGGACAGGTTCTAAGACTTAGGAAGGCAATATATGGGTTGAAGCAGTCACCAAGGGCCTGGTATCACAAATTAAGCTCCACACTTACTGATAATGGGTTTAGGAAATCCCATTCAGATCATACTTTGTTCACTCGTCAAAACTCCAAAGGAATCGTGGCGGTCTTGGTTTATGTGGATGACCTTATCATCACAGGAGATGATAAGGAAGAAATTCAGTCCACAAAGGCCTTCTTAAACAGATCATTTGACATCAAGGATCTTGGAGAGTTGAAGTACTTCTTGGGTATTGAAGTGTGTCGGTCTCAAGAAGGGCTCTTTCTATCCCAAAGAAAGTATGCTCTTGATCTGTTGACAGACACGGGAAAGCTTGGGGCTAAACCGGCCAAAACTCCTCTTGAAGATGGCTACAAGGTCAGCGGAAAGGGGGAGAAAGCTGATGAGTTATTTAAGGATGTTTCTCAGTATAGGAGACTAGTTGGGAAGCTGATCTACCTCACCCTCACACGACCAGACTTCTGTTTTGCTGTGAATCAAGTAAGTCAACATATGCAAAAGCCTACTGTATATCATTGGAGCATGGTAGAAAGGATCCTTAGATACATCAAAGGATCTCCTGGTCAAGGTATATGGATGGGCAAGAATGGGAACACTGAGATTGTGGGGTATTGTGATGCGGATTGGGCTGGTGATAGGGTGGATAGGAAATCAACCACTGGGTATTGCACCTTCGTTGGTGGGAACTTAGCCACTTGGAAGACTAAGAAGCAGAAGGTGGTATCATGTTCTAGTGCTGAAGCAGAATATAGGGCTATGAGGAAGCTGACAAATGAAGTAACTTGGCTCAAAGCACTCTTGAAAGATTTCGGTATTGCACAACCAGGGCCAATTACCTTCCATTGTGATAATCCGGCAGCCATTCACATAGCTTCAAACTCAGTGTTTCACGAGAGGACCAAGCACATAGAGATCGACTGCCATAAGGTTAGGGAGAAAGTTCAAGATGGAACCATTCTGTCATGTTATACAAGGAGTGAAGACCAGCTAGCTGACATCTTCACAAAGGCAGCAAGTCTCAAAGTTTGCAAGAACATCTTTAGCAAACTTGGGCTTGTTGATTTATCACACCCATGATCAAAGGTCTCCTAATCCAAGAGCAACACACTCTTTTCCCTTATTAAGGTTTTGTCCCAAGTGGTTTTCCTTAATAAGGTTTTTAATGAGGTGTTGCCTTGGGTTCCCAAACTTAAGACTTTAGGGTGATTCCAAAGTCTTTAGCTTGAGGGGGAGTATTGACATAGGAAAATCAAATAAGACCTATCTTGACCTACAAGGCAAGTGTGAGCACGAAAATTCAGTTTGAATAACAAGGGAAATGAAAAAGGATGGGTTATTATTAACCACATGGTTGAAATGGTTAAATAGCTACCTTGGGAGAAGAATCAAGGTGAAAAAGTCATGTCCATGCTGCACACAGTCTTGGCAACCACACCAAACAGTCATGCCTGCTGTCTCCTCTCTTCTCATTGGTTGTTGACAGGCTCCTCCTCTATTCAAACGCATCCACAAGTTTGAATTCGTTTTCTTTTGTGTTCACATTGTAAATCCTCTATAAAAGGGCTGTAAAGACTCAATGTATAATATACTCTTAGGAGATTCTTCTCCATAAGTCTAAGTCATTTCTCAATTTCTCATACTTCTCTTTGAGTTTTCAGATTCAATTCTTCACATTTCTCCTCTATAATCTCAATATTCTTACAACGTGTGCGTTGGATTCGTGTCATTCTGAACTATGAACCATAAGTTAATGAAGTTTTAGTGGGATATTTCAAGTTCATCAACCAGTTAAATTGATTATTCTAAACTCATCATTGCTGCTCATTGAGCAAAGGATTACAAATGAAGCATAATGCATGGCATCGAGCAGTTTAGGTTTGATTGGACTACTTGGAGGATTTGTCGTAGATATTTTGGTCCTAAATTTTGTCATAATATAGAAAACTGAGCTAGCTTATGGTGGGCATTGGAATGTGTCATTCTGAACTTTGAATCAAAAGATAAAAAACACTATTTATTGTGGACATCTCAAGTTGATCAGCAGGTAAATTGATCATTTTATACTGATCACTGGTGCTCATTGAGCAAAGGTTTACAAATGAAGCATAATGCGTGGCATCACACGGGTTGGGACATATTAAATCAAGCATAACGCATGACATCACATAGTTTAGGATAAACTGGATTACTTTGAGTCTTTGCCTAGCTCTTTCAGTCCCAAATGTTGTCACAATATGGAAACTTGAGCTAGATTAACGTGGGCACTGGATTCATGTCATTTTGAAGTATGAATCAAAGAATAAAGACATTTTTGTGCGGAGATTTCAAGTTGATCGTCCATTTAAATTGATCATTCTAAACTAATTATTGGTGCTCATTGAGTGAAGGTTTACAAATGAAGCATAACTGCATGGCATCACATAGTTTGGAATGGATTGGACTACTTGGAGGCCTTGCCGTATCTGTTTTGGTCTTAAATTTCTCAATATATAGAAAATTGAGCTGGCTTAACGTGGGTATTGGATTCGTTTCATTCTGAACAATGAATAAAAAATTAAAGACGTTTTAGTGCGGACATTTCAAGTTTATCGACCGGTTAAATTGATCACTCTAAAATGATCAATGGTGCTCATTGAGGAAAGGTTTACAAATGAAGCATAATGCATGGCATCACAAAGTTTAGGGATTTGGATGCTTTGTTGTAATTGTTTTGGTCTTAAATTTTGTCACAATATAGAAAACTAAGCCAGTTATCGTGGGAAATGGAATGTGTCATTCTGAATACTATATCAAAAGTTAAAGACGTTTTAGTGCGTACATGTCAAGTTGATCGGGCACTTAAATTGATCATTCTAAACTGATCATTGGTGCTAATTGAGCAAAAGTTTAGAAATCAAGCATAATGCATGGCATCACGCAGTTTGGGATAGATTGAATTGCTTGGAGGCTTTGTCATAGCTATTTCGGTCATAAATTTTGTCACGATTTAGAAAATTGAGCTCGGTTAACGTGTGCGTTGGATTCGTGTCATTCTGAACTATGAACCACAAGTTAATGACGTTTTAGTGGGATATTTCAAGTTCATCAACAAGTTAAATTGATTATTCTAAACTCATCATTGGTGCTCATTGAGCAAAGGATCACAAATGAAGCATAATGCATGGCATCGCGAAGTTTTGGATGGATTGGACTACTGGGAGGATTTGTCGTAGATATTTTGGTCTTAAATTTTGTCATAATATAGAAAACTGAGCTAGCTTATGGTGGGCATTGGAATGTGTCATTCTGAACTTTGAATCAAAAGTTAAACACGATTTATTGCGGACATCTCAAGTTGATCAACAGGTAAATTGATCATTTTATACTGATCAATGGTGCTCATTGAGCAAAGGTTTACAAATGAAGCATAATGCATGGCATCCCACGGGTTGGGACATATTAAATCAAGCATAACGCATGACATCACATAGTTTAGGATAAACTGGATTACTTTGAGTCTTTGCCTAGCTCTTTCAGTCCCAAATGTTGTCACATGGAAACTTGAGCTAGATTAACGTGGGCACTGGATTCATGTCATTTTGAAGTATGAATCAAAGAATAAAGACATTTTTGTGCGGAGATTTCAAGTTGATCGGCCATTTAAATTGATCATTCTAACCTAATTATTGGTGCTCATTGAGTGAATGTTTACAAATGAAGCATAAATGCATCGCATCACATAGTTTGGAATGGATTGGACTACTTGGAGGCCTTGCCGTATCTATTTTGGTCTTAAATTTCTCAATATATAGAAAATTGAGCTAGCTTAACGTGGGTATTGGATTCGTTTCATTCTGAACAATGAATAAAAAATTAAAGACGTTTTAGTGCGGACATTTCAAGTTTATCGAACAGTTAAATTGATCACTCTAAAATGACCAATGCTGCTCATTGAGGAAAGGTTTACAAATGAAGCATAATGCATGGCATCACAAAGTTTAGGATTTGGAGGCTTTGTTGTAACTATTTTGGTCTTAAATTTTGTCACAATATAGAAAACTAAGCCAGCTTATTGTGGGAAATGGAATGTGTCATTCTGAATACTATATCAAAAGTTAAAGACGTTTTAGTGCGTACATGTCAAGTTGATCGGGCTCTTAAATTGATCATTCTAAACTGATCATTGGTGCTAATTGAGCAAAAGTTGACAAATCAAGCATAATGCATGGCATCACGCAGTTTGGGATAGATTGAGTTGCTTGGAGGCTTCGTCATAGCTATTTCGGTCATAAATTTTGTCACGATATAGAAAATTGAGCTCGGTTAACGTGTGCGTTGGATTCCTGTCATTTTGAACTATGAACCACAAGTTAATGACGTTTTAGTGGGATATTTCAAGTTCATCAACCAGTTAAATTGATTATTCTAAACTCATCATTGGTGCTCATTGACCAAAGGAATACAAATGAAGCATAATGCATGGCATCGAGCAGTTTAGGATGGATTGGACTACTTGGAGGATTTGTCGTAGATATTTTGGTCTTAAATTTTGTCATAATATAGAAAACTGAGCTAGCTTATGGTGGGCATTGGAATGTGTCATTCTGAACTTTGAATCAAAAGTTAAACACGATTTATTGCGGACATCTCAAGTTGATCAGCAGGTAAATTGATCATTTTATACTGATCACTGGTGCTCATTGAGCAAAGGTTTACAAATGAAGCATAATGCATGGCATCACACGGGTTGGGACATATTAAATCAAGCATAACGCATGACATCACATAGTTTAGGATAAACTGGATTACTTTGAGTCTTTGCCTAGCTCTTTCAGTCCCAAATGTTGTCACAATATGGAAACTTGAGCTAGATTAACGTGGGCACTGGATTCATGTCATTTTGAAGTATGAATCAAAGAATAAAGACATTTTTGTGCGGACATTTCAAGTTGATCGGCCAGTTAAATTGATCATTCTAAACTAATTATTGGTGCTCATTGAGTGAAGTTTACAAATGAAGCATAAATGCACGGCATCACATAGTTTGGAATGGATTGGACTACTTGGAGGCCTTGCCGTATCTATTTTGGTCTTAAATTTCTCAATATATAGAAAATTAAGCTAGCTTAACGTGGGTATTGGATTCGTTTCATTCTGAACAATGAATAAAAAATTAAAGACGTTTTAGTGCGGACATTTCAAGTTTATCGACCAGTTAAATTGGTCACTCTAAAATGATCAATGGTGCTCATTGAGGAAAGGTTTACAAATGAAGCATAATGCATGGCATCACAAAGTTTAGGATTTGGAGGCTTTGTTGTAACTATTTGGGTCTTAAATTTTGTCACAATATAGAAAACTAAGCCAGCTTATCGTGGGAAATGGAATGTGTCATTCTGAATACTATATCAAAAGTTAAAGACGTTTTAGTGCGTACATGTCAAGTTGATCGGGCACTTAAATTGATCATTCTAAACTGATCATTGGTGCTAATAGAGCAAAAGTTTACAAATCAAGCATAATGCATGGCATCACGCAGTTTGGGATAGATAGAATTGCTTGGAGGCTTTGTCATAGCTATTTCGGTCATAAATTTTGTCACGATATAGAAAATTGAGCTCGGTTAACGTGTGCGTTGGATTCGTGTCATTCTGAACTATGAACCACAAGTTAATGACGTTTTAGTGGGATATTTCAAGTTCATCAACCAGTTAAATTGATTATTCTAAACTCGTCATTGGTGCTCATTGAGCAAAGGATTACAAATGAAGCATAATGCATGGCATCGAGCAGTTTAGGATGGATTGGACTACTTGGAGGATTTGTCATAGATATTTTGGTCTTACATTTTGTCATAATATATAAAACTGAGCTAGCATATGGTGGGCATTGGAATGTGTCATTCTGAACTTTGAATCAAAAGTTAAACATGATTTTTTGCGGACATCTGAAGTTGATCAGCAGGTAAATTGATCATTTTATACTGATCACTGGTGCTCATTGAGCAAAGGTTTACAAATGAAGCATAATGCATGGCATCACACGGGTTGGGACATATTAAATCAAACATAACGCATGACATCACATAGTTTAGGATAAACTGGATTACTTTGAGTCTTTGCCTAGCTCTTTCAGTGCCAAATGTTGTCACAATATGGAAACTTGAGCTAGATTAACGTGGGCACTGGATTCATGTCATTTTGAAGTATGAATAAAAGAATAAAGAAATTTTTGTGCGGACATTTCAAGTTGATCGGCCAGTTAAATTGATCATTCTAAACTAATTATTGGTGCTCATTGAGTGAAGGTTTACAAATGAAGCATAAATGCATGGCATCATATAGTTTGGGATGGATTGGACTACTTGGAGGCCTTGCCGTATCTATTTTGGTCTTAAATTTCTCAATATATAGAAAATTGAGGTAGCTTAACGTGGGTATTGGATTCGTTTCATTCTGAAAAATGAATAAAAAATTAAAGACGTTTTAGTGCGGACATTTCAAGTTTATCGACCAGTTAAATTGATCACTCTAAAATGATCAATGGTGCTCATTGAGGAAAGGTTTACAAATGAAGCATAATGCACGGCATCACAAAGTTTAGGATTTGGAGGCTTTGTTGTAACTATTTTGGTCTTAAATTTTGTCACAATATAGAAAACTAAGCCAGCTTATCGTGGGAAATGAAATGTGTCATTCTGAATACTATATCAAAAGCTAAAGACGTTTTAGTGCGTACTTGTCAAGTTGATCGGGCACTTAAATTGATCATTATAAACTGATCATTGGTGCTAATTGAGCAAAAGTTTACAAATCACGCATAATGCATGGCATCACGCAGTTTGGGATAGATTGAATTGCTTCGAGGCTTTGTCATAGCTATTTCGGTCATAAATTTTGTCACGATATAGAAAATTGAGCTCGGTTAACGTGTGCGTTGGATTCGTGTCATTCTGAACTATGAACCATAAGTTAATGAAGTTTTAGTGGGATATTTCAAGTTCATCAACCAGTTAAATTGATTATTCTAAACTCATCATTGCTGCTCATTGAGCAAAGGATTACAAATGAAGCATAATGCATGGCATCGAGCAGTTTAGGTTTGATTGGACTACTTGGAGGATTTGTCGTAGATATTTTGGTCTTAAATTTTGTCATAATATAGAAAACTGAGCTAGCTTATGGTGGGCATTGGAATGTGACCTTCTGAACTTTGAATCAAAAGATAAAAAACACTATTTATTGTGGACATCTCAAGTTGATCAGCAGGTAAATTGATCATTTTGTACTGATCACTGGTGCTCATTGAGCAAAGGTTTACAAATGAAGCATAATGCGTGGCATCACACGGGTTGGGACATATTAAATCAAGCATAACGCATGACGTCACATAGTTTAGGATAAACTGGATTACTTTGAGTCTTTGCCTAGCTCTTTCAGTCCCAAATGTTGTCACAATATGGAAACTTGAGCTAGATTAACGTGGGCACTGGATTCATGTCATTTTGAAGTATGAATCAAAGAATAAAGACATTTTTGTGCGGACATTTCAAGTTGATCGGCCAGTTAAATTGATCATTCTAAACTAATTATTGGTGCTCATTGAGTGAAGGTTTACAAATGAAGCATAAATGCATGACATCATATAGTTTGGGATGGATTGGACTACTTGGAGGCCTTGCCGTATCTATTTTGGTCTTAAATTTCTCAATATATAGAAAATTGAGCTAGCTTAACGTGGGTATTGGATTCGTTTCATTCTGAACAATGAATAAAAAATTAAAGACGTTTTAGTGCAGACATTTCAATTTTATCGACCAGTTAAATTGATCACTCTAAAATGATCAATGGTGCTCATTGAGGAAAGGTTTACAAATGAAGCATAATGCATGGCATCACAAAGTTTAGGATTTGGAGGCTTTGTTGTAATTTTTTTTGTCTTAAATTTTGTCACACTATAGAAAACTAAGCCAGCTTATCGTGGGAAATGGAATGTGTCATTCTGAATACTATATCAAAAGTTAAAGATGTTTTAGTGCGTACATGTCAAGTTGATCGGGCACTTAAATTGATCATTCTAAACTGATCATTGGTGCTAATTGAGCAAAAGTTTAGAAATCAAGCATAATGCATGGCATCACGCAGTTTGGGATAGATTGAATTGCTTGGAGGCTTTGTCATAGCTATTTCGGTCATAAATTTTGTCACGATATAGAAAATTGAGCTCGGTTAACGTGTGCGTTGGATTCGTGTCATTCTGAACTATGAACCACAAATTAATGACGTTTTAGTGGGATATTTCAAGTTCATCAACCAGTTAAATTGATTATTCTAAACTCATCATTGGTGCTCATTGAGCAAAGGATTACAAATGAAGCATAATGCATGGCATCGAGAAGTTTTGGATGGATTGGACTACTGGGAGGATTCGTCGTAGATATTTTGGTCTTAAATTTTGTCATAATATAGAAACCTGAGCTAGCTTATGGTGGGCATTGGAATGTGTCATTCTGAACTTTGAATCAAAAGTTAAACACGATTTATTGCGGACATCTCAAGTTGATCAACAGGTAAATTGATCATTTTATACTGATCAATGGTGCTCATTGAGCAAAGGTTTACAAATGAAGCATAATGCATGGCATCACACGGGTTGGAAGATATTAAATCAAGCATAACGCATGACATCACATAGTTTAGGATGAAATGGATTACTTTGAGTCTTTGTCTAGCTCTTTCAGTCCCAAATGTTGTCACAATATGGAAACTTGAGCTAGATTAACGTGGGCACTGGATTCATGCATTTTGAAGTATGAATCAAAGAATAAAGACATTTTTGTGCGGACATTTCAAGTTTATCGGCCAGTTAAATTGATCATTCTAAACTAATTATTTGTGCTCATTGAGTGAAGGTTTACAAATGAAGCATAAATGCATGGCATCACATAGTTTGGGATGGATTGGACTACTTGGAGGCCTTGCCGTGTCTATTTTGGTCTTAAATTTCTCAATATATAGAAAATTGAGCTAGCTTAACGTGGGTATTGGATTCGTTTCATTCTGAACAATGAATAAAAAATTAAAGATGTTTTAGTGCGGACATTTCAAGTTTATCGACCAGATAAATTGATCACTCTAAAATGATCAATGGTGCTCATCGAGGAAAGGTTTACAAATGAAGCATAATGCATGGCATCACAAAGTTTAGGATTTGGAGGCTTTGTTGTAACTATTTTGGTCTTAAATTTTGTCACAATATAGAAAACTAAGCCAGCTTATCGTGGGAAATGGAATGTGTCATTCTGAATACTATATCAAAAGTTAAAGACGTTTAGTGTGTACATGTCAAGTTGATCGGGCACTTAAATTGATCATTCTAAACTGATCATTGGTGCTAATTGAGCAAAAGTTTAGAAATCAAGCATAATGCATGGCATCACGCAGTTTGGGATAGATTGAATTGCTTGGAGGCTTTGTCATAGCTATTTCGGTCATAAATTTTGTCACGATATAGAAATTGGGTTCGGTTAACGTGTGCGTTGGATTCGTGTCATTCTGAACTATGAACCACAAGTTAATGACGTTTTAGTGGGATATTTCAAGTTCATCAACCAGTTAAATTGATTATTCTAAACTCATCATTGGTGCTCATTGAGCAAAGGATTACAAATGAAGCATACTGCATGGCATCGAGAAGTTTTGGATGGATTGGACTTCTGGGAGGATTTGTCGTAGATATTTTGGTCTTAAATTTTGTCATAATATAGAAAACTGAGCTAGCTTATGGTGGGCATTGGAATGTGTCATTCTGAACTTTGAATCAAAAGTTAAACACGATTTATTGCGGACATCTCAAGTTGATCAACAGGTAAATTGATCATTTTATACTGATCAATGGTGCTCATTGAGCAAAGGTTTACAAATGAAGCATAATGCATGGCATCCCACGGGTTGGGACATATTAAATCAAGCATAACGCATGACATCACATAGTTTAGGATAAACTGGATTACTTTGAGTCTTTGCCTAGCTCTTTCAGTCCCAAATGTTGTCACAATATGGAAACTTGAGCTAGATTAACGTGGGCACTGGATTCATGTCATTTTGAAGTATGAATCAAAGAATAAAGACATTTTTGTGCTGATATTTCAAGTTGATCGGCCAGTTAAATTGATCATTATAAACTTATTATTGGTGCTCATAGAGTGAAGGTTTAAAAATGAAGCATAAATGCATGGCATCACATAGATTGGGATGGATTGGACTACTTAGAGGCCTTGCCGTATCTATTTCGGTCTTAATTTTCTAAATATATAGAAAATTGAGCTAGCTTAACGTTGGTATTGGATTCGTTTCATTCTGAACAATAATTAAAAAATTAAAGACGTTTTAGTGCGGACATTTCAAGTTTATCGACCAGTTAAATTGGTCACTCTAAAATGATCAATGGTGCTCATTGAGGAAAGGTTTACAAATGAAGCATAATGCATGGCATCACAAAGTTTAGGATTTGGAGGCTTTGTTGTAACTATTTGGGTCTTAAATTTTGTCACAATATAGAAAACTAAGCCAGCTTATCGTGGGAAATGGAATGTGTCATTCTGAATACTATATCAAAAGTTAAAGACGTTTTAGTGCGTACATGTCAAGTTGATCGGGCACTTAAATTGATCATTCTAAACTGATCATTGGTGCTAATAGAGCAAAAGTTTACAAATCAAGCATAATGCATGGCATCACGCAGTTTGGGATAGATTGAATTGCGTGGAGGCTTTGTCATAGCTATTTCGGTCAGAAATTTTGTCACGATATAGAAAATTGAGCTCGGTTAACGTGTGCGTTGGATTCGTGTCATTCTGAACTATGAACCACAAGTTAATGACGTTTTAGTGGGATATTTCAAGTTCATCAACCAGTTAAATTGATTATTCTAAACTCATCATTGGTTCTCATTGAGCAAAGGATTACAAATGAAGCATAATGCATGGCATCGAGCAGTTTAGGATGGATTGGACTATTTGGAGGATTTGTCATTGATATTTTGGTCCTAAATTTTGTCATAATATAGAAAACTGAGCTAGCTTATGGTGGGCATTGGAATGTGTCATTCTGAACTTTGAATCAAAAGTTAAACTCGATTTATCGCGGACATCTCAAGTTGATCAGCAGGTAAATTGATCATTTTATACTGATCACTGGTGCTCATTGAGCAAAGGTTTACAAATGAAGCATAATGCATGGCATCACACGGGTTGGAAGATATTAAATCAAGCGTAACGCATGACATCACATAGTTTAGGATGAAATGGATTACTTTGAGTCTTTGCCTAGCTCTTTCAGTCCCAAATGTTGTCACAATATGGAAACTTGAGCTAGATTAACGTGGGCACTGGATTCATGCATTTTGAAGTATGAATCAAAGAATAAAGACATTTTTGTGCGGACATTTCAAGTTGATCGGCCAGTTAAATTGATCATTCTAAACTAATTATTGGTGCTCATTGAGTGAAGGTTTACAAATGAAGCATAAATGCATGGCATCACATAGTTTGGGATGGATTGGACTACTTGGAGGCCTTGCCGTGTCTATTTTGGTCTTAAATTTCTCAATATATAGAAAATTGAGCTAGCTTAACGTGGGTATTGGATTCGTTTCATCCTGAACAATGAATAAAAAATTAAAGACGTTTTAGTGCGGACATTTCAAGTTTATCAACCAGATAAATTGATCACTCTAAAATGATCAATGGTGCTCATTGAGGAAAGGTTTACAAATGAAGCATAATGCATGGCATCACAAAGTTTAGGATTTGGAGGCTTTGTTGTAACTATTTTGGTTTTAAATTTTGTCACAATATAGAAAACTAAGCCAGCTTATCGTGGGAAATGGAATGTGTCATTCTGAATACTATATCAAAAGTTAAAGACGTTTTAGTGCGTACATGCCAAGTTGATCGGGCACTTGAATTGATCATTCTAAACTGATCATTTGTGCTAATTGAGCAAACGTTTACAAATCAAGCATAATGCATGGCATCACGCAGTTTGGGATAGATTGAATTGCTTGGAGGCTTTGTCATAGCTATTACGGTCATAAATTTTGTCACGATATAGAAAATTGAGCTCGGTTAACGTGTGCGTTGGATTCGTGTCATTCTGAACTATGAACCACAAATTAATGACGTTTTAGTGGGATATTTCAAGTTCATCAAGCAGTTAAATTGATTATTCTAAACTCATCATTGGTGCTGATTGAGCAAAGGATTACAAAAGAAGCATAATGCATGGCATCGAGCAGTTTAGGATGGATTGGACTACTTGGCCTTTTTTTTAGCTATTTTGGTATTAAATTTTGTCATAATATAGAAAACTGAGCTAGCTTATCATGGGCATTGGAATTTATCATTCTAAACTCTAAATGAAAAGTTAAAGACGTTTTAGTGCGTGTGTCAAGTTGATCGGCCAGTTAAATTGATCATTCTAAACTAATCATTGGTGCTCATTGAGCAAATGTTTACAAATGAAGCATAATGTATGGCATCACCCAGTTTGGGATATATTGTATTACTTGGAGGCTTTGTCAGAGCTATTTCAATCTAAATTTTTATCACAATATAGAAAATTGAGCTAGCTTAACGTGGGCAATGGATTCGTGTCATTCTGAACTTTGAATCAAAAGTTAATGACGATTTAGTTCGAACATGTCAAGTTGATCGGCCAGTTAAATTGATCATTCTAAATAGATCATTGGTGCTCATTGAGCAAAGGTTTACAAATGAAGCATAATGCATGGTATAAGGCTGATTGGGATGGATTGAATTACTTGTATGCTATTTCGTAGCTATTTCGTTCTTAAATTTTGTCACAATTTGGAAAATTGAGCTAGTGTAACATGGGCGTTGGATTCATATAATTTAAAGTTAAAGACAATTTAGTGTGGACTTGTCAAGTTGGTTGGCTGGTTTAATTGATCATTCTAAACAAATCAATGGCGCTCATTGAGCAAAGTTTTACAAATGAAGCATTATACATGACATCATGCAGTTTGTGATAGATTAGATTACTTGGAGGTTTTTTCGTTGCTATTTCAGTCTCAAAAGTTGCACATTACGGAAAATTCAGCTAGCTTACTGTGGGCGTTGGATTCATATCATTTTGAGTTCTAAATCAAAAGTTAAAGACGATTTTTTGTGGACATGTCAAGTTTATTACCTAGTTAAAGTGATCATTTTAAACTTATCATTTGTGCTCATTGAGTAAAGGCATACAAATGAATCATAATGTGTGGCATCACACAGTTAGGAATAGATTGCATTACTTGGAGGCTTTGTCATAGCTATTTTGGTTTTAAATTTTATCACAATATAGAAAATTGAGCTAGCTTAATGCGGGCGTTGGATTCATGTCATTTTGAACTCTGAATCAAAAGTTAAAGACGATTTAGTTCAGATATGTCAAGTTGATCGGCCAGTCAAATTGATCATTCTAAACATATCATTGTGCTCATTGCGCAAAGGTTTACAAATGAAGTATAATGCATGGCATCATACATTTCGGGATAGATTGGATTAGTTGGAGGCTTTGTTGTAGCTATTTCCATCTCAAATGTTGTCACAATATGGAAAATTGAGCTAGCTTAACGTTTGCGTTGGATTCATATCTTTTTGAGCTCTAAATCAAAAGTTGAAGACAATTTAGTGTATACATGTCAAGTTGATCAGCCAGTTAAATTGACCATTCTAAACAGATTGTTGGTGCTTATTGAGCAAAGGTTTACAAATGAAACATAATGCATGGCATCACGCAGTTTGGGATGGATTGGAATATTTGGAGGCTTTTTTGTACCTATTTGGGTATTAAATTTTGCTACAATATAGAAAATTGAGCTAGCTTAATGTGGGCATTGGATTCGTGTCATTATGAACTCTGAATAAAAGGTTAAAGACGATTTATTGCAGACATGTGAAGTTGATCAGCCAGTTAAAATGATCATTCTAAACTAATCATTTGTGCCCCTTGAGTAAAGGCTAATAAATGAAACACAATACATGGCATCACGCAGTTTGGGATAGATGGCATCACGCAGTTTGGGATACATTCGATTATTTGGAGGCTTTGTCGTAGCTCTTTCAGTCTCAAATATTGTCACATTATTGAACATTGAGCTAGCTTAACCTGGGCATTGGATTCATATAATCTTGATATCTAAATCAAAAGGTAAAGACGATTTAGTGCGGACATGACAAGTGGATTACCTAGTTAAAATGATCATTCTAAACTGATCATTGTTGCTAAATGAGTAAAGGCGTTCAAATGAATCATAATGCATGGCATCACATAGTTAGGGATAGATTGGATTACTTGGAAGGTTTCTCGTAGCTGTTTGGTCTTAAATTTTGTTACAATATAGAAAATTGAGCTAGTTTAACGTGGGCATTGGATTCGTGTCATTCTTAACTCTGAATCAAAAGTTAAATACGATTCAGTGCAGACATGTCAAGTTGATCCGCTAGTTAAATAGATCATTCTAAATAGATCATTGGTGCCCGTTCAGCAATGGTTTAGAAATAAAGCATAACGCATGGCATCATGCAGTTTGTGATAGATTAGAGTACTTGGAGGCTTTTTGCAGCTATTTGGGTCTTAAATTTTGTCACAATATAGAAAATTGTGCTAGCTAAACATGGGCGTTGGATTCATGATATTTTGAACTCTCAATCGAAGGTTAAAGACAATTTAGTGCAGACATTTCAAGTTGATCGACAAGTTAAATTGATCATTCTAAACTGATCATTTTTTCCCCTTGAGGAAACGCTTATAAATGAAACATAATGCTTGGCATCACACAGTTTGGGATACATTGGATTACTTGGAGGCTTTGTAGTAGCTCTTTCAGTATCAAATTTTGTCACAATATGAAAAATTGAGCTAGTTTAACGTGGGCTTTGGATTCATATAATTTTGAGCTCTAAATAAAAATTGAAATACGATTTGGTGCGTACATGTCAAGTTAATCAGCTAGTTAAAATGATCATACTAAACAGATCATTGGTGCTCATTGAACAAAGGTTTCTCGTAACTATTTGGTTCTTAAATTTTGTCGCAATCTAAACAATTGGGCTAGCTTAACGTGGCTGTTTGATTCGTGTCATTCTGAACTCTGAATAAAAGGTTAAAGACAATTTAGTACAGACATGTCAAGTTGATCAACCAGTTAAATTTATCATTTTATACTAATCATTTGTGCCCCTTGAGTAAAGGCTTATAAATGAAACATAATGATGACATCACGCAGTGTGGGATACATTGGATTACTTGGAGGCTTTGTCATAACTTTTTCATTCTCAAATGTTGTCACAATATGGAATATTGAAGTAGCTTAACGTGGGCGTTGGATCCATATAATTTGGATTTCTAAATCAAAAGTTAAAGACAATTTAGTGCGAACATGTCAAGTTGATCAGCTAGTTAAAATGATCATTCTAAACTGATCATTCGTGCTCATTGAGTAAAGGCATACAAATGAGGCATACTGCATGGCGTCACATAGTTAGGGATAGATTGGGTTACTTGGAGGCTTTTACGTAGCTATTTTCCTCCAATTTTATCACAATATGGAAAATTGAGCTAGCTTAACGTGGGTGTTAGATTCATATCAGTTTGAGCTCTAAATCAAAAGTTGAAGACGATTTAGTGTAGACATGTCAAGTTGATCAGCCACCTAAATTGACCTTTCTAAACAGATCATTTTTGCTCATTGAGCAAAGGTTTACAAATAAAACATAATGCATGGCATCACGTAGTTTGGGATATATTAGATTACTTGGAGGCTTTGTCGTAGATTTTGGTTTTAAATTTTGTCACAAGATAGAAAATTGAGCTAGCTTAACGTGTGCGTTGGATTCAAATAATTTTGTTCTCTAAATCAAAAGTTAAAGACGATTTCGTGCGGACATCACAAGTTGATCAGCTAGTTAAAATAATCATTCTAAATTGATCATTGGTGCTCATTGAGTAAAGGCGTAGAAATGAACCATAAATCTTGGCATCACGCAGTTAGGGATAGATTGGATTACTTTGAGGCTTTGTCGTATCTATTTTGGTTTTCAATTTAATCACTATATAGAAAATTGAGCTAGCTTCATGCGGGCGTTGGATTCGTGTCATTCCGAACTTTGAATCAAAAGTTAAAGACGATTTAGTATGGACATGCAGTGTATATCGGCCAGTTAAATTGATCATTCTAAACAGATCATTGGTGCTCATTGTGCAAAGCTTTACTTGGAATATTTCTCGTAGCTATTTCCATCTCAAATGTTGTCACAATATGGAAAATTGAGCTAGCTTAACGTGGGCGTTGGATTCATATGGATTCGTAGCTATTTCCATCACGTTGTCTTTGGTCTTCTAGGAGATTTTTCACCCACAAGCTGAACTTGTGGAAGAGTGCCCTTGTTGTGCTTCTTGTCATAGCTCCTGGTGGTACCATTGGTGCAGAACTTTCCCCTAGATTCATGCCCTGAAGTTGGCTGGTTATTTTTTCCAAGTCTCCTTGTGTGGAACTTGACCTGGCCGTGTTATCGCGTAAGCCGGCTGTGCCGCGGGTTGAGCTGGTCGAAATGTTGTCGGAGCCGGCCAGAATGCTAGGTGAGCCGGTGGTGTCATCAGCCGAGCCGGCGGTGTTGACCACATTGCCGCCTGTTGAGCCGGACATTTGGGCCTCTTTGCTGGCAGAGTTGGTCGGCCCGGCCCTATTGCTCATCCGGCCGGCGGTACTGCTTGGCCGGACCAAGTGGACTATAGGCCCGGCTGTCTCGGGCAGGCCTTCTTCACGATCTGGTATGCCATCTTCATGAAGTGCACTTTTTATACTGATAAGCTTGTTTTCATAGGCTTTGTTTTTAGTTCACAGAGCTTACAGGTTGATGAGGAGAAGATTCGTGCCCCACTTCAGCAGCAAAGTAAGGAGCTTTCACGGCCTGGCCAGCTTCTACCAGAGATTCGTGCCCAACTTCAGCAGCACTGCATCACCCTTGAGGGCAGTTGTGAAAAAGAGCATGGGGTTCAGCTCGGGAGAAGCCCAATAGAAGGCATTCCAGGCCTTGAAGGACAGCCTCACTCACGCTCCAGTGTTAGTCCTGCCCGATTTCAACAGGGCATTTGAAGTGGAGTGTGATGCGTCGCACATAGGCATAGGCGCGGTTCTAACCCAAGGAGGACGGCCAGTTGCATTCTTCCGTGAGAAGTTAGGTAGGGCCTTACTAAACTACCCCCATATACGACAAGGAGCTCTATGCCCTAATCCGAGCCTTGGAGATTTGGCAACACTATTTATTGTCCAAGGAGTTTGTGATCCACATTGATCACGAGTCTCAAACACCTCAAGGGCAAACCAACCACAAGAGGAGACATGCTAGGTGGATGGAGTACATCAAGACATTTTCCTACATCATCAAGTACAAGAAGGACAAGTACAATGTAGTAGCCGATGCATTATCAAGGAGGTATGCCTTGATATCAACAATGGAAGCAAAGATCTTAGGATTTGACCATATGAAGTCCCTGTACAAGCATGATCCTGACTTTTCTGAGAGTTACAAGGAATGTGGCACAGGGAGTCACGACAAGTTCTATCTTCATGATGGATTCTTGTTCTGAGAAAGAAGATTGTACATTCCTCAAGGATCTCTACGAGAGCTTATCACCAGGTAAGCTCATGGTGGAGGTCTTATGGGTCACTTTGGTGTTGACAACACATTGGCCATGGTCAAAGAACACTTCTACTGCCCACACATCAAGAAGACCGTAGAACCCTACTGTGCAAGGTGTGTCACTTGCAAAAAGGCAAAGTCCCGAGTACACCCTCATGGGTTGTATCTCCCCCCGCCCATACCCACGCATCCATGGATAGACATCTCAGTGGACTTCGTTCTAGGCCTACACAAGATCAACCACAAAGATGTCATCTTTGTAGTGGTAGATCGTTTCTCTAAGATTACCCACTTCATACCGTGTGCAAACGTTAATGATGCCACACAAACGGTAGAGCTATTCTTCAAGGAGATAGTGCGCCTTCATGAAGTGCCAAGGACCATGTATCGGACCGAGACACCAAATTCCTGAGCCACTTCTGGAGGACCCTGTGGAGAAAACTAGGCATGAAGCTTCTGTTCAATACCACGTGCCACCCTCAGACCGATGCCCAAACTGAGGTTGTCAACCGGACCCTATCTACTCTTTTGAGGATAACCCTTGGGAAGAACCTCAAGGCATGGGTCGAATGCATGCCATTCATAGAGTTTGCCTACAACCGATTAGTGCACTCAGCCACCAAGAAGACCCATTTTGAAGTTGCCTACGGCTTCAACCCTCAAACACCCTTGGAGTAAACACCACTGCTACCAGCAGAGATGACCAACCTCAACAGAGAATCTAAAGGAGAATTCATGAAGAAGTTTCACCAGAAGGTCACGAAGAACCTACAGAAGAGGACGAGACAGTACGTGACTCATGCCAACAAGGGAAGAAGGGAGATGATCTTCCAACTAGGCAATTGGGTATGGCTACACCTACGGCTAGAGAGATTCCCCCAACTAAGGAGTTCCAAAGCTAGCCCCCAGAGGAGATGGACGATTCAGAATCCTGGAGACAATCAACAACAATGCCTACCTACTTGAGCTTCCAGGTTAGTTTAGTCTGTCTAACACATTCACTGTGACTGATTTAGCTTCCTTCCTTGCAGATGATCCAATTTTGAGGACAAAATCTACTGAAGGCGGAGGGGATGATGAGGACACTAGATCAAATGGTTGGCCAGATCATGAAGCTGGCTGACCAGATCATAAAGCTGGCTGGCCAGATCGTAAAGCTGGCTGGCCAGATCATGAAGAAGGCCGGACCGAGACAGCCGGACCGATAGGGGACTAGGTCGGGCCAAGCAGTACCGGCGGCCCAATGAGCAATAGGGCCAGGCTGACAAACTCCGCCGGTGAAGCGGCCCAAATGTACGGCCCAACAGGCAGCGACGTGGCCAACACCGCCAGCTCACCTAGCATTCCAGCCGGCTTCGATAACATTTTTGCCATCTCAACATGCGGCAAAGCCAGCTCACGCGATAACACAGCCAACTCAATCTCCACACAAGGAGACTCCTACCAAATCACCAGCCAGCTTCAGGGTATGGACCTAGAGGAAAGTTCTGCCCCAATGGTACCACCAGGAGCCATGAAAAGAACCAGAACAAGGGCACTCTTCCCCAAGTTCAGTTTGTGGGTGGAAAAGCTCCTAGAAAACAAAAGAAAAGCAATGGACCAAGAGTGCAACAATCCATTCAAGGGTTTCTCAACTCATCAAGGTTCTCCTGAAGCTTAGGATGTCGTGGCAAAGGAGGTCAAAGCCCAACAATACATTACCCTACTTCAAGTCCAAGACTAGGCGGATGCAAGCAAGGTCGGCCACCTTCCATTTCTTGGCTGAAAGGTAAGAAGGAAAGTTTTCAATATATAAATTGCCTTTTGCGGCAAGCAAGGTAGGTACTAGTAGTTTTCCTTTTTGTTGAGTCAAGAACAATGAAGTAGTTGTCCTTTTTCGATAGTTTCCATTTTGTAATTTTCCTTTATGCACATTTGTGATGTTTCCATGTTTCCTTTGGGTTGACATATAAGGTCAAGCTGCAAAGCATATTAATAAGGCTCCTTTCAACATTTTAGTTCCACAACCTTTGATATTAATAAAGAACGTAATTTCTTCTAAGAGTTTTTTCCACAAAACTCTTGCTGCTTATACCTAGTCGAGACAAGCCCTCCTGGCTCTAAGTTTGTGATTTATATCAAGGACCTTCATACCTCATATGTTTAACTCACCCCACCACCCATCACACACACCAGAAAACCAATCTCATAAGCCTAAGGCCAAGTTTCTCGCCTAAGTTTCTTGCAACCTGTCAGAGAGTGTCACGGCCGTATAACAAGGCTTGTATTACTTAACGTGGGTGTTGGATTCATGTCATTCTAATCTCTGAATCAAAAGATATGGACAATTTGGTGCGGACATGTCAAGTTGACAGGCGAGTTAAAATGATCATTCTAAACTGATCGTTGGTGTTCATTGAATAAAAGCTTATAGTTGAAGCATAATACATGGCATCAAGTAGTTTGCGATAGATTGGATTACTTGGACAATTTGTCGTGGCTATTTCTTTCTTAAATTTTTTCACAATATAGAAAATTGAGTTATCTTAATGTGAGCGTTGGATTCGCGCCATTCTCAGCTTTGAATCAAAAGTTGTAGACGATTTTGTCTGGACATGTCAAGTTGACCAGCGAATGAAAATGATCATTCTAAACTGATCATTGGTTTTCATTGAGTAAAGCCTTATTAATGAAGCATAATGCATGGCATCACACAGTTTGCGATAGATTCGATTACTTAAAGGTTTTGTCATAGCTATTTCACTTCTAAATTCTGTCACAATATAGAAAATTAAGCTAGCTAAACGTGGGCATTGGATTCGTGTAATTCAGAGCTCTGAATCAGAAGTTACGGACGATTTTGTGTGGACATGTCATGTTGTCATTTTAAACAAGCATAATGTGCGTCATCATGCAGTTAGCGATAGATTCGATTACTTGGAGGCTTTGTTGTACCTATTTTAATCATAAATTTTGAACAATATAGAAAATTGAGCTAGCTTAACATGGATGTTGGATTCGTCTCATTCTGATATCATTATCAGATGTTACGGATAATTTTTTCATACATGTCAAGTTGAGTGTCGAGTTAAAATGATCATTCTAAAAATTGATCATTGGTACTCATTGAGTAAAAGTTTATTGATGAAGCATAATGTATGACATCAAGCAGTTTGCGATAGATTGAATTACTTGGAGGCTTTTTTGTAGCTATTTCAGCATCCACGTTTTTCACAATATAGAAAATTGAGTTAGCTTAAGATGGGCGTTGGATTCGTGTCATTCTGTTTTCTGAATCAAAAGTTACGTATTATTTAGTGTGGACAAGTCAAGGTGATCGGCGAGTTAAAATTATCATTCTAAATTGATCATTGGTGCTCATTGAGTAAAGGCTTATTAATCAAGAATAATGTGTGGCATCTCGCAGATTGCAATAGATTTGATGACATGGAGGCTTTACCATAGCTATTTCAGTTCTAAATTTTGTCAAAATATAGAAAAGTGAGCTAGCTTAACGTGGGCGTTGGATTCGTGTCATTCTGAGCTATGAAACAGAAGTTACGGATAATTTTGTGCGGACATGTCAACTTGATCGGCCAGTTAAAATGATCCTTCTAAACTGATCATTGGTGCTCATTGAGTAAAGGCTTATTAATGGAGCATAATGCATGGCGTCACGTAGTTAGCGATAGATTCGATTACTTGGGGGATTTGTCATAGCTATTTCAGTGATAGGTTTTGTTATAATATAGAAAATTGAGTTAGCTTATCGTGGGCGTTTGGTTTGTGTCATTTTAATCTCTGAATCAAAAGTTACCAACGATTTCGTGCAGAAATATCAAGTTGACCGGCGAGTTAAAATGATCAATCTGAACTGATCAATGGTGCTCATTGAGTAAAGGCTTATTAATGAAGCATAATGGGTGGCATCACGTAGTTTGCGATAGATTCGATGACTTGGAGGCTTATTCATAGTAATTTTAGTTCTAAATTTTATCAGAATCTAGAAAGTTGAGCTAGCTTAACATGGGCATAGGATTTGTGTCATTCTCAGCTCTGAATCAGAAGTTACGGACGATACTGTGAGGACATGTCAAGTTTATCGGCGAGTTAAAATGATCATTCTAAACTGATCGTTGGTGCTCATTGAGAAAAGCTTATAAATGAAGCATAATGCATGTCATCAAACATATTGTGATACATTGGATTACTTGGAGGCATTGTCGTAGCTATTTCAGTTTAAAATTTTTTCATAATATAAGAAATTGAGCTAGCTTAAGTGACCATTGGATTCATGTCATTATGGGCACTGAATCAAAAGTTACAGACGATTTAGTGTGGAAATGTCATGTTGATCGGCCAATTAAAATTATCACTCTAAATTGATCATTGGTGCTGATTGAGTACAAGCTTATTAATGAAGCATAATGCGTGGCATCACACATTTTGCGATAGATTCGATTACTTGGAGGTTTTGTCATAGCTACTTTAGTCTTAAATTTTGGCACAATATACAAAATTGAACTAGCTTTACTTGTCATTCTGAACTCTGAATCAAAAGTAAAAGACGATTTATTGTGGCCAGGTAAATTGATCATTCTGAACTGATCACTGGTGCTCATTGAGCAAAAGTTTACAAATGAAGCATAATGCATGACATCATGAGTTTGGTGATGTGATCCTGATGAGGATCAGACCCCTGATCAACTCCAAATGGTTGTGGAAGAGTGGATGAATGGATTGAAGTTGCGGAATGCATGAAACAATGGTGTAACTTGCAGATGTGTGAGCTCTTAAGTGGATGGATCCAAGAACAAGGGGAAATGGATGATACTTCTCAAGGATGGTGGAAAATCCTTGGACTCTCTGCTTGCTCTGTGAGAATGACAAAGGCCAGGCACGTTGGGCAAGGTTTGAAACTTCCAATGGTGATGAAGATCCCTTAGACTTTCGGCTGTTGAGAGGAATGAGAAAGGGTTCTAAAATTCCTTATTCAAGAGGATGATCAAACGAGTTTGAGAAGGAGATTTGCTATTATAATGTTTGATGATTCTAAAAGAAAGATACAAGAGAGTACTTATAGTAGTCTAGGAAATTGAAAATGACTCCTAAAATTCTACCAAAACATTAAAGGAAATACTTAGGGAATTACAAAGACAACAAAGACAAACACTAAGAAGTAAATAATGTTTTGACTTGATTCTTCCTCTCTTATTTTGTGGATGATGAGATAAAATGGTCCTTGATTCACCAAGAATCTGTGGTAAAGTACCTTGGGCTTGCCTCATTAAAAACCTATCATAGAAAACCCATTGGGACAAAACAAAGATTAGAGAAAAAGAGTATAATCAAGGCACCTCTCTTGGTGAGGTTTAGGTGGCTTGAATCTTAAAGAGTATAATCTTGGGATGGATTGGAATATCTCGAGGCTTTTCGGTAGCTCTTTGGATCTTAAATTTTGTCACAATATAGAAAATTGAGCTAGCTCAACGTGGGCGTTGAATTCGTGTCATTCTGAACTCTAAATCGAAGGTTAAAGATGATTTAGTGCAGACATGTCATGTTGATCGGCCAGTTAAATTGATCATTCTAAGCTGATCATTTGTTCCCCTTGAGGAAAGGCTAATAAATGAAACATAATGCATGGCATCACACAGTTCGGGATACATTGGATTGCTTGGAGGCATTGTCGTAGCTCTTTCAGTCTCAAATATTGTCACAATATGAAAAATTGAGCTAGCTTTACGTGGGCGTTGAATTCATATAATTTTGAGCTCTAAATAAAAAGTTAAAGATAATGTAGTGCGGACAAATCAAGTTGATCAGCTAGTTAAAATGAACATTCTAAACTGATCATTGGTGCTCATTGAGTAAAGGAATAAAAATGAAGCATAATGCATGGCATTTCGCAGTTAGGGATAGATTGGATTACTTAGAGGCTTTGTCGTAGCTATTTCGGTCTTAAATTTTATCACAATATAGAAAATTGAGCTACCTGAATGCGGGTGTTGGATTCATGTCATTTTGAACTCTGAATCAAAAGTTAAAGACGATTTAGTTTGGATATGTCAAGTTGATGGGTCAGTTAAATTGATCATTCTGAATATATTATTGGTACTCATTGAGCAAAGGTTTACAAATGAAGCATAATGCATGGCATCACATAGTTTGGGATAGATTGGATTACTTGGAGGCTTTGTCGTAGCTATTTTCGTCTCAAATGTTGTCACAATATGGAAAATTGAGCTAGCTTAACGTGAGCGTTGGATTCATATCATTTTGAGCTCTAAACAAAAATTGAAGACGATTTAGTGCGAACATGTCAAGTTTATCAGCCAGTTAAATTGACCATTCTAACCAGATCGTTGGTGGTTATTGAGCAAAGGTTTACAAATGAAACATAATGCATGGTATCACGTAGTTTGGGATGGATTGGATTACTTGTAGGCTTTGTTGTACCTATTTGGGACTTAAATTTTGCCACAATATAGAAAATTGAGGTAGCCTAATGTGGGCGTTGGATTCGTGTCATTCGGAACTCTGAATAAATGGTTAAAGACGATTTAGTGCGGACATGTGAAGTCGATCACCCGGTTAAACTGATCATTTTAAACTAATCATTTGTGCCCCTTTAGTAATGGCTTATAAATGAAACATAATGCATGGCATCATGCAGTTTGGGATTTATTCAATTATTTGGAGGCTTTGTCATAGCTCTTTCAGTCTCAAATATTGTCACAATATGGAAAATTGAGCTATCTTTACGTGGGCATTGGATTCATATAATTTTGAGCTCTAAATTAAAAGATAAAAATGATTTAGTACGGACATGTCAAGTTTAATAGCTAGTTAAAATGATCATTCTAAACTGATCATTGGTGCTCGTTGAGTAAAAGCGTACCAATGAAGCATAATGCATGGCATCATGCAGTTAGGGATAGATTAGATTACTTGGAGGCTTTGTCCTAACTATTTTGGTCTTAAATTTATCACAATATAAAAAAATTGAGCTCGGTGAACGTTGGCGTTGGATTCTTGTCATTCTAAACTCTGAATCAAAAGTTAAAGACGATTTAATGCGGACATGTTAAGTTGATCAGCGAGTTAAATAGATCATTCTAAACATTTCATTGGTGCTCATTGAGCAATGGTTTAAAATGAAGCATAATGCATGGCATCACGTAGTTTGGGACAGATTGGATTACCTTGAGGCTTTGTCGTAGCTAATTCAATCTCAAATGTTGTCACAATACGGAACATTAAGCTAACTTAACGTGAGCGTTGGATTCATATCATTTTGAGCTCTAAATCAAAAGTTAAAGACAATTTAGTGCGGACATGTCAAGTTGATCGGCCAATTAAATTGATCATTCTAAACTAATCATTGGTGCTCATTGAGCAAAGGTTACATATGTAGCATAATGCATGGCATAATACAATTTGGGATGGATTGGATTACTTGGAGGCTCTGTCGTATCTGTTTGGTATAAAATTTTGTCACAATATAAAAATTTGAGATAGCTTAACGCGGGCATTTGATTCGTGTCATTCTGAACTCTGAATCAAAAGTGAAAGACGATTTATTTCGGACATATCAAGTTGATCGGCCAGTTAAATTGATCATTCTAAATAGATCATTGGTGCTCATTGAGCAAAGGCATACAAATGAAGCATAATGCATGGCATAAGGAAGTTTGGGATGGATTGGTTTACTTGGTGGTTGTTTCGTAGCTATCTCGTTCTTAAATTTTTTCACAATATGGAAAATTGAGCTAGCTTAACATGGGTGTTGGATTCATATAATTTTAAACTCTAAATCAAAAGTTAAAGAAGATTTAGTGTGGACATGTCAAATTGATCGGCTCGTTTAATTGATCATTCTAAACAAATCATTGGCGTTAGTTGAGCAAAGCTTTACAAGTGAAGCATAATGCATAAATCATGCAGATTGTGATAGATTAGATTACTTGGAGGCTTTGTCGTTGCTATTTCAGTCTCAAATGTTCTCACATTATGGAAAATTCAGCTAGCTTAATGTGGGTGTTGGATTCATTTCATTTTGAGCTCTAAATCAAAAATTAAAGATGATTTATTGTGGACAAGTCAAGTTCATCCGCCAATGAAATTGATCATTCTAAACTGATCTTTGGTGCTCATTGAGCAAAGGTTTACAAATGAAGCATAATGCATGGCATCACGCAGTTTGGGACGGATTGGATTACTTCGAAGCTTTTTCGTAGCTATTTGGTCCCTAAATGTTCTCACAATATAGAAAACTGAGCTAGCTCAACGTGGGCATTTGATTCATGTCGTTCTGAACTTAGAATCCAAGGTTAAAAAAATATAGTGCAGACATGTCAAGTTGATCGGCCAGTTAAATTGATCATTCTAAACTGATCGTTTGTTCCCCTTGAGGAAAGGCTTATAAATGAAATGTAATGCATGGCATCACACAGTTTCGGATACATTGGATTACTTGGAGGCTTTGTCGTAGCTCTTTCAGTCTCAAATGTTATCACAATATGAAAAATTGAGCTAGCTTGACGTGGGCATTGGATTCATATAATTTTGAGCTCTAAATAAAAAGTTAAAGACAATTTAGTGCTGACATGTCAAGTTTATCAGCTAGTTAAAATGATCATTCTAAACTAATCATTGGTGCTGATTGAGTAAAGGCGTACAAATGAAGCATAATGCATGGCATCATGCAATTAGGGATAGATTGGATTACTTGTAGGCTTTGTCATAGCTATTTCGGTCTTAAGTTTTATCACAATATAGTAAATAGAGCTAGCATATCGCAGGCATTGGATTCGTGTCATTTTGAACTCTGAATCAAAAGTTAAAGATGACTTAGTTCAGATATGTCAAGTTGATCGGACAGTAAAATTGATCATTCTAAACAGATCATTGGTGCTCATTGAGCAAAGGTTTACAAATGAAGCATAATGCATGGCATCACGCAGTTTGGGATACATTCCATTATTTGGAGGCTTTGTTGTAGCTCTTTCAGTCTCAAATATGGTCAGAATATGGAAAATTTAGCTAGCTTTACATGGGCGTTGGATTCATATAAATTTGAGCTCTAAATAAAAAGTTAAAGACAATTTAGTGCGGACATGTCAAGTTGATCAGCTAGATAAAATGATCATTCTAAACTGATCATTGGTGCTCATTGAGTAAAGACATACAAATGAAGCATAATGCGTGGCATCACATAGTTAGAGATAGATTGGATTACTTGGAGGCTTTGTCGTACCTATTTCGGTCTTAATTTTATCAATATATAGAAAATTGAGCTCGCTGAATGTGGGCGTTGGATTCGTGTCATTTTAACATTGAATCGAAAGATAAAGACGAGTTAGTGCGGACATGTCAAGTTGATCGGCCAGTTAAATTGATCATTCTAAATAGATCATTGGTGCTCATTGAGCAAAGGTTTACATATGAAGCATAATGCTTTACATCATGCAGTTTGGGATATATTAGGCTACTTGGAGGCTTTGTCAAAGCTATTTTACTCTCAAATGTTGTCACAATATGGAAAGTTCAGCTAGCTTAACATGGGCGTTGGATTCATATCATTTTGAGCTCTAAATCAAAAGTTTAAGAAAATTTAGTGCGGTCATTTTAAGTAGATCAGCCCGTTAAATTGATTATTCTAAATTGATCAATGGTGCTCATTGTGCAAAGGTATACAAATGAAACATAATGCATGGCATAACGCAGTTCGGGATGGATTAAATTAGTTGGAGGGTTTGGCATAGCTGTTTGTCTTAAATTTTGCTATAATACAGAAAATCGAGCTAGTTTAACGTGGTCATTGGATTCGTGTCATTCTTAACTCTTAATCAAAAGTTAAATACGATCTAGTGCGGACATGTATAGTTGATCGGCCAGTTAAATTGATCATTCTAAATAGATCATTGGCGGTCATTGAGCAAAGGTTTACAAATGCAGCATAATGCATGGCATCATGCAGTTTGTGATAGATTATATTACTTGGAGGTTTTTTCGTAGCTATTTTTGTCTCATATGTTGTTACATAATGGAAAATTCAGCTAGCTTAACATGGGCATTGGATTCATATCATTTTGAGATCTAACTCAAAAGTTAAACACGACTTAGTGCGTACATGTCAAGTTGATCAGCCAGTTAAATTGATCATTCTAAGCTGATCATTGTTCCTCATTGACCAAAGGTTTAGAAGTGAAGCATAATGCATGACATCACGCAGTTTGGGATGGATTGGATTAGTTGGAGGCTTTGTCGTAGCTATTTGGGTCTTAAATTTTGTCATAATATAGAAAATTGAGCTAGGACAACATGGGTGCTGGATTCGTCCCATTTTGAACTGTGAATCGAAGGTTAAAGACAATTTAGTGCAGACATGTCAAGTTGATCGACAAATTAAAATGTTCATTCTAAATTGATCATTTGTTCCCCTTGAGGAAAGGCTTATAAAAGAACATAATGCTTGGCATCACACAGTTTGGGATACATTGGATTACTTGGAGGCATGGTCATAGCTCTTTCAGTCTCAAATGTTGTCAGAATATGAAAAATTGAGCTAGTTTAACGTGGGCTTTGGATTCATATATTTTTACGCTCTAAATAAAAAGTGAAAGAATATTTAGTGCGGACATGCCAAGTGGATCAGCTACTTAAAATGATAATACTAAACAGATCATTGGTGCTCCTTGAGCAATGGTTTACAAATGAAACATAATGCATAACATCACGCAGTTAAAGATGGACTGGATTACTTGGAGGCTTTGTCGTAGCTATTTGGGTCTTAAATTTTTTCAGAATAGAAACAATTGAGCTAGCTTAATGTGGGCGTTGGATTCATATAATTTTGAGGTCTAATTAAAAAGTGAAAGACGATTGAGTGCAGACATGACAAGTTTATCACCCAGTTAAATTGATCATTTTAAACTAATCATTTGTGCTCCTTGAGTAAAGGATTATAAATGAAACATAATGCATGACATCACGCAGTTTGGGATACATTGGATTACTTAAAGGTTTTGTCGTAGCACTTTCAGTCTCAAATGTTGTCACAATATGTAAAACTGAGCTAGGTTAACGTGGGCGTTGGATACATATAATTTTGATTTCTAAATCAAAAGTTAAAGATAATTTAGTGCGGACATGTCAAGTTGATCAGCTATTTAAAATGATCATTCTAAACTGATCAATAGTGCTCATTGAGTAAAGGCATGCAAATGAAGCATAATGCACGGTTTCATGCAGTTAGGGATAGATTGGATTACTTGGAGGCCTTGTCATAGCTATTTCCGTCTCAAATTTTGTCACAATATGGAAAATTGAGCTAACTTAACGTGGGCGTTGGATTCATATCATTTTGAGCTCTAAATCAAAAGTTGAGGACGATTTAGTGCGGACATGTCAAGTTGATCAGCCACTTAAATTGACCATTCTAAACAGATAATTTGTGCTCATTGAGCAAAGGTTTACAAATGAAACATAATGCATGGCATCACGAAGTTTGGGATGGATTGGATTACTTGGAGGCTTTGTCGTAGATTTGGGTCTTAAATTTTGTCACAATATAGAAAATTGAGCTAGCTTACCGTAAGCATTGGATTCAAATAATTTTGTTCTCTAAATGAAAAGATAAAGATGATTTAGTGCGGAAATCACAAGTTGATCAGATTGTTAAAATGGTCATTCTAAATTGATCATTGGTGCTCATTGAGTAAAGGTGTACAAATGAAGCATAATGCTTGGCATCACGCAATTAGGGATAGATTGGATTACTTTGAGGCTTTGTCGTATCTATTTTGGTCTTAAATTTTATCACAATATAGAAAATTGAGCTACCTTAACGCAGGCGTTGGATTCGTGTCATTCTGAAATCTGAATCAAAAGTTAAAGACTATTTAGTTCAGACATGTCAAGTTGATCGGCAAGTTAAATTGATCATACTAAACAGATCATTGGTGCTCATTGAGAAAAGGTTTACAAATGAAGCATAATGCATGACATCACGCCGTTTGGGATAGATTAAATTATTTGGAGGAATTCTCGTAGCTATTTCCATCTCAAATGTTGTCACAATATGGAAAATTGAGATATCTAAATGTGGGCCTTGGATACATATCATTTTTGAGCTCTAAATCTAAAGTTGAAGACAATTTATTGCGGACATGTCAAGTTGATAAGCTAGTTAAATTGACCTTTCTAAACATATCATTGGTGATCATTGAGCAGAGGTTTACACATGAAACATAATGCATGGCATCACGCAGTTGGGGATTGATAGGATTACTTGGACGCATTGTCGTAGCTATTTGGGTCTGAAATTTTCTCACAATATAGAAATTTGAGCTAGTTTAACATTGGTATTGGATTCGTGCCATTTTGAACTGTGAATCGAAGGTTAAAGACAATTTAGTGCAGACATGTCAAGTTGATCGACAAGTTAAATTGTTCATTCTAAACTGATCATTTGTTCCCTTGAGAAAAGGCTTAAAAATGAACATAATGCTTGGCATCACGCAGTTTGGGATACATTTGATTACTTGGAGGCATAGTCGTAGCTCTTTCAATGTCAAATGTTGTCAGAATATGAAAAATTGCGCTAGCTTAACGTGGGCGTTGGATTCATATATTTTTACTCTCTAAATAAAATGTGAAAGACGATTTATTGCGGACATGCCAAGTGGTTCAGGTAGTTAAAATGATAATACTAAACATATCATTGGTGCTCATTGAGCAAAGGTTTACAAATGAAACATAATGCATGACATCATGCAGTTAGGGATGGACTGGATTACTTGGAGGCTTTATCGTAGCTATATGGGTCTATAATTTTGTCAGAATAGAAACAATTGAGTTAGCTATACGTGGGCATTGGATTCATATAATTTTGAGCTCTGATTAAAAAGTGAAAGATGATTTAGTGCAGACATGTCAAGCTTATCACCCAGTTAAATTGATCATTTTAAACTAATCATTTGTGCTCCTTGAGTAAAGGATTATAAACGAAACAAAATGCATGACATCACACAGTTTGGGATACATTGGATTACTTTGGGGTTTGTCGTAGCTCTTTCCGTCTCAAATGTAGTCACAATATGTAAAACTGAGCTAGGTTAATGTGGGTGTTAGATCCATATAATTTTGATTTCTAAATCAATAGTTAAAGACGATTTAGTGCGGACATGTCAAGTTGATCAGCCACTTAAATTGACCATTCTAAACAGATAATTTGTGCTCATTGAGCAAAGGTTTACAAATGAAACATAATGCATGGCATCACGAAGTTTGGGATGGATTGGATTACATGGAGGCTTTGTCGTAGATTTGGGTCTTAAATTTGGTCACAATATAGAAAATTGAGCTAGCTTAACGTGTGCGTTGGATTCAAATAATTTTGTTCTCTAAATGAAAAGTTATATATGATTTAGTGCGGAAATCACAAGTTGATCAGCTTGTTAAAATGATCATTCTAAATTGATCATTGGTGCTCATTGAGTAAAGGTGTACAAATGAAGCATAATGCTTGGCATCACGCAGTTAGGGATATATTTTTACTCTCTAAATAAAATGTGAAAGACGATTTATTGCGGACATGCCAAGTGGTTCAGGTAGTTAAAATGATAATACTAAACATATCATTGGTGCTCATTGAGCAAAGGTTTACAAATGAAACATAATGCATGACATCATGCAGTTAGGGATGGACTGGATTACTTGGAGGCTTTATCGTAGCTATATGGGTCTATAATTTTGTCAGAATAGAAACAATTGAGTTAGCTATACGTGGGCATTGGATTCATATAATTTTGAGCTCTGATTAAAAAGTGAAAGATGATTTAGTGCAGACATGTCAAGCTTATCACCCAGTTAAATTGATCATTTTAAACTAATCATTTGTGCTCCTTGAGTAAAGGATTATAAACGAAACAAAATGCATGACATCACACAGTTTGGGATACATTGGATTACTTTGGGGTTTGTCGTAGCTCTTTCCGTCTCAAATGTAGTCACAATATGTAAAACTGAGCTAGGTTAATGTGGGTGTTAGATCCATATAATTTTGATTTCTAAATCAATAGTTAAAGACGATTTAGTGCGGACATGTCAAGTTGATCAGCCACTTAAATTGACCATTCTAAACAGATAATTTGTGCTCATTGAGCAAAGGTTTACAAATGAAACATAATGCATGGCATCACGAAGTTTGGGATGGATTGGATTACATGGAGGCTTTGTCGTAGATTTGGGTCTTAAATTTGGTCACAATATAGAAAATTGAGCTAGCTTAACGTGTGCGTTGGATTCAAATAATTTTGTTCTCTAAATGAAAAGTTATATATGATTTAGTGCGGAAATCACAAGTTGATCAGCTTGTTAAAATGATCATTCTAAATTGATCATTGGTGCTCATTGAGTAAAGGTGTACAAATGAAGCATAATGCTTGGCATCACGCAGTTAGGGATAGATTGGATTACTTTGAGGCTTTGTCGTATCTATTTTGGTCTTAAATTTTATCACAATATAGAAATTTGAGCTACCTTAATGCGGGCGTTGGATTCGTGTCATTCTGAACTCTGAAGCAAAAGTTAAATACGATTTAGTTCAGACATTTCAAGTTGATCGGAAAGTTAAATTGATCATTCTAAACAGATCATTGGTGCTCATTGAGAAAAGGTTTACAAATGAAGCATAATGCATGACATCACGCCGTTTGGGATATATTAGATTATTTGGAGTTCTCGTTGCTATTTCCATCTCAAATGTTGTCACAATATGGAAAATTGAGATAGCTAAACGTGGGCCTTGGATTCATATCATTTTTGAGCTCTAAATCTAAATTTGAAGACAATTTCAAGCGGACATGTCAAGTTGATAAGCTAGTTAAATTGACCTTTCTAAACATATCATTGGTGATCATTGAGCAGTGGTTTACAAATTAAACATTGTGCATGGCATCACGCAGTTGGGGATTGATAGGATTACTTGGACGCATTTTCGTAGCTATTTGGGTCTGAAATTTTGTCACAATATAGAAATTTGAGCTAGTTTAACATGGGTATTGGATTCGTACCATTTGGAACTGTGAATCGAAGGTTAAAGACAATTTAGTGCAGACATGTCAAGTTGAGTTAAATTGTTCATTCTAAACTGATCATTTGTTCCCTTGAGAAAAGGCTTATAAATGAACATAATGCTTGGCATCACGCAGTTTGGGATACATTCGATTACTTGGAGGCATAGTCGTAGCTCTTTCAATGTCAAATGTTGTCAGAATATGAAAAATTGTGCTAGCTTAACGTGGGCGTTGGATTCATATATTTGTACACTATAAATAAAAAGTGAAAGACGATTTAGTGTGGACATGCCAAGTGGATTAGCTAGTTAAAATGATAATACTACACAGATCATTGGTGCTCATTGAGCAAAGGTTTACAAATGAAACATAATGCATGACATCACGCAGTTAGTGATGGACTGGATTACTTGGAGGCTTTGTCGTAGCTATTTGGGTCTATAATTTTGTCAGAATAGAAACAATTGAGCTAGCTTTACATTGGCCTTGGATTCATATAATTTTGAGCTCTGATTAAAAAAGTGAAAGATGATTTAGTGCAGACATATCAAGTTTATCACCAGTTAAATTGATCATTTTAAACTAATCATTTGTGCTCCTTGAGTAAAGGATTATAAATGAAACAAAATGCATGACATCACACAGTTTGGGATACATTGGATTACTTTGGGGCTTTGTCGTAGCGCTTTCAGTCTCAAATATTGTCACAATATGTAAAATTGAGCGAGCTTAATGGGGGCATTGGATCCATATAATTTTGATTTCTAAATCAAAAGCTAAAGACGATTTAGTGTGGACATGTCAAGTTTATCAGCTAGTTAAAATGATCATTCTAAACTGATCATTAGTGCTCATTGAGTAAAGGCATACAAATCAAGCATAATGCATGGTTTCATGCAGTTAGAGATAGATTGGATTATTTGGAGGCTTTGTCGTAGCTATTTTCGTCTCAAATTTTGTCAAAATATGGAAAATTGAGCTAGCTTAACATGGGCGTTGGATTCATATCATTTTGAGCTCTAAATCAAAAGTTGAAGACGATTTCGTGCGGACATGTCAAGTTAATCAGCCACTTAAATTGACCATTCTAAACAGATAATTTGTGCTCATTGAGCAAAGTTTTACAAATGAAACATAATGCATGGCATCACGAAGTTTGGGATGGATTGGATTACTTGGAGGCTTTGTCGTAGATTTGGGTCTTAAATTTTGTCACAATATAGAAAATTGAGCTAGCTTAACGTGTGCGTTGGATTCAAATAATTTTGTTCTCTAAATGAAAATTAAAGATGATTTAGTGCAGAAATCACAAGTTGATCACCTAGTTAAAATGATCATTCTAAATTGATCATTGGTGCTCATTTAGTAAAGGCGTACAAATGAAGCATAATGCTTGGCATCACGCAGTTAGGGATAGATTTGATTACTTTGAGGCTTTATTGTATCAATTTTGGTCTTAAATTTTTATCACAATATAGAAAATTGAGCTAGCTTAACGCGGGCGTTGGATTCATGTCATTCTGAACTTTGAATCAAAAGTTAAAGACGATTTAGTTCAGACATGTAGAGTTGATCGGCCAGTTAAATTGATCATTCTTAACAGATCATTGGTGCTCATTGAGCAAAGGTTTACAAATGAAGCATAATACATGACATAACGCAGTTTGGGATAGATTAGATTATTTGGAGGAGTTCTTGTAGCTATTTCCATCTCAAATGTTGTCACAATATGGAAAATTGAGATAGCTAAACGTGGGCATTGGATTCATATCATTTTGAGCTCTAAAACTGAAGTTGAAGACAATTTAATGCGGACATATCAAGTTGATAAGCTAGTTAAATTGACCTTTCTAAACATATCACTTGTGCTCATTGAGTAGAGGTTTACAAATGAAACATAATGCATGGCATCAAGCAGTTGGGGATTGATAGGATTACGTGGAGGCATTGTCGTAGCTATTTCGGTCTGAAACTTTGTCACAATATAGAAATTTGAGCTAGTTTAACATGGGCATTGGATTCGTGTCTTTCAGAACACTGAATCAAAGGTTAAAACGGATTTAGTGCAGACATGTCAAGTTGATCTGCAAGTTAAATTGATCATTCTAAACTGGTCATTTGTTCCCCTTGAGGAAAAGCTTTTAAATGAAACATAATGCTCGGCATCACGCAGTTTGGGATACATTGGATAACTTGTAGGCTTTGTCGTAGGTCTTGAGTCTCAAATGCTGTCATAGTATGAAAAATTGAGCTAGCTTAACGTGGGCATTGGATTCATATAATTTTAGCTCTAAATCAAAAGTTCAAGATGATTTAGTGGGGACAAGTCAAATTGATCAGTTAGTTAAATTGATTATTCTAAACAGATCATTGGTGCTCATTGAGCAAAGGATTACAAATGAAGCATAATGAATGACATCATGCAGTTTGGGATGGATTGGATTACTTGTAGGCTTTGCCTTAGCTATTTGGGTCTTAAATTTGTTCACAATATAAAAAATTGAGCTAGCTTAACGTGGGTGTTGGATTCGTGTCATTCTGAACTCTGAATCAAAGGTTAAAGACGATTTAGTGCAGACATGTCAAGTTGATCAACCAGCTAAATTGATCATTTTAAACTAATCAATTGTGTCCCTTGAGTAAAGGCTTATAAATGAAACATAATGCATGACATCACGCACTTTGGGATATATACGATTACTTGGACGCTTTGTCATAGCTCTTTCTGTCTCAAATGTTGTAAAACATTGAGCTCGCTGAACGTGGGCGTTGGATTTGTGTCATCATTAACTCTGAATCAAAAGTTAAAGACGATTTAGTGCGGACATGTCAAGTTGATCAGCAAGTTTAATCGGTCATTATAAATAGATCATTGGTGCTCATTGAGAAAACTTTTACAAATGAAGCATAATGCATGGTATCACGCAGTTTAGGATAGATTGGATTACTTGAAGGCATTGTCATAGCTATTTCAATCTCAAATGTTGTCACAACATGGAAAATTGTGCTAGCTTAATATGGGTGTTGGATTCATATCATTTTGAGCTCTCAATCAAAAGTTAAAAACAATTTAGTGCGGATATGTCAAGTTGATCGTCCAATTAAATTTCTCATTCTAAACTGATCATTTGTGCTCATTGAGCAAAGGTTTACAAATGAAGCACAATGCAATGCACCACGCAGTTTGGGGTGGATTGGGTTATATGGAGACTTTGTCGTAGCTGTTTGGTCTTAAATTTTGTTACAATATAGAAAATTAAGCTAGATTAACGTGGACATTGTATTCGTGTCATTCTGAACTCTGAATCAAAGTTTAAGGACGATTTATTGTAGACATGTCAAGTTGATGGGCAGTTAAATTGATCATTCTAAACTTATCATTTGTGCCACTTGAGTAAAGGCTTAAAAATGAAACATAATGCATGGCATCACGCAGTTTGGGATAAACTGGATTACTTGGAGGCTCTGTCGTAGAACTTTTAGTCTCAAACGGTATCACAATAAAAACAAATTGAGCTAGCTTAACGCTGGCTTTGGATTCATATAATTTTGAGCTCTAAATCAAAAATTAAAGACGATTTATTGCGGACATGTCTAGTTGAACAGGTAGTCAAAATGATCATTATAAACTGATGATTGGTGCTCATTGATTAAAGGCATACAAATGAAGCACAATACATGGAATCATGCAGTTAGGGATAGATTGGATTACTTAGAGGCTTTGTTGTAGCTATTCCGGTCCTAAATTTTATTACAACATAGAAAATTGAGCTAGCTTAACGTGGGCGTTATATTTGTGTCATTCTGAACTCTAAATCAAAGGTTAAAGAGGATTGTTTGCAGACATGTCAAGTTGATCACCTAGTTAAATTGATCATTCTAAACTGATCAAGCGTGCCCCTTGGGTAAAGGCTTATAAATGAAACAATATGTATGGCATAAGGCAGTTTGGGATACATTGGATTTTTTGGAGGCTTTGTCGTAGCTCTTTCAGTCTGAAATGTTGTCACAATATAGAAAATTGAGCTAGCTTAAAGTGGGTGTTGGACTCATATAATTTAGTGCAGACATGACAATGATCATCTAGCTAAAATGATCATTCTAAACAGATCATTAGTGCTCATTGAGTAAAGGCATACAAATGAAGCATAATGCATGGCATCACACAGTTTGGGATACATAGGATTAGTTGTAAGCTTTGTCGTAGCTGTTTCAGTCTCACATGTTGTCAAAATATAGAAAATTGAGCTAGATTAACGTGGGCATTGTATTCATATAATATTGAGCTCTAACTCAAATGTTAAAGACAATTTAGTGCGGACATATCAAGTTGATCAGCTAGTTGAAATGATTATTCTAAACCCATCATTGGTGCTCATTGAGTAAAGGGGTACAAATGAAGCATTATGGATGGCATCCTTATAGTTAGGGATAGATTGGACTAGTTGGAGTCTATGTTGTATCTATTTCGGTTTTAAATTTTATCACAGTATAAAAAATTGAGCTAGTTTAACGTGGACGTTGGATTCGTGTCTTTCTAAACTCTGAATAAAAGTTAAAGATGATTTAGTGCAGACATGTCAAGTTGATCTGCCAGTTAAATTAATCATTCTAAACATATCATTGGTGCTCATTGAGTAAAGGTTTACAAATGAAGCATAATGCATGGCATCGCACAGTTTGGGATAGATTGGATTAGTTGGACGCTTTGTTGTACCAATTTCGGTCTTCAATTTTGTCATAATATAGAAAATTGAGCTAGCTTAGCGTGGGCGTTCGATTCGTTTCATTCTGAACTCTTAATCAAAGGTTAAAGACGATTTTAGTGCAGACATGTCAAGTTGATCGGCCTGTTAAAATGACTATTCTTAACTGATCATTTGTTCCACTTGAATAAAAGCTTATAAATGAAATATAATGCATGTCGTTACGCAGTTTGAGACTCATTGGATTACTTGAAAGCTTGTTCGTAGTTCTGTCAGTCTCAAATGTTGTCACAATATGGAAAATTGAGCTACAGAAACATGGTCGTTGGATTCATATAATTTTGAGCTCTAAATCAAAAGTTAAAGATGATTAGGTGTGGACATGTCAATTTGATCAGCTAGTTAAAATGAACATTCTAAACTGGTCATTAGTACTCATTAAGTAAAGGCGTACAAAAAAGCATAATGCATGGCATCACCAAGTTTGGGATAGATCGGATTACTTGGAGGCTTTGTGGTAGCCATTTCAATCTTAAATTTTATCACAATATAGAAATTTTAGATAGCTTTACGTGGGCGTTGGATTCGTTTCATTTTGAACTCTGAATCAAAGGTTAAAGACGATTTAGTGCAAACTTGTCAAATTGATTGACCACTTAAATTGATCATTCTAAACTGATCATTAGTGAAGCATAATGCATGGCATCACGCAGTTTGGGATTGGTTGGATTACTTGGAGGCTTTGTCGTAGCTATTTCGGTCTTAAATTTTGTAACAATATAGAAAATTGAGCTAGCTTAATGTGGCGTCGGATTTGTTTCATTCTGAACTCTGAATAAAAGGTTAAAAATGATTTAGTGCAGACTTGTCAAGTTGATCGGCCAGTTAAATTGATCATTTTAAACGGATCATTTGTGCCCCTTAAGTGAAGGCTAATAAATGAAACATAATGCATGGCATCACGCAGTTTGGGATACATTGGGTTACTTAGAAGTTGTGTCGTAGCTCGTTCAGTCTAAGATGTTGTCATAATATGGAAAATTGAGCTACCATAACGTGGGCGTTGGATTCATATAATTTTGAGCTCTAAATCAAAAGTTAAAGATGATTTAGTGCGGACATGTCAAGTTGATCAACAAGTTAAAATGATCATTCTAAACTAGTTATTAGTGCTCATTGAGTAAAGGCATACAAATGAAGCATAATGCATGGCATAACCTAGTTTGGGATAGAGTGGAATACTTGTAGGCTTTGTCATAGATATTTCGATCTTAAGTTTTATCACAATATAGAAAATGTAACTAGCTTATCGTGGGCGTTGGATTCGTGTCATTCCAAACTCTGAATGAAAAGTTAAAGAAGATTTAGTGCGGATAAGTCAAGTTGATCGACCACTTAAATTAATCATTCTAAACTGATCATTGGTGCTCATTGATCAAAGGTTTACAAATGAAGCATAATTCATGGCATCACGCAGTTTTGGATTGATTGGATTACTTGGAGGCTTTGTCGTAGCTATTTTGGTCTTAAATTCTGTCGCAATATAAAAATTTAAGCTAGCTTAACGTGGGCATTGGATTTGTTTCATTCTGAACTATGAAGCAAAGGTTAAAGATTATTTAGTGCAGAAACGTCAAGTTGATTAGGCAGTTAATTTGATCATTTTAAACTGATCATTTGTACCCGTTGAGTGAAGGCTTATAAGTGAAACATAATGCATGCCATCACGCAGTTTGGGATATATTTGATTACTTGGAAGATGTGTCGTAGCTCTTTCAGTCTCAGATGTTGTCACAATATGGAAAATTGAGCTAGCTTAACGTGGTCGTTGGATCATATAGTTTTAATTTCTAAATCAAAATTGAAAATATGATTTAACGCGGACATGTAAAATTGATCAGCTAGTTAAAACGATCATTCTAAACTGATCATTAGTGTTCATTGAGTAAAGGCATACAAATGAAGCTTAATGCAGCATATCTTCCAACCAGGGTATGGGGTGTCGGTACTTGACCCTGTTGTTGTTGATCGCCCTGCAATCTAAGCACATGCACCAAGTCCCATCCTTCTTTGGGACCAATAAAACTGGCACGACACGTGGGCTGAGGCTCTCTCGTATATAGCATTTCTCCAGGAGCTCCTTAACTTGCCTCTCAAGTTCCTTTGACTCTTCTGGGCTCATCCAGTATGCTGGGCGGTTGGGCAAGGCTTCTCCGGGAGCGAGATCAATCTGGTGGTATCTCCTCAGGAATCACGTCCTGGAATCAATTGAGGAGGGCTGCTACTTCAGAAGGTAATTCTATCTCTTCCTTTCCTGCATTCAAAGCCTCCTTAAAGACCATTAGAAACATCAAATCGTTAGAGGCCAAAGCTCTCTGGACATGACTAGATTGAATGAGAAAATTTGATTTAATTAAACTTTTCTCCTTACTCATTTCAAGCTGTAGTTCATGTACCTAGGCAGGAGTGATAGGGGCTAGGCTGACCTTTCTTTTGTCGTGTACAAAGGTGTACAAGTTGGTCAACCCATCATGCTAAGCTAACACCTCCTAGTTTTGCAGAAAAAGTAGACCCCGAGGCCTATCTAGATTGGGAGAGGAGGATGGATCACATCTGCGACCATTACAACCAACCAGGCCCTAGGAGAGTCTCCATTGCAGTAGCACAACTCACGGATAATGCCCTCATCTGGTGGGATCGTGAGGTTTCTGACCGTGGGAGAAGGAGATTGAGACCTGTAGATTCTTGGGTCGACATGAAAGATCTCATGAGGCAAAGGTTTGTTCCACCATATTTCCATAGAGATTTGCAACGACGTTTTCGCACTCGTCAACAGGGCACAAGATCAGTAGAGAAGTACTATGAGGAGTTTGAAAGACTAAGGAACAGGCTGGAGCTCAATGACGATGAGGAGGCATTGGTGACTCAATTCTTGGATGGATTGCAAGTGAGGATCAGCCGAAACGTGGAGAGACAAATCTACAATGAATTCAAGGACTTGTTCCACCACTCTGTCCAGGCTGAGCAGTACATCAGGCGTAAGAGCCAAGACCTATGCAGCAAGCCTAAGATGCCTTGGACACCAAGCATTAGCACCAAGCCCATAGACAAGGGCAAGAGTATAGAGATTGAATCACGGTTCAAGAGCAAGCCTCCTGAGAAAACCCATGACCAGAGAGAACCTAGTAAGTCTTCTAACCCTCAGACATCACGTGATAACACTTGTTTTAAGTGTAGGGGTCGCGGTCACATCTCAAGGTAGTGCCCAAACAACCTCGTCATGCTGATCTTGGAAGCTCGAGAGTATGAGTCTCAAGATGAAGAGGACTTTGAACCAGAAGGAGAATATGGTGAAATTGACTACTCTAATGTGGGGGAAATGCTGGTCACAAGACGCATCCTCAGTGCGATGGTAGACCCCTCCGAGACCATTCAAAGAGAGAACATCTTCCACAGCCGGTGCACCATCAAGGGCAAGTTATGTAATCTCATCATAGATGGTGATTCTTGCACTAATGTGGCTAGTGCGTATATGGTTGATAAGCTTAGGTCTAGAGAAGACAAGGCACCCCCGGCCATATAGACTGAGATGGCTAGATGACAAGGTGGAGCTCAAGATCCATGAGCAAGTAACCGTGCCATTCAGTGTGGATAGATACCAGGATCAGGTATTCTGTGATGTAGTACCTATGCAAGCTGGCCATCTTTTGCTAGGAAGGCCATGGCAGTCAGACAAGGAGACAAGGCATGATGGCCGAACCAATCTCTACACAGTTGTGCACGATAAGAAAAAGTTCAGCCTAGCTCCTCTCACACCTGCCCAGGTACACGGGCTACAACAGCAAATGAGTAAGGAAAAGAAACTCATTAAATCTAATTTTCTCATTCAACCGAGTCATGTCTAGAGAGTTTTAGCCTCAAAGGAATTAATGTTACTAATGGTTTTAAATGAGGTTCTGAATGTAGAGAAAGAACAGGTAGAGCTACCTCCTGAAGTAGCATCCCTCCTTAACAAATTCCAGGATGTATTCCCTGACGAGATACCAGCAGGCTTGCCTCCCCTACGTGACATAGAGCACCAGATCGACCTCGTGCCCGGAGCAGCCTAACCCAATCGGCCAGCCTACCGGATGGGTCCAGAGGAGTCCAAGGAGCTTGAGAAGCAGGTTAAGGAGCTCCTGGAGAAAGGCTATATTCGAGATAGCCTCAGTCCATGTGCCGTACCAGTGCTGCTAGTCCCCAAGAAGGATGGAACTTGGCGAATGTGCATAGATTGCCGAGCAATCAACAACATCACAGTCAAGTACCGGCATCCTATACCACGGCTGGACGACATGCTAGATGAACTGAGTGGAGCTACGGTCTTCTCCAAGATAGACCTCAAGAGTGGATACCACCAGGTCAGAATGAAAGAGGGTGATGAGTGGAAGACTGCTTTCAAGACAAAGCAAGGCCTCTACGAGTGGACAGTCATCCCATTTGGCTTGACTAATGCCCTAAGCACCTTCATGCGCCTTTTGAACCAAGTTTTTAGGGCGTACATCAGTAATTTTGTAGTAGTCTATTTTGATGATATACTTGTTTACAGTAAGTGCCCACGGGAACACCTTACACATCTTAAGATGGTGCTTAAAACCCTTTGACAACAAGAGCTTTATGCCAATCTCAAGAAGTGCACCTTTTGTACTGACAAGCTTGTTTTGTTAGGCTTTGTTGTAAGTTCACAGGACTTACAGGTTGATGAGGAAAAGATTCGAGCCATACAAGAATGGCCAACACCGAGCAACATCAGCCAAGTGAGAAGCTTCCACGGCCTGACCAGCTTCTATAGAAGATACATGCCAAACTTCAGCAGCATTGCCTCACCATTGACGGCAGTAGTGAAGAAGAATGTGGGATTCAGCTGGGGAGAAGCTCAAGAGAAGGCATTCCAGGCCTTGAAGGACAGCCGCACGCATGCACCAGTGCTAGTCCTGCCCGACTTCAACAAGACGTTTGAAGTGGAGTGTGATGCCTCTGGAATAGGCACAGGAGCAGTGCTAACCCAAGGAGGAAGGCCAGTGGCATAGTTCAGTGAGAAGTTAGGTGGGGCCTCACTGAATTACCCCACCTATGACAAGGAGCTCTATGCCCTAGTCCGAGCCTTGGAAACGTTGCAACATTACTTGGTTTCCAAGGAGTTTGTGATCCACACTGATCACGATATTCTCAAACACCTCAGAGGGCAAACCAATCTCAAGAGGAGATATGCTAGGTGGATAGAGTTTATAGAAACCTTCCCTTACGTCATCAAGTACAAGAAGGGCAAGGATAAAGTGGTAGCCGATACACTATCAAGACGGTTTGCTTTGATATCTACCATGGAAACAAAGGTCTTAGGATTCAAGCACATCAAGGACCTATAAAAGGATGATCCTGACCTTGCTGAGAGCTACAAGGAGTGTGGCACAGGGAGTGATGGCAAGTTCTACATCCATGATGGGTTCTTCTTCCGGGAAAGAAGGCTGTGCATACCACAAGGATATCTACGAGAGCTTATCACCCAAGAAGCTCATGGAGGAGGTCTTATGGGCCACTTTGGTGTTGTCAAGACACTAGCAGAGGTCAAGGAGCACTTCTAATGGCCACACATCAAGAGGTCAGTAGAAGCCCATTGTGCAAGGTGCATCACTTGCAAGAAGGCGAAGTCCCGAGTGCACCCTCACGGGTTGTATCTCCCTCTGCCCATACCTACACATCCATGGGTGGACATTTCCATGGATTTCGTTCTAGGTCTGCCCAAGATCAATCACAAAGATGCTATCTTTGTAGTGGTGGACCGATTTTCCAATATGGCACATTTCATCCCATGTGCCAAGATTAATGATGCCACACAAACAGCCGAACTGTTCTTCAGGAACGTAGTGCGACTTCATGGAGTGCCAAGGACCATCGTGTCAGAGAGAGACACCAAATTTCTCAGCCACTTCAGGAGGACCCTCTAGGGAAAGCTAGGCACGAAGTTGCTCTTCTCTACCACCTGCCATCCTCAAACCGACGGCCAAACTGAAGTAGTCAACCGGATATTGTCGACTCTTCTCAGGACGACACTAGGGAAGAACCTCAAGACATGGGTGGAGTGCCGCCGATTCATAGAGTTTGCGTACAACCGATCAGTGCATTCAGCCACAAAGAAGACCCCTTTTGAAGTGGTCTACGGTATCAACCCTCAAACGCCCTTGTAGCAAACACCACTGCCACCAGCAGAAATGACCAACCTCAATGGAGCATCCAAGACAGAATTCATCAAGAAGATACACCAGAAGGTAGCAGAGAACCTGGAGAAGAGGACCGGGCAGTATGTAACTGACGCCAACAAGGGGAGAAGAGAGATGATCTTTCCACCAGGCGATTGAGTGTGGCTACATCTACGGCAAGAGAGGTTCCCCAACCTAAAGAGTTTCAAGCTGGCCCCAAGAGGAGATGGACCATTCAGAGTGCTGGAAAGGATCAACAACAATGCCTACCGGATTGAACTTCCAGGTGAGTTTAATGTGTCTAACACATTCAATGTGACTGACTTAGCTTCTTTCCTTGCAGATGAACCAGCTTTTAGGTCAAAACCTACTGAAGGGGGAGGGGATGATGAGGCATCAGATCGTCTGGCAAGCCAGAAGACCAAAATGGCCGACCAGAATGCTTGCCGCAGACAGCCGGGCCATTTGGAGTGCCTGCTGGCCCAAGCGGTACCGCCGGCCCTATGATCAGCCGCGCCTGGCCGACCAACTTCTCCGGCGAAGAGGCCCAAACCTCCGGCCCAGCGGACGGCGACGTGAATGACACCGCCAGCCCAACTGGTGATGCCGCCGGCTCAGAAATCAATGTGGCCGGCTCCGATCTCAATTCGGCCAGCTCCTCTTACTATCCAGCCGATTAACGCGATTGCACCACCATTTCCACATCTACACAAGGAGACTCGGATCATCTAAGATACGAGTTTCAAGGCATGAACCTGGATGAAGTGTCTACACCAGTGGTGCCACCAGGAGCCATGACAAGGAGCAGAACAAGGGCACTCTTCCACAAGTTCAGTTTGTGGGTAGACAAGCTCCTAGAAGATCATCGACAAAGAGCATTGGGCCAAGAGTACAAGGAAGAGTCCATAGGCTTCTCAACATTACAAAGGACTCCAGAGACTTGGGCTCTCGTGGCAAAAGAGGTCAAGGCCGAACAATTTGTAACCCTACTCCAAGTCGAAGACTAGGAGTTAGGCGTGTGCATGCCACAAGGTCGGCCACCTTCCATTTCTTGGCCGAAAGGTAAGAATGGTAAGCTTTCAATTATATACTTGTCTATTCTGTTTTGCAGGGTACGAATTAGTAATTTTACATTTTTGAGTCAAGAACAATTTAGGTAGTTGTCCTTTTTCGGTTATTTTCCTTTTTGTAATTTTCCTTGTGCACTTTTGTAACTTTTCCATTTTTATTTTGAGTCGACCCTAGAAGGTCAAGGCTGCCGAGCATATTAATAAGGCTCTTTCAGCATTGTAGTTCGACAACTTTTTGATATTAATAAAGATAGAACTTTTTCCTAAGAGTTTTTCTCCTAAAGCTCTTGCGCTTAGAACCCTAGTTGAGACCAGCCCTCCTAGCTTCTAAGTTGTGATTTATCACGAGGTTCATCACCCCTCGTGTGGTTCACTTCACCTCTCCATCCAATACCCACCAGAAAACCCCCGTCCAGAAGCCTAAGGCCGAGTTTTTCGCCTATTCTTCTCCAACCAGTCCGCGAGTGTTATGGCCTTGATTCAAGGCTTGTATCAGCCCGCCATCACGTTTCTTATGGCTTGGAATCTTACTGGCCGGTTCACGCGCTCAAGCCTTTCTCCAATAAATGCGAGTTGGGTTTGAAGTGTGGCGAACATGGCCATCATGGTCTCGGTTGCATCCTGGTTTCCTCCTTCTGCCATCGTATGCTGCAAGTGAAAAAAAGGTTGAGTTTCTTCTAAGAATTTCTCTAGGAGTGGGTTTTATAGTAGGTTAAGAGTTAGAAGAAAAGGCAATATAGAAAAAAGGAAAATTTGCAAAATGAAAAAGACATTAATGGTGCAATCTTCTAGGATTCCTAGCCAAATTTTTTCTAGATTTTTGTGGGTAATTTTCTTGTTTTAATTTTTTGTTCTTACTTAAGAATTAATGGAAACAATAACTTCGTAAAAAGGAAAAACAATTGATGCAAGAAATCGATCCTAACCCTAGCGATGCGGGTAGGAGAAGAGGATGCAATCAGTTGATTTTTATGTGATTTTTTTAATTAAACTAACTAATGCACGAAACTGAAATAAACTGAAGTAAAGGATAGAGACAACCTGGTTTTAGGCACTTAAGCTCAGATAACAAAATGATACAAGCCTTGGTATACGGCCGTGACACTCTCGGACAGGTTGCAAGAAACTTAGGCCAGAAACTCAGCCTTAGGCTTCTGAGGTGGGTTTTCTGATGTGTGTAATAGGTGGTGGGGTGAGGTGAACCACACGAGGTATGAAGGGCCTTGTGATAAATCACAAACTTAGAGATAGGAGGCCTGGTCTTGACTAGGTCTAAGCGACAAGAGTTTTGTGGCGAAAACTCTTAGAGAAAATACGCTCTTTATTAATTATGAAAAAGGTAGTCGAACTATAATGCTGAAAGGAGCCTTATTAACATTCTCGGCCGCTTGACATTCTAGGGTCGATCCAAAAGAAAAAATGAAAAAATTACAAAAGTGAATAAAGGAAAATTACAAAATGGAAATAACCGAAAAAGGACAACTACTTAATTGTTCTTGACTCAACAAAAAGGAAAACTAGTAGTTCCTACACTGCAAAATAGAAAAGGCAGTTTATAATTTGAAAACTTATCTTCTTACCTTTCGGCCAAGAAATGGAAGGTGGCCGACCTTGCTTGCACGCACATAGTCTTGGACTTGAAGTAGGGTAATGGTATTGTTGGGCCTTGACCTCCTTTTCCACGAGAGCCCATGGGTCTGGAGCACTTTGAGGAGTTGAGAAGCACTTGACTTGATCATTGCACACTAGCCACATTGTTCCTTGTATTTTTTCTTGTAGGAGCTTTTCCACACACAAGCTGAAATATTGGAAGAGTGCCCTTGTTCTACTTCTTGTCATAGCTCCTGGTGGTACCATTGGTGCAGAACTTTCCCCTAGATCCATTCCCTGAAGTTGGCTGGTTATGTTGTCCAAGTCCCCTTGTGTGGAGCTTGAGCTGGCAGTGTTATTGCATGAGCCAGCTGTGCCGCGGGTTGAGCTGTCCGAAATGTTGTCGGAGCCGGCCAGAATGCTAGGTGAGCCGGCGGTGTTATCAGCCGAGCCAGCGGTGTTGACAACGTTGCCACCTGTTGGGCCAGGCATTTGGGCCTCTTCGCTGGTGGAGTTGATCGGCCCGGCCCTATTGCTCATCCGTCCGGCAGTACCGCTTGCCCCGACCAAGTGGACTATCGGCCCGGCTGTCTCGACAAGGCCTTCTTCACGATCTTGTCGGCCATCTTCATGATATGGCCGGCCATTTGATCTGGTGTCGTCATCAGGGTACCACCAGGTCAGAATGAAGGAAGGCGATGAATGGAAGACCACCTTCAAGACAAAGCAAGGGCTGTACGAGTGGACATTTATACCATTTCGCTTGACCAATGCTCCAAGCACCTTCATATGCCTTATGAACCAAGTTTTTAGTTCATATATCAGTAATTTTGTTGTTGTATACTTTGATGTTATTCTAGTTTACAGTAAGTGCCTTAAGGATCATATTACACATGTGCTAAAGACCCTTCGACAAGAAGATCTCTATGCCAATCTCAAGAAGTGCACCTTTCGTACTGATAAGCTTGCTTTCCTAGTCTTTGTTGTTAGTTCACAGGGCTTACAGGTTGATGAGGAGAAGATTCGTGCCCAACTTCAGCAGCAGAGTAAGGAGCTTTCACGGCCTGGGCAGCTTCTACCAGAGATTCATGCCCAACTTCAGCAGCATTGCATCACCCTTGAGGGCAGTTGTGAAGAAGAACGTGGGGTTGAGCTTCGGAGAAGCCCAAGAGAAGGCATTCCAGGCCTTGAAGGACGGCCTCACTCACACCCCGGTGTTAGTCCTGCCTGATTTCAACAGGACATTTGAAGTGGAGTGTGATGCCTCACGCATAGGCATAAGCGCGGTTCTAACCCAAGGAGGACGGCCAGTTGCATACTTCCGTGAGAAGTTAGGTAGGGCCTCACTAAACTACCCCCACATACAACAAGGAGCTCTATGCCGTAATCGAAGCCCTGGAGATTTGGCAACACTATTTGTTATCCAAGGAGTTTGTGATCCACACTGATCACATGTCTCAAACACCTCTGAGGGCAAACCAACCAAGAGGAGACATCCTAGCTGGATGGAGTACATCGAGACATTTCCCTACATCATCAAGTACAAGAAGGACAACTACAATGTAGTAGCCGATGCATTATCAAGGAGGTATGCCTTGATATCAACAATGGAAGCAAAGATCTTAGGATTTTACAATATCAAGGCCATATACAAGGATTATCCTGACTTTTCTGAGAGTTACAAGGAATGTGGCACATGGATTCACGGAAAGTTCTATCTTCATGATGGATTCTTGTTCCGAGAAAGAAGATTGTGCATTCCTCAAGGATTTCTAGGAGAGCTTATCACCAGGGAAGCTCATGGTGGAGGTCTTATGGGCCACTTTTGTGGTGACAAGACATTGGCCGTGGTCAAGGAACACTTCTACTGCCCACACATCAGGAGGACCGTAGAAGCCTACTGTGCAAGGTGTGTCACTTGCAAATAGGCGAAGTCCCGAGTACACGCTCATGGGTTGTATCTCCCCCTGCCCATACCACGCATCCATGGAATAGACATCTCAATGGACTTTGTTCTAGGCCTACACAAGATCAACCAAAAAGATGCCATCGTTGTAGTGGTAGATCAATTCTCTAAGATGGCCTACTTCATACCATGTGCAAACATTTACGATGCCACACAAACGGTAGAACTATTCTTCAAGGAGATAGCGCGCCTTCAAGGAGTGCCAAGGACCACGTATCGGACCGAGACACATTCCTTGTAACTTTTGGAGGACCTTGTGGAGAAAACTAGGCACGAAGCTTCTGCTCAATACCACGTGCCACCCTCAGACCGATGCCCAAATGGAGGTGGTCAACCGGACCCTATCTACTCTTTTCAGGACAACCCTTGGGAAGAACCTCAAGACAGGGGTGGAATGCATGCCATTCATAGAGTTTTCCTACAACCGATCAGTGCACTCAGCCACCAAGAAGACCCCTTTTAAAGTTGTCTACGGCTTCAACCCTCAAACACCCTTGGAGTGAACACCACTGCTACCAGCAGAGATGACAAACCTCAACGGAGAATCTAAAGGAGAGTTCAAAAAGAAGTTTCACCAGAAGGTCACGAAGAATCTAGAGAAGAGGACGAGACAGTACTTGACTCATGCCAACAAGGGAAGAAGGGAGATGATCTTTCGACCAGGCGATTGGGTATGGCTACACCTACAGCAAGAGAGATTCCCCCAACTAAGGAGTTCCAAGCTAGCCCCCAGAGGAGATGGAACATTCAGAATCCTGGAGACAATCAACAACAATGCCTACCTACTTGAGCTTCCAGGTGAGTTTAATGTGTCTAACACATTCAATGTGACTTATTTAGCTCCCTTCCTTGCAGATGATCCAGTTTTGAGGACAAAATCTACTGAAGGGGGAGGTGATGATGAGGACACCAGATCAAATGATCGGCCAGATCATGTAGCTGGCTGGCCAGATCGTGAAGAAGGCCTGACCGAGACAGCCAGACCGATAGGCGACTTGGCCGGGCCAAGCAGTATCGCCGGCCTGATGAGAAATAGGGCCAGGCCGACCAACTCCGCCGGCAAAGCGGCCCAAATGTATGGACCAACAGGCGGTGACGTGGCCAACACCGCTGGCTCACCTAGCATTTCGGCGGGCTTCGATAACATTTCAGCCAGCTCAACATGCGGCACAGCCGGCTCACGCGATAACACGGCCAGCTCAAGCTCCACACAAGGAGAATCGAACCAAATCACCAGCCAGCTTCAGGGATGGATCTAGAGGAACGTTCTGCCCCAATGGTACCACGAGGAGCCATGACAAGAAGTAGAACAAGGGCACTCTTCCCGAAGTTCAGCTTGTGAGTGGAAAATCTCCTAGAAAACCAAAGAAAAGCAATGGGCCAAGAGTGCAATAATTAAGTCAAGGGCTTCTCAACTCATCAAGGTGCTCCTGAAGCTTGGGCTGTCGTGGTAAAGGAGGTCAAGGCCCAACAATACATTACCCTACTTCAAGTTCAAGACTAGGCGTATGCAAGCAAGGTCGGCCACCTTCCATTTCTTGGCAGAAAGGTAAGAAGGTAAGTTTTCAACTTATAAATTACCTTTTCTATTTTGCAGGATAGGTACTAGGAGTTTTCTTTTTTGTTGAGTCAAGAACAATGAAGTAGTTGTCCTTCTTTATTGTTTCCATTTTGTAATTTTCCTTTACGCAATAATGTAATTTTTCCATTTTTCTTTTGGGTCGACATATAAGGTCAAGCTGCAAAGCATATTAATAAGGCTCCTTTCAGCATTTTAGTTCCACAACCTTCTAAGAGTTGTGGATATTAATAAAGATATTAATAAAGATCGTATTTTCTTCTAAGAGTTTTTTCCACAAAACTCTTGCCGCTTAGAACTAGTCGAGACAAGCTCTCCTAGCTCTAAGTTTGTGATTTATCACAAGGACATTCATACCTCGTTTGGTTCAACTCACCCCACCATCCATCACACACACCAGAAAACCCACCTGATAAGCCTAAGACCGAGTATCTCACCTAAGTTTCTTGCAACCTGCCTGAGAGTGTCACGGCCGTATAATAAGGCTTCTATCACTAAACGTGGGTGTTGGATTCGTGTCATTCTAATCTTTGAATCAAAAGATATGGACGATTCGGTGCGAACATGTCAAGTTGACCGGCGAGTTAAAATGATCATTCTAAACTGATCATTAGTGTTCATTGAGTAAAAGTTTATAATTGAAGCATAATACATGGCATCAACTAGTTTGCGATAGATTGGATTACTTGGACGATTTCTGGTAGCTATTTCTTTCTTAAATTTTTTCAGAATATAGAAAATTGAGCTAGGTTAACGTGGGCGTTGGATTCTCGTCATTCTCAGCTTCAAATAAAAAGTTGTAGACAATTTTGTGTCGACATATCAAGGTGACCAGGAATGAAAATGATCATTATAAACTGATCATTGGTTCTCATTGAGTAAAGGCTTATTAATGAAGCATAATGCATGACATCACATAGTTTGCGATAGATTTGACTACTTGTAGGCTTTTTCATAGCTGTTTCAGTTTGATATTTTGTCAAAATATAGAAAATTGAGCTGGCATAATGTGGCTGTTGGATTCTAGTCATTCCAAGCTCTGAATCCAAAATTACGGATGATTTTGTGTGGATATGTCAAGGTTACTGGACAGTTAAAGTGATCATTGTAAACTGATAGTTGGTGCTCATTGAGTAAAACCGTATAAATGAAGCATAATGCATGGCATCAAGCAGTTTGCGAAAGGTTGGATTATTTGGACGCCTTGTAATAGCTATTTCTATCTTGAATTTTTTCACAATATAGAAAATTGAGCTAGCATAATCAACAGTTACAGACAATTTAGTGTGGACTTGTCAAGTTGATCGGCTAGCTAAAATGATCATTCTACACTGATCATTGGTGCTCATTTAGTAAAGGCTTATTAATGAAGCATAATGCATGGCATCACGCAGTTTGCGATAGATTCGATTACTTGGAAGCTTCGTCGTAGCTATTTCAGTTTTAAATTTTGTCACAATGTAGACAATTGAGTTCGCTTAACGTGCCATTGAGATCATTGATTCGTGCCATTCTAATCTCTTAATCAAAAGCTTCGGATGATTTTGTCTGGACAAGTCAAGTTGATAGCCGAGTTAAAATGATCATTCTAAACTTATCATTGGTGCTCATTGAGAAAAAGGTTATAAAAGATGCATAATGCATGGCATCAAGCAGTTTGCGATGGATTGCAGTACTTGGACGCTTTGTTGTACCTAATAATGTCTTAACTTTTTTCACAATATAGAAAATTGAACTAGCTTAACGTGAGCAATGGATTCGTGTTACTTTGAGCTCTAAATCAAAAGTTACAAACGATTTAGTGCGGAGTTGTCAAGTTGATCAGCCAGTTAAAATGATCATTCTAAACTGATTATTGGTGCTCATTGAGTAAAGGCTTGTTAATGAAGGATAATGTGTGGCATCAAGCAATTTGCAATAGATTCGATGATTTGGAAGCTTTTTCGTAGCTATTTCAGTTATAAATTTTGTCACAATATAGAAAGTTGATTTAGCTTAATGTGGTCGTTCGATTCGTGTCATTCTAATCTCTGAATCAAAAGCTACGGACGATTCTGTGCGGACATGTCAAGTTCACCGGCGAGTTAAAATGATCATTTTGAAATGATCATTGCTGTTCATTGAGTAAAAGCTTATAATTGAAGCATAATGCATGGCATCACGTAGTTTGCGATAAATCGGATTACTTGGACGATTTGTTGTAGCTATTTTTTTCTTAAATTTTTTTACAATATAGAAAATTGAGCTAGCTTAATGTGAGCATTGGATTTGAATTTTGTGCGGACATGTCACCTTGATCGGCAAGTTAAAATTATCATTCTAAACTGATCATTGGTGCTCATTGAGTAAATGCTTACTAACGAAGCCTAATGTGTGGCATCACGCAGTTGGCGATAGATTCAATGACTTGGAGGCTTTGTCGTAGATATTTTAGTCTTAAGTTTTGTTATAGTATAGAAAATTGAGTTAGCTTAACATGGGCATTGGGTTCGTGTCATTTTAATCTTTGAATCAAAAGTTACCAACGATTTCGTGTAGAAATGTCAAGTTGACTTGCGAGTTAAAATGATCATTCTAAATTGATCAGTGGTGCTCAATGAGTAAAGGCTTACTAATGAAGCATAGTGGGTGGCATCACTTCATTTGCGGTAGATTCGATGACTTGGAGGCTTTGTCATAGCTATTTCAGTTTTAAATTTTATCAGAATATAGAAAGTTGAGCTAGTTTAACATGGACATAGGATTTGTGTCATTCTCAGCTCTAAATCAGAAGTTACGAACGATACTGTGTGGACATGTCAAGTTTATCGGAGAGTTAAAATGATCATTTTAAACTGATCATTGGTACTCATTGAGTAAAAGCTTATAAATTAAGCATAATGCATGTCATCAAGCATATTGCGATAGATTGGATTAATTGGAGGATTTGTTGTAGCTATTTCAGTTTTAAATTTTTCACAATATAGAAAATTGAGCTAGCTTAAGTGAGCGTTGGATTCATGTCATTATGAACACTGAATCAAAAGTTAGAGACGATTTAGTGTGGAAATATCATGTTGATTGGCCAATTAAAATTATCACTCTAAAATGATCATTGGTGCTCATTGAGTACATGCTTATTAATGAAGCATAATGCATGGCATTAGGCAGGTTGCGATAGATTCGATAACTTGGAGGCTTTCTCGAAGCCATTTTAGTCTTAAATTTTGGTACAATATCGAAATTGAGGTAGCTTAACGTGGGTGTTGGATTTGTGGCATTCTGATCTCTTAATCAAAAGTTATGGACGATTTTTTCGGACATGTCAAGTTGAGCGGCGAGTTAAAATGATCATCCAAAACTTATCATTGGTGCTCATTGATTAAAAGCTTATTGATGAAGCATAATACATGGCATCAAGCAGTTTAAGATATGTTGGATTACTTAGAGGTTTTGTCGTAGCTAATTTAGTCTTAAATATTTCACATTATTGAAAATTGAGCAAGCTTAACATGGACATTGGATTCGTGTCATTCTGAGCTATGAATCAAAAGTTACAGACTACTTAGTGCGGACAAGTCAAGTTGATTTTCAGGTTAAAATGATCATTCGAATCTGATCATTGCTACTCATTGAGTAAAGGCTTAGTAATGAACCATAAACGCAATTAGCGATAGAATCGATTACTTGAATGCTTTGTCGTCACTATTTCAGTGTTAAATTTTGTCCCAATATAGAAACTTGAGTTAGCTTAACATGGGTGTTGGGTTCGTGTCATTCTAATCTTTGAATCTAAAGTTACGAACGATTTCGTGCATACATGTCAAGTTGACCGGAGAGTTAATGATCATTGATGCTCATTGAGTAAAGGCTGATTAATGAAGCATAATGCGTGGCATCACGTAGTTTGCGATAGATTCGATGACATGGAGGCTTTGTCATAGCTACTTCAGTTCTAAATTTTATCAGAATATAGAAAGTGAGATAGCCTAACATGGGCATAGGATTTGTGTCATTCTCAACCCTAAATCAGAAGTTACGGACGATATTGTTTGGACATGTCAAGTTGATCGACGAGTTAAAACGATCATTCCAAATTGATCATTGGTACTCATTGAGTAAAAGCTTATGAATGAAACATAATGCATAGCATCAAGCATATTGTGATAGATTGGATTACTTAGAGGCTTTGTCGTAGCTATTTTAGTCTTAAATTATTTCAAACATAGAAAATTGAGCTAGCTTAAGTGAGCATTGCATTCATGTCAGTCTGAGCTCTGAAAAAAAAGTTAAAGACGATTTATTACGGACATGCAACTTGATCTGCATATTAAAATGATTATTCTAAGTTGATCATTGGTGCTCATTGAGTAAACGCTTATTAATGAAGCATAGTGTGTGGCATCACGCAGTTTACGATAGATTCGATTACTTAAAGGCTCTGTTGTAGCCATTTCAGTCTTAAATTTTGGCACATTATAGAAAATTAAATTGCCTTAACGTGGGCGTTGGATTTGTGGCATTATGAGCTCTTAGTCAAAACGTTACGGACAATTTTGTCAGACATGTCAAGTTGGGTGGCGAGTTAAAATGATCATTCAAAACTTATCATTTGTGCTCATTGAGTAAAAGCTTATTGATGAAGCATAATGGATGGCATCAAGCAGTTTGAGATATATTGGATTACTTGGAAGTTTTGTCGTAGCTATTTCAGCCTTAAATATTTTCAAAATATAGAAAATTGAGCAAGCTTAACATGGGCAATGGATTCGTGTCATTCGGAGCTGTGAATCAAAAGTTACAGATTATTTAGTGAGGACAAGTCAAGTTAATCTGCAGGTTAAAATGATCATTCAAAACTAATCATTTCTGCTCAGTGAGTAAAGGCTTATTACTGAAGCTTAATGCGTGGCATAAAGCAATTAGCGATATAATCGATTACTTGGAGGCTTTGTCGTAGCTATTTCAGTCTTAAATTTTTGTCAAGATATATAAAATTGAGTTAGCTTAACATGGGCGTTGCATTCGTGTCATTCTAAGCTTTGAATAAAAAGTTATGGATGAGCAGACATGTCAAAATTACGGGCGAGTTAAAATGATTATTTTAAACTGATCATTTGTGCGCATTGAATAAAACGTTATAAATGAACCATAATGCATTGAATCAAGCAGTTTGCGATAACTTGGATTACATGGAGGCTTTGTGGTACGTATTTCAGTTTTAAATTTTGTCACAATATTAGAAAATGGAGCTAGTTTAACGTGAGCTTTGGATTCGTGCATTCTGAGCTATTAAATCAAAAGTTTCAGACGATTTAGTGTGGAAATATCATACGGATCGGCCTGTTAAATGAACATTCTAAACATATCATTGGTGCTCATTGAGCAATGGGTTACAAATGAAGAATAATGCATGGCATCACGTAGTTTGGGATATATTGGATTACTTTGAGGCATTGTCATAGCTCTTTCAGTCTCAAATGTTGTCACAGTATGCAAAATTAAGCAAGCTTAACGTGGGTGTTGGATTCATGTCATTTTGATCTCTACATCAAAAGTTAAAGAGGATTTAGTGCAGAAATGTCAAGTTGATCAGCTAGTTAAAATAATGCTAAACTGATCGTTAATGCTCATTGAGTAAGGGCTTATAAATGAAGCATAATGCATGGCATAACGCAGTTCGGGATATATTGTATTACTTGGAGGCTTTGGCGTAGCTATTTTGGTCATAACCTTTGTCAAAATATAGAAAACTGAGCTACCTTAACGTCCGCATTGGATTCGTGTCATTTTGAACTATAAATCAAAAGTTACGGATGATTTAGTGCAAACATCTCAAGGTTATTGGCCAGTTAAAATGATCATTCTAGACTGATCATTGGTGCTCATTGAGTAAATGCGTATAAATGTGGCAGAATGCATGGCATCACGCAGTTTGGGATATATTGAATTACTTGGAGAATTTTTCGTAGCTATTTTGGTCTTCAATTTTGTCACAATATAGAAAATTGAGCTAACTTTACTTGGGCGTTGGATTCATGTAAGTGTTAAATGTAAATCAAAAGTTATGTACGATTTAGTGTGGACATGTCAAGTTGATAAGCAAGTTAAAATGAACATTCTAAACTGATCATTCGTGCTCATTGAACAAATCTTTACAAATGAAGCATAATGCATGGCATCACGCAGTTTGGGATATATATGATTATTTTGAGGCTTTCTCGTAACTCTTTTAGTTTCGAATGTTGTCACAATATGGAAAATTGGGCTAGCTTAACGTGGGCATTGGATTCATCTCGAAATGATCATTCTAAATTGATCATTCCAAACTGATCATTGGTGCTCATTGAATAAAGGCTAATTAATCAAGCATAATGCATGGCATCGTGCAGTTTGCGATAGATTTGATTACTTGGAAGCTTTTTTGTAGCTATTTCAGTATTAAATTTTTTCCCACTATAGAAAAATCCGCTAGCTTAATGTGGGAATTAGATTTGTGTCATTACGAGCTCTGAATCAAAACGTATAGACGATTTCGTGCGGAAATGTCAAGTTTACCAGCTAGTTAAAATGATCATTCTAAGCTGATTATTGGTGTTGATTGAGTAAAGGCTTATTAATGAAGCATAATGCATGGCATCAAGTAGTTTGTGATAGATTGGATTACTTGGGGGCTTTGTAATAGCTATTTCCGTTTTAAATTTTTTTGCAATATAAAAAATTGAGCTAACTTAACGTGAGTTTGGGTTTGTGTCATTCTGAGCTCTGAATAAAAAGTTATAGACGATTTAGTGCGGACATGCAACTTGATCTGCAAATTAAAATGATCTTTCTAAACTGATCATTGGTGCTCATTGAGTAAAGGCTTATTAATGAAGCATAATGCAGGGTATCACACAGTTCTGCGATAGATTCAATTTTTTAGACGCTTTGTCGTAGCTATTTCAATCTTAAATTTTTTCGCAATATAGAAAATTCAGCTACCTTAATATGAGCGTTGGTTTCGTGTCATTTTGAGATCTGAATCAAAAGTTACGGATTATTTACTGCAGACATCTCAAGTTTATCGGCAAGTTAAAATGATCATTATAAACTGATCATTGGTGCTCATTGAGTAAATGCGTATAAATGCAGCATATTGCATGGCATCACACAGTTTCGGATAAAATGGATTACTTGGAGGATTTGTTGTCGCCATTTTGGTCTTCAATTTTGTCACGATATAGAAAATTGAGAGCTAGCTTTACTTGGGCGTATGATGTAAGATTAAGTATAAATCTTACAAGCGGTACCGCCGTGACTCGCAAGGCCTAGAATCTCTCTTGGCTTAAGCGGGCAAGGGAACTAAAAGGAGGGGGTTTTGATCGAATCACAAAATCAAAGGTGAACCAAGGGAGTTTGAATCTCTCAAACTAACCTGGTCGTGGCTTCAATAGAAAGGAAGTGAATCACACACTTAGTTTCTAAAGAATAAGAACATGTTCAAAGACAAGGCTTTGAAGAAAATATTTTGTATTCAACTTTTATTCAATGGTGGTCTATCTTTACAATGAGGTTGCGCTGACCTTATATAGTGCTCCTAGCAATGGTCCTAAACCCAAAAAGGAGAAAAGGAAATCATACATTTAAATATATGGTTGTTGGCCATTAATGTCTAGTTTGGCCAACAAGGAAAGTGTATATGCTTGTATCTTGAGAGCTTTGGGGCGAATGTCATGTGTCTAGAGGTACATCATGGATGCTTTGGAAAGTCTTCAATACGTGCCCAAGTTGCAAGGAATAGAGATATCGCAATCTGAACACATTAAGTGCACTTCGGTCCATATATGGCAAGTCTTGGAGGAAAGGGATTTGCCTGATCCTCTGGTGGCTGGTGCATGGTAGGTTTATTTTGGGCTTCCTTAGGGATTTAATAATATCCCCTGGACGCCATGTTTTGGTTTGCAAGTGATTAAACCAGTTGGCCATCTCATTTGCCATAAATGGCTCCAATCGGTTCATTTGAAGGAACGGATGGACCCGCCTGGCCCAAGGCGTGTTTGATCTTCTAGAAGTGCTTAAGGGAGCTCCTAGAAGTACCAAAAAGTCTCCTGGTCGCCAAAGAAACGTTTGGAGACTTTCATATAAGGAAAGTTCCAAATATGGTAAGTTTCGAAAACTCCAATTTGATTTATGGTGCATGACTTTATCTGGCCTTGTTTTGGGAGAGCTGCATGTCGCCGCGTGTCATCTGTGAGTCAGGATTATAGGCCAGGTTTGATCTTGGCTGGCCGCTTCTTGGTTAAGCTTGGATTAATGAAGATACACCCATGTATCCTTTTGCGCATATTTGGCCGCCTTTGTGTTCCTTGGGCCGGCTGGGCCGTGCAGTTGGCCGGGGGTTGTGCCGATGACCTCATCATACCCTCCCCCTTTGAAATGTTTTGCCCTCAAAACTTTTTGGCCTTCACATAGAGAAGGCAGGTTAATACCATGATTTACTTGTGGCTTTAGAGCATTACCTCGGTTTATGGCCCTTATATGGTGCGGATGTGGCCATAGTGCATCTGGCGGTTGCTCCCTGATAAGAAAGGAAGAAATTACTCCTTTCCATTGCAGCTGGTTGCTTTGCTTTGCCTCCAAGGTGTTGGGTTCTCCATGGTCTCCTCTTGATTCCGAACATTGGTTTAATGTAGGAGGTGGGTCTTCTTGATCTTTGTTGAATCCTTGCTTTATTGGACCTGTTTCAACAACTTTTGGCAAAGACAAGTGCATTATGCTAGTACTGCAAATTTCAAATTGAAGCTCCTTTATTGCCTAAACACTTTTAGGCTTAATATTTTCGAGTTCTACTTGTAAGCTTGTTATTAGTTGTCTAGTTGGGCATGTCTTAGCAAAGTGTCCTCTTTCTTGACATCTATAGCACATAATTTCATCTGTTTTCACATTGTTATAGGACTTACCTGGCGTTTCCTTGACGTGTATTCCAAGCAATGAATTTGATGGTTTCATGTGTGCTATGGCTTGAGGCTTTTGAACTTGCTGGTCAATTTTTGGTTTGACCATCGGCTTAGCTACCTTTTGTCCTTCTAAGGTATTTCAAAACACGTTGTTATGCTCAGAGCAGTAGGCAAGCTTGGGCTTATGAAAGGGCTGCATGTTTGGTGTAGACATCTCACTCCTTGACGTTGTTGGGTGCATAAGTTGTGTGGTGATGTTTCTGCGTGTTTGGTACTTCTTCACAAACTCCCTATACATTCGTGCCTTAAGGTCTCCCCAATCAAGGACTGGTTTGTTGTAGAAGGTCCGTGCATTTTCCTTCAACCACCAATTGTAGGCATCTCCAACGAGCATATCAACGACATATGAGAGCTTCTCTTCTTTGGGGATGTTTTTTGAGCGCAGCCATTGTTTCATGTTGGTTTCCCATCGGAGGTATTCATCTGGGTCCTTGTTATACCCTGAAAAGGTTAGAGATTTGGAATTGTAAATATATACCTTACTAGTCCGATTCCTTGATCTAGTTGGAGTGGTGTAGGTTGGCACTCGGCTTGACACAACAAAGTGGCAAGGTGTGATTGTCTTTGGCCAGCTTCTATCAGTGGAAGAGTAGTCTGGTGGCTCTGGTTCTAGTTCTTCAACTCCTGTTTCATTGTCAAAATCATATTCTGAACAGTCTTCATGCCAGGTCTCATATCCATAGGAATCATCTACATCGGACAAGTCTTGGTCATAGTCCGGTGGTTCAGGTTCAAGGTTTTCTCCATCTGATTCTTCCCTAAAACCAGTCTTCAAATAGTATTGATTCCATGACTCTTCTGCATAGTCACACTCACTGGTCCTTAGGCATTGATCATAGTCATTGTCTAGACTACAATCCGTTTGTGGTATGCTCATGGTGTCTTCTTCTTCATCATAGTGTTTCATCATTAAATTTTGAATCTTGCATGACAATAAGAAGAGATATCAAGCTCAAATCAACAAATAAGGAAACTACACTCTAGTGAATATATGATATTAACACGTAAGTAGTAGTAAAAGGAAAATCAACACAAGTAAATATTTTGAGTTTTTTGTTTTTGTTTCTTTTGGAAACTAACTTTAAAACAAACTAAAAGGCAATATTATTTTTTGGTTTTTGATATTTTAAATTAATTTAGTACGAAAAACAATAATCTATGAATCTCTCTTTTTTTTAACTTTACTAGTAACTAAATTCGAAAATAACAAAAATGAGTGATGCTTATATTTTTGGTTTTTTCTTATAATGAACGAAAAAAACGTAAACATGAAATACAATTTTTTTTAGTTGGTTTTAGATTTACATGAGAGGAGACAAAAGAAACAAGAAAAATCAATAAGAAACAAATCAAATGAAGAATAAGGACAAATATATTTTTTTTGGTTTTTTGATAAGATGTAAATAACAAAAAGCTAAACACAATCATAAAAGATAAATGATAAAGGTTGGATGAACACAACCTGGGATAGGAACTTTTAGCACTGATACCAAATGATGTAAGATTGAGTATCAATCTTACAAGCGGTACGGCCGTGACTCGCAAGGCCTAGAATCTCTTTTGGCTTAAGTGGGCAAGGGAACTAAAAGGAGGGGGTTTTGATCAAATCACACAATCAAAGGTGAACCATGGGAGTTTGAATCTCTCAAACTAACCTGGTCGTGGTTTCAATGGAAAGGAAGTTAATCACACACTTAATTTCTAAAGAATAAGAACAAGTTCAAAGACAAGGATTTGAAGAAAATATTTTCTATTCAACTTTTATTTCAATGGTGGTCTATCTTTACAATGCGGTCGTACTGAGCTTATATAGTGCTCCTAGCAATGGTCCTAAACCCAAAAAGGAGAAAAGGAAATCATACATTTAAAATATATGACTGTTGGCCATTAATGTCGAGTTTAGCCAACAAGGAAAGTGTATATGCTTGTATCTTGAGAGCTTTGGGGCGAATGTAATGTGTCTAGGTACATCCTGGATGCTTTGGAAAGTCTTCAATACGTGCCCAAGTTGCAAGGAATAGAGATATTGCAATCTGCACACATTAAGTGTACTTCAGTCCATATATGGCAAGTCTTGGAGGAAAGGGATTTGCCTGATCCTCTGGTGGCTGGTTCTTGGTAGGTTTATTTTGGGTTTCCTTAGGGCCTTAATAATATCTCCTGGACGCCATGTTTTGGTTTGCAAGTGATTAAACCAGTTGCCCATCACACTTGCCATAAACGGCTCCAATCGGTTCATTTGAAGGCACAGATCGGCCCACCTGGTCCAAGGCGTGTTTGAACTTCTAGAAGGGCTTAAGGGAGCTCCTAGAAGTACCAAAAAGTCTCCTGCTCGCCAAAGAAACGTTTGGAGACTTTCATATAAGGAAAGTTCCAAATATGGTAAGTTTCAAAAACTCCAATTTGATGTATGGTGCATGACTTGATCTGGCATTTTTTTGGGTGAGCTGCATGTCGCCGCGTGTACTCTGTGAGTCAGGATTATCGGCCAGGTTTGGTCTTGGCTGGCCGCTTCTTGGTTAAGCATGGATTCATGAAGATACACCCATGTATCCTTTGGGGCATATTTCTCAGCCTTTGTGTTCCTTGGGCCGGCCGGGCCGGGCAGTTGGCCGGGGGTTGTGCCGATGACCACATCAGTGTTGGATTCATGTCAGTCTGAAATTTAAATCAAAAGTTACGTACAATTTAGTGTGGACATGTCAAATTGATCAGCAAGTTAAAATGAGCATTCTAAAGTGATCATTCGTGCTCATTGAGCAAAGGTTTACAAATGAAGCATAATGCCTGGCATCATGCAGTTTGGGATATATTTAATTATTTTAAGGCTTTCTAGTAGCTTTTTCAGTCTCGAATATTGTCACAATTTGGAAATTTGGGCTAGCTTAACGTGGGCGTTGGATTCATCTCGAAATGATAATTCAAAACTGATCATTGGTGCTTATTGAGTAAAGGCTTATTAACGAAGCATAATGCATGGCAGCAAGCAGATTCTGATAGATTGAATTACTTGGGGGGATTTGTAATTGCTATTTAAGTCTTAAACTTTTTCAAAATATAGAAAATTGAGCTAGCTTAACGTAAGCGTTGGATTCGTGTCATATTGAGCTCCGAATCAAAAGTTATAGACGATTTAGTGCGGACATGTCAAGTTGATCTACCAATTAAAATGATCGTTCTAAACTGATCATTGGTGCTCATTGAGTAAAGGCTTGTTAATGAAGCATAATGTGTGGCATCACACAATTTGTAATGATTCAACTACATGGAGGCTTTGTTGTAGCTATTTCAGTCTTAAATTTTCTCACAATATAGAAAATTGAGATAGTTTAACGTGGGCATTGGATTCGTGTCATTCTGAGCTCTGAATCAAAAGTTATAGACGATTTAGTGCGTATATGTCAAGCTGATCGACCAGTTAAAATGATCATTCTAAGCTGATTATTGGTATTGATTGAGTAAAGGCATATTAATGAAGCATAATGCATGGCATCAAGTTGTTTGTGATAGATTGGTTTACTTAGGGGCTTTGTAATAGCTATTTCCGTTTTAAATTTTTTCACAATATAAAAAATTGAGCTACATTAGCATGGGCGCTGGATTGGTGTCATTCCGAGGTCTGACTGAAAAGTTATATACAATATAGTGCGGACATGTCAAGTTGATCTGCCAATTAAAATGATCATTATAAACTGATCATAGGTGCTCATTGATTAAAGGCTTATTAATGAAGTATAATCAGTGGTATCACACAGTTTGCGATAGATTCAACTACTTGGAAGCTTTGTTGTAGCTATTTCAGTCTAAAGTTTCACACAATATAGAAAATTGAGTTAGTTTAACGTGGGCATTGGATTCGTTTCATTTTGAGCTCTGAATCAAAATTTATTAACGATTTAGTGCGGACGTGTCAAGCTGATCGACCAGTTAAAATAATCATTCCAAACTGATCATTGGTGCTCATTGAGTAAAGGCTTATTAATCAAGCATAATGCATGGCATCATGCTGTTTGCAATAGATTTGATTACTTGGAAGCGTTTTCATAGCTATTTCAGTCTTAAATTTTGTCACACTATAGAAAAATCTGCTAGCTTAACTTGGGCATTCGATTCGTGTCATTCAGAGCTCTAAATCAAAAGTTACGGACGATTTCGTGCGGACATGTAAAGTTGACCGGCTAGTTGAAATGATCATTCTAAACTAATCACTGGTGCTCACTGATTAAAGGCATATTAATGAAGCATAATTCATGGCATTAAGCAGATTGTGATAGATTGGATTACTTGGGGGCTTTGTAATAGCTATTTCCGTTTTAAATTTTTTTACAATATAGAAAATTGAACTAGCTTAACATGAGAATTGGATTCGTGTCATTCTGAGCTCTGAATAAAAAGTTATAAACGATTTAGTGCAGACATGCAAGTTGATCTGCATATTAAAATGATCATTCTAAACTAATCATTGGTGCTCATTGAGTAAAGGCTAACTAGGGAAGCATAATGCATGGCATCACACAGTTTTGCGATAGATTCAATTATTTAGAGGCTTTGTCATAGCTATTTCAATCTAAATTTTTTCGCAATATAGAAAATTGATCTACCTTAATGTGGGCGTTGAATTCATGTTATTATGAGCTCTGAATCAAAAGTTATGGATGATTTAGTGCAGACATCTCAAGTTGATCGGCAAGTTAAAATGATCATTATAAACTGATCATTGGTGCTGATTGAGTAAATGCGTATAAATGCAGCATAATGCATGGCATCACGCAGTTTGGGGTACATTGGATTACTTGGAGGAGTTGTCATAGCTATTTTGGTCTTCAATTTTGTCACAATATAGAAAATTGAGTTAGATTTACTTGGGCATTTGATTCATGTCAGTCTGAAATGCAAATCAAAAGTGACGTACGATTTAGTGTGGAAATGTCAAATTGATCAGCAAGTTAAAATGATATTCTAAAGTGATCACTCGTGCTCCTTGAGCAAAAGTTTACAAATGAAGCAAAATGCATGGCATCATGCAGTTTGGGATATATTTTATTATTTTGAGGCTTTTTGATAGCTTTTTCAGTCTCGAATAATGTCACAATATAGAAAATCGCGCTAGCATAACGTGTGCGTTGGATTCATCTCGGAATGATCATTATAAACTGATCATTGGTGCTCATTGAGTAAAAGCTTATAAATGAAAAATAATGCATGGCATCAAGCATTTTGCGATATATTGTATTACTTGGAGGCTTTATCGTAGCTATTTCAGTTTGAAATTTTTTCACAAGATAGAAAATTGAGCTAGCTTAACATGAGCATTGATTCGTGTCATTCTGAGCTCTAAATTAAATGTTATAGACGATTTAGTGCCGACATGTCATGGTGTTAAAATGATCATTCTAAATTGATCATTGGTGCTCATTGAGTAAAGGCTTATTAATGAAGCATAATGCGTGGCATCAGAAAATTTGCGATAGATTCAACTCTTTGGAGGCTTTGTAGTAGCTATTTAAGTTTTAAATTTTAACACAATATGGAAAATTGAGGTAGTTTAACATGGGCATTGGGTTCGTGTCATTCCGAGTTCTGAATCAAAAGTTATAGATGATTTACTTCGGACATGTCAAGCTCATCGGCCAGTTAAAATGATCATTTTAAGCTAATCATTTGTGCTCATTCAGTAAAGGCTTATTAATGAAGCATAATGCTTGCATCAAGTAGTTTGTGATAAATTGGATTACTTGGAGGCTTTGTCATAACTATTTCCATTTTAAATTTTGCCACAATATAAAAAATTGAGCTAGCTAAACGTGAGCGCTGGATTACCCAGTTTGAGATAGATTCACTAACTTAGAGGCTTTGTCGTAGCTATTTTAATCTTAAATTTTTTCATAATATGGAAAATTGAGCTAGCTTAACGTGGGGGTTGGATTCGTGTCATTATGAGCTCTGAATCAGAAGTTACGGACGATTTTGTGCGGACATGTCAAGTTGATCGGCGAGTTAATGCATGGCATCATGCGTGAATCACACAGTTTCAGATGGATTCAACTACTTGGAGGCTTTGTTGTAGCTATTTCAGTCTTAAATTTTCACAGAATTTAGAAAATTGAGGTAGTTTAACGTGGGCATTTGATCCGTGTCATTTTGATCTCTGAATCAAAAGTTATAGATGATTTAGTGCAGACATGTCAAGCAGATCGGAGACTTAAAATGATCATTGGTGTTCATTGAGTAATGGCTTATTAATCTAGCATAATGCATAGCATCATGCTGTTTGCGATAGATTTGATTACTTTGAAGCTTTGTCGTGCTATTTCAGTTTTAAAATTTCTCACTTTATAAAAAAATGTGCTAGCTTAACGTGGGCATTCGTTTTGTGTCATACTGAGCTCTGAATCAAACGTTACGGACGATTTCGTGCAGACATGTCAAGTTGACCGGATAGTTGAAATGATCATTCTAAACTGATTATTGGTTCTCACTGAGTAAAGGCTTATTAATGAAGCATAATGCATGGCATTAAGCATATTGTGATAGATTGGATTACTTGGGGGCATTGTAATAGCTTTTTCTGTTTTAAGTTTTTTACAATACAAAAAATTGAGATAGCTTAATGTGAGTGTCATTCTGAGCTCTGAATCAAAAGTTATAGACGATTTAGTGTGGACATGCAAGTTGATCTACCAATTAAAATGATCATTCTAAACTGAGAATTGGTGGTCATTGAGTAAAGGATTATTAATGAAGCATAATTCATGGCATCACATAGCTTGGGATAGATTAAATTACTTAGAGGCTTTGTCATAGCTATTTCAATCTTAAATATTTTCACAATATAGAAAATTGAGCTGCCTTAACATGGCTTTGGATTCATGTCATTCTGATCTTTGAATCAGTAGTGTGGACATGTCAAGTTGATATGTAAGTTAAAATGAGCATTCTAAGCTGATCATTCGTGCTCATTGAGTAAAGGTTTACAATTGAAGTATAATGCTTGGTATCACGTAGTTTGGGATATATTTGATTTTTTTTAGGCTTTCTCGTAGCTCTTTCAGTGTCGAATGTTGTCACAATATGGAAAATTGGGCTAGCTTAACGTGGGCATTGGATTCATCTCGAAATGATCATTCTAAACTGATCATTGGTGCTCATTTAGTAAATATAAATAAATGCAGCATAATGCATGACATCACACAGTTTGGGATAGATTAGATTATTTGGAGGATTTTTTGTAGCTATTTGGGTCGTCAATTTTGTCACAATAAAGAAAATTGAACTAGCTTTGCTTGGGCGTTGGATTCGTGTCAGTCTGAAATATAAATCAAAAGGTAAATATGATTTAGTGTGGACATATCAAGTTGATCAGCAAGTTAAAATGAACATTCTAGAATGATCATTCATGCTCATTGAGCAAAGGTTTACAAATGAAGCATAATGCTTGGCATCACACTGTTTTGGATATATTTGATTATTTTGAGGCTTTCTCGTAGCTTTTTCAGTCTCGAATGTTGTCACAATATTGAAAATTGGGTTAGCTTAACGTGGGCGTTGGATTCATCTCAAAATGATCATTCTAACCTGATCATTCTAAATCGATCATTGGTGCTCATTGAGTAAATGCTTATTAATGAAACATAATGCGTGGCATCACGCATTTTACGATAGATTCGATTACTTGGAGGCTTTGTTGTAGCTATTTCAGTATTCAATTTTGTCACAATATAGAAAATTGGAGTAGTTCAACGTGGGCATTGGATTCGTGTCATACTAAGCTCTGAATCAAAACTTATGGACCATTTCAAGCCGACATGTCTAGTTGACCGGCTAGTTAAAATAATCATTCTAAACTGATCATTTGCACTCATTGAGTAAAGGCTTATTAATGAATCATAATGCGTGGCATCATGCAGTTTGCGATAGATTCGATTTTGTGGAGGCTTTTTCGTAGTTATTTCAGTCTTCAATTTTCACAATATAGAAAATTGGCTAGCTTAACGTGAGCATTGAATTTGTGTAATTCTAAACTCAGAAGCAAAAGTCATGGACGATTTCTTGCCGACATGTCAAGTTCACCGGCTAGTTAAAATAATCATTCTAAACTGATCATTGGTGCTCATTGAGTAAAGTCTTATTAATGAAGCATAATGTGTGGCATCACACAGTTTGCGATATATTCAACTACTTGGAGGCTTTGTTGTAGTTACTTCAGTCTTAAATTTTCACCCAATATAGAAAATTAAGATAGTTTAACGTGGGCATTGGATTCGTGTCATTCTGAGTTCTGAATCAAAAGTTATAGATGATTTAGTACTGACATGTCAAGCTGATCGGTCAGTTAAAAGGATAATTCTAAACTAATCATTGGTGCTCATTCAGTAAAGGCTTATTAATGAAGCATAATGCATGGTATCAAGTATTTTGTGATAGATTGGATTCCTTGGGGGCTTTGTTATAGGTATTTCCGTTTTAACTTTTTTCACAATATAGAAAATTGAGCTAGTTTAACGTTAGCGTTGTGTCATTCTGAGCTCTGAATGAAAAGTTATAGACGATTTACAGCTGACATGTCAAGTTGATCTGCCAATTAAAATGATCATTCTAAACTAATCATTGGTGCTCATTGAGTAAAAGGCTTATTAATGAACCGTAATCCGTGCATCACATAGTTTCGATAGATTCAACTACTTGGAGGCCTTGTTGTAGCTATTTCAGTCTTAAATTTTCAAACAATACAGAAAATTGAGGTAGTTTAATGTGGGCATTGGATTCGTGTCATTTTGAGCTCTGAATCAAAAATTATAGATGATTTAATGCGAACATGTCAATTTGATCGGCCAGTTAAAATGATTATTGGAGCTTATAGAGTAAAGGCTTATTAATCAAGCCTAATGCATGGCATCATGCTGTTTGCGATAGATTTGATTAGTTGGAAGCTTTATCGTAGCTACTTCTGTCTTAAATTTTGTCACACTATAAAAATGTGGTAGCTGAACGTGGGCATTCGATTCATTTCATTCTGAGCTCTGAATCAAAAGTTACGGATGATTTCGGGCGGACATGTCAAGTTGACCGGCTAGTTGAAATGATCATTCTAATCTGATCATTGGTGCTCACTGAGTAAAAGCTTATTAATGAAGCATAATGCATAGCGTTAAGCAGATTGTGATAGATTGGATTACTTGTGGGCTTTGTTATAGCTATTTCCAATTTAAGTTTTTTCACAATGTAGAAAATTTAGCTAGATTAACGTGAGCGTTGGATTTGTGTCATTCTGAGCTCTCAATCAAAAGTTATAATCGATTTAGTGCGGACCTACAAGTTGATCTGGCAATTAAGATGATCATTCTAAACTTATCATTGGTAGTCATTGAGTAAAAGCTTATTAATGAAGCATAATGTGTGGTATCACACAGTGTGAGATAGATTCAATTACTTAGAGGCTTTGTCGTAGCTATTTGAATCTTCAATTTTTTCACCTTAACGTGGGCGTTGGATTCGTGTCATTCGTTCGGACATGTCAAGCTGATCGGCCAGTTAAAATGATCATTCTAAACTGATCATTGGTGCTTATTGAGTAAAGGCTTATTAATCAAGCATAGTTCATCGCATCAAGTAGTTTTCGATAGATTGGATTACTTGGAGGCTTTTGTTGTAACTATTTCAGTATTAATGTTTTCTACAATATAAAAATTGAGCTAGCTTAACGCGAGCATTGGATTCGTTTCATTCTAAGCTTTGAATCAAAAGTTTCAAATGATTTAGTGCAGACATGTCCAGTTGATTGGTCAGCTAAAATGATCATTCTAAACTGATCATTGGTACTCATTGAGTAAAGGCTTATTAATGAAGCATAATGCATACCATCATGCAGTTTGGGATAGATTCCATTACCTGGATGCTTTGTCACAGCTGTTTAAGTCTTAAATTTTGTCACAACATAGAAAAATGTGGGCATTCGATTCGTGCCATTCCGAACTCAGAATCAAAACTTACGGACGATTTAGTACAGACTTGTCAAGTTGATCAGCCAGTTAAAATGATTATTCTACACAAATAATTGGTGCTCCTTGAGTAAAGGCTTATTAATGAAGCATAATACATGGCATCACGCAATTTGGGATAGATTGGATTACTTGGAGGCTTTGTCTTAGCTATTTCAGTCTTAAATTATGTAACAATATAGAAAATTGAACTAGCTTAATGTGGGCATTGGATTCGTGTCATTATGAGCTCTGAATCATAAGTTACGGACAATTTTGTGGAGACATGTCAAGCTGATAGGCTAGTTAAAATGATCATTCCAATTTGATCGTTAGTGCTGATTGAATAAAGACTTATTAATCAAGCATAATGCATGCATCATGCTGTTTGCGATAGATATGATTACTTGGAAGTTTGTTCGTAACTATTTTAGTCTTAAATTTTGTCACACTATAGAAAAATGTGCTACCTTAATGTGGGCATTCGATTCATGTCATTCTGAGCTCTGAATCAAAAGTTATGGACGATTTTGTGCGGACATGTCAAGTTGACAGGCTAGTTGAAATGATTATTCCAAACTGATCATTGGGGCTCATTGAGTAAAGGCTTACTAATGAACCACAATGCAGTAGATTCGATTACTTGGAGGCTTTGTCGTAGCTATTTCAGTCTTAAGTTTTTTTACAATATAGAAAATTGAGCTACCTTAATGTGGTCGTTGGACTCGTGTGATTCTGACTCTGAATCTAAAGTTATAGACGATTTACTGCGGACATGTCAAGCTGATTGGCCAGGTAAAATGATCATTCTAAACTGATCTTTAGTGCTCATTGAGTAAAGACTTATTAATCAAGCATAATGCATGGCATCATGCTGTTTTGCGATAGATTTGATTACTTGGAAGTTTTGTCGTAGCTATTTCAATCTTAAATTTTTTCACACAATAGAAAAATGTGCTAGCTTAACGTTGGCATTCGATTCGTGTCATTCTGGGCTCTGAATCAAAACTTATGTACGATTTCGTGCGGACATGTCAAGTTGACCGGCTAGTTAAAATGATCATTCTAAACTAATCACTACTGCTCACTAAGTAAAGGCTTATTAATAAAGCATAATGCATGGCGTTAAGTAGATTGTGATAGATTGGATCACTTGGGGGCTTTGTAAGAGCTATTTCCGTTTTAAATTTTTTTCAAAAATATAGAAAATTGAGCTATCTTAACTTGAGCGTTGAATTCATGGCATTCCTAGCTCTGAATAAAAAGTTATAGCCAATTTAGTGCAGACATGGAAGTTGAATTGCCAATTAAAATGATCATTCTAAACTGATCATTAGTGCTCATTGAGTAAAGGCTTATTAATGAAGAATAATGTGTGGCATCGATTACCTGGATGCTTTGTCACAACTATTTAAGTCTTAAATTTTGTCACAATATAGAAAAATGTGGGCATTCGATTTGTGCCATTCTGAACTCTGAATCAAAAGTTATGGATGATTTAGTACGGACTTGTCAAGTTGATCGACCAGTTAAAATGATTATTCTAAATAGATAATTGGTGCTCCTTGAGTAAAGGCTTATAAATGAAGCATAATACATGGCATCACCCAATTCGGGATAGATTGGATTACTTGGAGGATTTGTCTTATCTATTTCAATCTCAAATTATGTGACAATAATGAAAATTGAACTAGTTTAATGTGGGCATTGGATTCGTGTCATTATGAGCTCTGAATCAAAAGTTACAGACAATTTTGTGGGGATATGTCAACCTGATAGGCTAGTTAGAATGATCATTCCAAACTGATCATTAGTGCTGATTGAGTAAAGACTTATTAATCAAGCATAATGCATGGCATCATGCTGTTTGCGATAGATATGATTACTTGGAAGTTTTCTCATAGCTATTTCAGTCTTAAATTTTGTCACACTATAGAAAAATATGCTAGCTTAACGTGGGCATTGATTCGTGTCATTTTGAGCTCTGAATCAAAAGTTATGGACGATTTCGTGCGGACATATCAAGTTGACCGGCTAGTTGAAATGATTATTCAAAACTTATCATTGGTGGTCCTTGAGGAAAGGCTTATAAAGAAAGCATAATGCATGGCATCACGCAGTTTGGGATAGATTGTATTACTTGGAGGCTTTGTCGTAGCTCTTTTAGTCTTAAATATTATCGCAGTGTGGAATATTAAATTTTTTTTACGTGGGCATTGGATTCATGTTATTTTGAGCTCTAATTAAAAGTTAAAGAGGATTTAGTGCAGAAATGTCAAGTTGATCAGCTAGTTAAAATGACCATTCTAAATTGATCACTGGTTCTCATTGAGTAAAGGCATATTAATGAAGCATAATGTATGGCATCATGCAGTTTGGGATAGATTGGATTATTTGGAGGCTTTGTCATAGCTATTTCGGTCTTAAATTTTTTTTCACAATGTACAAAATTGAGCTAGCTTAACATAGGCGTTGGATTCGTGTAATTATGAACTCTAAATCAAGAGTTATGGACGATTTAGTGTGGACATGTCAAGTTGATCGGCCAGTTAAAATGATCATTTTAAACTAATCATCGGTACTCCTTTAGTAAAAGCTTATAACGAAAGGATAATGCATGACATCACGCACAATTTGGGATAGATTGGATTACATCGAGCTTTTTTGTACCTCTTTCAGTCTCAAATATTGTCAATATGGAATATTGAGCTAAGTTAATGTGGGCATTGTATTCATGTCATTTTGAACTCTAAATTAAAAGTTAAAGGGTATTTAGTGTGGACATGTCAACTTGATCTGCTAGTTAAAATGATCATTCTAAACTGATCATTGGTGTTCATTAAGTATAGGCGTATAAATGAAGCATAAAGCATGCCATCACACAGCTCGGGATAGATTGGATTACTTGGAGGATTTGTCGCAGCTATTTCAGTATTAAAATTTGTCAGAATATAGAAAATTAAGCTAGCTTTACTTGGGCATTGGATTCGTGTCATTCAGAAATATAAATAAAAAGTTAATCATGGTTATGTGCGGACATGTCTACTTGATCATATAGTTAAATTGAACATTCTAAACTGATCATTGGTGCTCATTGAGCAAAGATATACAAATAAAGCATAATGCATGGCTTCACTGAGTTTGGGATATATTGGATTACTTTGAGGTTTTATCATAGCCAGTATCAAATGTTGTCATAATACGGAATATTTAGCTTTTTAAAGTGGGCGTTGGATGCATGTTATTTTGGGCTCGAAATTAAAAGGTAAAGATGATTTAGTGCGGATATGTCAAGTTGAACATCAAGTTAAAATGATCACTAAACTGATCATTGGTGCTCATTGAGTAAAGGCTTATTAATCAAGCATAATGCATGGCATCATGCTGTATGCGATAGATATGATTACTTGGAAGTTTTCTCATAGCTATTTCAGTCTTAAAATTTGTCACACTATAGAAAAATATGCTAGCTTAACGTGGGCATTCGATTCGTGTCATTTTGAGCTCTGAATCAAACGTTATGGACGATTTCGTGCGGACATATTAAGTTGACCGGCTAGTTGAAATGATTATTCAAAACTTATCATTGGTGGTCCTTGAGGAAAGGCTTATAACGAAAGCATAATGCATGGCATCACGCAGTTTTGGATAGATTGTATTACTTGGAGGCTTTGTCGTAGCTCTTTTAGTCTTAAATATTATCGCAGTGTGGAATATTAAGTTTTTTTTACGTGGGCATTGGATTCATGTTATTTTGAGCTCTAACTAAAAGTTAAAGGCGATTTAGTGCAGAAATGTCAAGTTGATCAGCTAGTTAAAATGATCATTCTAAATTGATCACTGGTTCTCATTGAGTAAAGGCATATAAATGAAGCATCATGTATGGCATCATGCAGTTTGGGATAGATTGGATTATTTGGAGGCTTTGTCGTAGCTATTTCGGTCTTAAAGTTTTTTCACAATATACAAAATTGAGCTAGCTTAACATAGGCGTTGGATTCGTGTAATTATGAACTCTAAATCAAGAGTTATGGACGATTTAGTGTGGACATGTCAAGTTGATCGGCCAGTTAAAATGATCATTTTAAACTGATCATCGTACTCCTTTAGTAAAGGCTTATAACGAAAGGACAATGCATGACATCATGCACAATTTGGGATAGATTGGATTACATCGAGCTTTTTTGTACCTCTTTCAGTCTCAAATATTGTCACAATATGGAATATTGAGCTAAGTTAATGTGGGCGTTGTATTCATGTCATTTTGAACTCTAAATTAAAAGTTAAAGGGTATTTAGTGTGGACATGTCAACTTGATCTGCTAGTTAAAATGATCATTCTAAACTGATCATTGGTGTTCATTAAGTATAGGCGTATAAATGAAGCATAAAGCATGCCATCACACAGCTCGGGATAGATTGGATTACTTGGAGGATTTTTCGCAGCTATTTCAGTATTAAAATTTGTCACAATATAGAAAATTAAGCTAGCTTTACTTGGGCATTGGATTCGTGTCATTCAGAAATATAAATAAAAAGTTAATCATGGTTATGTGCGGACATGTCTACTTGATCAGATAGTTAAATTGAACATTCTAAACTGATCATTGGTGCTCATTGAGCAAAGGTATACAAATAAAACATAATGCATGACTTCACTGAGTTTGGGATATATTGGATTACTTTGAGGTTTTATCATAGCCAGTATCAAATGTTGTCATAATACGGTATATTTAGCTTTTTAAAGTGGGCGTTGGATGCATGTTATTTTGGGCTCGAAATTAAAAGGTAAAGATGATTTACTGCGGATATGTCAAGTTGAACATCAAGTTAAAATGATCACTTAACTGATCATTGGTGCTCATTGGGTATTGGGTGAAGGCATATAAATGAAGTATAATGCTTGGCATCACCTACTTTGGGATAGATTGGATTACTTGGAAGCTTTGTCATGGAATTTCGGTCTTAAATTTTATCACAACATATAAAATTTAGGTAGATTAATGTGGGCATTGGCTTCGTGTCATTCTGAACTCTTAGCCAAAAATTAAAGATGATTTTGTGTGGACATGTCAAGTTGATCGTCCAGTTAAAATGATCATTCTAAACTGATCATTGGTGCTTTTTGAGTAATGGCTTCTAAAGGAAGCATTATGCATTACATCACACAGTTTGGGATAGATTAGACTATTTGGAGTCTTTGTCGTAGCTCTTTCATTCTCAAATATTATCATAATATGGAATATTGAGCTAACTTATCGTGGGCGTTGGATTCATCCCATTTTGAGCTCTAAATTAAAAGTTAAAGACGATTTATTGTGGACATGTTAAGTTGATCAGTTAGTTAAAATGATTGTTCTAAACTGATCATTGGTGCTCATTGAGTAGAGGCATTTAAATGAAGCATAATGAATGGAATCACACAGTTTGGGATAGATTTGATTACTTAGAGGCTTTGTCGCAGCTGTTTTGGTTTTAAATTTTCTCACAATATAGAAAATTGAGCTAGCTTTACTTGGGCGTTGGATTCATGTCACTCAGAAATATAAATAAAAAGTTACTGACGATTAAGTGTGGACATGTCAACTTGATCAGATAGTTAAAATGAACATTCTAAACTCATCATTGGTGCTCATTGAGCAAAGGTATACAAATAAAGCATAATGCATGGCATCATTGAGTTTTGGATATATTGGATTACTTTGAAGCTTTGTCATAGCTCTTTTAGTCTCAAATGTTATCACAATATGAAATATTTAGCTTTTTAAAGTGGGCATTGAATTCAAGTCATTTTGAGCTATAAATTAAGAGTTAAAGATGATTTAGTGCGGATATGTCAAATTGAACAGCTAGTTAAAATGATCACTCTAAACTGATCATTGGTGCTAATTGGGTAAAGGTGTCTAAATGAAGCATAATGCTTGGCATCATGTAGTTTGGGATATATTGGATTATATGGAGGCTTTTCCATAGCTAATCCGGTCCTAAATTTTATCACAACATCAAAATTTATCTTGATTAACGTGGGCGTTGGATTCGTGTCATTCTGAACTCTAAATCAAAATTTAAGGACGATTTAATGCAGACATGTCAAGCTGATCGTCCAATTAAAATGATCATTTTAAACTGATCATTGGTGCTCCTTGAGTAAAGGCTTCTAAAGGAAGCATAATGCATGGCATCACGTAGTTTGGGATAGATTAGATTATTTGGAGTTTTTGTCGTAGCTCTTTCAGTCTCAAATATTAATACAATATGAAATATTCAGCTAACTCAACGTGGGCGTTGAATTCATCCCATTTTGAGCTCTAAATTCAAAATTAAAGATGATTTATTGTGGACATGTTAAGTTGATCAGTTAGTTAAAATGATTGTTATAAACTGATCATTAGTGCTCATTGAGTAAAGGCATTTAAATGAAGCATAATACATGGCATCACACAGTTTGAAATAGATTAGATTACTCCGAGGCTTTGTTGTAGCTTGTTTGGTTTTAAATTTAGTCACAATATAGAAAATTGAGCTAGCTGAACGTTGCCATTGTATTCGTGTCATTCTGAACTCTAAATCAAAAGTTATTGACGATTTAGTGTGGATATGTCAAGTTGATCGAGCAGTTAAAATGATCTTTCTAAACTGATCATTGGTGCTCCTTTAGAAAAGGTTTACAAATGAAGCATAATGCATTGCGTCACGCAGTTTTGGATAGAGTGGATTACGTGGAGGCTTTGTCCTACCTCTTTAAGTCTGAAATATTGTCACGATATGGAATATCGAGATAACTTAACGTCGGCGTTGGATTCATGTCATTTTGAGATCTAAATTAAAAGTTAAAGACGATTTAGTGCGTAAATATCAACTTGATCTGCTAGTGAAAATGATCATTCGAAACTGATCATTGGTACTCATTGAGTAAAGCCATATAAATGAATTATAATGCATAGCATCACGCAGTTTGGGATAGATTGGATTACTTGGAGGCTTTGTCATAGCTATTTCGGTCTAAACTTTTTCACAATATAGAAAATTGAGTTAGCTTAAAGTGAGCGTTCGATTCATGTTATTCTGAACTCTAAATCAAGAGTTACGGACGATTTAGTGTGGACATGTCAAGATGATCAGCCAGTTAAAATGATCATTCTAAACTGATCATTGGTGCTCCTTATGTAAAGGCCTATAAAGAGAGCGTAATGCATAGCATCACGCAATTTGGTATAGATTGGATTACTTGGAGACTTTTTCATAGCTATTTCGGTCTGAAAGTTTTTCACAATATAGAAAATTGAGCTAGCATAACGTGGGCGTTCGATTCATGTTATTCTGAATTCTAAATCAAGAGTTACGAACGATTTAGTGTGGACATGTCAAGAAGATCAGCTAGTTAAAATGATCATTCTAAACTGATCATTGGTGCTCCTTAAGTAAAGACTTATAAAGAGAGCGTAATGTATGGCATCACACAGTTGGGGATAGATTGGATTACTTGAAGGCTTTGTCGTAGCTCTTCTGGTCTCAAATATTGTAACAATACAGAATATTGTGCTAACTTAACGTGTGCATTTGATTCATGTCATTTTGAACTCAAAATTAAAAGTTAAAGATTATGTAGTGCGGAAATGTCAACTTGATCTGCTTGTTAAAATGAACATTCTAAACTGATCATTGGTGTTCATTGAGTAAAGGCATATAAATGAAGCATAATTCATGGCATCACGCAGCTTGGGATAGAGTGGATTACTTGGAGGCTTTATCGCAGCTATTTGGGTCTTAAATTTTGTCACAATATAGAAAATTGAACTAGCTTTACTTAGGCTTTGGATTCATGTCATTCAGAAATATAAATAAAAAGTTACTGACGGTTAAGTGCATACATGTCAACTTGATCAGATAGTTAAAATGAACATTCTAACCTGATCATTGGTGCTCATTGAGCAAAGGTATACAAATAAAGCATAATTAATGACATCACTGAGTTTGGGATATATTGGATTATCTTGAGGCTTTGTCATAGCACTTTTAGTCTCAAATGTTGGCTTAGCTTTTTAAAGTGAGTATTGGATTCATGTTAATTTGTGCTATAAATTAAAAGTTAAAAATGATTTAGTGCGGATATGTCAAGTTGAACAGTTAGTTAAAATGATCACTCTAATCTGATCATTGGTGCTCATTGGGTGAAGGCGTATAAATGAAGCATAATGTTAGGCATCATGTAGTTTGGGATAGATTGGATTACTTGGGACTTTGTAAGAGCTATTTCCGTTTTAAATTTTTTCACAATATCGAAAATTTAGCTTATGAACGTGAGTGTTGGATTCGTATCATTCTGAGCTCTGAATCAAAAATTATAGACGATTTAGTGCGGACATGCAAGTTGATCTACCAATTAAAATGATCATTCTAAACTGATCATTATTGCTCATTTAGTAAAGGTTTATTAATGAAGCATAATGTATGTCATCACAAAGTTTGAGATAGATTCAAATACTTAGAGGCTTTGTTGTAGCTATTTCAATATTAAATTTTTCCCAATATAGAAAATCAAGCTACCTTAACGTCGGCGTTGGATTCGTGTCATTCTGAGCACCGAATCTGAAGTTACTCACGATTTTATTCGGACATGTCAAGATGATTGGCTAGTTAAAATGATCATTCTAAACTGATCATTGTTGCTCATTAAGTAAAGGCTTCTTAATCAATCATAACCATGGAATGATGCTGTTTGCGATAGATTTGATTACTTGGAAGCTTTATCGTAGATATTTCAGTGTTAAATTTTGTCACTAAAGAAAAATGTGCTACCTTAACGTGGGCATTCGATTCGTGTCTCTATGAGTTCTGAATCAAAAGTTACAGACTATTTGATGCGGATAGGTCAAGTTGACCGGCTAGTTGAAATGATCTTTCTAACCTGATCATTGGTGCTCACTGAGTGAAGGCTTATTAATGAAGCATAATGCATGACATTAAGCAGATTGTGATAGATTGGGTTACTTGGGGGCTTTGTAAGAGGTATTACCGTATTAAAGTTTTTCCCAATTTAGAAAATTGAGCAAGCTTAACGTGAGCGTGGGATTCGTGTTATCCAGAGCTCTGAATCAAAAGTTATAGACGATTTAGTGTGGACATGCAAGTTGATATACCAATTAAAATGATAGTTGGTGCTCATTGAGTAAAGGCTTATTAATGAAGCACAATATGTGGCATCACACAGTTTGGGATAGATTCAACTACTTAGAGGCTTTGTCGTAGCTATTTTACTCTAAACTTTTTCACAACATAGAAAATTGAGCTACCTTAACGTGAGTGTTAGATTCGTGTCATTTTGGGCTTTGAATCAAAATTTACATATGATTTAGTGTACACAACTCAAGTTGATCGGCTAGTTAAAATTATCAATCTAAACTGATCATTGTTGCTCATTGAGTAAATCCGTATAAATGCAGAATAATGCAAGACATCACGCAGTTTGGGAGAGATTGGATTACTTGGAAGATTTGTCGTAGCTATTTTGGTCATCAATTTTATCACAATATAGAAAATCGAGCTAGCTACTTGGGCGTTGGATTCGTGTCAGTCTGAAATATAAATCAAAAGTTATGTACGATTTATTGTGGACATGTCAAGTTGATCAGCAAGTTAAAATGAACATTCTAAACTAATCATTCGTGCTCATTGAGAAAAGGTTTACAAATGAAGCATAATGCATGGCATAACGCAGTTTGGGATATATTTGATTATTTTGAGGCTTTCTCGTAGCCTTTTAAGTCTCAAATGTTGACACAAAATGGTACACTAGGCTAGCTTAACGTGGGTGTTGGATTCATCTTGAAATGATCATTCTAAACTGATCATTGGTGGTCATTGAGTAAAGTCATGGATGATTTCTTGCCGACATGTCAAGTTGACCGGCTAGTTAAAATGATCATTCTAAACTGATCAATTGTGCTCATTGAGTAAAGGCTTATTAAAGAAGCATAATTCATGGCATCAAGCAGTTTGTGACAGATTTGATTCCTTGGAGGTTTTGTCGTAACTATATCAGTCTTAACGTTTTTCACAATATAAAACATTGAGCTAGATTAACGTGAGCGTTGGATTCGTTTCATTCTTAGCAATGAATCAAAAGCATACAAACGATTTAGTGCGGACATGTCAAGTTGATCAGTCAGTTAAAATGATCATTCTAAACTGATCATTGGTGTTCATTGAGTAAAGGCTTATTAAAGAAGCATAATGCATGGCATCACAAACTTTGCGATAGTTTTGATTACTTGGAGGCTTTGTCATAACTATTTCAGTCTTCAACTTTTTCACAATATAGAAAATTGAGCTAGCTTAATGTGGGCAATGGATTGCTGAAATTCTGAGCTCTTAATCAAAAGTTATGGAAGATGTTTTGCGGACATGTCAACTTGATCGGTAGTTAAAATGATCATTGTAAACTGATTATTGGTGCTCCTTGAGTAAGGGCTTATAAATGAAGCATAATCCATAGCATCACACAGTTTTGGATAGATTAGATTACTTGGAGGCTTTGTCTTAGCTATTTCAGTTTGGAATTTTGTCACAATATAGAAAATTGAACTACCTTAATGTGGGCATTGGATTCGTGTCATTCGAAGCTTTGAATCAAAAGTTACGGACGATTTTGTGGGGACATGTCGAGCTGATCGGCTAGTTAAAATGATCATTCTAAATTGATCATTAGTGCTCATTAAGTAAAGGCTTATCAATGAAGCATATTGCATGGCATCAAGCAGTTTGCACTAGATTAGATTACTTGGAGGCTATGTTGTAACTATTTCAATCTTAAATTTTGACACAATATAAAAATTGATGTAGCTTAATGTGGGCATTGATTTCGTGTTATTCTAAGCTCTGAATCAAAAGTTACAGACAATTTTGTGCGGATAGATCAAGTTGATCGGTTAGTAAAATGATCATTCTAAACTGATTATTGGTGCTCATTGAGCAAAAGCTTATAAATGAAGAATAATGAATGGCATCAAGCATTTTGCGATAGATTGTATTACTTGAATGCTTTATCATAGCTATTTCAGTTTGAAATTTTTTCATAATATAGAAAATTGAGCTAGCTTAAAGTGAGCGTTGGATTCGTGTCATTGTGAGCTCTGAATCGAAAGTTATATACAGTTTAGTGCGGACATGTGAAGTTGATCTACCAATTAAGATGATCATTCCAAATTGATCATTCGTGCTCGTTGATTAAAGGATTATTAGTGAAGCATAATGCGTGGCATCACACAGTTTGCAATAGATTCAACTACTTGGAGGCTTTTTGTAGTTATTTCAGTCTTAAAATTTCACAGAATACAAAAAATTGAGGTAGTTTATCATGGGCACTGGATTTGTATCAATTTGAGATCTGAATCAAATGTTATCGTCGATTTAGTGCGGACATGTCAAGCTGATCGGCCAGTTAAAATGATCATACTAAACTGATCATTGGTGCTCATTGAGTAAAGGCTTATTAATCAAGCATAATGCATGGCATCATGCTGTTTGCGATAGATTTGATTACTTGGAAGCTTTTTCGTAGCTATTTCTGTTTTAAATTTTGTCACACAATAGAAAAATGTGTTAGCTTAACGTGGGCATTCGATTCATGTTATTTTGAGCTCTGAATCAAAAGTGATGCACGATTTCATACAGACATGTCAAGTAAACCGGCTAGTTGAAATAATCATTCAAAACTGATCATTGGTGTTCACTGAGAAAAGGCTTATTAATGGAGCATAATGCACAGCATTAAGTAGATTGTGATAGATTGGATCACTTGCGGGCTTTGTAATAGCTATTTCCGTTTTAAATTTATTCACAATATACAAAATTGAGCTAGCTTAACATGAGCGTTGGATCCATGTCATTATGAGCTCTGAATCAAAAGTTATACACGATTTAGTGGGGACATGCAAGTTGATCTGCCAATTAAAATGATCATTCTAAATTGATCATTGTTGCTCATTGAGTAAAGGCTTATTAATGAAACATAATGCGTTGCATCACACAGTTTGAGATAAATTCAATTACTTAGAGGCTTTGTCGTAGCTATTTCAATATTAAACTTTTTCACAATATAGTAAATTGAGCTTTCTTAACGTGGGGTTGGATTCCTGTCATTATGAGCTCTGAATCAGAAGTTACGGATGATTTTGTGCGGACATGTCAAGTTAATCGGCGAGTTTATGCATGGCATCACGCTGTTTGCACTAGACTCGATTACTTGGGGGGCTTTGTTATAGCTATTTCAATTTTAAAATTTGTCACACTATAAAAAATTGATCAAGCTTAACGTGGGCATTGGATTCGTGTCATTCTGAGCTCTAAATCAATAGTTATGGGAGATTTCGTGCGGACATGTCAAGTTGACCGACTAGCTAAAATGATCATTCTAAACTAATCATTGGTGCTCATTTAGTAAAGACTTATTAATGAAGCATAATGCATGGCATCAAGTAGTTTGTGATAGATTGGATTAATTGGAGGCTTTGTCATAGCTATTTTTAGTATTAAATTTTTTCACAATATAGAAAATTGAGCAACCATAATGTGGGCGATGGATTCGTGTCATTTTGAACTATGAATAAAAAGTTATAAACGATTTACTGTGGACATGTCAAGCTGATCGGCCAGTCAAAATGATCATTTTAAACTGATCATTGGTGCCATTGATAAAGGCTTATTAATCAAGCATAATGCATGGCATCATGCTGTTTGCGACAGATTAGATTACTTGGAAGCTAAGTCGTAGCTATTTCAGTCTTAAATTTTTTCACAGCAGAGAAAAATGTGCTAGCTAAACGTGGGCATTTGATCCGTTTCCTTCGGAGCTCTTAATCAAAAGTTAGGGACGATTTCGTGTGGACATGTCAAGTTGACCGGCTTGTTGAAATGATCATTCTAATTTGATCATTGGTGCTCACTGAGTAAAGGCTTATTAATGAAGCATAATTCATGGCATCAAGCAGTTTGCGATAGATTGAATTACTTGGAGGCTTTGTCGTAGCTATTTTGGTCTTAAATTTGTTCACAATATAGAAAATTAAGCTAGCTTACGATGAGCCTTGGATTCATGTCATTATGAGCTCTGAATCAAAATTTATAGACAATTTAGTGCAGAAAATGTCAAGTTGATCTGCTAACTGAACTGATCATTCTAAACTGATCATTGGTGCTCATTGAGTAAAGGCTTATTAATGAAGCATAATGCATGGCATCATGTAGTTTGTGATAGATTGGATTAATTGGAGGCTTTTTCAAGCTATTTTTAGTATTAAATTTTTTCACAATATAGAAAATTGAGCAACCTTAATGTGGGCGATGGATTCGTGTCATTTTGAACTCTGAATAAAAAGTTATAAACGATTTAGTGCAGACATGTCAAGCTGATCGGCCAGTCAAAAAGATCATTATAAACTGATCATTGGTGCCATTGATAAAGGCTTATTAATCAAGCATAATGCATGGCATCATGCTGTTTGCGACAGATTAGATTACTTCGAAGCTAAGTCGTAGCAATTTCAGTCTTAAATTTTTTCACACCAGAGAAAAATGTGCTAGCTTAACGTGGGCATTTGATCTGTGTGGTTCGGAGCTCTTAATCAAAAGTTATGGACGATTTCGTGTGGACATGTCAAGTTGACCGGCTATTTGAAATGATCATTCTAAACTGATCATTGGTGCTCACTGAGTAAAGGCTTATTGATGAAGCATAATGCATGGCATCAAACAGATTGAGATAGATTGGATTACTTGGAGGGTTTGTCATAGCTATTTTGGTCTTAAATTTGTTCACAATATAGAAAATTAAGCTAGCTTAACTTGTGCCTTGGATTCGTGTTATTCTGAAAACTAAGTCAAAATTTATCGACAATTTAGTGCGGAAATGTCAAGTTGATCTACTAACTGAACTAATCATTCTTAACTGATCATTGGTGCTCATTGAGTAAAGACTTATTAATGAAGCATAATGTGTGGCATCACACAAGTTGCGATAGATTCAATTACTTGGAGGGTTTCTCATTTCTATTTCAATATTAATTTTTTTACAATATAGAAAATTGAACTAGTTTAACATAGCCGTTGGATTCGTGTCATTCTAAGCTCGGAATCGAGAGTTATTAATGATTTAGTGCCAGCATGTGAAGCTGATCAGCCAGTTAAAATGATCATTCTAAACTAATCATTAGTGCTTATAGAGTAAAGGTAATGAAGCATAATGCATGGCATCATGCAGTTTGCGATAGATTTGATTACTTGGAGGCTTTGTTGTAGCTATTTAAGTCTTAAAATTTTTAACCATAGAAAAAATTGAGCTAGCCTAATGTGAGCATTGGATTCGTTTCATTCTGAGCTCAGAACCAAAGCTACAAACGATTTAGTTTGGACATGTCAATTTGATCGGTCAGTTAAAATGATCATTCTAAACGGATCATTGGTGCTCATTGAGTAAAGGCCTATTAATGAAGCATAATGTATGGAATCACGCAGTTTGCGATTGATTCGATTACTTGGTTGTCATAGCTATTTCAGTTTTCAATTTTGTCACAACATATAAAATTTACCTACCTTAACGTGGGCACTAGATTCGTGTCATTTGAAGCTCTGTATCAAAAGTTAAGGAAAATTCCTTGCCGACATGTCAAGTTGACCGGGTAGTTAAAATGATCATTCTTAACTGATCATTGGTGCTCATTGAGTGAAAGCTTATAAATGAAGAATAATACAAGGCATCACGCAGTTTCGTATAGATTGGATTACTTGGAGGCTTTTTCTTAGCCATTTCAGTCTTAAATTTGGTAACACTATAAAAAATTGAATTAGCTTAATGTGGGCGTTGGATTCGTGTCATTATATGCTCTGAATCAAAAGTTACGGACGATTTTGTGGGGACATGTCAAGCTGATCGGCTAGTTAAAATGATTAGTCCATACTGATCATTAATGCTGATTGAGTAAAGACATATTAATGAAGCATAATGCATGGCATCAAGCAGTTTGCGATAGGATGGATTACTTGGAGGCTTTGTCGTAGCTATTATTGTATTAAATTTTTTCACAATATAGAAAATTGAGCTAGTTTAACGTGGGCATTACGTTCGTGTCGTTTTGAACTCTGAAGCAAAAGTTATAGACGATTTAGTGTTGACATGTCAAGCTTATCAGTCAAAATGATTATTCCAAACTGATTATTGGTACTCATTGAGTAAAGACTTATTAATGAAGCATAATGCATGACATCAAGCTATTTGCAATAGATTCGATTACTTGGAGGCTTTGTCATAGCTATTTCAGTCTTAAGTTTTTTCACATATAGAAAATTGAGCTAACTTAATATGGGCGTTGGACTCGTGTCATTCTGACTCTGAATCAAAAGTTATAGGAGATTTAGTGCAGGCATGTCAAGCTGATTGGCCAGTTAAAATGATCATTATAAACTCATCATTGGTGTTGAGTAAATGCTTATTAATCAAGCATAATGCATGACATCATGCTGTTTGCGATAGATTTAATTACTTGAAATTTTTTTCGTAGCTAGTTAGTCTTAAATTTGTCACACTATAGAAAAATGTGCTAGCTTAACTTGGGCATTTGATTCGTGTCATTCTGAGCTGTGAGTCAAAAGTTAAGGACGATTTCGTGCGGACATGTCAAGTTGACCGGCCAGTTGAAACGATCATTTTAAACTGATCAGTGGTGCGCACTGAGTAAAGGCTTATTAATAAAGCATAATGCATGGGATTAAGTAGATTGTGATACATTGGATCACTTGGGGGCTTTGTAATAGCTGTTTCTGTTTTAAACTTTTTCACAATATAGAAAATTAAGCTAGCTTAACGTGAGCGTTGGATTCGTGGCATTTTGAGCTCTGAATCAAAAGTTATAAACGATTTAGTGTAGACATGCAAGTTGATCTGCCAATTAAAATGATCATTATAAACTGCTCATTGGTGTTCATTGAGTAAAGGCTTATTAATGAAGCATAATGCATGGCATCACACAGTTTGAGATAGATTCAATTACTTAGAGGCTTTCTCGTAGCTATTTCAATCTTAAATTTTTTCACAATATAGAAAATTGAACTAGCTTAACCTGTGGGTTGGATTCGTGTCGTTATGAGCTCTGGATCAGAAGTTACGGATGATTTTTTGGGGACATGTCAATTTGATCGGGGAGTTAATGCATGGCATCACGCTGTTTACTATAGATTCGAGTACTTTAGGGCTTTGTTATAGCTATTTTAGTCTTAAACTTTTTCAAACTATAGAACATTGAGCAAGCTTAACGTGGGCATTGAATTCGTGTCATTATGAGCTCTGAATCAGAAGTTATGCACGATTTTGTGCGGACATCTCAAGTTAATCGACGAGTTTATGCATGGCATCACGCTGTTTGCGCTAGATTCGATTACTTGGGGGGCTTTGTTATAGCTATTTCAATTTTAAAATTTGTCACACTTTAAAAAATTGATCAAGCTTAACGTGGGCATTGGATTCGTGTCATTCTAAGCTCTAAATCAATAGTTATGGGAAATTTCGTGCGGACATGTGAAGTTGACCGACTAGCTAAAATGATCATTATAAACTAATCATTGGTGCTCATTTAGTAAAGACTTATTAATGAAGTATAATGCATGGCATCAAGTAGTTTGTGATAGATTGGATTAATTGGAGGCTTTGTCATAGCTATTTTTAGTATTAAATTTTTTCACAATATAGAAAATTGTGCAACGTTAATGTGGGCGATGGATTCGTGTCATTTTGAACTTTGAATAAAAAATTATAAATGATTTAGTGCGGACATGTCAAGCTGATCGGCCAGTCAAAATGATCATTTTAAACTGATCATTGGTGCCATTGATAAAGGCTTATTAATCAAGCATAATGCATGGCATCATGCTGTTTGCGATAGATTAGATTACTTGGAAGCTATATCATAGCTATTTCAGTCTTAAATTTTTTCACACCATAGAAAAATATGCTAGCGTAATGTGTGGGCATTTGATCTGTGTCGTTCAGAGCTCTTAATCAAAAGTTAGGGACGATTTCGTGTGGACATGTCAAGTTGACCCGTTAGTTGAAATGATCATTCTTAACTAATCGTTGGTGCTCACTGAGTAAGGGCTTATTGATGAAGCATAATGCATGGCATCAAGCAGATTGAGATAGATTGGATTACTTGGAGAGTTTGTCGTAGCTATTTTGGTCTTAAATTTGTTCACAATATAGAAAATTAAGCTAGCTTAACGTGTACCTTGGATTCGTGTCATTCTGAGAACTAAATTAAAATTTATCGACAATTTAGTGCGGAAATGTCAAGTTGATCTTCTAACTGAACTAATCATTCTAAACTGATAAATGGTGCTCATTGAGTAAATACTTATTAATGAAGCATAATGGGTGGCATCACACAAGTTGCGATAGATTCAATTACTTGGAGGGTTTGTCATTTCTATTTCAATATTAATTTTTTACAATATAGAAAATTGAACTAATTTAACGTAGGCGTTGGATTCGTGTCATTCTAAGCTCGGAATCGAGAGTTATTAACGATTTAGTGCGAACATGTCAATCTGATCAGCCAGTTAAAATGATCATTCTAAACAGAGCATTAGTGCTTATAAAGTAAAGGTAATGAAGCATAATGCATGGCATCATGCAGTTTGCGATAGATTTGATTACTTGGAGGCTTTGTTGTAGCTATTTAAGTCTTAAAATTTTTGACCATAGAAAAAATTGAGCTAGCTTAATGTGAGCGTTGGATTCGTTTCATTCTGAGCTCAGAATCAAAAGCTACAAACGATTTAGTTTGGACATGTCAATTATCGGTCAGTTAAAATGATCATTCTAAACTGATCATTGGTGCTCATTGAGTAAAGGCCTATTAATGAAGCATAATGCATGGAATCACGCAGTTTGCGATTGATTCGATTACTTGGAGGATTTTTCATAGCGATTTCAGTTTTCAATTTTGTCACAACATAGAAAATTTAGCTACCTTAACGTGGGCATTTGATTCGTGCCATTCGAAGCTCTGTATCAAAAGTTAAAGACAATTCCTTGCCGACATGTCAAGTTGACCGCGTAATTAAAATGATCATTCTTAACTGATCATTGGTGCTCATTGAGTAAAGGCTTATTAATGAAGCATAATTCATGGCATCAAGCAATTTCCGATAGATTGAATTACTTGGAGGTTTTTTGTAGTTATTTCAATCTTAAAATTTCACAGAATACAAAAAATTGAGGTAGTTTAACATGGGCACTGGATTTGTATCAATTTGAGATCTGAATCAAATGTTATAGTCGATTTAGTGCGGACATGTCAAGCTGATCGGCCAGTTAAAATGATCATTCTAAACTGATCATTGGTGCTCATTGAGTAAAGGCTTATTAATCAAGCATAATGCATGGCATCATGCTGTTTGCGATAGATTTGATTACTTGGAAGCTTTTTAGTAGCTATTTCAGTTTTAAATTTTGTCACACTATAGAAAAATGTGTTAGCTTAACGTGGGCATTCGATTCATGTTATTTTGAGCTCTGAATCAAAAGTGATCCACGATTTCATACGGACATGTCAAGTTGACCGGCTAGTTGAAATAATCATTCAAAACTGATCATTGGTGTTCACTGAGAAAAGGCTTATTAATGAAGCATAATGCACATCATTAAGTAGATTGTTATAGATTGGATCACTTGGGGGCTTTGTAATAGCTATTTCCGTTTTAAATTTTTTCAAAATATAGAAAATTGAGCTAGCTTAACGTGAGCGTTGGATCCATGTCATTCTCAGCTCTGAATCAAAAGTTATACACGATTTAGTGCGGACATGCAAGTTGATCTGCCAATTAAAATGATCATTCTAAATTGATCATTGTTGCTCATTGAGTAAAGGCTTATTAATGAAACATAATGCGTTGCATCACACAGTTTGAGATAAATTCAATTACTTAGAGGCTTTGTCGTAGCTATTTCAATATTAAATTTTTTCACAATATAGTAAATTGAGCTTTCTTAACATGGGGTAGGATTCGTGTCATTATGAGCTCTGAATCAGAAGTTATAGACGATTTTGTGCGGACATGTCAAGTTAATCGGCGAGTTTATGCATGGCATCACGCTGTTTGCGCTACACTCGATTACTTGGGGGGCTTTGTTATAGCTATTTCAATTTTAAAATTTGTCACACTTTAAAAATTTTATCAAGCTTAATGTGGGCATTGGATTCGTGTCATTCTGAGCTCTAAATCAATAGTTATGGGATATTTCGTGCGGACATGTCAAGTTGACCGACTAGCTAAAATGATCATTCTAAACTAATCATTGGTGCTCATTTAGTAAAGACTTATTAATGAAGGATAATGCATGGCATCAAGTAGTTTGTGATAGATTGGATTAATTGGAGGCTTTGTCATAGCAGTTTTTAGTATTAAATTTGAGCAACCTTAATGTGGGCGATGGATTCGTGTCATTTTGAACTCTGAATAAAAAATTATAAACTATTTATTGTGGACATGTCAAGCTAATCGGCCAGTCAAAATGATCATTGGTGCCATTGATAAAGCCTTATTAATCAAGCATAATGCATGGCATCATGCTGTTTGCGATAGATTAGATTACTTGGAAGCTATATCGTAGCTATTTCAGTCTTAAATTTTTTCACACCATAGAAAAATGTGCTAGCGTAACGTGTGGGCATTTGATCTGTGTCGTTCGGAGCTCTTAATCAAAAGTCAAAATGATCATTGGTGCCATTGATAAAGGCTTATTAATCAAGCATAATGCATGGCATCATGCTGTTTGCGATAGATTAGATTACTTGGAAGCTATATCGTAGCTATTTCAGTCTTAAATTTTTTCACACCATAGAAAAATGTGCTAGCGTAACGTGTGGGCATTTGATCTGTGTCGTTCGGAGCTCTTAATCAAAAGTTAGGGACGATTTCATGTGGACATGTCAAGTTGACCGGCTAGTTGAATTGATCATTCTAAACTGATCATTGGTGCTCACTGAGTAAAGGCTTATTGATGAAGCATAATGCATGGCATCAAGCAGATTGAGATAGATTGGATTACTTGGAGGGTTTGTCATAGCTATTTTGGTCTTAAATTTGTTCTCAATATAGAAAATTAAACTTGCTTAATGTGTGCCTTGGATTCGTGTCATTCTGAGAACTATATTAAAATGTATCGACAATTTAGTGCGAAAATGTCAAGTTGATCTACTAACTGAACTAATCATTCTAAACTGATAAATGTTGCTCATTGAGTAAAGACCTATTAATGAAGCATAATGGGTGGCATCACACAAGTTGCGATAGATTCAATTACTTGGAGGGTTTGTCATTTCTTTTTCAATATTAATTTTTTTACAATATAGAAAATTGAACTAATTTAACGTAGGCGTTGGATTCGTGTCATTCTAAGCTCGGAATCGAGAGTTATTAACGATTTAGTGCGAACATGTCAAGCTGATCAGCTAGTTAAAATGATCATTCTAAACAGATCATTAGTGCTTATAGAGTAAAGGTAATGAAGCATAATGCATGGCATCATGCAGTTTGCGATAGATTTGATTACTTGGAGGCTTTGTTGTAGCTATTCCAATCTTAAAGTTTTTGACCATAGAAAAAATTGAGCTAGCTTAATGTGAGCGTTGGATTCGTTTCATTATGAGCTCAGAATCAAAAGCTACAAACGATTTAGTTTGGACATGTCAATTATCGGTCAGTTAAAATGATCATTCTAAACTGATCATTGGTGCTCATTGAGTAAAGGCCTATTAATGAAGCATAATGCATGGAATCACGCAGTTTGCGATTGATTCGATTACTTGGAGGCTTTTTCATAGCGATTTCAGTTTTCAATTTTGTCACAACATAGAAAATTTAGCTACCTTAACGTGGGCATTTGATTTATGCCATTCGAAGCTCTGTATCAAAAGTTAAAGACAATTCCTTGCCGACATGTCAAGTTGACCGGGTAATTAAAATGATCATTCTTAACTGATCATTGGTGCTCATTGAGTAAAGGCTTATTAATGAAGCATAATTCATGGCATCAAGCAATTTGCGATAGATTGAATTACTTGGAGGTTTTTTGTAGTTATTTCAGTCTTAAAATTTCACAGAATACAAAAAATTGAGGTAGGTTAACATGGGCACTGGATTTGTATCAATTTGAGATCTGAATCATATGTTATAGTCGATTTTGTGCGGACATGTCAAGCTGATCGGCCAGTTAAAATGATCATTCTAAACTGATCATTGGTGCTCATTGAGTAAAGGCTTATTAATCAAGCATAATGCATGGCATCATGCTGTTTGCGATAGATTTGATTACTTGGAAGCTTTTTAGTAGCTATTTCAGTTTTAAATTTTGTCACACTATAGAAAAGTGTGTTAGCTTAACGTGGGCATTCGATTCATGTTATTTTGAGCTCTGAATCAAAAGTGATGCACGATTTCATACGGACATGTCAAGTTGACCGGCTAGTTGAAATAATCATTCAAAACTGATCATTGGTGTTCACTGAGAAAAGGCTTATTAATGAAGCATAATGCACATCATTAAGTAGATTGTTATAGATTGGATCACTTGGGGGCTTTGTAATAGCTATTTCCGTTTTAAATTTTTTCAAAATATAGAAAATTGAGGTAGCTTAACGTGAGCTAGATTGGATAGATTGGATTATTTGGAGGCTTTGTCATAGCTATTTCGATCTTAAATGTTTTTTACAATATACAAAATTGAGCTAGCTTAACATAGGCGTTGGATTCGTGTAATTATGAACTCTAAATCAAGAGTTAGGGACGATTTAGTGTGGACATGTCAAGTTGATCGGCCAGTTAAAATGATCATTTTAAACTGATTATCGGTACTCCTTTAGTAAAGGCTTATAACGAAAGGATAATGCATGAAATCACGCACAATTTGGGATAGATTGGATTACATCGAGCTTTTTTGTACCTCTTTCAGTCTCAAATATTGTCACAATATGGAATATTGAGCTAAGTTAATGTGGGCGTTGTATTCATGTAATTTTGAACTCTAAATTAAAAGTTAAAGGGTATTTAGTGTGGACATGTCAACTTGATCTGCTAGTTAAAATGATCATTCTAAACTGATCATTGGTGTTCAATAAGTATAGGCGTATAAATGAAGCATAAAGCATGCCATCACACAGCTCGGGATTGATTGGATTACTTGGAGGATTTGTTGCAGCTATTTCAGTATTAAAATTTGTCACAATATTGAAAATTAAGCTAGCTTTACTTGGGCATTGGATTCGTGTCATTCAGAAATATAAATGAAAAGTTAATCATGGTTATGTGCGGACATGTCAACTTGATCAGATAGTTAAAATGAACATTCTAAACTGATCATTGGTGCTCATTGAGCAAAGGTATACAAATAAAGCATAATGCATGGCATCATTGAGTTTTTGATATATTGGATTACTTTGATGCTTTGTTATAGCTCTTTTAGTCTCAAATGTTATCACAATATGGAATATTAAGCTTTTTAAAGTGGGCGTTGAATTCAAGTCATTTTGAGCTCTAAATTAAGAGTTAAAGATGATTTAGTGCAGATATGTCAAGTTGAACAGCTAGCTAAAATGATCACTCTAAACTGATCATTGGTGCTCATTGGGTGAAGGCGTCTAAATGAAGCATAATGCTTGGCATCATGTAGTTTGGGATATATTGGATTATATGGAGGCTTAGCAATAGCTAATCCGGTCCTAAATTTTTTCACAACATCGAAATTTATCTTGATTAACGTGGGCGTTGGATTCGTGTCATTCTGAACTCTAAATCAAAATTTAAGGACGATTTAATGCAGACATGTCAAGCTGATCGTCCAATTAAAATGATTATTTTAAACTGATCATTGGTGCTCCTTGAGTAAAGGCTTCTAAAGGAAGCATAATGCATGGCATCACGTAGTTTGGGATAGATTAGATTATTTGGAGTTTTTGTCGTAGCTCTTTCAGTCTCAAATATTATCACAATATGAAATATTCTGCTAACTTAACGTGGACGTTGAATTCATCCCATTTTGAGCTCTAAATTCAAAATTAAAGATTATTTATTGTGGATATGTTAAGTTGATCAGTTAGTTAAAATGATTGTTATAAACTGATCATTGGTGCTCATTGAGTAAAGGCATTTAAATGAAGCATAATACATGGCATCACACAGTTTGAAATAGATTAGATTACTCCGACGCTTTGTTGTAGCTTGTTTGGTCTTAAATTTAGTCACAATATAGAAAATTGAGCTAGCTTAACATTGCCATTGTATTCGTGTCATTCTGAACTCTAAATCAAAAGTTATTGACGATTTAGTGTGGATATGTCAAGTTGATCGAGCATTTAAAATGATCATTCTAAACTGATCATTCTAAACTGATCATTGGTGCTCTTTTAGAAAAGGTTTACAAATGAAGCATAATGCATTGCGTCACGCAGTTTTGGATAGAGTGGATTACGTGGAGGCTTTGTCCTACCTCTTTAAGTCTGAAATATTGTCACGATATGGAATATCGAGATAACTTAACGTCGGCGTTGGATTCATGTCATTTTGAGATCTAAATTAAAAGTTAAAGACGATTTAGTGCGTACATATCAACTTGATCTGCTAGTGAAAATGATCATTCGAAACTGATCATTGGTACTCATTGAGTAAAGCCATATAAATGAATCATAATGCATAGCATCACGCAGTTTGGGATAGATTGGATTACTTGGAAGCTTTGTCATAGCTATTTCGGTCTAAAATTTTTTCACAATATAGAAAATTGAGTTAGGTTAAAGTGAGCGTTCGATTCATGTTATTCTGAAATCTAAATCAAGAGTTACGGACGGTTTAGTGTGGACATGTCAAGATGATCAGCCAGTTAAAATGATCATTCTAAACTGATCATTGGTGCTCCTTACGTAAAGGCCTATAAAGAGACCGTAATGCATACAATCACGCAATTTGGGATAGATTGGATTACTCGGAGACTTTTTCATAGCTATTTCGGTCTGAAATTTTGTCACAATATAGAAAATTGAGCTAGCATAACGTGGGCATTCGATTCATGTTATTCTGAACTCTAAATCAAGAGTTACGAATGATTTAGTGTGGACATGTCAGGATGATCGGCAAGTTAAAATGATCATTCTAAACTGATCATTGGTGCTCCTTAAGTAAAGGCTTATAAAGAGAGCGTAATGTATGGCATCACGCAGTTGGGGATAGATTGGATTACTTGAAGGCTTTGTCGTAGCTCCTTTAGTCTCAAATATTGTAACAATACGGAATATTGTGCTAACTTAAGGTGTGCATTTGATTCATGTCATTTTGAACTCTAAATTAAAAGTTAAAGATTATTTAGTGCGGAAATGTCAACTTGATCTGCTTGTTAAAATGATCATTCTAAACTGATCATTGGTGTTCATTGAGTAAAGGCGTATAAATGTAGCATAAGTGATGGCATCACGCAGCTTGGGATAGAGTGGATTACTTGGAGGCTTTATCGCAGCTATTTGGGTCTTAAATTCTGTCACAATATAGAAAATTGAACTAGCTTTACTTAGGCTTTGGATTCATGTCATTCAGAAATATAAATAAAAAGTTATTGACGGTTAAGTGCGGACATGTCAACTTGATCAGATAGTTAAAATGAACATTCTAACATGATCATTGGTGCTCATTGAGCAAAGGTATACAAATAAAGCATAATTAATGACATCACTGAGTTTGGGATATATTGGATTATCTTGAGGCTTTGTCATAGCTCTTTTAGACTCAAATGTTGGCTTATTAGCTTTTTAAAGTGGGTATTGGATTCATGTTATTTTCTGCTCTAAATTAAAAGTTAAAAATGATTTAGTGCGGATATGTCAAGTTGAACAGTTAGTTAAAATGATCACTCTAATCTGATCATTGGTGCTCATTGGGTGAAGGCGTATAAATGAAGCATAATGTTTGGCATCATGTAGTTTGGGATAGATTGAATTACTTGGGGCTTTGTAAGAGCTATTTCCGTTTTAAATTTTTTCACAATATCGAAAATTTAGCTTATGAACGTGACTGTTGGATTCGTATCATTCTGAGCTCTGAATAAAAAATTATAGACGATTTAGTGCGGACATGCAAGTTGATCTACCAATTAAAATGATCATTCTAAACTGATCATTATTGCTCATTGAGTAAAGGTTTATTAATGAAGCATAATGTATGTCATCACAAAGTTTGAGATAGATTCAAATACTTAGAGGCTTTGTCGTAGCTATTTCAATATTAAATTTTTCCCAATATAGAAAATCAAGCTACCTTAACATCGGCGTTGGATTCGTGTCATTCTGAGCACCTAATCTGAAGTTACTGACGATTTTATTCGGACATATCAAGATGATTGGCTAGTTAAAATGATCATTCTAAACTGATCATTGTTGCTCATTAAGTAAAGGCTTCTTAATCAATCATACCCATGGAATGATGCTGTTTGCGATAGATTTGATTACTTGGAAGCTTTGTCGTACCTATTTCAGTGTTACATTTTGTCACACTAAAGAAAAATGTGCTACCTTAACGTGGGCATTCGATTCGTGTCATTATGAGTTCTGAATCAAAAGTTACAGACGATTTCATGCGGACATGTCAAGTTGACCGGCTAGTTGAAATGATCTTTCTAAGCTGATCATTGGTGCTCACTGAGTGAAGGCTTATTAATGAAGCATAATGCATGACATTAAGCAGACTGTGATAGCTTGGGTTACTTGGGGGCTTTGTAAGAGCTATTACTGTATTAAAGTTTTTCCCAATTTAGAAAATTGAGCTAGCTTAACGTGAGCGTTGGATTCGTGTTATCCAGAGCCCTGAATCAAAAGTTGTAGACGATTTAGTGTGGACATGCAAATTGATATACCAATTAAAATGATCATTCTAAACTGATAGTTGGTGCTCATTGAGTAAAGGCTTATTAATGAAGCACAATGTGTGGCATCACACAGTTTGGGATAGATTCAACTACTTAGAGGCTTTGTTGTACCTATTTTACTCTAAATGTTTTCACAACATAGAAAATTGAGCTACCTTAACGTGAGTGTTAGATTCGTGCACATTCTAAAATGAACATTCTAAACTAATCATTCGTGCTCATTGAGAAAAGGTTTACAAATGAAGCATAATGCATGGCATAACGCAGTTTGGGATATATTTGATTATTTTGAGGCTTTCTCGTAGCTTTTTAAGTCTCAAATGTTGACACAATATGGTACACTGGGCTAGCTTAACGTGGGTGTTGGATTCATCTTGAAATGATCATTCTAAACTGATCATTGGTGGTCATTGAGTAAAGTCATGGATGATTTCTTGCCGACATGTCAAGTTGACTGGCTAGTTAAAATGATCATTCTAAACTGATCAATTGTGATCATTGAGTAAAGGCTTATTAAAGAAGCATAATTCATGGCATCAAGCAGTTTGTGATAGATTTGATTCCTTGGAGGTTTAGTCGTAGCTATATCAGTCTTAACTTTTTTCACAATATAAAACATTGAGCTAGATTGACGTGAGCGTTGGATTCGTTTCATTCTTAGCAATGAATCAAAAGTATACAAACGATTTAGTGCGGACATGTCAAGTTGATCAGTCAGTTAAAATGATCATTCTAAACTGATCATTGGTGTTCATTGAGTAAAGGCTTATTAAAGAAGCATAATGCATGGCATCACACACTTTGCGATAGTTTTGATTACTTGGAGGCTTTGTCGTAACTATTTCAGTCTTCAATTTTTTCACAATATAGAAAATTGAGCTAGCTTAGTGTGGGCAATGGATTGCTGTAATTCTGAGCTCTAAATCAAAAGTTATGGAAGATTTTTTGCGGAAATGTCAACTTGATCGGTAGTTAAAATGATCATTGTAAACTGATTATTGGTGCTCCTTGAGTAAGGGCTTATAAATGAAGCATAATCCATTGCATCACACAGTTTGGGATAGATTAGATTACTTGGAGGCTTTGTCATAGCTATTTCAGTTTGGAATTTTGTCACAATAGAGAAAATTGAACTACCTTAATGTGGGCATTGGATTCGTGTCATTCGGAACTTTGAATCAAAAGTTACGGACGATTTTGTGGGGCATGTCGAGCTGATCGGCTAGTTAAATTGATCATTCTAAACTGATCATTAGTGCTCATTAAGTAAAGGCTTATCAATGAAGCATATTGCATGGCATCAAGCAGTTTGCAATAGATTGGATTACTTGGAGGCTATGTTGTAACTATTTCAGTCTTAAATTTTGACACAATATAAAAATTGATGTTGCTTAATGTGGGCATTGATTTCGTGTTATTCTAAGCTCTGAATCAAAAGTTACAAACAATTTTGTGCGGATAGATCAAGTTGATCGGTGAGTAAAATGATCATTCTAAACTGAGTATTGGTGCTCATTGAGTAAAAGCTTATAAATGAAGAATAATGCATGGCATCAAGCATTTTGCGATAGATTGTATTACTTGAATGTTTTATCATAGCTATTTTAGTTTGAAATTTTTTCATAATATAGAAAATTGAACTAGCTTAAAGTGAGCGTTGGATTCATGTCATTCTGAGCTCCTAATCGAAAGTTATATACAGTTTAGTGCGAACATGTGAAGTTGATCTACCAATTAAGATGATCATTCTAAATTGATCATTGGTGCTCATTGATTAAAGGCTTATTAGTGAAGCATAATGCGTGGCATCACACTGTATGCAATAGATTCAACTACTTGGAGGTTTTTTGTAGTTATTTCAGTCTTAAAATTTCACAGAATACAAAACATTGGGGTAGTTTAACATGGGCACTGGATTTGTATCAATTTGAGATCTGAATCAAATGTTATAGTCGATTTAGTGCAGACATGTCAAGCTGATCGGCCAATTAAAATGATCATTCTAAACTGATCACTGGTGCTCATTGAGTAAAGGCTTATTAATCAAGCATAATGCATGGCATCGTGCTGTTTGTGATAGATTTGATTACTTGGAAGCTTTTTCGTAGCTATTTCAGTTTTAAATTTTCTCACACTATAGAAAAATGTGTTAGCTTAACGTGGGCATTCGATTCATGTTATTTTGAGCTCTGAATCAAAAGTGATGCACGATTTCATACGGACATGTCAAGTTGACCGGCTAGTTGAAATAATCATTCAAAACTGATCATTGGTGTTCACTGAGAAAAGGCTTATTAATGAAGCATATTGCACATCATTAAGTAGATTGTTATAGATTGGATCACTTCGGGGCTTTGTAATTGCTATTTCTGTTTTAAATTTTTTCACAATATAGAAAATTGAGCTAGCTTAACGTGAGCGTTGGATCCATGTCATTCTGAGCTCTGAATCAAAAGTTATACACGATTTAGTGCGGACATGCAAGTTGATCTGCCAATTAAAATGATCATTCTAAATTGATCATTGTTGCTTATTAATGAAACATAATGCATTGCATCACACAGTTTGAGATAAATTCAATTACTTAGAGGCTTTGTCGTAGCTATTTCAATATTAAATTTTTTTCACAATATGGTAAATTGAGCTTTCTTAATGTGGGCATTGGATTCGTGTCATTCTGAGCTCTAAATCAATAGTTATGGGAGATTTCGTGTGGACATGTCAAGTTGACCGACTAGCTAAAATGATCATTCTAAACTAATCATTGGTGCTCATTTAGTAAAGACTTATTAATGAAGCATAATGCATGGCATCAAGTAGTTTGTGATAGATTGGATTAATTGGAGGCTTTGTCATAGCTATTTTTAGTATTAAATTTTTTCACAATATAGAAAATTAAGCAACCTTAATGTGGGCGATGGATTCATGTCATTTTGAACTCTGAATAAAAAGTTATAAATGATTTAGTGTGGACATGTCAAGCTGATCGGCCAGTCAAAATGATCATTTTAAACTGATCATTGGTGCCATTGATAAAGGCTTATTAATCAAGCATAATGCATGGCATCATGCTGTTTGCGATAGATTAGATTACTTGGAAGCTATGTCGTAGCTATTTCTGTCTTAAATTTTTTCACACCATAGAAAAATGTGCTAGTTTAACGTGGGCATTTGATCCGTGTCGTTCGGAGCTCTTAATCAAAAGTTAGGGACGATTTTGTGTGGACATGTCAAGTTCACCGGCTAGTTGAAATGATCATTCTAAACTGATCATTGGGGCTCACTAAGTAAAGGCTTATTGATGAAGCATAATGCATGGCATCAAGCAGATTGAGATAGATTTGTTCACAATATAGAAAATTAAGCTAGCTTAACGTGTGCCTTGGATTCGTGTCATTCTGAAAACTAAATCAAAATTTATCGACAATTTAGTGCGGAAATGTCAAGTTGATCTACTAACTGAACTAATCATTCTAAACTGATCAATGGTGCTCATTGAGTAAAGACTTGTTAATGAAGCATAATGTGTGGCATCACACAAGTTGCGATAGATTCAATTACTTGGACGGTTTGTCATTTCTATATCAATATTAATTTTTTACAATATAGAAAATTGAACTAGTTTAACGTAGGCGTTGGATTCGTGTCATTCTAAGCTCGGAATCGAGACTTATTAACGATTTAGTGCTAACATGTCAAGCTGATCAGCCAGTTATAATGATCATTCTGAGCTGATCATTAGTGCTTATAGAGTAAAGGTAATGAAGCATAATGCATGGCATCATGCAATTTACGATAGATTTGATTACTTGGAGGCTTTGTTGAAGCTATTTCAGTCTTAAAATTTTTGACCATAGAAAAAATTGAGCTAGCTTAATGTGAGCATTGGATTCGTTTCATTCTGAGCTCAGAATCAAAAGCTACAAACGATTTAGTTTGGACATGTCAATTTGATCGATCAGTTAAAATGAACATTCTAAACTGATCATTGGTGCTCATTGAGTAAAGGCCTATTAATGAAGCATAATGCATGGAATCACGCAGTTTGCGATTGATTCGATTACTTGGAGGCTTTGTCATAGCTATTTCAGTTTTCAATTTTTTCACAACATAGAAAATTTAGCTACCTTAACGTGGGCATTAGATTCGTGTCATTCGAAGCTCTGTATCAAATGTTAAGGACAATTCCTTGCCGACATGTCAAGTTGACCGGGTAGTTAAAATGATTATTCTTAACTGATCATTGGTGCTCATTGAGTAAAGGCTTATTAATGAAGCATAATTCATGGCATCAAGCAGTTTGCGATAGATTGAATTACTTGAAGGCTTTGTCATAGCTATTTTGGTCTTAAATTTGTTCACAATATAGAAAATTAAGCTAGCTTAAGATGAGCCTTGGATACATGTCATTATGAGCTCTGAATCAAAATTTATAGACAATTTAGTGCAGAAATGTCAAGTTGATCTGCTAACTGAACTGATCATTCAAAGCTGATCATTGGTGCTCATTGAGTAAAGGCTTATTAATGAAGCATAATGCATGGCATCAAGTAGTTTGTGATAGATTGGATTAATTGGAGGCTTTGTCATAGCTATTTTTAGTATTAAAGTATTTCACAATATAGAAAATTGAGCAACCTTAATGAGGGCGATGGATTCGTGTCATTTTGAACTCTGAATAAAAAGTTATAAATGATTTAGTGCAGACATGTCAAGCTGATCGGCCAGTCAAAATGATCATTATAAACTGATCATTGGTGCCATTGATAAAGTGTTATTAATCAAGCATAATGCATGGCATCATGCTGTTTGCGATAGATTAGATTACTTGGAAGCTAAGTCGTAGCTATTTCAGTCTTAAATTTTTTCACACCAGAGAAAAATGTGCTAGCTTAACGTGGGCATTTGATCCGTGTCGTTCGGAGCTCTTAATCAAAAGTTAGGGACGATTTCGTGTGGACATGTCAAGTTGACCGGCTAGTTGAAATGATCATTCTAAACTGATCATTGGTGCTCACTGAGTAAAGGCTTATTGATGAAGCATAATGCATGGCATCAAGCAGATTGAGATAGATTGGATTACTTGGAGGGTTTGTCGTAGCTATTTTGGTCTTAAATTTGTTCACAATATAGAAAATTAAGATAGCCTAACGTGTGCCTTGGATTCGTGTCATTCTGAAAACTAAATCAAAATTTATCGAGAATTTAGTGCGGAAATGTCAAGTTGATCTACTAACTGAACTACTCATTCTTAACTGATCAATGGTGCTCATTGAGTAAAGACTTATTAATGAAGCATAATGTGTGGCATCACACAAGTTGCGATAGATTCAATTACTTGGAGGGTTTCTCATTTCTATTTCAATATTAATTTTTTTTACAATATAGAAAATTGAACTAGTTTAACGTAGGCGTTGGATTCGTGTCATTCTAAGCTCGGAATCGAGAGCTATTAACGATTTAGTGCTAACATGTGAAGCTGATCAGCCAGTTAAAATGATCATTCTTAACTGATCATTAGTGGTTATAGAGTAAAGGTAATGATGCATAATGCATGGCATCATGCAGTTTGCGATAGATTTGATTATGTGGAGGCTTTGTTGTAGCTATTTCAGTCTTAAAATTTTTAACCATAGAAAACATTGAGCTAGCTTAATGTGAGCGTTGGATTCGTTTCATTCTGAGCTCAGAATCAAAAGTTACAAACAATTTAGTTTGGACATGTCAATTTGATCGGTCAGTTAAAATGATCATTCTAAACTGATCATTGGTGCTCATTGAGTAAAGGCCTATTAATGAAGCATAATGCATGGAATCACGCAGTTTTTGATTGATTCGATTACTTGGAGGCTTTGTCATAGCTATTTCAGTTTTCAATTTTGTCACAACATAGAAAATTTAGCTACCTTAACGTGGGCATTAGATTCGTGTCATTCGAAGCTCTGTATCAAAAGTTAAGGACAATTCCTTGCCGACATGTCAAGTTGACCGGGTAGTTAAAATGATCATTCTTAACTGATCATTGGTGCTCATTGAGTGAAAGCTTATAAATGAAGAATAATACAAGGCATCACGCAGTTTCGGATATATTGGATTACTTGGAGGCTTTTTCTTAGCCATTTCAGTCTTAAATTTGGTAACAATATAAAAATTGAACTGGCTTAATGTGGGTGTTGGATTCGTGTCATTATATGCTCTGAATCAAAAGTTACGGACGATTTTGTGGGGACATGTCAAGCTTATCGGCTAGTTAAAATGATCAGTCCATACTGATCATTAATGCTGATTGAGTAAAGACATATTAATGAAGCATAATGCATGGCATCAAGCAGTTTGCGATAGGATGGATTAGTTGGAGGCTTTGTCGTAGCTATTTTTGTATTAAATTTTGTCACAATATAGAAAATTGAGCTAGTTTAACATGGGCATTACATTCGTGTCGTTTTGAACTCTGAAGCAAAAGTTATAGACGATTTAGTGTGGACATGTCAAGCTTATCGGCCAGTCAAAATGATCATTCCAAACTGATCATTGGTACTCATTGAGTAAAGACTTATTAATGAAGCATAATGCATGACATCAAGCTGTTTGCAATAGATTCTATTACTTGGAGGCTTTGTCATAGCTATTTCAGTCTTAAGTTTTTTCACAAATAGAAAATTGAGCTAACTTAATATGGGCGTTGGACTCGTGTCATTCTGACTCTGAATCAAAAGTTCTAGAAGATTTAGTGCAGACATGTCAAGCTGATTGGCCAGTTAAAATGATCATTATAAACTCATCATCGGTGTTGCGTAAATGCTTATAAATCAAGCATAATGCATGACATCATGCTGTTTGCGATAGATTTAATTACTTGAAAATTTTTTCGTAGCTATTTCAGTCTTAAATTTGTCACTATATAGAAAAATGTGCTAGCTTAACTTGGGCATTCGATTCGTGTCATTATGAGCTGTGAATCAAAATTTATAGACTATTTAGTGCAGAAATGTCAAGTTGATCTGCTAACTGAACTGATCATTCTAAACTGATCATTGGTGCTCATTGAGTAAAGGCTTATTAATGAAGCATAATGCATGGCATCAAGTAGTTTGTGATAGATTGGATTAATTGGAGGCTTTGTCATAGCTATTTTTACTATTAAATTTTTTCACAATATAGAAAATTGAGCAACCTTAATGTGGGTGATGGATTCGTGTCATTTTGAACTCTGAATAAAAAATTATAAACGATTTAGTGCGGACATGTCAAGCTGATCAGCCAGTCAAAATGATCGTTTTAAACTGATCATTGGTGCCATTGATAAAGACTTATTAATCAAGCATAATGCATGGCATCATGCTGTTTGCAATATATTAGATTACTTGGAAGCTATGTCGCAGCTATTTCAGTCTTAAATTTTTTCACACCATAGAAAAATGTGCTAGCGTAACGTGTGGGCATTTGATCTGTGTCGTTTGGAGCTCTTAATTAAAAGTTAGGGACAATTTCGTGTGGACATGTCAAGTTGACCGGCTAAGTAAAATGATCATTCTAAACTGATCGTTGGTGCTCACTGAGTAAAGGCTTATTGATGAAGCATAATGCATGGCATCAAGCAGATTGAGATAGATTGGATTACTTGGAGGGTTTGTCGTAGCTATTTTGGTCTTAAATTATTTCACAATATAGAAAATTAAGCTAGCTTAACGTGTGCCTTGGATTCGTGTCATTCTGAGAACTAAATCTGATCAGATCGTTAAAATGAACATTCTAACCTGATCATTGGTGCTCATTGAGCAAAGGTATACAAATAAAGCATAATTAATGACATCACTGAGTTCGGGATATATTGGATTATCTTGAGGCTTTGTCATAGCTCTTTTAGTCTCAAATGTTGGCTTAGCTTTTTAAAGTGGGTATTGGATTCATGTAATTTTGTGCTCTAAATTAAAAGTTAAAATGATTTAGTGGATATGTCAAATTGAACAGTTAGTTAAAATGTTCACTCTAATCTGATTATTGGTGCTCATTGGGTGAAGGCGTATAAAATAAGCATAATGTTTGGCATCATGTAGTTTGGGATAGATTTGATTACTTGGGGCTTTGTAAGAGATATTTCCGTTTTAAATTTTTTCACAATATCGAAAATTTAGTTTATGAACGTGAGTGTTGGATTCGTATCATTCTAAGCTCTGAATCAAAATTATAGACGATTTAGTGCGGACATCCAAATTGATCTACCAATTAAAATGATCATTCTAAACTGATCATTATTGCTCATTGAGTAAAGGTTTATTAATGAAGCATAATGTATGTCATCACAAAGTTTGAGATAGATTCAAATACTTAGAGGCTTTGTCGTAGCTATTTCAATATTAAATTTTTCCCAATATAGAATATCAAGCTACCTTAACATCGGCGTTGGATTCGTGTCATTCTGAGCACCGAATCTGAAGTTACTGACGATTTTATTCGGACATGTCAAGATGATTGGCTAGTTAAAATGATCATTCTAAACTGATCATTGTTGCTCATTAAGTAAAGGCTTCTTAATCAATCATACCCATGGAATGATGCTGTTTGCGATAGATTTGATTACTTGGAAGCTTCGTCGTAGCTACTCCAGTGTTTAATTTTGTCACACTAAAGAAAAATGTGCTACCTTAACGTGGGCATTCGATTCGTGTCATTATGAGTTCTGAATCAAAAGTTACAGACGATTTGATGCAGACATGTCAAGTTGACCGGCTAGTTGAAATGATTTTCTAAGCTGTTCATTGGTGCTCACTGAGTGAAGGCTTATTAATGAAGCATAATGCATGACATTAAGCAGATTGTGATAGATTGGGTTACTTGGGGGCTTTGTAAGTGCTGTTTCTGTTTTACAATTTTTCACAATATAGAAAATTAAGCTAACTTAACGTGAGCGTTGGATTCGTGGCATTCTGAGCTCTGAATCAAAAGTTATAAACGATTTACTGTAGACATGCAAGTTGATCTGCCAATTAAAATGATCATTATAAACTAATCATTGGTGTTCATTGAGTAAAGGCTTATTAATGAAGCATAATGCATGGCATCACACAGTTTGAGATAGATTCAATTACTTAGAGGCTTTCTCGTAGCTATTTCAATCTTAAATTTTTTCACAATACAGAAAATTTAACTAGCCTAACCTGTGGGTTGGATTGTTGTCGTTATGAGCTCTGGATCAGAAGTTACAGACGATTTTGTGGGGACATGTCAATTTGATCGGGGAGTTAATGCATGTCATCACGCTGTTTACTATAGATTCGATTACTTTAGGGCTTTGTTATAGCTATTTTAGTCTTAAATGTTTTCACACTACAGAACATTGAGCAAGCTTAACGTGGGCATTGGATTCGTGTCATTATGAGCTTTGAATCAGAAGTTATGGACGATTTTGTGCGGACATGTCAAGTTAATCGGCGAGTTTATGCATGGCATCACGCTGTTTGCGCTAGATTCGATTACTTGGGGGGCTTTGTTATAGCTATTTCAATTTTAAATTTGTCACACTTTAAAAAATTGATCAAGCTTAACGTGGGCATTGGATTCGTGTCATTCTGAGCTCTAAATCAATAGTTATGGGAGATTTTGTGCGGACATGTCAAGTTGACAGACTAGCTAAAATGATCATTCTAAACTAATCATTGGTGCTCATTTAGTAAAAACTTATTAATAAAGCATAATGCATGGCATCAAGTAGTTTGTGATAGATTGGATTAATTGGAGGCTTTGTCATAGCTATTTTTAGTATTAAATGTTTTCACAATATAGAAAATTGACAAACCTTAATGTGGATGATGGATTCGTGTCATTTTGAACTCTGAATAAAAAATTATAAACGATTTAGTGCGGACATGTCAAGCTGATCGGCCAGTCAAAATTATCGTTTTAAACTGATCATTGGTTCCATTGATAAAGACTTATTAATCAAGCATAATGCATGTCATCATGCTGTTTGCGATAGATTAGATTACTTGGAAGCTATGTCGCAGCTATTTTAGTCTTGAATTTTTTCACACCATAGAAAAATGTGCTAGCGTAACGTGTGGGCATTTGATCTGTGTCGTTCGGAGCTCTTAATTAAAAGTTAGGGACGATTTCGTGTGGACATGTCAAGTTGACCGGCTAAGTAAAATGATCATTCTAAACTGATTATTGGTGCTCACTGAGTAAAGGCTTATTGATGAAGCATAATGCATGGCATCAAGCAGATTGAGATAGATTGGATTACTTGGAGGGTTTGTCATAGCTATTTTGGTCTTAAATTTGTTCACAATATAAAAAATTAAGCTAGCTTAACGTGTGCCTTGGATTCGTGTCATTCTGAGAACTAAATCTGATCAGATCGTTAAAATGAACATTCTAACCTGATCATTGGTGCTCATTGAGCAAAGGTATACAAATAAAGCATAATTAATGACATCACAGAGTTCGGGATATATTGGATTATCTTGAGGCTTTGTCATATCTCTTTTAGTCTCAAATGTTGGCTTAGCTTTTTAAAGTGGGTATTGGATTCATGTAATTTTGTGCTCTAAATTAAAAGCTAAAAATGATTTAGTGGATATGTCAAATTGAACAGTTAGTTAAAATGTTCACTCTAATCTGATCATTGGTGCTCATTGGGTGAAGGCGTATAAAATAAGCATAATGTTTGGCATCATGTAGTTTGGGATAGATTGGATTACTTGGGGCTTTGTAAGAGCTATTTCCGTTTTAAATTTTTTCACAATATTGAAAATTTAGTTTATGAACGTGAGTGTTGGATTTGTATCATTCTGAGCTCTGAATCAAAATTATAGACGATTTAGTGCGGACATGCAAGTTGATCTACCAATTAAAATGATCATTCTAAACTGATCATTATTGCTCATTGAGTAAAGATTTATTAATGAAGCATAATGTATGTCATCACAAAGTTTGAGATAGATTCAAATACTTAGAGGCTTTGTCGTAGCTATTTCAACATTAAATTTTTCCCAATATAGAAAATCAAGCTACCTTAACATCAGCGTTGGATTCGTGTCATTCTGAGCACCGAATCTGAAGTTACTGACGATTTTATTCAGACATGTCAAGATGATTGGCTAGTTAAAATGATCATTCTAAACTGATCATTGTTGCTCACTAAGTAAAGGCTTCTTAATCAATCATACCCATGGAATGATGCTGTTTGCGATAGATTTGATTAATTGGAAGCTTTGTCGTAGCTATTTCAGTGTTTAATTTTGTCACACTAAATAAAAATGTGCTACCTTAACGTTGGCACTCGATTCGTGTCATTATGAGTTCTGAATCAAAAGTTACAGACGATTTGATGCAGACATGTCAAGTTGACCGCCTAGTTGAAATGATCTTTCTAAGCTGATCATTGGTGCTCACTGAGTGAAGGCTTATTAATGAAGCATAATGCATGACATTAAGCAGATTGTGATAGATTGGGTTACTTGGGGGCTTTGTAAGACCTATTACCGTATTAAAGTTTTTCCCAATTTAGAAAATTGAGCAAGCTTAACGTGAGCGTTGGATTCGTGTTATCCAGAGCTCTGAATCAAAAGTTATATACAATTTAGTGTGGACATGCAAGTTGATCTGCCAATTAAAATGATCATTCTAAACTGATAGTTGGTGCTCATTGAGTAAAGGCTTACTAATGAAGCACAATGTGCGGCATCACACAGTTTGGGATAGATTCAACTTCTTAGAGGCTTTGTCGTAGCTATTTTACTCTAAATTTTTTCTCAACATAGAAAATTGAGCTACCTTAACGTGAGTGTTAGATTCGTGTCATTTTGGGCTTTGAATCAAAAGTTACAGATGATTTAGTGTACACAACTCAAGTTGGTCGGCTAGTTAAAATTATCAATCTAAACTGATCATTGTTGCTCATTGAGTAAATCCGTATAAATGCAGAATAATGCAAGACATCACGCAGTTTGGGATAGATTGGATTACTTGGAGGATTTGTCGTAGCTATTTTGGTCTTCAATTTTGTCACAATATATAAAATCGAGCTAGCTTTACTTGGGCGTTGGATTCGTGTCAGTCTGAAATATAAATCAAAAGTTACGTACGATTTATTGTGGACATGTCAAGTTGATCAGCAAGTTAAGATGAACATTCTAAACTAATCATTCGTGCTCATTGAGAAAAGGTTTACAAATGAAGCATAATTCATGGCATAACGCAGTTTGGGTGTATTTGATTATTTTGAGGCTTTCTCGTAGCCTTTTTAAGTCTCAAATGTTGACACAATATGGTACACTGGGCTAGCCTAACATGGGTGTTCGATTCATCTTGAAATGATCATCCTAAACTGATCATTGGCGGTCATTGAGTAAAGTCATGGATGATTTCTTGCCGACATGTCAAGTTGACCGGCTAGTTAAGATGATCATTCTAAACTGATCAATTGTGCTCATTGAGTAAAGGCTTATTAAAGAAGCATAATTCATGGCATCAAGCAGTTTGTGACAGATTTGATTCGTTGGAGGTTTTGTCGTAGCTATATCAGTCTTAACGTTTTTCAAAATATAAAACACTGAGCTAGATTAACGTGAGCGTGTGATTCGTTTCATTCTTAGCAATGAATCAAAAGTATACAAACTATTTAGTGCGGATATGTCAAGTTGATCAGTCAGTTAAAATGATCATTCAAAACTGATCATTGGTGTTCATTAAGTAAAGGCTTATTAAAGAAGCATAATGCATGACATCACACACTTTGCGATAGTTTTGATTACTTGGAGGCTTTGTCGTAACTATTTCAGTCTTCAACTTTTTCACAATATACAAAATTGAGATAGCTTAATGTGGGCAATGGATTGCTGTAATTCTGAGTTCTTAATCAAAAGTTATGGAAGATTTTTTGCGGACATGTCAACTTGATCGGTAGTTAAAATGATCATTGTAAACTAATTATTGGTGCTCCTTGAGTAAGGGCTTATAAATGAAGCATAATCCATAGCATCACACAGTTTGGGATAGATTAGATTACTTGGAGGCTTTGTCTTAGCTATTTCAGTTTGTAATTTTGTCACAATATAGAAAATTGAACTACCTTAATGTGGGCATTGGATTCGTGTCATTCGGACCTTTGAATCAAAAGTTACGGACAATTTTGTGGGGACATGTCGAGCTGATCGGCTAGTTAAAATGATCATTCTAAACTGATCATTAGTGCTCATTAAGTAAAGGCGTATCAATGAAGCATATTGCATGGCATCAAGCAGTTTGCAATAGATTGGATTACTTGGAGGCTATGTTGTAACTATTTCCGTCTAAAATTTTTACACAATATAAAAGTTGATGTAGCTTAATGTGGGCATTGATTTCGTGTTATTCTAAGCTCTGAATCAAAAGTTACAGACAATTTTGTGCGGATAGATCAAGTTGATCGGTGAGTAAAATGATCATTCTAAACTTATTATTGGTGCTCATTGAGTAAAAGCTTATAAATGAAGAATAATGCATGGCATCAAGCATTTTGCGATAGATTGTATTACTTGAATGCTAATGCTTTATCATAGCTATTTCAGTTTGAAATTTTTTCATAATATAGAAAATTGAGCTAGCTTAAAGTGAGCGTTAGATTCGTGTCATTATGAGCTCTGAATCGAAAGTTATATACAGTTTAGTGCGGACATGTGAAGGTTATCTACCAATTTGGGTATTGATTTCGTGTTATTCTAAGCTCTGAATCAAAAGTTACAGACAATTTTGTGCGGATAGATCAAGTTGATCGGTGAGTAAAATGATCATTCTAAACTGATTATTGGTGCTCATTGATGTAGCTTAATGTGGGCATTGATTTCGTGTTATTCTAAGCTCTGAATCAAAAGTTACAGACAATTCTGTGCGGATAGATCAAGTTGATCGGTGAGTAAAATGATCATTCTAAACAGATTATTGGTGCTCATTGAGTAAAAGCTTATAAATGAAGAATAATGCATGGCATCAAGCATTTTGCGATAGATTGTATTACTTGAATGCTTTATCATAGCTATTTCAGTTTGAAAATTTTTCATAATATAGAAAATTGAGCTAGCTTAAAGTGAGCGTTGGATTCGTGTCATTCTGAGCTCTGAATCGAAAGTTATATACAATTTAGTGCGGACATGTGAAGTTGATCTACCAATTAAGATGATCATTCTAAATTGATCATTGGTGCTCATTGATTAAAGGCTTATTAGTGAAGCATAATGCATGGCATCACACAGTTTGCAATAGATTCAACTACTTGGAGGCTTTTTGTAGTTATTTCAGTCTTAAAATTTCACAAAATACAAAAAATTTGAGGTAGTTGAATGGGCACTGGATTTGTATCAATTTGAGATCTGAATCAAATGTTATAGTCGATTTAGTGCGGATATGTCAAGCTGATCGGCTAGTTAAAATGATCATTCTAAACTGATCATTGGTGCCCATTGAGGCTTATTAATCAAGCATAATGCATGGCATCATGGTGTCTGCGATAGATTTGATTACCTGGAAGCTGTTTCATAGCTATTTCAGTTTTAAATTTTGTCACACTATAGAAAAATGTGTTAGCTTAACGTGGGCATTCGATTCATGTTATTTTGAGCTCTGAATCAAAAGTGATGCACGATTTCATACGGACATGTCAAGTTGACCGGCTAGTTGAAATAATCATTCAAAACTGATCATTGGTGTTCACTGAGAAAAGGCTTATTAATGAAGCATAATGCACAGCATTAAGTAGATTGTGATAGATTGGATCACTTGGGGGCTTTGTAATAGCTATTTCCGTTTTAAATTTTTTCACAATATAGAAAATTGAGCTAGCTTAACGTGAGCGTTGGATCCATGTCATTCTGAGCTCTAAATCAAAAGTTATGCACGATTTAGTGCGGACATGCAAGTTGATCTGCCAATTAAAATGATCATTCTAAATTGATCATTGTTGCTCATTGAGTAAAGGCTTATTAATGAAACATAATGCGTTGCATCACACAGTTTGAGATAAATTCAATTACTTAGAGGCTTTGTCGTACCTATTTAATTATTAAGCTTTTTCACAATATAGTAAATTGAGCTTTCTTAACGTGGGGTTGGATTCGTGTCATTATGAGCTCTGAATCAGAAGTTATGGATGATTTTGTGCGGACATGTCAAGTTAATCGGCGAGTTTATGCATGGCATCACGCTGTTTGCGCTAGACTCGATTACTTGGGGGGCTTTGTTATAGCTATTTCAAATTTAAAATTTGTCACACTTTAAAAAATTGATCAAGCTTAACGTGGGCATTGGATTCGTGTCATTCTGAGCTCTAAATCAATAGTTATGGGAGATTTCGTGCGAACATGTCAAGTTGACCGACTAGCTAAAATGATCATTCTAAACTAATCATTGGTGCTCATTTAGTAAAGACTTATTAATGAAGCATAATGCATGGCATCAAGTAGTTTGTGATAGATTGGATTAATTGGAGGCTTTGTCATAGCTAATTTTAGTATTAAATTTTTTCACAATATAGAAAATTGAGCAACCTTAATGTGGGCAATGGATTCGTGTCATTTTGAACTCTGAATAAAAAGTTATAAAAGATTTAGTGTGGACATGCCAGTCAAAATGATCATTTTAAACTGATCATTGGTGCCATTGATAAAGGCTTATTAATCAAGCATAATGCATGGCATCATGCTGTTTGCGATAGATTAGATTACTTGGAAGCTATGTCGTAGCTATTTCAGTCATAAATTTTTTCACACCATAGAAAAATGTGCTAGCTTAACGTGGGCATTTGATTCGTGTCGTTCGGAACTCTTAATCAAAAGTTAGGGATGATTTCGTGTGGACATGTCAAGTTCACTGGCTAGTTGAAATGATCATTCTAAACTGATCATTTTTTCTCACTGAGTAAAGGCTTATTGATAAAGCATAATGCATGGCATCAAGCAGATTGAGACAGATTGGATTACTTGGAGGGTTTGTCGTAGCTATTTTGGTCTTAAATTTGTTCACAATATAGAAAATTAAGCTAGCTTAACGTGTGCCTTGGATTCGTGTCTTTCTGAAAACTAAATCAAAATTTATCGACAATTTAGTGCGGAAATGTCAAGTTGATCTACTAACTGAACTAATCATTCTAAACTGATCAATGGTGCTCATTGAGTAAAGACTTATTAATGAAGCATAATGGGTGGCATCACACAAGTTGCGATAGATTCAATTACTTGGAGGGTTTTTAGTTTCTATTTCAATATTAATTTTTTTACAATATAGAAAATTGAACTAGTTTAACGTAGGCGTTGGATTCGTGTAATTCTAAGCTCGGAATCGAGAGTTAGTAACGATTTAGTGCGAACATGTCAAGCTGATCAGCCAGTTAAAATGATCATTCTAAACTGTTCATTAGTGCTTATAGAGTAAACGTAATGAAGCATAATGCATGACATCATGAAGTTTGCGATAGATTTGATTACTTGGAGGCTTTGTTGTAGCTATTCCAGTCTTAAAATTTTTGACCATAGAAAAAATTGAGCTAGCTTAATGTGAGCGTTAGATTCGTTTCATTATGAGCTCATAATCAAAAGCTACAAACGATTTAGTTTGGACATGTCAATTTGATCTGTCAGTTAAAATGGTCATTCTAAACTGATCATTGGTGTTCATTGAGTAAAGGCCTATTAATGAAGCAGAATGCATGGAATCACGTAGTTTGCGATTGGTTCGATTACTTGGAGGCTTTTTCATAGCGATTTCAGTTTTCAATTTTGTCACAACATAGAAAATTTAGCTACCTTAACGTGGGCATTTGATTCGTGTCATTCAGAGCTCTGTATCAAAAGTTAAGGACAATTCCTTGCCGACATGTCAAGTTGACCGGGTAGTTAAAATGATCATTATTAACTGATCATTGGTGCTCATTGAGTAAAGGCTTATTAATGAAGCATAATTCATGGCATCAAGCAATTTGCGATAGATTGAATTACTTGGAGGGTTCTTCATAGCTATTTTGGTCTTAAATTTGTTCACAATATAGAAAATTAAGCTAGCTTAAGATGAGCCTTGGATTCATGTCATTATGAGCTCTGAATCAAAATTTATAGACAATTTAGTACAGAAATGTCAAGTTGATCTGCTAACTGAACTGATCAATCTAAACTGATCATCGGTGCTCATTGAGTAAAGGCGTATTAATGAAGCATTATGCGTGGCATCACACAAGTTGCGATAGATTCAATTTCTTAAAGGCTTTGTCATAGCTATTTCAATATTAAATTTTTTGACAATATAGAATATTGAACTAGTTTAACGTAGGCGTTGGATTCGTGTCATTCAAAGCTCGGAATAAAAAGTTATAAACAATTTAATGCGAACATGTCAAGCTGATTAACCAGTTAAAATGATCACTCTAAATGATCATTAAATCTCACTGAGTAACGGCTTATTAATGAAGCATATGGCGTGGAATCATGCAGTTTGCGATAGATTTGATTACTTGGAGGCTTTGTTGTAGCTATTTCGGTCTTATAATTTTTAACAATAGAAAAAAAATTGAGCTAGCTTAATGTGAGCGTTAGATTCGTTTCATTCTGAGCTAAGAATCAAAAGGTAAAGATGATTTAGTGTGGACATGTCAAGTTGACCATTCAGTTAAAATTATCATTCTAAAGTGATCATTGGTGCTCATTAAGTAAAGGCCTATTAATGAAGCATAATGCATGGAATCACGCAGTTTGCGATTGATTCGATTACTTGGAGGCTTTTTCATAGCGATTTCAGTTTTCAATTTTGTCCCAACATAGAAAATTTAGCTACCTTAACGTGGGCATTTGATTCGTGTCATTCAAAGCTCTGTATCAAAAGTTAAGGACAATTCCTTGCCAACATGTCAAGGTTACCAGGTAGTTAAAATGATCATTATTAACTGATCATTGGTGCTCATTGAGTAAAGGCTTATTAATGAAGCATAATTCATGGCATCAAGCAATTTGCGATAGATTGAATTACTTGGAGGCTTTTTCATAGCTATTTTGGTCTTAAATTTGTTCACAATATAGAAAATTAAGCTAGCTTAAGATGAGCCTTGGATTCATGTCATTATGAGCTCTGAATCAAAATTTATAGACAATTTAGTACAGAAATGTCAAGTTGATCTGCTAACTGAACTGATCAATCTAAACTGATCATCGGTGCTCATTGAGTAAAGGCGTATTAATGAAGCATAATGCGTGGCATCACACAAGTTGCGATAGATTCAATTTCTTAAAGGCTTTGTCATAGCTATTTCAATATTAAATTTTTTGACAATATAGAATATTGAACTAGTTTAACGTAGGCGTTGGATTCGTGTCATTCAAAGCTCGGAATAAAAAGTTATAAACAATTTAATGCGAACATGTCAAGCTGATTAACCAGTTAAAATGATCACTCTAAATGATCATTAAATCTCACTGAGTAACGGCTTATTAATGAAGCATAAGGCGTGGAATCATGCAGTTTGCGATAGATTTGATTACTTGGAGGCTTTGTTGTAGCTATTTCGGTCTTAAAATTTTTCACAATAGAAAAAAAATTAAGCTAGCTTAATGTGAGCGTTAGATTCGTTTCATTCTGAGCTAAGAATCAAAAGGTAAAGATGATTTAGTGTGGACATGTCAAGTTGATCATTCAGTTAAAATTATCATTCTAAACTGATCATTGGTGCTCATTAAGTAAAGGCCTATTAATGAAGCATAATGCATGGAATCACGCAGTTTGCGATTGATTCGATTACTTGGAGACTTTTTCATAGCGATTTCAGTTTTCAATTTTGTCCCAACATAGAAAATTTAGCTACCTTAACGTGGGCATTTGATTCGTGTCATTCAAAGCTCTGTATCAAAAGTTAGGGACAATTCCTTGCCGACATGTCAAGTTGACCAGGTAGTTAAAATGATCATTATTAACTGATCATTGGTGCTCATTGAGTAAAGGCTTATTAATGAAGCATAATTCATGGCATCAAGCAATTTGCGATAGATTGAATTACTTGGAGGCTTTTTCATAGCTATTTTGGTCTTAAATTTGTTCACAATATAGAAAATTAAGCTAGCTTAAGATGAGCCTTGGATTCATGTCATTATGAGCTCTGAATCAAAATTTATAGACAATTTAGTGCAGAAGTGTGAAGTTGATCTGCTAACTGAACTGATCAGTCTAAACTGATCATTGGTGTCATTGAGTAAAGTCTTATTAATGAAGCATAATGTGTGGCATCACACAGTTTGCGATATATTCAACTACTTGGAGGCTTTGTTGTACCTATTTCAATCTTAAATTTTCACCCAATATAGAAAATTAAGATAGTTTAACGTGGGCATTGGATTCGTGCCATTCTGAGTTCTGAATCAAAAGTTATAGATGATTTAGTACAGACATGTCAAGCTCATTGGTCAGTTAAAATGATAATTCTAAACTGATCATTGGTGCTCATTCAGTAAAGGCTTATTAATGAAGCATAATGCATGGTATCAAGTAGTTTGTGATAGATTGGATTACTTGGGGGCTTTGTAATAGCTATTTCCGTTTAAATTTTTTTCACAATATAGAAAATTGAGCTAGTTTAACGTGAGCGTTGTCATTCTGAGCTCTGAATGAAAAGTTATAGACGATTTACAGCGGACATGTCAAGTTGATCTGCCAATTAAAATGATCATTCTAAAATAATCATTGGTGCTCATTGAGTAAAGGCTTATTAATGACGTAATCCGTGCATCACATAGTTTGCGATAGATTCAACTACTTGGAGGCCTATTTGTAGCTATTTCAGTCTTAAATTTTCAAACAATATAGAAAATTGAGGTAGTTTAATGTAGGCATTAGATTCGTGTCATTTTGAGCTCTAAATCAATAGTTATGGGAGATTTCGTGCGGACATGTCAAGTTGACCGACTAGCTAAAATGATCATTCTAAACTAATCATTGGTGCTCATTTAGTAAAGACTTATTAATGAAGCATAATGCATGGCATCAAGTAGTTTGTGATAGATTGGATTAATTGGAGGCTTTGTCATAGCTATTTTTAGTATTAAATTTTTTCACAATATAGAAAATTGAGCAAACTTATTGTGGGCAATGGATTCGTGTCATTTTGAACTCTGAATAAAAAGTTATAAACGATTTAGTGTGGACATGTCAAGCTGATCGGCCAGTCAAACTCATCATTTTAAACTGATCATTGGTGCCAATGATAAAGGCTTATTAATCAAGCATAATGCATGGCATCATGCTGTTTGCGATAGATTAGATTACTTAGAAGCTATGTCGTAGCTATTTCAGTCTTAAATTTTTTCACACCATAGAAAAATGTGCTAGCATAACGTGGGCATTTGATCCGTGTCGTTCGGAACTCTTAATCAAAATTTAGGGACGATTTTGTGTGGACATGTCAAGTTCACCGGCTAGTTGAAATGATCATTCTAAACTTATCATTTTTGCTCACTGAGTAAAGGCTTATTGATAAAGCATAATGCATGGCATCAAGCAGATTGAGACAGATTGGATTACTTGGAGGGTTTGTCGTAGCTATTTTGGTATTAAATTTGTTCACAATATAGAAAATTAAGCTAGCTTAACGTGTGCCTTGGATTCGTGTCATTCTGAAAACTAAATCAAAATTTATCGACAATTTAGTGCGGAAATGTCAAGTTGATCTACTAACTGAACTAATCATTCTAAACTGATCAATGGTGCTCATTGAGTAAAGATTTGTTAATGAAGCATAATGTGTGGCATCTTACAAGTTGCGATAGATTCAATTACTTGGAGGGTTTGTCATTTATATTTCAATATTAATTTTTTTACAATATAGAAAATTGAACTAGTTTAACGTAGGCGTTGGATTCGTGTCATTCTAAGCTCGGAACCGAGAGTTATTAACGATTTAGTGCGAACATGTCAAGCTGATCAGCCAGTTAAAATTATCATTCTAAACTGATCATTAGTGCTTATAGAGTAAACGTAATGAAGCATAATGCATGCCATCATGAAGTTTGCGATAGATTTGATTACTTGGAGGCTTTGTTGTAGCTATTCCAGTTTTAAAATTTTTGACCATAGAAAAAATTGAGCTAGCTTAATGTGAGTGTTGGATTCGTTTCATTATGAGCTCAGAATCAAAAGCTACAAACAATTTAGTTTGGACATGTCAATTTGATCGGTCAGTTAAAATGGTCATTCTAAACTGATCATTGGTGTTCATTGAGTAAAGGGCTATTAATGAAGCATAATGCATGGAATCACGCAGTTTGCGATTGATTCGATTACTTGGAGGCTTTTTCATAGCGATTTCAGTTTTCAATTTTGTCACAACATAGAAAATTTAGCAACCTTAACGTGGGCATTTGATTCGTGTCATTCAAAGTTCTGTATCAAAAGTTAAGGACAATTCCTTGCCGACATGTCAAGTTGACCGGGTAGTTAAAATGATCATTATTAACTGATCATTGGTGCTCATTGAGTAAAGGCTTATTAATGAAGCATAATTCATGGCATCAAGCAATTTGTGATAGATTGAATTACTTGGAGGCTTTTTCATAGCTATTTTGGTCTTAAATTTGTTCACAATATAGAAAATTAAGCTAGCTTAAGATGAGCCTTGGATTCATGTCATTATGAGCTCTGAATCAAAATTTATAGACAATTTAGTGCAGAAATGTCAAGTTGATCTGCTAACTGAACTAATCAATCTAAACTGATCATCTGTGCTCATTGAGTAAAGGCTTATTAATGAAGCATAATGCGTGGCATCGCACAAGCTGCGATAGATTCAATTACTTAGAGTCTTTGTCATAGCTATTTCAATATTAATTTTTTTGACAATATAGAAAAGTGAACTAGTTTAACGTAGGCGTTGGATTCGTGTCATTCAAAGCTCGGAATAAAAAGTTATAAACAATTTAATGCGAACATGTCAAGCTGATTAACCAGTTAAAATGATCACTCTAAATGATCATTAAATCTCACTGAGTAACGGCTTATTAATGAAGCATAAGGCGTGGAATCATGCAGTTTGCGATAGATTTGATTACTTGGAGGCTTTGTTGTAGCTATTTCGGTCTTAAAATTTTTCACAATGGAAAAAAAATTGAGCTAGCTTAATGTGAGCGTTAGATTCGTTTCATTCTGAGCTAAGAATCAAAAGGTAAAGATGATTTAGTGTGGACATGTCAAGTTGATCATTCAGTTAAAATTATCATTCTAAAGTGATCATTGCTGCTCATTAAGTAAAGGCCTATTAATGAAGCATAATGCATGGAATCACGCAGTTTGCGATTGATTCGATTACTTGGAGGCTTTTTCATAGCGATTTCAGTTTTCAATTTTGTCCCAACATAGAAAATTTAGCTACCTTAACGTGGGCATTTGATTCGTGTCATTCAAAGCTCTGTATCAAAAGTTAAGGACAATTCCTTGCCGACATGTCAAGTTGACCAGGTAGTTAAAATGATCATTATTAACTGATCATTGGTGCTCATTGAGTAAAGGCTTATTAATGAAGCATAATTCATGGCATCAAGCAATTTGCGATAGATTGATTTACTTGGAGGCTTTTTCATAGCTATTTTGGTCTTAAATTTGTTCACAATATAGAAAATTAAGCTAGCTTAAGATGAGCCTTGGATTCATGTCATTATGAGCTCTGAATCAAAATTTATAGACAATTTAGTACAGAAATGTCAAGTTGATCTGCTAACTGAACTGATCAATCTAAACTGATCATCGGTGCTCATTGAGTAAAGGCGTATTAATGAAGCATAATGCGTGGCATCACACAAGTTGCGATAGATTCAATTTCTTAAAGGCTTTGTCATAGCTATTTCAATATTAAATTTTTTGACAATATAGAATATTGAACTAGTTTAACGTAGGCGTTGGATTCGTGTCATTCAAAGCTCGGAATAAAAAGTTATAAACAATTTAATGCGAACATGTCAAGCTGATTAACCAGTTAAAATGATCACTCTAAATGATCATTAAATCTCACTGAGTAACGGCTTATTAATGAAGCATAAGGCGTGGAATCATGCAGTTTGCGATAGATTTGATTACTTGGAGGCTTTGTTGTAGCTATTTCGGTCTTAAAATTTTTCACAATAGAAAAAAAATTAAGCTAGCTTAATGTGAGCGTTAGATTCGTTTCATTCTGAGCTAAGAATCAAAAGGTAAAGATGATTTAGTGTGGACATGTCAAGTTGATCATTCAGTTAAAATTATCATTCTAAACTGATCATTGGTGCTCATTAAGTAAAGGCCTATTAATGAAGCATAATGCATGGAATCACGCAGTTTGCGATTGATTCGATTACTTGGAGACTTTTTCATAGCGATTTCAGTTTTCAATTTTGTCCCAACATAGAAAATTTAGCTACCTTAACGTGGGCATTTGATTCGTGTCATTCAAAGCTCTGTATCAAAAGTTAGGGACAATTCCTTGCCGACATGTCAAGTTGACCAGGTAGTTAAAATGATCATTATTAACTGATCATTGGTGCTCATTGAGTAAAGGCTTATTAATGAAGCATAATTCATGGCATCAAGCAATTTGCGATAGATTGAATTACTTGGAGGCTTTTTCATAGCTATTTTGGTCTTAAATTTGTTCACAATATAGAAAATTAAGCTAGCTTAAGATGAGCCTTGGATTCATGTCATTATGAGCTCTGAATCAAAATTTATAGACAATTTAGTGCAGAAGTGTGAAGTTGATCTGCTAACTGAACTGATCAGTCTAAACTGATCATTGGTGTCATTGAGTAAAGTCTTATTAATGAAGCATAATGTGTGGCATCACACAGTTTGCGATATATTCAACTACTTGGAGGCTTTGTTGTACCTATTTCAATCTTAAATTTTCACCCAATATAGAAAATTAAGATAGTTTAACGTGGGCATTGGATTCGTGCCATTCTGAGTTCTGAATCAAAAGTTATAGATGATTTAGTACAGACATGTCAAGCTCATCGGTCAGTTAAAATGATAATTCTAAACTGATCATTGGTGCTCATTCAGTAAAGGCTTATTAATGAAGCATAATGCATGGTATCAAGTAGTTTGTGATAGATTGGATTACTTGGGGGCTTTGTAATAGCTATTTCCGTTTAAATTTTTTTCACAATATAGAAAATTGAGCTAGTTTAACGTGAGCGTTGTCATTCTGAGCTCTGAATGAAAAGTTATAGACGATTTACAGCGGACATGTCAAGTTGATCTGCCAATTAAAATGATCATTCTAAAATAATCATTGGTGCTCATTGAGTAAAGGCTTATTAATGACGTAATCCGTGCATCACATAGTTTGCGATAGATTCAACTACTTGGAGGCCTATTTGTAGCTATTTCAGTCTTAAATTTTCAAACAATATAGAAAATTGAGGTAGTTTAATGTAGGCATTAGATTCGTGTCATTTTGAGCTCTAAATCAATAGTTATGGGAGATTTCGTGCGGACATGTCAAGTTGACCGACTAGCTAAAATGATCATTCTAAACTAATCATTGGTGCTCATTTAGTAAAGACTTATTAATGAAGCATAATGCATGGCATCAAGTAGTTTGTGATAGATTGGATTAATTGGAGGCTTTGTCATAGCTATTTTTAGTATTAAATTTTTTCACAATATAGAAAATTGAGCAAACTTATTGTGGGCAATGGATTCGTGTCATTTTGAACTCTGAATAAAAAGTTATAAACGATTTAGTGTGGACATGTCAAGCTGATCGGCCAGTCAAACTCATCATTTTAAACTGATCATTGGTGCCATTGATAAAGGCTTATTAATCAAGCATAATGCATGGCATCATGCTGTTTGCGATAGATTAGATTACTTAGAAGCTATGTCGTGGCTATTTCAGTCTTAAATGTTTTCACACCATAGAAAAATGTGCTAGCATAACGTGGGCATTTGATCCGTGTCGTTCGGAACTCTTAATCAAAATTTAGGGACGATTTTGTGTGGACATGTCAAGTTCACCGGCTAGTTGAAATGATCATTCTAAACTTATCATTTTTGCTCACTGAGTAAAGGCTTATTGATAAAGCATAATGCATGGCATCAAGCAGATTGAGACAGATTGGATTACTTGGAGGGTTTGTCGTAGCTATTTTGGTATTAAATTTGTTCACAATATAGAAAATTAAGCTAGCTTAACGTGTGCCTTGGATTCGTGTCATTCTGAAAACTAAATCAAAATTTATCGACAATTTAGTGCGGAAATGTCAAGTTGATCTACTAACTGAACTAATCATTCTAAACTGATCAATGGTGCTCATTGAGTAAAGATTTGTTAATGAAGCATAATGTGTGGCATCTTACAAGTTGCGATAGATTCAATTACTTGGAGGGTTTGTCATTTATATTTCAATATTAATTTTTTTACAATATAGAAAATTGAACTAGTTTAACGTAGGCGTTGGATTCGTGTCATTCTAAGCTCGGAACCGAGAGTTATTAACGATTTAGTGCGAACATGTCAAGCTGATCAGCCAGTTAAAATTATCATTCTAAACTGATCATTAGTGCTTATAGAGTAACGGCTTATTAATGAAGCATAAGGCGTGGAATCATGCAGTTTGCGATAGATTTGATTACTTGGAGGCTTTGTTGTAGCTATTTCGGTCTTAAAATTTTTCACAATAGAAAAAAAATTAAGCTAGCTTAATGTGAGCGTTAGATTCGTTTCATTCTGAGCTAAGAATCAAAAGGTAAAGATGATTTAGTGTGGACATGTCAAGTTGATCATTCAGCTAAAATTATCATTCTAAACTGATCATTGGTGCTCATTAAGTAAAGGCCTATTAATGAAGCATAATGCATGGAATCACGCAGTTTGCGATTGATTCGATTACTTGGAGACTTTTTCATAGCGATTTCAGTTTTCAATTTTGTCCCAACATAGAAAATTTAGCTACCTTAACGTGGGCATTTGATTCGTGTCATTCAAAGCTCTGTATCAAAAGTTAGGGACAATTCCTTGCCGACATGTCAAGTTGACCAGGTAGTTAAAATGATCATTATTAACTGATCATTGGTGCTCATTGAGTAAAGGCTTATTAATGAAGCATAATTCATGGCATCAAGCAATTTGCGATAGATTGAATTACTTGGAGGCTTTTTCATAGCTATTTTGGTCTTAAATTTGTTCACAATATAGAAAATTAAGCTAGCTTAAGATGAGCCTTGGATTCATGTCATTATGAGCTCTGAATCAAAATTTATAGACAATTTAGTGCAGAAGTGTGAAGTTGATCTGCTAACTGAACTGATCAGTCTAAACTGATCATTGGTGTCATTGAGTAAAGTCTTATTAATGAAGCATAATGTGTGGCATCACACAGTTTGCGATATATTCAACTACTTGGAGGCTTTGTTGTACCTATTTCAATCTTAAATTTTCACCCAATATAGAAAATTAAGATAGTTTAACGTGGGCATTGGATTCGTGCCATTCTGAGTTCTGAATCAAAAGTTATAGATGATTTAGTACAGACATGTCAAGCTCATCGGTCAGTTAAAATGATAATTCTAAACTGATCATTGGTGCTCATTCAGTAAAGGCTTATTAATGAAGCATAATGCATGGTATCAAGTAGTTTGTGATAGATTGGATTACTTGGGGGCTTTGTAATAGCTATTTCCGTTTAAATTTTTTTCACAATATAGAAAATTGAGCTAGTTTAACGTGAGCGTTGTCATTCTGAGCTCTGAATGAAAAGTTATAGACGATTTACAGCGGACATGTCAAGTTGATCTGCCAATTAAAATGATCATTCTAAAATAATCATTGGTGCTCATTGAGTAAAGGCTTATTAATGACGTAATCCGTGCATCACATAGTTTGCGATAGATTCAACTACTTGGAGGCCTATTTGTAGCTATTTCAGTCTTAAATTTTCAAACAATATAGAAAATTGAGGTAGTTTAATGTAGGCATTAGATTCGTGTCATTTTGAGCTCTAAATCAATAGTTATGGGAGATTTCGTGCGGACATGTCAAGTTGACCGACTAGCTAAAATGATCATTCTAAACTAATCATTGGTGCTCATTTAGTAAAGACTTATTAATGAAGCATAATGCATGGCATCAAGTAGTTTGTGATAGATTGGATTAATTGGAGGCTTTGTCATAGCTATTTTTAGTATTAAATTTTTTCACAATATAGAAAATTGAGCAAACTTATTGTGGGCAATGGATTCGTGTCATTTTGAACTCTGAATAAAAAGTTATAAACGATTTAGTGTGGACATGTCAAGCTGATCGGCCAGTCAAACTCATCATTTTAAACTGATCATTGGTGCCATTGATAAAGGCTTATTAATCAAGCATAATGCATGGCATCATGCTGTTTGCGATAGATTAGATTACTTAGAAGCTATGTCGTAGCTATTTCAGTCTTAAATTTTTTCACACCATAGAAAAATGTGCTAGCATAACGTGGGCATTTGATCCGTGTCGTTCGGAACTCTTAATCAAAATTTAGGGACGATTTTGTGTGGACATGTCAAGTTCACCGGCTAGTTGAAATGATCATTCTAAACTTATCATTTTTGCTCACTGAGTAAAGGCTTATTGATAAAGCATAATGCATGGCATCAAGCAGATTGAGACAGATTGGATTACTTGGAGGGTTTGTCGTAGCTATTTTGGTATTAAATTTGTTCACAATATAGAAAATTAAGCTAGCTTAACGTGTGCCTTGGATTCGTGTCATTCTGAAAACTAAATCAAAATTTATCGACAATTTAGTGCGGAAATGTCAAGTTGATCTACTAACTGAACTAATCATTCTAAACTGATCAATGGTGCTCATTGAGTAAAGATTTGTTAATGAAGCATAATGTGTGGCATCTTACAAGTTGCGATAGATTCAATTACTTGGAGGGTTTGTCATTTATATTTCAATATTAATTTTTTTACAATATAGAAAATTGAACTAGTTTAACGTAGGCGTTGGATTCGTGTCATTCTAAGCTCGGAACCGAGAGTTATTAACGATTTAGTGCGAACATGTCAAGCTGATCAGCCAGTTAAAATTATCATTCTAAACTGATCATTAGTGCTTATAGAGTAAACGTAATGAAGCATAATGCATGCCATCATGAAGTTTGCGATAGATTTGATTACTTGGAGGCTTTGTTGTAGCTATTCCAGTTTTAAAATTTTTGACCATAGAAAAAATTGAGCTAGCTTAATGTGAGTGTTGGATTCGTTTCATTATGAGCTCAGAATCAAAAGCTACAAACGATTTAGTTTGGACATGTCAATTTGATCGGTCAGTTAAAATGGTCATTCTAAACTGATCATTGGTGTTCATTGAGTAAAGGGCTATTAATGAAGCATAATGCATGGAATCACGCAGTTTGCGATTGATTCGATTACTTGGAGGCTTTTTCATAGCGATTTCAGTTTTCAATTTTGTCACAACATAGAAAATTTAGCAACCTTAACGTGGGCATTTGATTCGTGTCATTCAAAGTTCTGTATCAAAAGTTAAGGACAATTCCTTGCCGACATGTCAAGTTGACCGGGTAGTTAAAATGATCATTATTAACTGATCATTGGTGCTCATTGAGTAAAGGCTTATTAATGAAGCATAATTCATGGCATCAAGCAATTTGTGATAGATTGAATTACTTGGAGGCTTTTTCATAGCTATTTTGGTCTTAAATTTGTTCACAATATAGAAAATTAAGCTAGCTTAAGATGAGCCTTGGATTCATGTCATTATGAGCTCTGAATCAAAATTTATAGACAATTTAGTGCAGAAATGTCAAGTTGATCTGCTAACTGAACTAATCAATCTAAACTGATCATCTGTGCTCATTGAGTAAAGGCTTATTAATGAAGCATAATGCGTGGCATCGCACAAGCTGCGATAGATTCAATTACTTAGAGTCTTTGTCATAGCTATTTCAATATTAATTTTTTTGAAAATATAGAAAAGTGAACTAGTTTAACGTAGGCGTTGGATTCGTGTCATTCAAAGCTCGGAATAAAAAGTTATAAACAATTTAATGCGAACATGTCAAGCTGATTAACCAGTTAAAATGATCACTCTAAATGATCATTAAATCTCACTGAGTAACGGCTTATTAATGAAGCATAAGGCGTGGAATCATGCAGTTTGCGATAGATTTGATTACTTGGAGGCTCTGTTGTAGCTATTTCGGTCTTAAAATTTTTCACAATAGAAAAAATTGAGCTAGCTTAATGTGAGCGTTGGATTGGTTTCATTCTGAGCTAAGAATCAAAAGGTAAAGATGATTTAGTGTGGACATGTCAATTTGATCGGTCAGTTAAAATGGTCATTCTAAACTGATCGTTGGTGTTCATTGAGTAAAGGCCTATTAATGAAGCATAATGCATGGAATCACGCAGTTTGCGATTGATTCGATTACTTGGAGGCTTTTTCATAGCGATTTCAGTTTTCAATTTTGTCACAACATAGAAAATTTAGCTACCTTAACGTTGGCATTTGATTCGTGTCATTCAAAGCTCTGTATCAAAAGTTAAGGACAATTCCTTGCCGACATGTCAAGGTTACCGGGTAGTTAAAATGATCATTGTTAACTGATCGTTGGTGCTCATTGAGTAAAGGCTTATTAATGAAGCATAATGCATAGCATTAAGCAGACTGTGATAGATTGGATTACTTGTGGGTTTTGTTAGAGCTATTTCCATTTTAAGTTTTTTCACAATGTAGAAAATTTAGCTAGATTAACGTGAGCATTGGATTTGCGTCATTCTGAGCTCTGAATGAAAAGTTATAATCGATTTAGTGCGGACCTGCAAGTTGATCTGACAATTAAAATGATCATTCTAAACTTATCATTGGTAGTCATTGAGTAAAGGCTTATTAATGAAGCATAATGTGTGGTATCACACAGTGTGAGATAGATTCAATTACTTGGAGGCTTTGTCGTAGCTATTTGAATCTTCAATTTTTTCACAATATTTAAAATTGAGCTACCTTAACGTGGGCGTTGGATTCGTGTCATTCGTTCGGACATGTCAAGCTGATCGGCCAGTTAAAATGATCATTCTAAACTGATCATTGGTGCTTATTAAGTAATGGTTTTCAAATAGTTCATCGCATCAAGCAGTTTTCGATAGATTGGATTACTTGGAGGCTTTTGTTGTAACTATTTCAGTATTAATGTTTTTCATAATATAAAAATTGAGCTAGCTTAACGCGAGCGTTGGATTCGTTTCATTCTAAGCTCTGAATCAAAAGTTTCAAATGATTTACTGCGGACATGTCCAGTTGATTGGTCAGCTAAAATGATCATTCTAAACTGATCATAGGTACTCATTTAGTAAAGGCTTATTAATTAAGCATAATGCATGCCATCATGCAGTTTGCGATAGATTCGATTACCTGGATGCTTTGTCACAGCTATTTAAGTCTTAAATTTTGTCACAATATTGAAAAATGTGGGCATTCGATTCGTGCCATTCTGAACTCAGAATCAAAAATTACGGACGATTTAGTACAGACTTGTCAAGTTAATCAGCCAGTTAAAATGATTATTCTAAACAGATAATTGGTGCTCCTTGAGTAAAAGCTTATTAATGAAGCATAATACATGGCATCACGCAATTTGGGATAGATTGGATTACTTGGAGGCTTTGTCTTAGCTATTTCAGTCTTAAATTATGTAACAATATAGAAAATTGAACTAGCTTAATGTGGGCATTGGATTCGTGTCATTATGAGCTCTGAATCATAAGTTACGGACAACTTTGTGGAGACATGTCAAGCTGATAGGCTAGTTAAAATGATCATTCCAAACTGATCATTAGTGCTGATTGAATAAAGACTTATTAATCAAGCATAATACATGCATCAAGCTGTTTGCGATAGATATGATTACTTGGAAGTTTGTTCGTAGCTATTTCAGTCTTAAATTTTGTCACTCTATAGAAAAATGTGCTACCTTAACGTGGGCATTCGATTCGTGTCATTCTGAGCTCTGAATCAAAAGTTATGGACGATTTTGTGCGGACATGTCAAGTTGACCGGCTAGTTGAAATGATTATTCAAAACTGATCATTGGGGCTCATTGAGTAAAGGCTTACTAATTAACCACAATGCATGACATCAAGCACTTTGCAATAGATTCGATTACTTGGAGGCTTTGTCGTAGCTATTTCAGTCTTAAAATTTTTTACAATATAGAAAATTGAGCTACCTTAATGTGGTCGTTGGACTCGTGTGATTCTGACTCTAGATATATGGTTATAGACGATTTAGTGCGGACATGTCAAGCTGATTGGCCAGGTAAAATGTTAATTCTAAACTGATCTTTAGTGCTCATTGAGTAAAGGCTTATTAATCAAGCATAATGCATGGCATCATGCTGTTTGCGATAGATTTGATTACTTGGAAGTATTGTCGTAGCTATTTCAATCTTAAAATTTGTCACACTATAGAGAAATGTGCTAGCTTAACGAAGGCATTCGATTCGTGTCATTCTGAGCTCTGAATCAAAAGTTATGTACGATTTCGTGCGGACATGTCAAGTTGACCGGCTAGTTAAAATGATCATTCTAAACTAATCACTACTGCTCACTAAGTAAAGGCTTATTAATAAAGCATAATGCATGGCGTTAAGTAGATTGTGATAGATTGGACCACTTGGGGGCTTTGTTAGAGCTATTTCCGTTTTAAACTTTTTCAAAAATATAGAAAATTGAGCGAACCTAACGTGAGCGTTGAATTCATGGCATTCTTAGCTCTGAATAAAGAGTTATAGCCGATTTAGTGCAGACATGGAAGTTGAATTGCCAAATAAAATGATCATTCTAAACTGATCATTGGTGCTCATTGAGTAAAGGCTTATTAATGAAGAATAATGCGTGGCAACGATTACCTTGACGCTTTGTCACAACTATTTAAGTCTTAAATTTTGTCACAATATAGAAAAATGTGGGCATTCGATTTGTGCCATTCTGAACTCTGATTCAAAAGTTATGCACGATTTAGTACAGACTTGTCAAGTTGATCGGCCAGTTAAAATGATTATTCTAAATAGATAATTGGTGCTCCTTGAGTAAAGGCTTATAAATGAAGCATAATACATGGCATCACGCAATTTGGGATAGATTGGATTACTTGGAGGATTTGTCTTAGCTATTTCAATCTCAAATTATGTAACAATATTGAAAATTGAACTAGTTTAATGTGGGCATTGGATTCGTGTCATTATGAGCTCTGAATCAAAAGTTACAGACGATTTTGTGGGGATATGTCAACCTGATAGGCTAGTTAGAATGATCATTCCAAACTGACCATTAGTGCTGATTGAGTAAGGACTTATTAATCAAGCATAATGCATGGCATCATGCTGTTCGCGATAGATATGATTACTTGGAAGTTTTCTCATAGCTATTTCATTCTTAAATTTTGTCACACTATAGAAAAATATGCTAGCTTAACGTGGGCATTCGATTCGTGTCATTTTGAGCTCTGAATCAAAAGTTGTGGACGATTTCGTGCGGAAATATCAAGTTGACCGGCTAGCTGAAATGATTATTCAAAACTTATCATTGGTGGTCCTTGCGGAAAGGCTTATAACGAAAGCATAATGCATGGCATCACGCAGTTTGGGATAGATTGTATTACTTGGAGGCTTTGTCGTAGCTCTTTTAGTCTTAAATATTATCGCAATGTGGAATATTTGTTTTAACATGGGCGTTGGATTCATGTTATTTTGAGCTCTAATTAAAAGTTAAAGACGATTTAATGCAGAAATGTCAAGTTGATCAGCTAGTTAAAATGATCATTCTAAATTGATCACTGGTTCTCATTGAGTAAAGGCATATAAATGAAGCATAATGTATGGCATCATGCAGTTTGGGATAGGTTGGATTATTTGGAGGCTTTGTCATAGCTATTTTGGTCTTAAATTTTTTTCACAATATACAAAATTGAGCTAGCTCAACATAGGCGTTGGATTCGTGTAATTATGAACTCTAAATCAAGAGTTATGGACGATTTAGTGTGGACATGTCAAGTTGATCGGATAGTTAAAATGATCATTTTAAACTGATCATCGGTACTCCTTTAGTAAAGGCTTATAACGAAAGGATAATGCATGACATCACGCACAATTTGGGATAGATTGGATTACATCGAGCTTTTTTGTACCTCTTTCAGTCTCAAATATTGTCACAATATGGAATATTGAGCTAAGTTAATGTGGGCGTTGTATTCATGTCATTTTGAACTCTAAATTAAAAGTTAAAGGGTGTTTAGTGTGGATATGTCAACTTGATCTGCTAGTTAAAATGATCATTCTAAACTGATCATTGGTGTTTATTAAGTATAGGCGTATAAATGAAGCATAAAGCATGCCATCACACAGCTCAAGATAGATTGGATTACTTGGAGGATTTGTCGCAGCTATTTCAGTATTAAAATTTGTCACAATATAGAAAATTAAGCTAGCTTTACTTGGGCATTGGATTCGTGTCATTCAGAAATATAAATAAAAAGTTAATCATGGTTATGTGCGGACATGTCTACTTGATCAGATAGTTAAATTGAACATTCTAAACTGATCATTGGTGCTCATTGAGGAAAGGTATACAAATAAAGCATAATGCATGGCTTCACTGAGTTTGGGATATATTGGAATACTTTGAGGTTTAATCATAGCCAGTATCAAATGTTGTCATAATACGGAATATTTAGCTTTTTAAAGTGGGCGTTGGATGCATGTTATTTTGGGCTCGAAATTAAAAGGTAAAGATGATTTAGTGCGGATATGTCAAGTTGATCATCAAGTTAAAATGATCACTAAACTGATTATTGGTGCTCATTGGGTGAAGGCGTATAAATGAAGTATAATGCTTGGCATCACGTACTTTGGGATAGATTGGATTACTTGGAAGCTTTGTCATGGTATTTCGGTCTTAAATTTTATCACAACATATAAAATTTAGCTAGATTAATGTGGGCATTGGCTTTGTGTAATTCTGAACTCTAAGCCAAAAATTAAAGACGATTTTGTGTGGACATGTCAAGTTGATCGTCCTGTTAAAATGATCATTCTAAACTGATCATTGGTGCTTTTTGAGTAATGGCTTCTAAAGGAAGCATTATGCATTACATCACGCAGTTTGAGATAGATTAGACTATTTGGAGTCTTTGTCGTAGCTCTTTCAGTCTCAAATATTACCATAATATGGAATATTGAGCTAACTTATCGTGGGCGTTGGATTCATCCCATTTTGACCTCTAAATTAAAAGTTAAAGACGATTTATTGTGGACATGTTAAGTTGATCAGTTAGTTAAAATCATTGTTCTAAACTGATCATTGGTGCTCATTGAGTGAGGCATTTAAATGAAGCATAATGAATGGAATCACACAGTTTGGGATAGATTTGATTACTTAGAGGCTTTGTCGCAGCTGTTTTGGTTTTAAATTTTCTCACAATATAGAAAATTGAGCTAGCTTTACTTGGGCGTTGGATTGATGTCACTCATAAATATAAATAAAAAGTTACTGACGATTAAGTGCGGACATGTCAACTTGATCAGATAGTTAAAATGAACATTCTAAACTGATCATAGGTGTTCATTGAGCAAAGGTATACAAATAAAGCATAATGCATGGCATCATTGAGTTTTGGATATATTTGATTCCTTTGAGGCTTTGTCATAGCTCTTTTAGTCTCAAATGTTATCACAATATGGAATATTTAGCTTTTTAAAGTGGGCGTTGAATTCAAGTCATTTTGAGCTCGAAATAAAGAGTTAAAGATGATTTAGTGCGGATATGTCAAGTTGAACAGTTAGTTAAAATGATTGTTATAAACTGATCATTGGTGCTCATTGAGTAAAGGCATTTAAATGAAGCATAATAAATGGCATCACACAGTTTGAAATAGCTCCGAGGCTTTGTTGTAGCTTGTTTGGTCTTAAATTTAGTCACAATATAAAAAATTGAGCTAGCTTAATGTTGCCATTGTATTCGTGTCATTCTGAACTCTGAATCAAAAGTTATTAACGATTTAGTGTGGATATGTCAAGTTGATTGAGCAGTTAAAATGATCATTCTAAACTGATAATGGGTGCTCCTTTTGAAAAGGTTTACAAATGAAGCATAATGCATTGCGTCACACAGTTTTGGATAGAGTGGATTACGTGGAGGCTTTGGTCCTACCTCTTTAAGTCTGAAATATTCTCACGATATGGAGTATCGAGATAACTTAACGTCATCATTGGATTCATGTCATTTTGAGATCTAAATTAATAGTTAAAGACGATTTAGTGTGTACATATCTACTTGATCTGCTAGTGAAAATGATCATTCGAAACTGATCATTGGTACTCATTGAGAAAAGCCATATAAATGAATCATAATGCATAGCATCACACAGTTTGGGATAGATTGGATTACTTGGAGGCTTTGTCATAACTATTTCAGTCTAAAATTTTTTCACAATATAGAAAATTGAGGTAGCTTAAAGTGAGCGTTCGATTCATGTTATTTTGAACTCTAAATCAAGAGTTACAGACGATTTAGTGTGGACATGTCAAGATGATCAGCCGGTTAAAATAATCATTCTAAACTGATCATTGGTGCTCCTTATGTAAAGGCCTATAAAGAGAGCGTAATGCATAGCATCACACAATTTTGGATACATTGGATTACTTGGAGACTTTTTCATAGCTATTTCGGTCTGAAAGTTTTTCACAATATAGAAAATTGAGCTAGCATAACGTGGGCGTTTGATTCATGTTATTCTGAACTCTAAATCAAGAGTTACGGACGATTTAGTGTGGACATGTCAAGATGATCGGCTAGTTAAAATGATCATTCTGAACAGATCATTGGTGCTCCTTAAGTAAATGCTTATAAGGAGAGCGTAATGTATGGCACCACGCAGTTGGGGATAGATTGGATTACTTGAAGGCTTTGTCGTAGCTCTTTTAGTCTCAAATATTGTAACAATACGGAATATTGTGCTAACTTAACGTGTGCATTTGATTCATGTCATTTTGAACTCTAAATTAAAAGTTAAAGATTATTTAGTGCGGAAATATCAACTTTATCTGCTTGTTAAAATGATCATTCTAAACTGATCATTTGTGTTCATTGAGTAAAGGCGTATAAATGAAGCATAAGTCATGACATCACGCGGCTTGGGATAGAGTGGATTACTTGGAGGCTTTATCGCAGCTATTTAGGTCTTATATTTTGTCACAATATAGAAAATTGAACTAGCCTTACTTAGGCTTTGGATTCATGTCATTCAGAAATATAAATAAAAAGTTACAGACGGTTAAGTGCGGCCATGTCAACTTGATCAGATAGTTAAAATGAACATTCTAACCTGATCATTGGTGCTCATTGAGCAAAGGTATACAAATAAAGCATAATTAATGACATCACTGAGTTTGGGATATATTGGATTATCTTGAGGCTTTGTCATAGCTCTTTTAGTCTCAAATGTTGGCTTAGCTTTTTAAAGTGGGTATTGGATTCATGTTATTTTGTGCTCTAAATTAAAAATTAAAAATGATTTAGTGCGGATATGTCAAGTTGAACAGTTAGTTAAAATGATCACTCTAATCTGATAATTGGTGCTCATTGGGTGAAGGCGTATAAATGAAACATAATGTTTGGCATCATGTAGTTTGGAATAGATTGGACTACTTGGGGCTTTGTAAGAGCTACTTCCGTTTTAAATTTTTTCACAATATCGAAAATTTAGCTTATGAACGTGAGTGTTGGAATCGTACCATTCTGAGCTCTGAATCAAAAATTATAGACGATTTAGTGCGGACATGCAAGTTGATCTACCAATTAAAATGATCATTATAAACTGATCATTATTGCTCATTGAGTAAAGGTTTATTAATGAAGCATAATGTATGTCATCACAAAGTTTGAGATAGATTCAAAGACTTAGAGGCTTTGTCGTACCTATTTCAATATTAAATTTTTCCCAATATAAAAAATCAAGCTACCTTAACGTCGGCATTGGATTCGTGTCATTCTGAGCACCGAATCTGAAGTTACTGACGATTTTATTCGGACATGTCAAGATGATTGGCTAGTTAAAATGATCATTCTAAACTGATCATTGTTGCTCATTAAGTAAAGGCTTCTTAATCAATCATACCCATGGAATGATGCTATTTGCGATAGATTTGATTACTTGGAAGCTTTGTCGTAGCTATTTCAGTGTTTAATTTTGTCACACTAAAGAAAAATGTGCTACCTTAACGTGGGCATTCGTTTCGTGTCATTATGAGTTCTGAATCAAAAGTTACAGACGATTTCATGCGGACATGTCAAGTTGACCGGCTAGTTGAAATGATCTTTCTAAGCTGATCATTGGTGCTCACTGAGTGAAGGCTTATTAATGAAGCATAATGCATGACATTAAGCAGATTGTGATAGATTGGGTTACTTGGGGGCTTTGTAAGAGCTATTACCGTATTAAAGTTTTTCCCAATTTAGAAAATTGAGCTAGCTTAACGTGAGCGTTGGATTCATGTTATCCAAAGCTCTGAATCAAAAGTTATAGACGATTTAGTGTGGACATGCAAGTTGATAAACCAATTAAAATGATCATTCTAAACTGATAGTTGGTGCTCATTGAGTAAAGGCTTATTAATGAAGCACAATGTGTGGCATCACACAGTTTGGGATAGATTCAACTACTTAGAGGCTTTTTCGTAGCTATTTTACTCTAAATTTTTTCACAACATAGAAAATTGAGCTACCTTAACGTGAGTGTTAGATTCGTGTCATTTTGGGCTTTGAATCAAAAGTTACAGTTGATTTAGTGTACACAACTCAAGTTGATCGGCCAGTTAAAATTATCAATCTAAACTGATCATTGTTGCTCATTGAGTAAATCCGTATAAATGCAGAATGATGCAAGACATCACGCAGTTTGGGATAGATTGGATTACTTGGAGGATTTATCGTACCTATGTTGGTCTTCAATTTTGTCACAATATAGAAAATTGAGCTAGCTTTACTGGGGCATTGGATTCGTGTCAGTCTGAAATATAAATCAAAAGTTACGTACGATTTATTGTGGACATGTCAAGTTGATCAGCAAGTTAAAATGAACATTCTAAACTAATCATTCCTGCTCATTGAAAAAAGGTTTACAAATGAAGCATAATGCATGGCATAACGCAGTTTGAGATATATTTGATTATTTTGAGGCTTTCTCGTAGCTTTTTAAGTCTCAAATGTTGACACAATATGGTACACTGGGCTAGCTTAACGTGGGTGTTGGATTCATCTTGAAATGATCATTCTAAACTGATCATTGGTGGTCATTGAATAAAGTCATTGATGATTTCTTGCCGACATGTCAAGTTGACCGGCTAGTTAAAATGATCATTCTAAACTGATCAATTGTGCTCATTGAGTAAAGGCTTATTAAAGAAGCATAATTCATGGCATCAAGCAGTTTGTGACAGATTTGATTCCTTGGAGGTTTTGTCGTAGCTATATCAGTCTAAACGTTTTTCCCAATATAAAACATTGAGCTAGATTAACGTGAGCGTTGGATTCGTTTCATTCTTAGCAATGAATCAAAAATATACAAACGATTTCGTGCAGACATGTCAAGTTGATCAGTCAGTTAAAATGATCATTCCAAACTGATCATTGGTGTTCATTGAGTAAAGGCTTATTAAAGAAGCATAATGCATGGCATCACACACTTTGCGATAGTTTTGATTACTTGCAGGCTTTGTCGTAACTATTTCAGTCTTCAACTTTTTCACAATATAGAAAATTGAGCTAGCTTAATGTGGGCAATGGATTGCTGTAATTCTGAGCTCTTAATCAAAAGTTATGGAAGATTTTTTGTTGACATGTCAACTTGATCGGTAGTTAAAATGATCATTGTAAACTGATTATTGGTGCTCCTTGAGTAAGGGCTTATAAATGAAGCATAATCCATAGCATCACACAGTTTGGGATAGATTAGATTACTTGGAGGCTTTGTCTTAGCTATTTCAGTTTGGAATTTTGTCACAATATAGAAAATTGAACTACCTTAATGTGGGCATTGGATTCATGTCATTCGGAGCTTTGAATCAAAAGTTACGGACGATTTTGTGGGGACATGTCGAGCTGATCGGCTAGTTAAAATGATCATTCTAAACTGATCATTAGTGCTCATTAAGTAAAGGCTTATCAATGAAGCATATTGCATGGCATCAAGCAATATGCAATAGATTGGATTACTTGGAGGCTATGTTGTAACTATTTCAGTCTTAAATTTTGACACAATATAAAAATTGATGTAGCTTAATGTGGGCATTGATTTCGTGTTATTCTAAGCTCTGAATCAAAAGTTACAGACAATTTATTGCGGATAGATCAAGTTGATCGGTGAGTAAAATGATCATTCTAAACTAATTATTGGTGCTCATTGAGTAAAAGCTTATAAATGAAGAATAATGCATGGCATCAACCATTTTGCAATAGATTGTATTACTTGAATGCCTTATCATAGCTATTTCAGTTAGAAATTTTTTCATAATATAGAAAATTGAGCTAGCTTAAAGTGAGCGTTGGATTCGTGTCATTCTGAGCTCTGAATCGAAAGTTATATACAGTTTAGTCCGGACATGTGAAGTTGATCTACCAATTAAAATGATCATTCTAAATTGATCATTGGTGCTCATTGATTTAAGGCTTATTAGTGAAGCATAATGCGTGGCATCACACAGTTTGCGATAGATTCAATAACTTGGAGGCTTTTTGTAGTTATTTCAGTCTTAAAATTTCACAGAATACAAAAAATTGAGGTAGTTTAACATGGGCACTGGATTTGTATCAATTTGAGATCTGAATCAAATGTTATAGTCGATTTAGTGCGGACATGTCAAGCTGATCGGCCAGTTAAAATGATCATTCTAAACTGATCATTGCTGCTCATTGAGTAAAGGCTTATTAATCAAGCATAATGCATGGCATCATGCTGTTTGCGATAGATTTGATTACTTGGAAGCTTTTTCGTAGCTATTTCAGTTTTAAATTTTGTCACACTATAGAAAAATGTAATAGCGTAACGTGGGCATTCGATTCATGTTATTTTGAGCTCTGAATCAAAAGTGAGTCACGATTTCATACGGACATGTCAAGTTGACCGGCTAGTTGAAATAATCATTCAAAACTGATCATTGGTGTTCACTGAGAAAAGGCTTATTAATGAAGCATAATGCACAACATTAAGTAGATTGTGATAGATTGGATCACTTGGGGGCTTTGTAATAGCTATTTCCGTTTTAAATTTTTTTCACAATATACAAAATTGAGCTAGCTTAACGTGAGCGTTGGATCCATGTCATTCTGAGCTCTGAATCAAAAGTTATACACGATTTAGTGTGGACATGCAAGTTGATCTGCCAATTAAAATGATCATTCTAAATTGATCATTGTTGCTCATTGAGTAAAGGCTTATTAATGAAACATAATGCGTTGCATCACCAGTTTGAGATAAATTCAATTACTTAGAGGCTTTGTCGTAGCTATTTCAATATTAAATTTTTTCACAATATAGTAAATTGAGCTTACTTAACGTGGGGTTGGATTCGTGTCATTATGAGCTCTGAATTAGAAGTTATGGACGATTTTGTACCTACATGTCAAGTTAATCAGCGAGTTTATGCATGGCATCACGCTGTTTGTGCTAGACTCGATTACTTGGGGGGCTTTGTTATAGCTATTTCAATTTTAAAATTTGTCACACTTTAAAAATTTTATCAAGCTTAACGTGGGCATTGAATTCGTGTCATTCTGAGCTCTAAATCAATAGTTATGGGGGATTTCGTGCAGACATGTCAAGTTGACCGACTAGCTAAAATGATCATTCTAAACTAATCATCGGTGCTCATTTAGTAAAGACTTATTAATGAAGCATAATGCATGACATCAATTAGTTTGTGATAGATTGGATTAATTGGAGGCTTTGTCATAGCTATTTTTCGTATTAAATTTTTTCACAATATAGAAAATTGAGCAACCTTAATGTGGGCGATGGATTCGAGTCATTTTGAACTCTGAATAAAAAGTTATTAACGATTTAGTGTGGACATGTCAAGCTGATCGGCCAATCAAAATGATCATTTTAAACTGATCATTGGTGCCATTGATAAAGGCTTATTAATCAAGCATAATGCTTGGCATCTAGCTGTTTGCGGTAGATTAGATTACTTGGAAGCTATGTCGTAGCTATTTCAGTCTTAAATTTTTTCACACCACAGAAAAATGTGCTAGCTTAACGTGGGCATTTGATCTGTGTCGTTCGGAGTTCATAATCAAAAGTTAGGGACGATTTCGTGTGGACATGTCAAGTTCACCGGCTAGTTGAAATAATCATTCTAAACTGATCATTGGTGCTCACTGAGTAAAGGCTTATTGATGAAGCATAATGCATGGCATCAAGCAGATTGAGACAGATTGGATTACATGGAGGGTTTGTCGTAGCTATTTTGGTCTTAAATTTGTTCACAATATAGAAAATGAAGCTAGCTTAACGTGTGCCTTGGATTCGTGTCATTCTGAAAACTAAATCAAAATTTATCGACAATTTGGTGCGGAAATGTCAAGTTGATCTACTAACTGAACTAATCATTCTAAACTGATCAATGGTGGTCATTGAGTAAAGACTTGCTAATGAAGCATAATGTGTGGCATCACACAAGTTGTGATAGATTCAATTACTTGGACGGTTTGTCATTTCTATTTCAATATTAATTTTTTTACAATATAGAAAATTGAACTAGTTTAACGTAGGAGTTGGATTCGTGTCATTCTAAGCTCGGAATCGAGAGTTATTAACGATTTAGTGCTAACATGTCAAGCTGATGAGCCAGTTAAAATGATCATGCTAAACTGATCATTAGTGCTTATAGAGTAAAGGTAATGAAGCATAATGCATGGCATCATGCAGTTTGCGATAGATTTGATTACTTGGAGGCTTTGTTAAAGCTATTTCAGTCTCAAAACTTTTGACCATAGAAAAAATTGAGCTAGCTTAATGTGAGCGTTGGATTCGTTTCATTCTGAGCTCAGAATCAAAAGCTACAAACGATTTAGTTGGGACATGTCAATTTGATCGGTCAGTTAAAATGATCATTCTAAACTGATCATTGGTGCTCATTGAGTAAAGGCCTAATAATGAAGCATAATGCATGGAATCACGTAGTTTGCGATTGATTCGATTACTTGGAGGCTTTGTCATAGGTATTTCAGTTTTCAATTTTTTCACAACATAGAAAATTTAGCTACCTTAACGTGGGCATTAGACTCGTGTCGTTCGAAGCTCTGAATCAAATGTTATGGACAATTCCTTGCCGACATGTCAAGTTGACCGGGTAGTAAAAATGATAATTGTTAACTGATCATTGGTGCTCATTGAGTAAAGGCCTATGAATAATGCATAATTCATGGCATCAAGCAGTTTGCAATAGATTGAATTACTTGGAGGCTTTTTCATAGCTATTTTGGTCTTAAATTTGTTCACAATATAGAAAATTAAGCTAGCTTAAGATGAGCCTTGGATTCATGTCATTATGAGCTCTGAATCAAAATTTATAGACAATTTAGTGCAGAAATGTCAAGTTGATATGCTAACTGAACTGATCATTCTAAATTGATCATTGGTGCTCATTGAGTAAAGGCTTATTAATGAAGCATAATGCATGGCATCAAGTAGTTTGTGATAGATTGGATTAATTGGAGTCTTTGTCATAGCTATTTTTAGTATTAAATTTTTTCACAATATAGAAAATTGAGCAACCTTAATGTGGGCGATGGATTCGTGTCATTTTGAACTCTGAATAAAAAGTTATAAACGATTTAGTGCATACATGTCAAGCTGATCAGCCAGTCAAAATGATCATTATAAACTGATCATTGGTGCCATTGATAAAGGCTTATTAATCAAGTATAATGCATGGCATCATGCTGTTTGCGATAGATTAGATTACTTGGAAGCTAAGTCGTAGCTATTTCAGTCTTAAATTTTTTCACACCAAAGAAAAATGTGCTAGCATAACGTGGGCATTTGATCCGTGTCGTTCGGAGCACTTAATCAAAAGTTAGGGACGATTTCGTGTGGACATGTAAAGTTGACCGGCTAGTTGAAATGATCATTCTAAACTGATCATTGGTGCTCACTGAGTAAAGGCTTGTTGATGAAGCATAATGCATGGCATCAAGCAGATTGAGATAGATTGGATTACTTGGAGGGTTTGTCGTAGCTATTTTGGTCTTAAATTTGTTCGCAATATAGAAAATGAAGCTAGCTTAACGTGTGCCTTGGATTCGTGTCATTCTGAAAACTAAATCAAAATTTATCGACAATTTAGTGCGGAAATGTCAAGTTGATCTACTAACTGAACTAATCATTCTAAACTGATCAATGGTGCTCATTGAGTAAAGACTTGTTAATGAAGCATAATGTATGGCATCACACAAGTTGCGATAGATTCAATTACTTGGACGGTTTGTCATTTCTATTTCAATATTAATTTTTTTACACTATAGAAAATTGAACTAGTTTAACGTAGGCATTGGATTCGTGTCATTCTAAGCTCGGAATAGAGAGTTATTAACGATTTAGTGCTAACATATAAAGCTGATCAGCCAGTTAAAATGATCATTCTAAACTGATCATTAGTGCTTATAGAGTAAAGGTAATGAAGCATAATGCATGACATCATGCAGTTTACGATAGATTTGATAACTTGGAGGCTTTGTTGAAGCTATTTCAGTCTTAAAATTTTTGACCATAGAAAAAATTGAGCTAGCTTAGATTCGTTTCATTCTGAGCTCAGAATCAAAAGCTACAAACGATTTAGTTTGGACATGTCAATTTGATCGGTCAGTTAAAATGATCATTCTAAACTGATCATTGGTGCTCATTGAGTAAAGGCCTATTAATGAAGCATAATGCATGGAATCACGCAGTTTGTGATTGATTCGATTACTTGGAGGCTTTGTCATAGCTATTTCAGTTTTCAATTTTGTCACAACATAGAAAATTTAGCTACCTTAACGTGGGCATTAGATTCGTGTCATTCGAAGCTCTATATCAAAAGTTAAGGACAATTCCTTGCCGACATGTCAAGTTGACCGGGTAGTTAAAATGATCATTCTTAAATGATCATTGGTGCTCATTGAGTAAAGGCTTATTAATAAAGCATAATTCATGGCATCAAGCAGTTTCCGATAGATTGAATTACTTGGAGGCTTTGTCATAGCTATTTTGGTCTTATATTTGTTCATAATATAGAAAATTAAGCTACCTTAAGATGAGCCTTGGATTCATGTCATTATGAGCTCTGAATCAAAATTTATAGACAATTTAGTGCAGAAATGTCAAGTTGATCTGCTAACTGAACTGATCATTCTAAACTGATCATTGGTGCTCATTGAGTAAAGGCTTATTAATGAAGCATAATGCATGGCATCAAGTAGTTTGTGATAGATTGGATTAATTGGAGTCTTTGTCATAGCTATTTTTAGTATTAAGTTTTTTCACAATATAGAAAATTGAGCAACCTTAATGTGGGCGATGGATTCATGTCATTTTGAACTCTGAATAAAAAGTTATAAACGATTTAGTGCAGACATGTCAAGCTGATCAGCCAGTCAAAATGATCATTATAAACTGATCATTGGTGCCATTGATAAAGGCTTATTAATCAAGTATAATGCATGGCATCATGCTGTTTGCGATAGATTAGATTACTTGGAAGCTAAGTCGTAGCTATTTCAGTCTTAAATTTTTTCACACCAAAGAAAAATGTGCTAGCTTAACGTGGGCATTTGATCCGTGTCGTTCGGAGCACTTAATCAAAAGTAAGGGACGATTTTGTGTGGACATGTAAAGTTGACCGGCTAGTTGAAATGATCATTCTAAACTGATCATTGGTGCTCACTGAGTAAAGGCTTGTTGATGAAGCATAATGCATGGCATCAAGCAGATTGAGATAGATTGGATTACTTGGAGGGTTTGTCGTAGCTATTTTGGTCTTAAATTTGTTCGCAATATAGAAAATGAAGCTAGCTTAACGTGTGCCTTGGATTCGTGTCATTCTGAAAACTAAATCAAAATTTATCGACAATTTAGTGCGGAAATGTCAAGTTGATCTACTAACTGAACTAATCATTCTAAACTGATCAATGGTGCTCATTGAGTAAAGACTTGTTAATGAAGCATAATGTATGGCATCACACAAGTTGCGATAGATTCAATTACTTGGACGGTTTGTCATTTCTATTTCAATATTATTTTTTTTACACTATAGAAAATTGAACTAGTTTAATGTAGGCATTGGATTCGTGTCATTCTAAGCTCGGAATAGAGAGTTATTAACGATTTAGTGCTAACATATAAAGCTGATCAGCCAGTTAAAATGATCATTCTAAACTGATCATTAGTGCTTATAGAGTAAAGGTAATGAAGCATAATGCATGACATCATGCAGTTTACGATAGATTTGATAACTTGGAGGCTTTGTTGAAGCTATTTCAGTCTTAAAATTTTTGACCATAGAAAAAATTGAGCTAGCTTAATGTGAGTGTTGGTTTCGTTTCATTGTGAGCTCAGAATCAAAAGCTACAAACGATTTAGTTTGGACATGTCAATTTGATCGGTCAGTTAAAATGATCATTCTAAACTGATCATTGGTGCTCATTGAGTAAAGGCCTATTAATGAAGCATAATGCATGGAATCACGTAGTTTGTGATTGATTCGATTACTTGGAGGCTTTGTCATAGCTATTTTAGTTTTCAATTTTGTCACAACATAGAAAATTTAGCTACCTTAACGTGGGCATTAGATTCGTGTCATTCGAAGCTCTATATCAAAAGTTAAGGACAATTCCTTGTCGACATGTCAAGTTGACCGGGTAGTTAAAATGATCATTCTTAAATGATCATTGGTGCTCATTGAGTAAAGGCTTATTAATGAAGCATAATTCTTGGCATCAAGCAGTTTCCGATAGATTGAATTACTTGGAGGCTTTGTCATAGCTATTTTGGTCTTATATTTGTTCATAATATAGAAAATTAAGCTAGCTTAAGATGAGCCTTGGATTCATGTCATTATGAGCTCTGAATCAAAATTTATAGACAATTTAGTGCAGAAATGTCAAGTTGATATGCTAACTGAACTGATCATTCTAAACTGATCATTGGTGCTCATTGAGTAAAGGCTTATTAATGAAGCATAATGTGTGGCATCACACAAGTTGCGATAGCTTCAGTTACTAAGAGGCTTTGTCATAGCTATTTCAATATTAAATTTTTTGATAATATAGAAAATTGAACTAGTTTAACGTATGCGTTGGATTCGTGTCATTCAAAGCTCAGAATAAAAAGTTATAAACAATTTAATGCCAACATGTCCAGCTGATTAGCCAGTTAAAATGATCACTCCAAACTGATCATTAAATCTCACTGAGTAAGGGCTTATTAATGAAGCATAAGGCATGGAATCATGCAGTTTGTGATAGATTTGATTACTTGGAGGCTTTGTTGTAGCTATTTCGGTCTTAAAATTTTTCACAATAGAAAAAATTGAGCTAGCTTAATGTGAGCACTGGATTCGTTTCATTCTGAGCTAAGAAATCAAAAGGTAAAGATGATTTAGTGTGGACATGTCAAGTTGATCAGTCAGTTAAAATTATCATTCTGAACTGATAATTGGTGCTCATTAAGTAAAGGCCTATTAATGAAGCATAATGCATAGTATCACGCAGTTTGCGATAGATTTGATTACTTGGAGGCTTTGTCATAGCTATTTCAGTTTTCAATTTTGTCACAACATAGAAAATTTAGCAACCTAACGTGGGCACTGGATTCGTGTCATTCGAAGCTCTGAATAAAAAGATACGGACGATTTCTTGCCGACATGTCAAGTTGAGCGGCTGGTTAAAATGATCATTGTTAACTGATCATTGGTGCTCATTGAGTAAAGGCTTATTAGTGAAGCATAATTCATGGCATCAAGCAGTTTGCGATAGATTGGATTACTTGGAGGCTTTGTTGTAACTATTTCAGTCTTAATGTTTTTCACAATATAAAAAATTGAGCTAGCTTAACGTGAGCGTTCGATTCGTTTCATTCTGAGCTCTGAATCAAAAGTTACAAATGATTTAGTGCATACATGTCAAGTTGATCGGTCAGCTAAAATGATCATTCTAAACTGATCATTGTTACTCAGTGAGTAAAGGATTATTAATGAAGCATAATGTATGGCATCACGCAGTTTGCGATAGATTCGATTACTTGGACGCTTTTTCGTAGCTATTTAAGTCTTAAATTTTGTCACAATATAGAAAAATGTGGGCGTTCTAAATATGTCAAGTTACAGACGATTTAGTACAGACATGTCAAGTTGATCGGCCACTTAAAATGATGATTCTAAATAGATAATTGTTGCTCATTGAGTGAAAGCTTATAAATGAAGAATAATACAAGGCATCACGCAGTTTCGGATAGATTGGATTACTTGGAGGCTTTGTCTTAGCTATTTGAGTCTTAAATTTGGTAACAATAAAAAAAAATTGAATTAGCTTAATGTGGGCGTTGGATTCGTATCATTATATGCTCTGAATCAAAAGTTACGGGCGATTTTGTGGGGACATGTCAAGCTGATCGGCTACTTAAAATGATCAGTCCATACTGATCAATACTGCTGATTGAGTAAAGACATATTAATGAAGGATAATGCATGGCATCAAGCAGTTTGCGATAGGTTGGATTACTTGGAGGCTTTGTCGTAGCTATTTTTGTATTAAATTTTGTCACAATATAGAAAATTGAGCTAGTTTAACGTGGGCATTACATTCGTGTCGTTTTGAACTCTGAAGCAAAAGTTATAGACGATTTAGTGTGGACATGTCAAGCTGATCGGCCAGTCAAAATGATCATTCCTAACTGATCATTGGTACTCATTGAGTAAAGACTTATTAATGAAGCATAATGCATGACATCAAGCTTTTTGCAATAGATTCGATTACTTGGAGGCTTTGTCATAGCTATTTCAGTCTTAAGTTTTTTCACAAATAGAAAATTGAGCTAACTTAATATGGGCGTATGACTCGTGTCATTCTGACTCTGAATCAAAAGTTATAGATGATTTAGTGAAGACATGTCAAGCTGATTGGCCAGTTAAAATGATCATTATAAACTCATCATTGGTGTTGAGTAAATGCTTATTAATCAAGCATAATGCATGACATCATGCTGTTTGCGATAGATTTAATTACTTGGAAATTTTTTCGTAGCTATTTTAGTCTTAAATTGGTCACACTATAGAAAAATGTGCTAGCTTAACGTGGGCATTCGATTCGTGTCATTCTGAGCTGTGAATCAAAAGTTAAGGACGATTTCGTGAGGACATGTCAAGTTGACCGGCCAGTTGAAATGATCATTTTAAACTGATCAGTGGTGCGCACTGAGTAAAGGCTTATTAATAAAAATAATGCATGGGATTAAGTAGATTGTGATACATTGGATCACTTGGGGGCTTTGTAATAGCTGTTTCTGTTTTAAATTTTTTCACAATATAGAAAATTGAGCTAGCTTAACGTGAGCGTTGGATTCGTGGCATTCTGAGCTCTGAATCTAAAGTTATAAACGATTTAGTGTAGAGATGCAAGTTGATCTGCCAATTAAAAGGAGCATTATAAACTAATCAGTGGTGTCATTGAGTAAAGGCTTATTAATGAAGCATAATGCATGGCATCACACAGTTTGAGATAGATTCAATTACTTAGAGGCTTTCTCATAGCTATTTCAATCTTAAATTTTTTCACAATATAAAATATTGAGCTAGCTTAACGTGTGGGTTGGATTCGTGTCGTTATGAGCTCTGGATCAAAAGTTACGAACGATTTTGTGGGGACATGTCAAGTTGATCGGGGAGTTAATGCATGGCATCACGCTATTTACTATAGATTTGATTACATGAGGGCTTTGTTATAGCTATTTCAGTCTTAAATTTTGTCACACTAAAGAACATTGAGCAAGCTTAACGTGGGTATTGGATTCGTGTCATTATGAGCTCTGAATCAAAAGTTATGCACGATTTTGTGCGGACATGTCAAGTTAATCGCCGAGTTTATGCATGGCATCACGCTGTTTGTGCCAGATTCGATTACTTCGGGGGCTTTGTTATAGCTATTTCAATTTTAAAATTTGTCTCACTTTAAAAAATTGATCAAGCTTAACGTGGGCATTGGATTCGTGTCATTCGGAGCTCTAAATCAATAGTTATGAGAGATTTCATGCGGACATGTCAAGTTGACCGACTAGCTAAAATGATCGTTCTAAACTAATCATTGGTGCTCATTTAGTAAAGACTTATTAATGAAGCATAATGCATGGCATCAAATAGTTTGTGATAGATTGGATTAATTGGAGGCTTTGTCATAGCTATTTTTAGTATTAATTTTTTTCACAATATAGAAAATTGAGCAACCTTTATGTGGGCGATGGATTCGTGTCATTTTGAACTCTGAATAAAAAGTTATAAACGATTTAGTGCGGACATGTCAAGCTGATCGGCCAGTCAAAATGATCATTTTAAACTGATCATTGGTGCCATTGATAAAGGCTTATTAATCAAGCATGATGCATGGCATCATGCTGTTTGCGATAGATTAGATTACTTGGAAGCTATGTCGTAGCTATTTCAGTCTTAAAATTTTTTCACACCATAGAAAAATGTGCTAGCTTAACGTGGGCATTTGATCCGTGTCTTTCGGAGCTCTTAATCAAAAGTTAGGGACGATTTCGTGTGGACATGTCAAGTTCACCGGCTAGTTGAAATGATCATTCTAAACTGATCATTGGTGCTCACTGAGTAAAGGCTTATTGATGAAGCATAATGTATGGCATCAAGCAGATTGAGATAGATTGGGTTACTTGGAGGGTTTGTCGTAGCTATTTTGGTCTTAAATTTGTTCACAATATAGAAAATTAAGCTAGCTTAACATGTGCCTTGGATTCGTGTCATTCTGAGAACTAAATCAAAATTTATCGACAATTTAGTGCGGAAATGTCAAGTTGATCTACAAACTGAACTAGTCATTCTAAACTGATCAATGGTGCTCATTGAGTAAAGACTTATTAATGAAGCATAATGGGTGGCATCACACAAGTTGCGATAGATTCAATTACTTGGAGGGTTTCTCATTTCTATTTCAATATTAATTTCTTTTACAATATGGAAAATTGAACTAGTTAAACATAGGCGTTGGATTCGTGTCATTCTAAGCTCGGAAACGAGAGTTATTAACGATTTAGTGCGAACATGTCAAACTGATCAGCCACTTAAAATGATCATTCTAAGCTGATCATTAGTGCTTATAGAGTAAATGTAATGAAGCATAATGCATGGCATCATGCAGTTTGCGATAGATTTGATTACTTGGAGGCTTTGTTGTAACTATTTCCGTCTTAAAATTTTTGACCATAGAAAAAATTGAGCTTGCTTGATGTGAGCATTGGATTCGTTTCATTATGAGCTCAGAATCAAAAGCTACAAACGATTTAGTTTGGACATGTCAATTTGATCGGTCAGTTAAAATGATCATTCTAAACTGATCATTGGTGCTCATTGAGTAAACGCCTATTAATGAAGCATAATGCATGGAATCACGCAGTTTGAGATTGATTCGATTACTTGGAGGCTTTGTCATAGCTATTTCAGTTTTCAATTTTGTAACAACATAGGAAATTTAGCTACCTTATCGTGGGCATTACATTCGTGTCATTCGAAGCTCTGTATCAAAAGTTAAGGACAATTCCTTGCCGACATGTCAAGTTGAGCGGCTAGTTAAAATGATCGTTCTAAACTAATCATTGGTGCTCATTTAGTAAAGGCTTATTAATGAAGCATAATACATGGCATCAAGTAGTTTGTGATAGATTGGATTACTTGGAGGCTTTGTCGTAGCTATTTCATGCTTAAAGTTTTTGAAATATAGAAAATTGAGCTACCTTAATGTGGGCGTTGGATTCGTGTCATTTTGAACTCTGAATCAAAAGTAATAGACGATTTAATGTGGACATGTCAAGCTTATCGGCCAGTCAAAATGATCATTCGAAACTGATTATTGGTGCCATTGAGTAAATGCTTATTAAACAAGCATAATTCATGGCATCATGCTGTTTGTGATAGATTCGATTCCTTGGAAGCTTTGTCGTAGCTATTTCAGTCTTAGATTTTGTCACACTAAAGAAAAATGTGCTAGCTTAACGTGGGCATTGGATTCGTGTCATTCTGAGTTCTGAATCAAAAGTTACTGACTATTTCATGCAGATTTGTAAAGTTGACCGGCTAGTTTAAATGATCATTATAAACTGATCATTGGTGCTCACTGAGTGAAGGCTTATTAATGAAGTATAATGCATAGCATCACGCAGGTTGTGATAGATTTGATTACTTGTGGGCTTTGTAATAGCTATTTCCGTCTTAAATTTTTTCACAATATAGAAAGTTGAGCTAGTTTAATGTGACCATTGAATTCGTGTCATTCGGAGCTCTGTATCAAAAGTTATAGACGATTTAGTGCGGACATTCCAAGCTGATCACTCTAAACTGATCATTGGCGCTCATCGAGCAAAGACTTATTAATCAAGCACAATGCATGGCATCACGTTGTTTGCAATAGCTTCGATTAATTTGAGGCTTTGTGTAGCTATTTAAGTTTTAAATTTTGTCACAATACAAAAAACTGTGCAAGCTTAACGTGGGCATTCGATTCGTGTCATTTTGAGCTCTGAGTTAAAAGTTAGAGAAAATTTCGTGCGGACATGTAAAGTGGACCGACTATTGGAAATGATCATTCTAAACTGATCATTGCTGCTCATTGAGTAAAGGCGTAATAAAGAAGCATAATGCATGGCATCAAGCCGATTGTGATAGATTTGGATTACTCTGGATAGATTGGATTACTTGGAGGCTTTGTTGTAGCTATTTTGGTCTTAGATTTTTTTCACAATATAGAAAATTGAGCTAGCTTAACGTGAGCGTTGGATTCGTGTCATACAGAGCTCTGAATAAAAATTTATAGACGATTTAGTGCGGACATGTCAAGTTGATCTGCTAACTGAACTGATCATTGGTGCTCATTGAGTAAAGGCTTATTAGTGAAGAATAATGCGTGGAATCACACAATCTTAAATGTTTTCACAATATACAAAATTGAACCAGTTTAATGTAGGCGTTGGATTCGTGTCATTCTAAGCTCCAAATCAAAAGTTATAGATGATTTAGTGCGGACATGTCTAGCTGATCGGCCAGTTAAAATGATCATTCTAAACTGATCATTAGTGCTCATTGAGCAAAGGCTTATTAATGAAGCATAATGCATGGCATCAAGCAGTTTGCGATATATTTGATTACTTAGAGGCTATGTTGTAATTATTTCAGTTTAAAAAATTTTCACAATAAAAAAAATTGAGCTAGATTAATGTGAGTGTTGGATTCGTTTCATTCTGAGCTCAGAATCAAAAGTTACAAACAATTTAGTGCGGACATGTCAAGTTGATCAGTGAGCTAAAATGATCATTCCAAACTGATCATTGGTGCTCATTGAGTATTTAGCTTTTTAAAGTGAGCATTGGATTCATGTCATGTTGATTTCTAAATTAAAAGGTAAAGATGATTTAGTGTGGATATGTCGAGTTGAACAGCTAGTTAAAATGATCACTCTAAACTGATCATTGGTGCTCATTGGGTGAAGGCGTATAAATGAAGCATAATGCTTGGCATCACGTAGTTTGGGATATATTGGATTACTTGGAAGCTTTGTCATGGTATTTCAGTCTTAAATTTTATCACAACATATAAAATTTAGCTAGATTAACGTGGGCATTGGATTCGTGTCATTCTGAACTCTAAATCAAAATTTAAAGATGATTTTGGCGGACATATCAAGTTGATCTTCTAGATAAAATGATCATTATAAACTGATGATTGGTCCTCTTTGAGTAAAGGCTTCTAAAGGAAGCATAATGCATGGCATCAAGCAGTTTGGGATAGATTAGATTATTTGGAGTCTTTGTCGTACCATTTTCATTCTCAAATATTATCACAATATGGAATATTGGGCTAATTTAATGTGGGCGTTGGATTCATCCCATTTTGAGATCTAAATTAAAAGTTAAAGACGATTTAGTGCGGACATGTTAAGTTGATCAGTTAGTTAAAATGATTGTTCTAAACTGATCATTGGTGCTCATTGAGTAAAGACATTTAAATGAAGCATAATGCATGGAATCACACAGTTTGAGATAGATTACATTACTTGGAGGCTTTTTCGCACCTATTTCGGTCTAAAATTTTCCTCACAATATAGAAAATTTAGCTAGCTTTACTTTGGCGTTGGATTCATGTCATTCAGAAATATAAATGAAAAGTTACTGACGGTTACGTGCGGACATGTCAACTTGGTGAGACAGTTACAATGAACATTCTAAACTACATTTTTGCTCATTGAGCAAAGGTATACAAATAAAGCATATTGCATGGCATCACTGAGTTTGGGATATATTGGATTACTTTGAGGCTTTTTCATAGCTCTTTCAGTCTCAAATATTGTCACAATATGGAATATTTAGTTTTTTTAAAATGGGCGTTGGATTCATGTCGTTTGGAGCTCTAAATTAAAATTTAAAGATGATTTAGTGTGGATATGTCAAGTTGAACAGCTAGTTAAAATGATCACTCTAAACTTAACATTGTTGCTCATTGGGTGAAGGCGTTTAAATGAAGCATAATGCTTGGAATCATGTAGTTTGGGATAGATTGGATTACTTGGACGCTTTTTCATAGCTATTTCGGTCTTAAATTTTATCACAACATATACAATTTAGCTAGATTAACATGGGCGTTGGATTCGTGTCATTTTGAACTCTAAATTCAAATTTAAATAAGATTTAGTGTGTGCATGTCAAGTTGATCGTCCAATTAAAATGATCATTTTAAAGTGATCATTGGTGCTCTTTGATTAAAGGCTTCTAAAGGAAGCATAATGCATCGCATCACACAGTTTGGGATAGATTAGATTATTTGGAGTTTTTGTTGTTGCTCTTTCAGTTTCAAATATTATCACAATATGAAATATTGAGCAAACTTAACGTGGGCGTTGGATTCGTCCCATTCTGAGCTCTAAATTAAAAGTTAAAAACGATTTAGTGCGGACATGTTAGGTTGATCATTTAGTTAAAATGATTGTTCTAAACCTCTCATTGGTGCGCATTGAGTAAAGGCATTTAAATGAAGCATAATGCATGGCATCACACAGTTTGAAATAGATTAGATTACTCCGACACCTTTTCGTAGCTAGTTTGGTGTTAAATTTAGTCACAATACAGAAAATTGATGTAGCTTAACATGCCCGTTGGATCCATGTCATTCTAAACTCTAAATCAAAAGTTACTGACGATTTAGTGTGGATATGTCAAGTTGATCGACCAGTTAAAATGATCATTCTAAACTCATTGGTGCTCCTTGAGAAAAGGTTTACAAATGAAATATAATACATTGCATCACGCAGATTGGGATAGATTGGATTATGTGGAGGCTTTGTCATACCTCTTTAAGTCTCAAATATTGTCACAATATGTAATATCGAGATAATAACGTCGGCGGTTGATTCATGTAATTTTGAACTCTAAATTAAAAGTTAAAGACGATTTAGTGCATACATCAACTTGATCTGCTAGTTAAAATGATCATTCGAAACTGATCATTGGTGCTCATTGAGTAAAGACATATAAATGAAGCATAATGCATGGCATCACGCTGTTTGGGATAGGTTGGATTACTTGGAAGCTTTGTCATAGCTATTTCGGTCTGAAATGTTTTTCACAGTATAGAAAATATAGCTAGCTTAACGTGGGCGTTAGATTCATGTTATTCTGAATTCTAAATCAAGAGTTACAGACGATTTAGTGTGGACATGTCAAGATCATCGAACAGTTAAAATGATCATTTTAAACTGCTCATTGGTGCTCCTTGAGTAAAGGCTTATAAAAAGAGCATAATGTATGGCATCACGCAGTTGGGGATAGATTGTATTACTTGGAGGGTTTGTCGTAGCTCTTGGAGTCTCAAATATTGTAACAACACGGAATATTGAACTAACTTAACTTGGGCATTGGATTCATGTCATTTTGAACTCTAAATTAAAAGTTAAAGATGATTTAGTGTGGACATATGAACTGGATCTGCTAATTAAAATGATCATTCTAAACTGATCATAGTGTTCATTGAGTAAAGGCGTATGAATGAAACATAAGTCATGGCATCACGCAGCTTGGGATAGATCAGATTACTTGGAGGCTTTGTTGCAACTATTTCGGTCTTAAATTTTGTCACAATGTAGAAAATTGAGCTAGATTTACGTGGGCATTGGATTCATGTCATTCAGAAATATAAATAAAAAGTTACTAACGGTGAAGTGCGAAGATGTCAACTTGATCAGATAGTTAAAATGAACATTCTAAACTGATCATTGGTGCTCATTGGGCAAACCTGTACAAATAAAGCATAATGCATGACATCACTGAGTTTGGAATATATTGGATTACTTTGAGGCTTTGTGATACAAGCCTTGATTCAAGGATGTATGCGCGTGGGCTGTTTGTAGAAGATTAGGTGAGAAACTCAACCTTAGGATTCTGGATAGGGGTTTTCTGGTTGGTAAACGATGGAAGGGTGAAGTGAACCACACGAGGGGTGATGAACCTCGTGATAAATCACAAACTTAGAGCTAGGAGGGCTGGTCTCAACTAGGTTCTAAGCGCACAAGATTCTTTGAGAGAAAACTTGTAGGGAAAAAGTTCTACTTTATTAATAATCAAAAGGTTGTTGAACTACAATGCTGGAAGGAGCCTTATTAATATGCTCGACAGCTTGACCTTCTAGGGTCGACTCAAATAAAGAAAAGGAAAGTTTACAAAAGTGCACAAAAGGAAAAGATACAAAAGTGTATAACCGAAAAAGGACCTATTCCTAAAATGTTCTTGACTCAAAAATGTAAAGCAACTAGATCCTACCCTGCAAAACAGAAAGAGGCATATATTCGAATGTAAACTTACCTTAACTCACCTCACGGCCAAGAAATGGAAGGTGGCCGTCCTTGTGGCATGCACACGCCTTGCTCCTAGTCTTCGACTTGGAGTAGGGTTAAATATCTTTGGGCCCTGACCTCTCTTGCCACTAAAGCCCAAGTCTCTGATGTTCCTTGTGTTGTTGAGAAGCCTTTGGACTCTAATTTGCTCTTCTGGCCCATTGTCCTTAGCTGCTCTTCCTCTAGAAGCTTGTCGACCCATAAGCTGAATTTGTGGAAGAGTGCTCTTGATCTGCTTCTTGTCATTGCTCCTGGAGGTACCACTGGTGTAGATACTTCCTCTAAGTGCATGTCCTGGAGCTGGTAGCTCATTTGGTCCGAGTCCTCTTCTGTAGAAGTGGAAGTGCGCGTGTACTCGGCTGGATCGGCTGTACCGGCTGGATTGTGCGCGGTACTGGCCGGAATGACTTCAGGACCAGCCAAGTTGATCCCGGAGTCGGCGGTGTCATCAGGGGGACCGGCGGTGTCATTCACGTCCCCACCAAGTGTGCCGGAAGCTTGGGCCTCTCCGCCGGCGATGTTGACCGGTCTGGTCCTATAGGTCGAGGGTCCGGCGGTACTGTCTGGTCCGGCAGGCGGGCCAGATGGTCCTGCTGTCTCGGGCAAGCTTCCTGGTCGGCCAGTCTGGTCTCCTGGCTGGATGTACGACCTGATGTCCTCATCATTCCCTCCCTCTTCAGTAGGTTTTGTCCTCAAAACTGGATCATCTGCATGGAAAGGGGCCAAGTCAGTAACATTGAACGTATTGGACACATTAAACTCACCTGGAAGCTCGATCCGGTAGGCGTTGTTGTTGATCCTCTCGAGCACTCTGAATGGTCCATCTCCTCTTGGTGCTAGCTTGGAACTCCTTAGGTTTGGGAACCTCTCCTGCCGAGGTGTAGCCACACCCAATCGCCTGGTTGAAAGATCACCTCCTTTCTTCCCTTGTTGGCATGAGTCACGTACTGTCCGGTCCTCTTCTCCAAGTTTTCTGCTACCTTCTGGTGTAACCTCCTTATGAACTCTGCTTTGGATGCTCCGTTGAGGTTGGTCATCTCAGCTGGTGGCAGTGGTGTTTGCTCCAATGGGGTGAGAGGGTTGAAGTATACCACTTCAAATGGGGTCTTCTTGGTTGCTGAGTGCACGGCTCGGTTGTAGGCGAACTCAATGAATGGCAGGCACTCCACCCAAGTCTTTAGGTTCTTCCCTAGTGTTGTTCTGAGAAGAGTTGATAGGGTCCTGTTGACAACTTCAGTTTGGCCATCGGTTTGAGGATGGCAAGTGGTTGAGAAGAGTAGCTTCGTGCCTAGCTTTTCTCCAAAGGGTCCTCCAGAAATGGCTGAGGAACTTGGTGTCCCTATCTGATACGATGGTCCTTGGCACTCCATGAAGCCGTACTATCTCCCTGAAGAACAGCTCAGCTGTTTGTGTGGCATCATTGACATTGGCACATGGGATGAAATGTGCCATCTTGGAGAATCTGTTCACCACTACAAAGATTGCATCTTTGTGGTTGATCTTGGGCAGACCTAGAACAAAATCCATCGAGATGTCCACCCATGGATGTGTTGGTATGGGCAGTGGGAGATACAACCCGTGAGGTTGCACTCGGACTTTGCCTTCTTGCAAGTAATGCATCTTGCACAATGTGCTTCTACTGTCCTCTTGATGTGTGGCCAGTAGAAGTGCTCCTTGACCACTGCTAGAGTCTTGTCGACACCAAAGTGGCCCATGAGTCCTCCTCCATGAGCTTCTCGGATGATAAGCTCCCTTAGTGATCCTTGTGGTATGCACAGCCTTCTTTCTCGGAACAAGAATCCTCATGGATGTAGAATTTGCCATGACTCCCTGTGCTACACTCCTTGTAGCTCTCAGCAAGGTCAGGATCATCCTTGTATAGATCCTTGATGTGCTCGAATCCTAGGACCTTTGCCTCCATGGTTGATATCAAGGCAAACCTCCTTGATAGTGCATCGGCTACCACATTGTCTTTGCCCTTCTTGTACTTGATGATGTACGGGAAGGTTTCTATGAACTCCATCCACCTGGCATGTCTCCTCTTGAGATTGGTTTGCCCTCTGAGGTGTTTGAGAGTCTCGTGATCAGTGTGGATCACAAACTCCTTGGACAGCAAGTAATGCTGCCAAGTCTCCAATGCTCGGACAAGGGCATAGAGCTCCTTGTCATAAGTGGGGTAGTTCAGTGAGGCACCACCTAGCTTCTCACTGAAGTATGCCACTGGTCTCCCTCCTTGAGTTAGCACTGCTCCTATGCCTATTCCAGAGGCATCACACTCCACTTCAAATGTCTTGTTGAAGTCGGGCAGGACTAGCACTGGTGCATGTGTAAGGCTGTCCTTCAAGGCCTGGAATGCGTTCTCCTGGGCTTCTCCCCAGCTGAATCCACGTTCTTCTTCACTACTGCCGTCAGTGGTGAGGCAATACTGCTGAAGTTGGGCACGAATCTCCTATAGAAGCTGGCCAGTCCGTGGAAGCTCCTTACTTGGCTGATGTTTCCTGGTGTTGGCCATTCTTGTATGGCTCGAATCTTCTCCTCATCAACCTGTAGGCCCTGTGAACTCACAACAAAACCTAAAAGACAAGCTTATCAGTACAAAAGGTGCACTTCTTGAGATTGGCATAAAGCTCTTCTTGTCGAAGGGTTTTAAGGACCATCTCAAGATGTGTGAGGTGTTCCGTAGGCACTTACTATAAACAAGTATGTCATCAAAGTAAACAACTACAAACTTACTGATGTACGCCCTAAGAACTTGGTTCATAAGGCATGAAGGTGCTTGGGGCATTAGTCAAGCCGAATGGCATGACTGTCCACTCGTAGAGCCCTTGCTTTGTCTTGAAAGCAGTCTTCCACTCATCACCTTCCTTCATTCTTACCTGGTGGTATCCACTTTTGAGGTCTATCTTGGAAGACCGTGGCTCCACTCAGCTCATCTAGCATGTCATCCAGTCGTGGTATTGGATGCCTATACTTGACTGTGATGTTGTTGATTGCTCGGCAGTCCACGCACATCGCCAAGTCCCATCCTTCTTGGGCACTAGTAGCACTGGTACGGCACATGGACTGAGGCTCTCTCGAACATATCCCTTCTCCAGGAGCTCCTTGACTTGCTTCTCAAGCTCCTTGGACTCCTCTGGACTCATCCGGTAGGCTGGCCGGTTGGGCAGGGCTGCTCCGGGCACTAGATCAATCTGGTGTTCTATGCCACGTAAAGGAGGCAAGCCTGCTGGTATCTCCTCTGGAAATACATCCTGGAATTTGTTGAGGAGTGTTGCTACTTCATGAGGTAGCTCTACCTGTCCCTGTTCTATACTCAACACTTCCTTGAAAACCATTAGTAACATTAAGTCCTTGGAGGCCAAAGCTCTCCGGACATGACTAGGTTGAATAAGAAAGTTAGACTTGACAAGTTTCTTTTCCTTACTCATTTGGAGTTGTAGCTCATGTACTTGGGCAGGTGTAAGAGGAGCTAGGCTGACCTTTCTCTTGTCATGCATGAAGGTGTATAGATTGGTTCGGCCATCATGCCTGGTCTCTTTGTCAAATTGCCATGGCCTTCCTAGTAGAAGATGGCCAGCTTGCATGGGCACCACGTCGCACACGACCTGGTCTTGGTACTTGCCCACACTGAATGGCACAGTGACTTGCTCATGAATCTTGAGCTCCACTTTGTCATCAAGCCATCTCAGTCTATATGGTCGAGGATGCCGTGTCCTTTCTAGACCTAGCTTATCAACCATATACGCACTAGCAAGCGTTAGTGCAAGAACCACCATCTATGATGAGGTTACATACCTTTCCCTTGATGGTGCAACGGCTGTGGAAGATGTTCTCCCTTTGGATGGTCTCTGAAGGATCCACCATTGCACTGAGGATCCGTCTAGTGACCAGCACTTCCCCCACATCAGGGTACTCAATGTCACCATATTCTCCTTCTGGCTCATAGTCCTCTTCATCTTGGGACTCATATTCTCCTGCCTCCGTAATCAGCATGACTGGGTTGTTTGGGCACTCCCTTGAGATGTGTCCACGTCCCCTGCACTTGAAACAAGTTATGTCACGTGATCTTTGAGGGTTAGAAGACTTACCAGGCTCTCTCTGGTCACGGGTGGGTTCAGGAGGCTTGCTCTTGAACCTTGACTCGATCTCTACGCTTTTGCCTTTGTCCACTGGGTTATGCATGTTGCTTGGTGCCCAAGGTGTCTTAGGCTTGCTGCGGATGTCTTGGCTCTTACGTTTGATGTGCTGTTCAGCTTGCACAGATAGGTGGAACAAGTCCTTGAAGTCGTTGTAGATTTGCCTTTCCACCTTGCAGCTGATCCTTTCTTGGAGTCCATCCAAGAATTGCGCCATCAATGCTTCTTCATCATCATTGAGCTCCAATCTGTTCCTTAACCTCTCGAACTCTTCATAGTACTCTTCTACTGATCTGGTACCCTGCTTAAGAGTACGAAAACGACGTTGCAAATCCCTATGAAAGTAAGGTGGAACATACCTTTGTCGCATGAGGTCTTTCATGTCGACCCATGAGTCTACGGGCCTCATTCTCTTCCTCCTTCTGTCAGATACCTCACGATCCATTGAGACTCTCCTAGGTCCTGGTTGGTTGTAGTGATCAAAGATATGATCCATTCGCTTCTCCCAATCTAGGTAAGCCTCGGGGTCTACTTTTCCTGCAAAAGTTGGAGGAGTTAGTTTAACATCAGGATGAATTACCCGGTTATAGGTGTGTTCATCTCCATCCTCATGACGTCTAGGAGGCATTCTTGGTCTCTGGTGAAGACCATATGGCTCAAAGCCATCATCTTCTGCCTCTGGTTGCCGTGGAGGTCCTCTCGGCCTATGGTGATAGTTATGAGGTTGCGTGTCCTCATCTCCATCTGGCTGGGGTTCCTCCTGTTCGTGCCGTGTCCTAAGGTACTCAGGACCCTTAGGACGATCTGGCTCAGCTCTCACGTGCCTTATGGCCTGGAATCTTACTGGTCTCTCCATGCGCTCCAACCTCTCGCCTATGGATGCGAGTTGTGTTTGGAGTGTGGTGAACATGGCCATCATGGCTTCAGCTGCGTCTCTATTCTCTTCTCCCATGTGTGCTACAAAGAAAGAAGACAATTAGGGTGCTCCTAAATTATTAGGAGAGTTTTCTTTTTATATGTGGTTTGAAAAAATGCAAAAGGAAAAATTCTAAAGAAAGGAAATTCGAAAAAAGGAAACTTCCTAGACAACTTGTGCTAGCTGTCCAATTCGAATTCTTTTAGTATCTTTTCTATTTTCTTTTTCTTTTCTTTTTAATTAGACTTAAAAATAAAGGAAATATGACTTAAACAAAAAGGAAAACGTGTATGCAATGCAAAAAGTGAATCTAAACCCTAGTGATACACGTAGGAGGCTAGATGCACTCGGTTTGGAGTTTGAGGTTATTTTTTTGATTTTTCTTGAATGCGACTTAAACTAATGCAAGAACACAAAACAAAACAAGCAAAAAGATAGAAACAACCTGGTTTAGGAGCTTTAAGCTCTGATACCAAAATGATACAAGCTTTGATTCAAGGATGTATGCGCGTGGGCTGTTTGTAGAAGATTAGGTGAGAAACTCAATCTTAGGCTTCTGGATAGGGGTTTTCTGGTTGGTAAACGATGGAAGGGTGAAGTGAACCACACGAGGGGTGATGAACCTCGTGATAAATCACAAACTTAGAGCTAGGAGGGCTGGTCTCAACTAGGTTCTAAGCGCACAAGTCTCTCTTGAGAGAAAGCTCGTAGGGAAAAAGTTCTACTTTATTAATAATCAAAAGGTTGTCGAACTACAATGCTGGAAGGAGCCTTATTAATATGCTCAACAGCTTGACCTTCTAGGGTCGACACAAATAAAGAAAAGGAAAGTTTACAAAAGTGCACAAAAGGAAAAAAATACAAAAGTGTATAACCGAAAAAGGACCTATTCCTAAAATGTTCTTGACTCAAAATGTAAAGCAACTAGATCCTACCCTGCAAAACAAAAAGAGGCATATGTTCGAATGTAAACTTACCTTAACTCACCTCACGGCCAAGAAATGGAAGGTGGCCATCCTTGTGGCATGCACGCGCCTTGCTCCTAGTCTTTGACTTGGAGTAGGGTTAAATATCTTTGGGCCCTGACCTCTCTTGCCACTAAATCCCAAGTCTCTGATGTTCCTTGTGTTGTTGAGAAGTCTTTGGACTCTAATTTGCTCTTCTGGCCCATTGTCCTTAGCTGCTTTTCCTCTAGAAGCTTGTCGACCCATAAGCTGAATTTGTGGAAGAGTGCTCTTGATCTGCTTCTTGTCATTGCTCCTGGAGGTACCACTGGTGTAGATACTTCCTCTAAGTGCATGTCCTGGAGCTGGTACCTCATTTGGTCCGAGTCCTCTTCTGTAGAAGTGGAAGTGTGCGTGTACTCGGCTGGATGGCCTGTACTGGCTGGACTGTGCGCGGTACTGGCCGGAATGACTTCAGGACCGGCCAAGTTGATCCCGGAGTCGGCGGTGTCATCAGGGGGACCGGCGGTGTCATTCACGTCCCCACCAAGTGTGCCGGAAGCTTGGGCCTCTCCACCGGCGATGTTGACCGGTCTGGTCCTATAGGTCGAGGGTCCGCGGTACTGTCTGGTCCGGCAGGGCGTGCCAGATGGTCCTGCTGTCTCGGGCAAGCTTCCTGGTGCCAGTCTGGTCTCCTGGCTGGATGTACGACCTGATGTCCTCATCATTCCCTCCCTCTTCAGTAGGTTTTGTCCTCAAAACTGGATCATCTGCATGGAAAGGGGCCAAGTCAGTAACATTGAACGTATTGGACACATTAAACTCACCTGGAGCTCGATCCGGTGGCGTTGTTGTTGATCCTCTCGAGCACTCTGAATGGTCCATCTCCTCTTGGTGCTAGCTTGGAACTCCTTAGGTTTGGGAACCTCTCCTGCCGGTGTAGCCACACCAATCGCCTGGTTGAAAGATCACCTCCTTTCTTCCTTGTTGGCATGAGTCACGTACTGTCCGGTCCTCTTCTCCAAGTTTCTGCTACCTTCTGGTGTAACCTCCTTATGAACTCTGCTTGGATGCTCCGTTGAGGTTGGTCATCTCAGCTGGTGGCAGTGGTGTTTGCTCAATGGGGTGAGAGGGTTGAAGCGTATACCACTTCAAATGGTGTCTTCTTGGTTGCTGAGTGCAGTTGTGGAACTCAATGAATGGCAGGCACTCCACCCAAGTCTTTAGGTTCTTCCCTAGTGTAGTTCTGAGAAGAGTTGATAGTGTCCTGTTGACAACTTCAGTTTGGCCATCGGTTTGAGGATGGCAAGTGGTTGAGAAGAGTAGCTTCGTGCCTAGCTTTCTCAAAGGGTCCTCCAGAAATGGCTGAGGAACTTGGTGTCCCTGTCTGATCGATGGTCCTTGGCACTCCATGAAGTACTATCTCCCTGAAGAACAGCTCAGCTGTGTGGCATCATTGACATTGGCACATGGGATGAATGTGCCATCTTGGAGAATCTGTCCACCACTACAAAGATTGCATCTTTGTGGTTGATCTTGGCAGACCTAGAACAAAATCCATCGAGATGTCCACCCATGGATGTGTTGGTATGGGCAGTGGGAGATACAACCCGTGAGGTTGCACTCGGGACTTTGCCTTCTTGCAAGTGATGCATCTTGCACAATGTGCTTCTACTGTCCTCTTGATGTGTGGCCAGTAGAAGTGCTCCTTGACCACTGCTAGAGTCTTGTCGACACCAAAGTGGCCCATGAGTCCTCCTCCATGAGCTTCTCGGATGATAAGCTCCCTTAATGATCCTTGTGGTATGCACAGCCTTCTTTCTCGGAACAAGAATCCCTCATGGATGTAGAACTTGCCATGACTCCTGTGCCACACTCCTTGTAGCTCTCAGCAAAGTCAGGATCATCCTTGTATAGTCCTTGATGTGCTCGAATCCTAGGACCTTTGCCTCCATGGTTGATATCAAGGCAAACCTCCTTGATAGTGCATCGGCTACCACATTATCTTTGCCCTTCTTGTACTTGATGATGAGGAAGGTCTCTATGAACTCCATCCACCTGGCATGTCTCCTCTTGAGATTGGTTTGCCCTCTGAGGTGTTTGAGAGTCTCGTGATCAGTGTGGATCACAAACTCCTTGGACAGCAAGTAATGCTGCCAAGTCTCCAATGCTCGGACAAGGGCATAAGCTCCTTGTCATAAGTGGGGTAGTTCAGTGAGGCACCACCTAGCTTCTCACTGAAGTATGCCACTGGTCTCCCTCCTTGGGTTAGCACTGCTCCTATGCCTATTCCAGAGGCATCACACTCCACTTCAAACGTCTTGTTGAAGTCGGGAAGGACTAGCACTGGTGCATGTGTAAGGCTGTCCTTCAAGGCCTGGAATGCCTTCTCCTGAGCTTCTCCCCAGCTGAATCCCACGTTCTTCTTCACTACTGCCGTCAGTGGTGAGGCAATACTGCTGAAGTTGGGCACGAATCTCCTATAGAAGCTGGCCAGTCCGTGGAAGCTCCTTACTTGGCTGATGTTTCCTGGTGTTGGCCATTCTTGTATGGCTCGAATCTTCTTCATCAACCTGTAGGCCCTGTGAACTCACAACAAAACCTAAAAGACAAGCTTATCAGTACAAAAGGTGCACTTCTTGAGATTGGCATAAAGCTCTTCTTGTCGAAGGGTTTTAAGGACCATCTCAAGATGTGTGAGGTGTTCCGTAGGCACTTACTATAAACAAGTATGTCATCAAAATAAACTACCAAACTTACTGATGTACGCCCTAAGAACTTGGTTCATAAGGCGCATGAAGGTGCTTGGGGCATTAGTCAAGCCAAATGGCATGACTGTCCACTCAGAGCCCTTGCTTTGTCTTGAAAGCAGTCTTCCACTCATCACCTTCCTTCATTCTTACCTGGTGGTATCCACTTTTGAGGTCTATCTTGGAAGACCGTGGCTCCACTCAGCTCATCTAGCATGTCATCCAGTCGTGGTATTGGATGCCTATACTTGACTGTGATGTTGTTGATTGCTCGGCAGTCCACACATGCCAAGTCCCATCCTTCTTGGGCACTAGTAGCACTGGTACAGCACATGGACTGAGGCTCTCGAACATATCCTTTCTCCAGGAGCTCCTTGACTTGCTTCTCAAGCTCCTTGGACTCCTCTGGACTCATCCGTAGGCTGGCCGGTTGGGCAGGGCTGCTGGGCACTAGATCAATCTGGTGTTCTATGCCACGTAAAGGAGGCAAGCCTGCTGGTATCTCCTCTGGAAATACATCCTGGAATTTGTTGAGGAGTGTTGCTACTTCATGAGGTAGCTCTACCTGTCCCTGTTCTATACTCAACACTTCCTTGAAAACCATTAGTAACATTAAGTCCTTGAGGCTAAAGCTCTCCGGACATGACTAGGTTGAATAAGAAAGTTAGACTTGACAAGTTTCTTTTCCTTACTCATTTGGAGTTGTAGCTCATGTACTTGGGCAGGTGTAAGAGGAGCTAGGCTGACCTTTCTTGTCATGCACGAAGGTGTAGAGATTGGTTCTGCCATCATGCCTGGTCTCTTTGTCAAACTGCCATGGTCTTCCTAGCAGAAGATGGCCAGCTTGCACCACGCGACCTGGTCTTGGTACTTGCCCACACTGAATGGCACAGTGACTTGCTCATGAATCTTGAGCTCCACTTTGTCATCAAGCCATCTCAGTCTATATGGTCGAGGATGCCGTGTCCTCTCTAGACCTAGCTTATCAACCATATATGCACTAGCGTTAGTGCAAGAACCACCATCTATGATGAGGTTACATACCTTTCCTTGATGGTGCAACGGCTGTGGAAGATGTTCTCCCTTTGGATGGTCTCTGAAGGATCCACCATTGCACTGAGGATCGTCTAGTGACCAGCACTTCCCCACATCAGGGTACTCAATGTCACCATATTCTCCTTCTGGTTCATAGTCCTCTTCATCTTGGGACTCATATTCTCCTGCCTCCGTAATCAGCATGACTCGGTTGTTTGGGCACTCCTTGAGATGTGTCCACGTCCCTGCACTTGAAACAAGTTATGTCACGTGATCTTTGAGGGTTAGAAGACTTACCAGGCTCTCTCTGGTCACGGGTGGGTTCAGGAGGCTTGCTCTTGAACCTTGACTCGATCTCTCGCTTTTGCCTTTGTCCACTGTCTTAGGCATGTTGCTTGGTGCCCAAGGTGTCTTAGGCTTGCTGCGGATGTCTTGGCTCTTACGTTTGATGTGCTGTTCAGCTTGCACAGATAGGTGGAACAAGTCCTTGAAGTCGTTGTAGATTTGCCTTTCCACCTTGCAGCTGATCCTTTCTTGGAGTCCATCCAAGAATTGTGCCATCAATGCTTCTTCATCATCATTGAGCTCCAATCTGTTCCTTAACCTCTCGAACTCTTCATAGTACTCCTCTACTGATCTGGTACCCTGCTTGGCAAATCCCTATGAAAGTAATGGGTCATGAGGTCTTTCATGTCGACCCATGAGTCTGGTCTCATTCTCTTCCTCCTTCTGTCAGATACCTCACGATCCCACCAGATGAGGGCATTGTCCGTGAGTTGTGCTACTGCCATTGAGACTCTCCTAGGTCCTGGTTGGTTGTAGTGATCAAAGATATGATCCATCCCAATCTAGGTAAGGGGTCTACTTTTCCTGCAAAACTTGGAGGTTAGTTTAACATCAGGATGAATTACCCGTTCATCTCCATCCTCATGACGTCTAGGAGGCATTCTTGGTCTCTGAAGACCATATGGCTCAAAGCCATCATCTTCTGCCTCTGGTTGCCGTGGAGGTCCTCTCGGCCTATGGTGATAGTTATGAGGTTGTGTCCTCATCTCCAGGGTTCCTCCTGGTGCCGTGTCCTAAGGTACTCAGGACCCTCAGGACGATCTTGCTCAGCTCTCACGTGCCTTATGGCCTGAATCTTAGGCTCTATGGATGCGAGTTGTGTTTGGAGTGGTGAACATGGCCATCATGGGCTCTCTATTTCTTCTCCCATTGCAAAGAAAGAAGACAATTAGGTGCTCCTAAATTATTGCTTTTTATATGGTTTGAAAAATGCTCTGAAAAAGGAAACTTCTAGACAACTAGCTGGCTTTTCTTTTCTTTTTAATTAACTTAAATAAGGAAATATGAATTAAACAAAAGGAAAACTAATGCAAAAGTGAATCTAAACCCTAGTGAAGGCTAGATGCATTGTTTGATGTTATTTTTTTGATTTTTCTTGAATGCGACTTAAACTAATGCAAGAACACAAAACAAGCAAAAGGATAGAAACAACCTGGTTTAGGAGCTTTAAGCTCTGATACCTTTCTTGATCCATCCGCTGACCACCACATTGCTTCTTGACTTGTTGAGCTCCAAGGTTTCTATGAAGAAAACTTCCTGATCTTCATAGTGAAAAGAACTCCTTTACCTCTGAGGTATCCCTGAGACTTGCTCGTGTAAAACAGTTGATCCTAGAAACAAGGTGGAGACAATGCTTATCTCTTCAATGCTGGAGGCATAGCTCCTTGTCAGTTGTGGGACCCATAGCACTGCTCCTATGCCTATTCCAGAGGCACTCCACTTCTTGTTGAAGTCCTCACTGGTGCGTAAGGCTGTCCTTCAAGGCCTGAATGTTCTCCTGAGCTTCTCAGCTGATCTTCACTACTGCCGAGGCAATACTGAAGTTTAATCTCCTATAGAAGCTGGCCAGTCCGTGGAAGTGACCTGGTGTTGGATTCTTGTATGGCTCGAATCATCAACCATGAACTCACAAAAAACCTAAAAGACTCGCATTTGAGATTGGCATAAAGCTTCTTGTCAAGGGTTTTAAACCATCAAGATGTGTGAGGTGTTCTGCACTTAATAAACAAAATGTCATCAAAGACTCTTACTGATGTATAAGAACTTGGTTCATAAAATGAAGGTGCTTGGGGCATTAGTGCCAACATGACTGTCCAAAGAGCCCTTGCTTTGTCTTGAAAAAGTATTCTAGTATCCACTTTGAGGTCTATCTTAACTCAGCTCATCTAATGTCATCCAGTTGGAGGATGTATACTTGACTGTGATGTTGTTGATTGCTCAGTCCAACATCCAAGTCCCACTTGTAGCACTAACATGGACTGAGGGTTCTCCAGGAGTGACTTGCTTCTCAAGCTCCTTGACCCTCTCTCATAGGCTGTTCACTAGATCAATCTGGTGTTCTATCAGGCAAGGAAATACATCTTGTTGCTACTTCAGGAGGTAGCTCTACCTGTCCCTGTTCTATCTCAAACTCCTTGATCCTTCGAGGCTAAAGCTGACATGACCATCACTCTAGCTCATGCCTCTGGTCATGCACTGGTTCCATCATCTCTTTGTCAAACTGCCATGGCTTCCTAGTAGAAGATGGCCAGCTTGCATGAGGTACTTGCACTGAATGGCAAACTTGCTCATGGATCTTGAGCTCCACTTTGTCATCAGCCATTCAGTCTGGGACCTAGCTTATCATATACACTAGCAACGTTAGTTCTATGATGAGGCCTTGATGTGCAAAAGATGTTCTCCTTTGATGGCTCAGGATCCACCATTGCACTGAGGATCTAGTGACCAGCACTTCCCCCATCAGGGTACTCAATGTCACCATATCCTTCTGGTTCATAGTCCTCTCATCTTGGGACTCATAGCCGTAATCAGATGATGTTTGCATGAGATGGTCCAACTTGAAACATGTCACGTGATCTTTGAGGGTTAAGCTCTCTGGTACCAGGATGAACCTTGACATCTCATCTTGGGCGCCCAAGGTGTCTTAGGCTTGCTGGATGTCACTTGGTGCTGCTCAGTTGCACAGATAGGTGGAACAAGTCCTTGAAGGTAGATTTGTGCTGAACCATCCAAGAATTTTCAATGCTTCTTCATCATCATTGAGCTCCAATCTGTTCCTTTTCAACCTTCATAGTAACTGATCTGGTGCTTAAGAGTACAAAACACAATCCTATGAAAGTAAACTTTGTCAAGGTCTTTCATGTCATGAGTCTGGTCTCATTTTCCTTTTGTCAGAAATTTTAGTTGTGCTACTGCCATTGAGTCTCTTCCTGGTTGGTTTAGATAAAGATGGGTCTACTTTTCTCAAAACTTGGAGGAGTTATTAACATCAGGATGAATTACCCTTGTAGGTGTTTCACCATCCTCATTCCAAAGAATCTCAAAGAAATGATAGTTATGAATCTCCATAATCAGGTCACCTTGCTCAGGTGTTATGGCCTGAATTGAAACCTCTATGGATGCTTGATCAATTCTTTCTCATCCTCCCAATTGAAATTTCTTAGTAGCTGTTATATCTTTTTTCTTTAATTTAACTTAAAATAATGAAATATGAATTAAACAAAAGGAAAACAATTGAAAGTGAATCTAAACCCTAGTGATCTAGATGCACTTTTGAGTTTGAGGTTATTTTTTGATTTTCTTGAATGACTTAAACTAATGCAAGAACTAAAACAAAACAAGCAAAAGGATAGAAACAACCTGGTTTAGGAGCTTTAAGCTCTGATACCAAAATGATACAAGCCTTGATTCAAGGATGTATGCTCTGTTTGGAGAAGATTCTTGGATAGGGGTTTTCTGGTTGGGAAGAACCACAGGGTGATGAACCTCGTGATAAATCACAAACTTAGAGCTAGGAGGGCTGGTCTCAACTAGGTTCTAAGCGCACAAGTTCTTGAGAGAAAACTTGAAAAAAGTTCTACTTTATTAATATCAAAAGGTTGTGAACTACAATGCTGGAAGGAGCCTTATTAATATGCTGACAGCTTGACCTTCTAGGGTCGACTCAAAAAGAAAAGGAAAGTTTACAAAAGTGCACAAAGGAAAAGATACAAAAGTGTATAACCGAAAAGGACCTATTCCTAAAATGTCTTGACTCAAAATGTAAAGTAGTGCAAAACAGAAAGAGGGAATGTAAACTTACCTTAACTCACCTCACGGCCAAGAAATGGAAGGTGGGCCATCATGCTCCTAGTCTTGACTTGAGTAGGGTTAAAAGGCCCTGATCTTGCCACTAAAGCCCAAGTCTCTGATGTTCCTGAGAAGCCTTTGGACTCTGTGGCCCATTGTCCTTTGTAGGAGCTTGCATAAGCTGAATTTGTGGAAGAGTGGAAAGGTACCACTGGTGTAACTTCCAGTGCATGTCCTATAGCTCATTTGGTCCGATCTTGTGTAGAAAAGTTACTTGGATGGCTGTAGCTGGTTTCTTTTGTAGTTGAACGAAGATTTGAGTAAAAAGGAAAAGGATGCCTGATCATTAATCGTGAAAAGAGAGAAGAAAACTTATGAATTAACAAGCAGATCAGATTCTTTCAATGGTGATCATTAATGCTTTTCTGTTTCTTGAGAGACTTTTTCATTTTGAAAATCCAGAAGTCATCAGAATATGAATTCTTGGTTTTATCTTGAGTTCACAAGATTGCAAGACAATTCACAAGAAAAACTTGCCTCTGGTGAAAATCTCAATTTTGAAAGGTCATAGCAGATTGATCCAAAGAAAGAAAACATCCATAGGTGAGTGTTCAGAGATTCCTTGTATCAACTGGTGATTGGGCTGGTTCTCTAATGTTCTTGTTCATCTTTATCATGCTGATTTCCTCTTACTTGGGTTGAAATGCACTTGGAATCTTGAAATGCTTCTTGAAATGAAAACTTCATCAGAGTTTCACACTTGCCATGAACTCAGGACAATTGAACTATCAAAATTGGATCTGGCTTAAACTGATTTGAGAGAATTTCCAGATGGAAATGGTCAGCTTGGACAAATTTTTGATTGACTTGATGAGGACATCAGGTCGTACATCCAGCCAGGAGACCAGACTGGCCGACCAGGAAGCTTGCCGAGACAGCAGGACCATCTGGCGCTGCGGACCAGACAGTACCGGACCCTCGACCTATAGGACCAGACCGGTCAACATGCGGAGAGGCCCAAGCTTCCGGCACACTTGGTGGGGACGTGAATGACACCCGGTCCCCTGATGACACCGCCGACTCGGGATCAACTTGGCGGTCCTGAAGTCATTCCGCCAGTACCGCACAATCCAGCCGGTACAGGCCATCCAGCCAGTACACATTCCACTTCTACACAAGAGGACTCGGACCAAATGAGCTACCAGCTCCAGGACATGCACTTAGAGGAAGTATCTACACCAGTGGTACCTCCAGGAGCAATGACAAGAAGCAGATCAAGAGCACTCTTCCACAAATTCAGCTTATGGGTCGACAAGCTTCTAGAGGAAGAGCAGCTAAGGACAATGGGCCAGAAGAGCAAATTAGAGTCCAAAGGCTTCTCAACAACACAAGGAACATCAGAGACTTGGGCTTTAGTGGCAAGAGAGGTCAGGGCCCAAAGATTTTAACCCTACTCCAAGTCGAAGACTAGGAGCAAGCTGCATGCCACAAGGACGGCCACCTTCCATTTCTTGGCCGTGAGGTGAGTTAAGGTAAGTTTACATTCAATATATGCCTCTTTCTGTTTTGCAGGGTAGGATCTAGTTGCTTTACATTTTGAGTCAAGAACATTTTAGGAATAGGTCCTTTTTCGGTTATACACTTTTGTATCTTTTCCTTTGTGCACTTTTGTAAACTTTCCTTTTCTTATTTGAGTCGACCCTAGAAGGTCAAGCTGTCGAGCATATTAATAAGGCTCCTTCCAGCATTGTAGTTCGACAACCTTTTGATTATTAATAAAGTAGAACTTTTTCCTACAAGTTTTCTCTCAAGAAGACTTGTGCGCTTAGAACCTAGTTGAGACCAGCCCTCCTAGCTCTAAGTTTGTGATTTATCACGAGGTTCATCACCCTCGTGTGGTTCACTTCACCCTTCCATCGTTTACCAACCAGAAAACCCCTATCCAGAAGCCTAAGGTTGAGTTTCTCACCTAATCTTCTACAAACAGCCCACGCATACATCCTTGAATCAAGGCTTGTATCATTTTGGTATCAGAGCTTAAAGCTCCTAAACCAGGTTGTTTCTATCCTTTTGCTTGTTTTGTTTTGTTCTTGCATTAGTTTAAGTCGCATTCAAGAAAAATCAAAAAATAACATCAAACTCCAAACCGAGTGCATCTAGCCTCCTCGTGTATCACTAGGGTTTAGATTCACTTTTGCATTGCATTCACGTTTTCCTTTTGTTTAATCATATTTCCTTTATTTTAAGTTAATTAAAAAGAAAAGAAAAGAAAATAGAAAAGATACTAAAAGAATTCGAATTGGACAGCTAGCACAAGTTGTCTAGGAAGTTTTTTTTGAATTTCCTTTCTTAGAATTTTCCTTTTGCATTTTTCAAACCCATATAAAAAGAAAACTCTCCTAATAATTTAGGAGCACCCTAATTGTCTTCTTTCTTTGTAGCACACATGGGAGAAGAGAATAGAGAGCAGCTGAAGCCATGATGGCCATGTTCACCACACTCCAAACACAACTCGCATCCATAGGCGAGAGGTTGGAGCGTGGAGAGACCAGTAAGATTCAGGCCATAAGGCACGTGAGAGCTGAGCAGATCGTCCTGAGGGTCCTGAGTACCTTAGGACACGGCACGAACAGGAGGAACCCCAGCCAGATGGAGATGAGGACACGCAACCTCATAACTATCACCATAGGCCGAGAGGACCTCCACGGCAACCAGAGGCAGAAGATGATGGCTTTGAGCCATATGGTCTTCACCAGAGACCAAGAATGCCTCCTAGACGTCATGAGGATGGAGATGAACACACCTATAACCGGGTAATTCATCCTGATGTTAAACTAACTCCTCCAACTTTTGCAGGAAAAGTAGACCCCGAGGCTTACCTAGATTGGGAGAAGCGAATGGATCATATCTTTGATCACTACAACCAACCAGGACCTAGGAGAGTCTCAATGGCAGTAGCACAACTCACGGACAATGCCCTCATCTGGTGGGATCGTGAGGTATCTGACAGAAGGAGGAAGAGAATGAGACCGTAGACTCATGGGTCGACATGAAAGACCTCATGCGACAAAGGTATGTTCCACCTTACTTTCATAGGGATTTGCAACGACGTTTTCTCTTAAGCAGGGTACCAGATCAGTAGAGGAGTACTATGAAGAGTTCGAGAGGTTAAGGAACAGATTGGAGCTCAATGATGATGAAGAAGCATTGATGGCACAATTCTTGGATGGACTCCAAGAAAGGATCAGCTGCAAGGTGGAAAGGCAAATCTACAACGACTTCAAGGACTTGTTCCACCTATCTGTGCAAGCTGAACAGCACATCAAACGTAAGAGCCAAGACATCCGCAGCAAGCCTAAGACACCTTGGGCACCAAGCAACATGCCTAAGACAGTGGACAAAGGCAAAAGCGTAGAGATCGAGTCAAGGTTCAAGAGCAAGCCTCCTGAACCCACCCGTGACCAGAGAGAGCCTGGTAAGTCTTCTAACCCTCAAAGATCACGTGACATAACTTGTTTCAAGTGCAGGGGACGTGGACACATCTCAAGGAGTGCCCAAACAACCGAGTCATGCTGATTACGGAGGCAGGAGAATATGAGTCCCAAGATGAAGAGGACTATGAACCAGAAGGAGAATATGGTGACATTGAGTACCCTGATGTGGGGAAGTGCTGGTCACTAGACGTATCCTCAGTGCAATGGTGGATCCTTCAGAGACCATCCAAAGGGAGAACATCTTCCACAGCCGTTGCACCATCAAGGAAAGGTATGTAACCTCATCATAGATGGTGGTTCTTGCACTAACGTTGCTAGTGCGTATATGGTTGATAAGCTAGGTCTAGAGAGGACACGGCATCCTCGACCATATAGACTGAGATGGCTTGATGACAAAGTGGAGCTCAAGATTCATGAGCAAGTCACTGTGCCATTCAGTGTGGGCAAGTACCAAGACCAGGTCGTGCGACGTGGTGCCCATGCAAGCTGGCCATCTTCTACTAGGAAGACCATGGCAGTTTGACAAAGAGACCAGGCATGATGGCAGAACCAATCTCTACACCTTCGTGCATGACAAGAGAAAGGTCAGCCTAGCTCCTCTTACACCTGCCCAAGTACATGAGCTACAACTCCAAATGAGTAAGGAAAAGAAACTTGTCAAGTCTAACTTTCTTATTCAACCTAGTCATGTCCGGAGAGCTTTAGCCTCGAAGGACTTAATGTTACTAATGGTTTTCAAGGAAGTGTTGAGTATAGAACAGGGACAGGTAGAGCTACCTCATGAAGTAGCAACACTCCTCAACAAATTCCAGGATGTATTTCCAGAGGAGATACCAGCAGGCTTGCCTCCTTTACGTGGCATAGAACACCAGATTGATCTAGTGCCCGGAGCAGCCCTGCCCAACCGGCCAGCCTACGGATGAGTCCAGAGGAGTCCAAGGAGCTTGAGAAGCAAGTCAAGGAGCTCCTGGAGAAAGGATATGTTCGAGAGAGCCTCAGTCCATGTGCTGTACCAGTGCTACTAGTGCCCAAGAAGGATGGGACTTGGCGCATGTGTGTGGCCGAGCAATCAACAACATCACAGTCAAGTATAGGCATCCAATACCACGACTGGATGACATGCTAGATGAGCTGAGTGGAGCCACGGTCTTCTCCAAGATAGACCTCAAAAGTGGATACCACCAGGTAAGAATGAAGGAAGGTGATGAGTGGAAGACTGCTTTCAAGACAAAGCAAGGGCTCTGAGTGGACAGTCATGCCATTTGGCTTGACTAATGCCCCAAGCACCTTCATGCCTTATGAACCAAGTTCTTAGGGCGTACATCAGTAAGTTTGTAGTAGTTTATTTTGATGACATACTTGTTTATAGTAAGTGCCTACGGAACACCTCACACATCTTGAGATGGTCCTTAAAACCCTTCGACAAGAAGAGCTTTATGCCAATCTCAAGAAGTGCACCTTTTGTACTGATAAGCTTGTCTTTTAGGTTTTGTTGTGAGTTCACAGGGCCTACAGGTTGATGAGAGAAGATTCGAGCCATACAAGAATGGCCAACACCAGGAAACATCAGCCAAGTAAGGAGCTTCCACGGACTGGCCAGCTTCTATAGGAGATTCGTGCCCAACTTCAGCAGTATTGCCTCACCACTGACGGCAGTAGTGAAGAAGAACGTGGGATTCAGCTGGGGAGAAGCTCAGGAGAAGGCATTCCAGGCCTTGAAGGACAGCCTTACACATGCACCAGTGCTAGTCCTTCCCGACTTCAACAAGACGTTTGAAGTGGAGTGTGATGCCTCTGGAATAGGCATAGGAGCAGTGCTAACCCAAGGAGGGAGACCAGTGGCATACTTCAGTGAGAAGCTAGGTGGTGCCTCACTGAACTACCCCACTTATGACAAGGAGCTCTATGCCCTTGTCCGAGCATTGGAGACTTGGCAGCATTACTTGCTGTCCAAGGAGTTTGTGATCCACACTGATCACGAGACTCTCAAACACCTCAGAGGGCAAACCAATCTCAAGAGGAGACATGCCAGGTGGATGGAGTTCATAGAGACCTTCCCACATCATCAAGTACAAGAAGGGCAAAGACAATGTGGTAGCCGATGCACTATCAAGGAGGTTTGCCTTGATATCAACCATGGAGGCAAAGGTCCTAGGATTCGAGCACATCAAGGATCTATACAAGGATGATCCTGACTTGCTGAGAGCTACAAGGAGTGTAGCACAGGGAGTCATGGCAAATTCTACATCCATGAGGGATTCTTGTTCCGAGAAAGAAGGCTGTGCATACCACAAGGATCACTAAGGGAGCTTATCATCCGAGAAGCTCATGGAGGAGGACTCATGGGCCACTTTGGTGTCGACAAGACTCTAGCAGTGGTCAAGGAGCACTTCTACTGGCCACACATCAAGAGGACAGTAGAAGCACATTGTGCAAGATGCATCACTTGCAAGAAGGCAAAGTCCGAGTGCAACCTCACGGGTTGTATCTCCCACTGCCCATACCAACACATCCATGGGTGGACATCTCGATGGATTTTGTTCTAGGTCTGCCAAGATCAACCACAAAGATGCAATCTTTGTAGTGGTGGACAGATTCTCCAAGATGGCACATTTCATCCCATGTGCCAATGTCAATGATGCCACAAACAGCTGAGCTGTTCTTCAGGGAGATAGTACGGCTTCATGGAGTGCCAAGGACCATCGTATCAGATAGGGACACCAAGTTCCTCAGCCATTTCTGGAGGACCCTTTGAGAAAGCTAGGCACGAAGCTACTCTTCTCAACCACTTGCCATCCTCAAACCGATGGCCAAACTGAAGTTGTCAACAGGACACTATCAACTCTTCTCAGAACAACACTAGGGAAGAACCTAAAGACTTGGGTGGAGTGCCTGCCATTCATTGAGTTCGCCACAACCGAGTGCACTCAGCAACCAAGAAGACACCATTTGAAGTGGTATACTTCAACCCTCTCACCCCATTGGAGCAAACACCACTGCCACCAGCTGAGATGACCAACCTCAACGGAGCATCCAAAGCAGAGTTCATAAGGAGGTTACACCAGAAGGTAGCAGAAAACTTGGAGAAGAGGACCGGACAGTACGTGACTCATGCCAACAAAGGAAGAAAGGAGGTGATCTTTCAACCAGGCGATTGGGTGTGGCTACACCCACGGCAGGAGAGGTTCCCAAACCTAAGGAGTTCCAAGCTAGCACCAAGAGGAGATGGACCATTCAGAGTGCTCGAGAGGATCAACAACAACGCCACCGGATCGAGCTGCCAGGTGAGTTTAATGTGTCCAATACGCTCAATGTTACTGACTTGGCCCCTTTCCATGCAGATGATCCAGTTTTGAGGACAAAACCTACTGAAGAGGGAGGGAATGATGAGGACATCAGGTCGTACATCCAGCCAGGAGACCAGACTGGCCGACCAGGAAGCTTGCCCGAGACAGCAGGACCATCTGGCGCGCCTGCGGACCAGACAGTACCGCGGACCTCGACCTATAGGACCAGACCGTCAACATCGGCGGAGAGGCCCAAGCTTCCGCACACTTGGTGGGGACGTGAATGACACCGCCGGTCCCCTGATGACACCGCCGACTCGGGATCAACTTGGCCGGTCCTGAAGTCATTCCGCCAGTACCGCACAATCCAGCGGTACAGGCCATCCAGCCGAGTACACGCACTTCCACTTCTACACAAGAGGACTCGGACCAAATGAGCTACCAGCTCCAGGACATGCACTTAGAGGAAGTATCTACACCAGTGGTACCTCCAGGAGCAATGACAAGAAGCAGATCAAGAGCACTCTTCCACAAATTCAGCTTATGGGTCGACAAGCTTCTAGAGGAAGATCAGCTAAGGACAATGGGCCAGAAGAGCAAATTAGAGTCCAAAGGCTTCTCAACAACACAAGGAACATCAGAGACTTGGGCTTTAGTGGCAAGAGAGGTCAGGGCCCAAAGATATTTAACCCTACTCCAAGTCGAAGACTAGGAGCAAGCGCGTGCATGCCACAAGGACGGCCACCTTCCATTTCTTGGCCGTGAGGTGAGTTAAGGTAAGTTTACATTCGAATATATGCCTCTTTCTGTTTTGCAGGGTAGGATCTAGTTGCTTTACATTTTGAGTCAAGAACATTTTAGGAATAGGTCCTTTTTCGGTTATGCACTTTTGTATCTTTTCCTTTTGTGCACTTTTGTAAACTTTCCTTTTCTTATTTGAGTCGACCCTAGAAGGTCAAGCTGTCGAGCATATTAATAAGGCTCCTTCCAGCATTGTAGTTCGACAACCTTTTGATTATTAATAAAGTAGAACTTTTTCCAACAAGTTTTCTCTCAAGAGAGACTTGTGCGCTTAGAACCTAGTTGAGACCAGCCCTCCTAGCTCTAAGTTTGTGATTTATCACGAGGTTCATCACCCTCGTGTGGTTCACTTCACCCTTCCATCGTTTACCAACCAGAAAACCCCTATCCAGAAGCCTAAGGTTGAGTTTCTCACCTAATCTTCTACAAACAGCCCACGCATACATCCTTGAATCAAGGCTTATCAGTGACCTTCTGGGAAGTCCTCATGTTTCAGCTTTTTTATTCCTCATTTGTATAAAGCAAAACATTGTATTTTGACCATAAATTTCAAAGATGAACTTACAGCCAACAATACCATTTTGAGCTCTCTCAAAAATCTTTGCTCAAAGGTCAAGACCTGGAAATATTTTGACACCAAATTTGATGTTTAGATTCTTTTGGATGCTCTCGGCTGAAGCAATCACGACCTGAACATTTTCTGCCTTCTCAACTCTCATCATCAGATCAAACTTTCAACATCTAGAGAGCCAACACATCGTGTTGATTCTTTGTTATCAGTCTAGTATTTAAAGTTGATGAGGATATTTGATTGCATGACATGTCCAAGGTGCGATCATACCAGCACTAATGAAGATCATCAGAACTCCGCTTAAGTGTGTCAAGTAGGATGGTGGCTCTGAGTTTCTTGTGACCTTTTTCATGTTTTTTCTGTATCGCAACTTATTGAAATGCCTAAGTTTCACATGATATGATGAGCCAATAGAATTTGAGCTCTCTAGATCTTTTCTGCCATAGGTGAATTCAGATTGAAATGTTTTGACAAATTTTATATTTAGTTACTCTTTCAGATGTTTCTCATGAAAATCACGACCTCAAAATCATTTTATAGGCCTTCTCAGCTCATGAATGATGATCAAACATTTCAACCATCTCTGCAGGCCCACATTGGACTCTTTTTTCATGCAAGCATTGAAAGTGGATGAAAAGGATATTTTGATTGCATGACATGTACTCAAGAGCGATCATACCCCAATATGAACTGTTCCCATCAGATCTAGCGTGGAAGTGAGCTCTTGTACTGGGATGGGTGACCTTCTCGAAATCCTCATGTTGCCTTTTTTTATTCACTAGCTTTTGATCTATCAAAGGTATTCAAGCTAAGTTTCAAACCATGAAACAGCCAATACCATTTTGAGTTCTCTCAAAAGATCTTGGGCCAAAAATGTCAAAACCGATTAAAATGTTTTCCCCAAATTTGATGTTTTTCCTCTTCAGGCTTTCTGGCTGAAAAATCCTCAAAACCGTTTTTCGATCTCAAACTCTCTGCATCCAAGAGCTTTCAATATCTGAGGCCAACACATCATGGTTCTTCTTTATCAAGTCGAGCTCAAAAAGTATTGAGTGGATCAAGAGAATATTACGATTGCTTGGCATGTATGAAATTAAATCATATGCACTTGATCCATCAGACTCACAGTTAAGCGTGCTTGTTGTGTGTTGGATGGGTGACCTCCTGAACTGCACCCTTCTTTTCTGCATTGTCTAGATAAAACATTGTTTTTCAAAGCCTGGGTTTCACACTGATGAACTACACAGCTAACAATACAATTGAATCTCTCTCAAAGATATTTGACCTAATAGGTTGAATTCAGATTGGAAATATTTTCACAAATTTTTGTTTACTTACTCTTCGACTTTTCAATGTTGAAGCAATTCAAAACCATTTTATGTCAAACTCTTGACTCAGAAAATCTTTCAACCATCTGAAAGAGGCCAACATTGATTCTTCTTTGTATTAACAGCTTGAGTGGGTGAAGAGGATATTCAGACATAACATATACCTGTGATCAACAACTCATGCACATCCATCAGGCCTCCGTGGTTAAGGTGCTTGGTGATTAGTACTGGGATGGTGACCTTCAGAAGTCCTGCACCTTTTTTTATTCACTGCATGTGTCCATAAAACTTTGTCGAAATCCTTCCTGTGCAATGAACTACACAGACAATACCATTTGAATCTCTAAAGATCTTGGCACCAAGTTTGACCAATTGGATCAAACTGAAACAGTTTTATGCCATCTAAAACTCATGGTCTCTGATTGCTTTCAATCTAGATGAGGCCCATTGTGTGTATTCTTTTTATGTACAGATCACGAATTATTGAAAATTGATCAGATATTTATGATTGCATGACCAACCTGATTATACCAACACAATGCAGATCCCATCAGACTCCTGTTTTCTTGAGAGGTAGTACTTGGATGGGTGACCTCTGAAAGTCCTTGTTGCTTTCACTGGCTTTTGCTATATGAAACATTGTATCTTGATGCCATAAGTTTCACAGATGATTACACAGGCAATACCATTTCGTAGCTCAAAAATCTTTGACCCAATGATTGAAGACAGATTGGAAATGTTTTTGACAAATTTTGATAAGTTACTCTTTCCTATGGACTAAAGTTCACGACCTCGAAACCATTTTATCCATCTCAATTCATCTTGATGATGCAAAAGCTTCAACCATCTGGGAGCCCACACATTGTGTGGATTCTTTTTTGTCGAACTCAAAAGAAGCTTGAAAATGTGGATGAAGAGGATATTCGATTGCATGACATGTACTATGCGATCATACCAGTAATGCAAAATCATTAGAACTCCACAAAGAGTATTCAGATGGGTGACCTTCTCAGTCCTCAATATTTACTCGCTTTTTATTTATCTAGCAAAACATTGTATTTTAAGTGCCATGAGTTTAAACGCGATGACTGCAATACCATTTGGAAACTCTGAAAGATCTTTGACGTGCCAAAAGGTTGACCATTGGAAATGTTTTGACATTTTGATGTTTATCCTCTTTGGATGCTATTCTGAAGAATCCATCAAAAGAGGTGATATAAGCCTTGATTCAGGCTGTCGTGTCTGTTTGGAAGTTTAGGTGAAACTCAACCTTAGCTTCTGGATAGGGTTTTCTTTGGTAATGGATGGAAGTGAAGTGAACCAAACGTGATGAACCTCGTGATAAATCACAAACTTAGAGCTAGGAGGCTGGTCTCAAGTAGGTTCTAAGCGCCAAGTCTTGAGAGAATAACTTGTAGAAAAGTTATCTTTATTAATTCAAAAGGTTGTCGAACTACAATGCTGGAAGAAGCCTTTTTAATATGCTCGACAGCTTGACCTTCTAAATTCGACTCAAAGAAGAAAGGAAAACTTACAAAGTGCATAAAGGTACAAAAGTGCATAACGAAAAGGACTTCCTAAAATGTCTTTGACTCAAAAATGTAAATATTCATCCTACCCTGCAAAAAAGAAAGTATATAATATCTTGCATTCTTACCTATCTGCCAAGAAATGGGTGGCCCTTTATGTATGCGCTTGCTCCTAGTCTTACTTGGAGTAGGGTTAAATCTTTGGGCCTTCTCTTGCCACTAAAGCCCAAGTCTCTGAAGTCCCTTGTTTTTGAGAAGCCTTTGGACTCTCTTTGCACCAGCCCATGTCTCCTCTAGGAGCTTGTCGACCCAAAGCTGAATTGTGGAAGAGTGCTTGATCTGTCCTTGTCATTGCTCCTGGTACACTGGTGAGACTTCCTCTAGTGCATGTCCTTGCTGGTAGCTTATCTGGTCCAGTCTCTTGTGCAGATGTTGAAATGGTGGTGCAATGGCTGTATCTGTCTGGGCTGGATTGTCTGGCAAAATGTCATCAGGCGAGTTGATCCAGCCGCCAGCATCAGGGACAGCGGTGTCATCCGTCACCACCAGTTGCTGATGGTGTCTTCCACTCTCCGCCAGTTGGAGTTGCCTCTCCTATGTTGGTCGGCTTGAGGCGGTACTCTTGGGCATGGGCCAGAGCGCCTTGCCCACTGTCTCGGCAAGCTCCTGGTCGCAATTCTGGTCTCCTGGCTGGCCATGTGACATGATGTGTCATCAAGCCTTGATTCAAGGATGTCTTGGCGTGGCTGTTTGTAGAAGATTAGGTGAGCTCACCTTAGGCTTCTGGATGAGGTTTTCTGGTTGGTCGATGGAAGGGTGAAGTGAACCACACGAGGGTGATGAACCTCGTGATAAATCACAAACTTAGAGCTAGGAGGCTGGTCTCAACTAGGTTCTAAGCGCAAGTCTCTTGAGAGAAACTCGTGAAAAGTTCTACTTTATTAATAATCAAAAGGTTGCGAACTACAATGCTGGAAGGAGCCTTATTAATATGCTCAGCTTGACCTACTAATTAGACTCAAATGAAAAAGGAAAGTTTACAAAAGTGCACAAAGGAGAAATACAAAAGTGTATAAGAAAAAAGACCTATTCCTAAAATGTTCTTGACTCAAAAATGTAAAGCAACTAGATCCTACCTGCAAAACAGAAAGAGGCATATATTCAATGTAAACTTACCTTAACTCACCCCACAGCCAAGAAATGGAAGGTGGCCATCCTTGTGGCATGCATGCTTGCTCCTAGTCTTGACTTGGAGTAGGGTTAAAATCTTTGGGCCTGACCTCTCTTGCCACTAAAGCCCAAGTCTCTGATGTCCTTGTGTTGTTGAGAAGCCTTTGGACTCTAATTTGCTCTTCTGGCCCATTGTCCTTAGCTGCTCTTCTAGCTTCACCATAAGCTGAATTTGTGGAAGAGTGCTCTTGATCTGCTTCTTGTCATTGCTCCTGAGGTACCACTGGTGTAGATACTTCCTCTAAGTGCATGTCCTGGAGCTGGTAGCTCATTTGGTCCGAGTCCTCTTGTGTAGAAGTGGAAGTGTGCGTGTACTCGGCTGGATGGCCTGTCGGCTGGATTGTGTACTGGCGGAATGACTTCAGGACCGGCCAAGTTGATCCGGTCATCAGAGGGGACGGCGGTGTCATTCGTCCAAGTGTGCGGAAGCTTGGGCCTCTCCGCCCGATGTTGACCGGTCTGGTCCTATAGGTGAGGTCCGTGGTACTGTCTGGTCAGCGCGCCAGATGGTCCTGCTGTCTCGCAAGCTTCCTGGTCGGATCTGGTCACCTGGCTGGATGTCGACCTGATGTCCTCATCATTCCTCCTCTTCAGTAGGTTTTGTCCTCAAAACTGGATCATCTGCATGGAAAGGCCAAGTCAACATTGAACGTATTGGACATTAAACTCACCTGGCAGCTCGATCCGGTGGCGTTGTTGTTGATCCTCTGAGCACTCTGAATGGTCCATCTCCTCTTGGTGCTAGCTTGGAACTCCTTAGGTTTGGGAACCTCTCCTGCAATAGTGTAGCCACACCCATCGCCTTTGAAAGATCACCTCCTTTCTTCCTTTTGGCATGAGTCACGTGCTGTCCGGTCCTCTTCTCCAAGTTCTCTGCTACCTTCTGGTGTAACCTCCTTATGAACTCTGCTTTGGATGCTCCGTTGAGGTTGGTCATCTCAGCTGGTGGCAGTGGTGTTTGCTCCAATGGGGTGAGAGGGTTGAAGCGTATACCACTTCAAATGGTTCTTGGTTGCTGAGTGCAGCTCGGTTGTGGCGAACTCAATGAATGACAGGCACTCCACCCAAGTCTTTAGGTTCTTCCCTAGTGTTGTTCTGAGAAGAGTTGATAGGTCCTGTTGACTTCAGTTTATCGGTTTGAGGATGGCAAGTGGTTGAGAAGAGTAGCTTCGTGCCTAGTTTTCTCTCAAAGGGTCCTCCAGAAATGGCTGAGGAACTTGGTGTCCCTATAACGATGGTCCTTGGCACTCCATGAAGCGTACTATCTCCTGAAGAACAGCTCAGCTGCTATTTGTGGCATCATTGACATTGGCACATGGGATGAAATGTGCCATCTTGGAGAATCTGTCCACCACTACAAAGATTGCATCTTTGTGGTTGATCTTGGGACCTAGAACAAAATCCATCGAGATGTCCACCCATGGATGTGTTGGTATGGGCAGTGGGAGATACAACCCGTGAGGTTGCACTCGGGACTTTGCCTTCTTGCAAGTGATGCATCTTGCACAATGTGCTTCTACTGTCCTCTTGATGTGTGGCCAGTAGAAGTGCTCCTTGACCACTGCTAGAGTCTTGTCGACACCAAAGTGGCCCATGAGTCCTCCTCCATGAGCTTCTCGGATGATAAGCTCCCTTAGTGATCCTGTGGTATGCACAGCCTTCTTTCTCGGAACAAAATCCCTCATGGATGTAGAATTTGCCATGACTCCCTGCTACACTCCTTGTAGCTCTCAGCAAGGTCAGGATCATCCTTGTATAGATCCTTGATGTGCTCGAATCCTAGGACTTTTGCCTCCATGGTTGATATCAAGGCAAACCTCCTTGATAGTGCATCGGCTACCACATTATCTTTGCCCTTCTTGTACTTGATGATGTACAAGGTCTCTATGAACTCCATCCACCTGGCATGTCTCCTCTTGAGATTGGTTTGCCCTCTGAGGTGTTTGAGAGTCTCGTGATCAGTGTGGATCACAAACTCCTTGGACAGCAAGTAATGCTGCCAAGTCTCCAATGCTCGGACAAGGGCATAGAGCTCCTTGTCATAAGTGGGGTAGTTCAGTGAGGCACCACCTAGCTTCTCACTGAAGTATGCCACTGGTCTCCCTCCTTGGGTTAGCACTGCTCCTATGCCTATTCAGAGGCATCACACTCCACTTCAAACGTCTTGTTGAAGTCGGGAAGGACTAACTGGTGCGTGTGTAAGGCTGTCCTTCAAGGCCTGGAATGCCTTCTCCTGAGCTTCTCCCAGCTGAATCCACGTTCTTCTTCACTACTGCCGTCAGTGGTGAGGCAATACTGCTGAAGTTGGGCACGAATCTCCTATAGAAGCTGGCCAGTCCGTGGAAGCTCCTTACTTGGCTGATGTTTCCTGGTGTTGGCCATTCTTGTATGGCTCGAATCTTCTCCTCATCAACCTGTAGGCCCTGTGAACTCACAACAAAACCTAAAAGACAAGCTTATCAGTACAAAAGGTGCACTTCTTGAGATTGGCATAAAGCTCTTCTTGTCGAAGGGTTTTAAGGACCATCTCAAGATGTGTGAGGTGTTCCGTGAGGCACTTACTATAAACAAGTATGTCATCAAAATAAACTACCACAAACTTACTGATGTACGCCCTAAGAACTTGGTTCATAAGAAGCATGAAGGTGCTTGGGGCATTAGTCAAGCCAAATGGCATGACTGTCCACTCATAGAGTCCTTGCTTTGTCTTGAAAGCAGTCTTCCACTCATCACCTTCCTTCATTCTTACCTGGTGGTATCCACTTTTGAGGTCTATCTTGGAAGACCGTGGCTCCACTCAGCTCATCTAGCATGTCATCCAGTCGTGGTATTGGATGCCTATACTTGACTGTGATGTTGTTGATTGCTCGGCAGTCCACACATGTCGCCAAGTCCCATCCTTCTTGGGCACTAGTAGCACTGGTACAGCACATGGACTGAGGCTCTCTCGAACATATCCTTTCTCCAGGAGCTCCTTGACTTGCTTCTCAAGCTCCTTGGACTCCTCTGGACTCATCCGGTAGGCTGGCGGTTGGGCAGGGCTGCTCCGGGCACTAGATCAATCTGGTGTTCTATCGTAAAGGAGGCAAGCCTGCTGGTATCTCCTCTGGAAATACATCCTGGAATTTGTTGAGGAGTGTTGCTACTTCATGAGGTAGCTCTACCTGTCCCTGTTCTATACTCAACACTTCCTTGAAAACCATTAGTAACATTAAGTCCTTGAGGCTAAAGCTCTCCGGACATGACTAGGTTGAATAAGAAAGTTAGACTTGACAAGTTTCTTTTCCTTACTCATTTGGAGTTGTAGCTCATGTACTTGGGCAGGTGTAAGAGGAGCTAGGCTGACCTTTCTCTTGTCATGCACGAAGGTGTAGAGATTGGTTCTGCCATCATGCCTGGTCTCTTTGTCAAACTGCCATGGTCTTCCTAGTAGAAGATGGCCAGCTTGCATGGGCACCACGTCGCGACCTGGTCTTGGTACTTGCCCACACTGAATGGCACAGTGACTTGCTCATGAATCTTGAGCTCCACTTTGTCATCAAGCCATCTCAGTCTATATGGTCGAGGATGCCGTGTCTTCTCTAGACCTAGCTTATCAACCATATATGCACTAGCAACGTTAGTGCAAGAACCACCATCTATGATGAGGTTACATACCTTTCCTTGATGGTGCAACGGCTGTGGAAGATGTTCTCCCTTTGGATGGTCTCTGAAGGATCCACCATTGCACTGAGGATACGTCTAGTGACCAGCACTTCCCCACATCAGGGTACTCAATGTCACCATATTCTCCTTCTGGTTCATAGTCCTCTTCATCTTGGGACTCATATTCTCCTGCCTCCGTAATCAGCATGACTCGGTTGTTTGGGCACTCCTTGAGATGTGTCCACGTCCCCTGCACTTGAAACAAGTTATGTCACGTGATCTTTGAGGGTTAGAAGACTTACCAGGCTCTCTCTGGTCACGGGTGGGTTCAGGAGGCTTGCTCTTGAACCTTGACTCGATCTCTCTACGCTTTGCCTTTGTCTACTGTCTTGGGCATGTTGCTTGGTGCCCAAGGTGTCTTAGGCTTGCTGCGGATGTCTTGGCTCTTACGTTTGATGTGCTGTTCAGCTTGCACAGATAGGTGGAACAAGTCCTTGAAGTCGTTGTAGATTTGCCTTTCCACCTTGCAGCTGATCCTTTCTTGGAGTCCATCCAAGAATTGCGCCATCAATGCTTCTTCATCATCATTGAGCTCCAATCTGTTCCTTAACCTCTCGAACTCTTCATAGTACTCCTCTACTGATCTGGTACCCTGCTTAAGAGTACGAAAACGTCGTGCAAATCCCTATGAAAGTAAGGTGGAACATACCTTTGTCGCATGAGGTCTTTCATGTCGACCCATGAGTCTCGGGTCTCATTCTCTTCCTCCTTCTGTCAGATACCTCACGATCCCACCAGATGAGGGCATTGTCCGTGAGTTGTGCTACTGCCATTGAGACTCTCCTAGGTCCTGGTTGGTTGTAGTGATCAAAGATATGATCCATTCGCTTCTCCCAATCTAGGTAAGCCTCGGGTCTACTTTTCCTGCAAAAGTTGGAGGAGTTAGTTTAACATCAGGATGAATTACCCGGTTATAGGTGTGTTCATCTCCATCCTCATGACGTCTAGGAGGCATTCTTGGTCTCTGGTGAAGACCATATGGCTCAAAGCCATCATCTTCTGCCTCTGGTTGCCGTGGAGGTCCTCTCGGCCTATGGTGATAGTTATGAGGTTGCCTGTCCTCATCTCCATCTGGCTGGGGTTCCTCCTGTTCGTGCCGTGTCCTAAGGTACTCAGGACCCTTAGGACGATCTGGCTCAGCTCTCACGTGCCTTATGGCCTGGAATCTTACTGGTCTCTCCACGCGCTCCAACCTCTCGCCTATGGATGCGAGTTGTGTTTGGAGTGTGGTGAACATGGCCATCATGGCTTCAGCTGCGTCTCTATTCTCTTCTCCCATGTGTGCTACAAAGAAAGAAGACAATTAGGGTGCTCCTAAATTATTAGGAGAGTTTTCTTTTATATGTGGTTTGAAAAAATGCAAAAAGGAAAAATTCTAAAGAAAGGAAATTCGAAAAAAAGGAAACTTCCTAGACAACTTGTGCTAGCTGTCCAATTCGAATTCTTTTAGTATCTTTTCTATTTTCTTTTTCTTTTCTTTTAATTAACTTAAAAATAAAGGAAATATGATTAAACAAAAAGGAAAACGTGTATGCAATGCAAAAAGTGAATCTAAACCCTAGTGATACACGTAGGAGGCTAGATGCACTCGGTTTGGAGTTTGATGTTGTTTTTTGATTTTTCTTGAATACGACTTAAACTAATGCAAGAACTAAAAAAAACAAGCAAAGGATAGAAACAACCTGGTTTAGGAGCTTTAAGCTCTGATACCAAAATGATACAAGCCTTGATTCAAGGATGTATGCGCGTGGGCTGTTTGTAGAAGATTAGGTGAGAAACTCAACCTTAGGCTTCTGGATAGGGGTTTTCTGGTTGGTAAACGATGGAAGGGTGAAGTGAACCACACGAGGGTGATGAACCTCGTGATAAATCACAAACTTAGAGCTAGGAGGGCTGGTCTCAACTAGGTTCTAAGCGCACAAGTCTCTCTTGAGAGAAAACTTGTAGGGAAAAAGTTCTACTTTATTAATAATCAAAAGGTTGTCGAACTACAATGCTGGAAGGAGCCTTATTAATATGCTCGACAGCTTGACCTTCTAGGGTCGACTCAAATAAAGAAAAGGAAAGTTTACAAAAGTGCACAAAAGGAAAAGATACAAAAGTGTATAACCGAAAAAGGACCTATTCCTAAAATGTTCTTGACTCAAAAATGTAAAGCAACTAGATCCTACCCTGCAAAACAGAAAGAGGCATATATTCGAATGTAAACTTACCTTAACTCACCTCACGGCCAAGAAATGGAAGGTGGCCGTCCTTGTGGCATGCACGCGCTCTTGCTCCTAGTCTTCGACTTGGAGTAGGGTTAAATATCTTTGGGCCCTGACCTCTCTTGCCACTAAAGCCCAAGTCTCTGATGTTCCTTGTGTTGTTGAGAAGCCTTTGGACTCTAATTTGCTCTTCTGGCCCATTGTCCTTAGCTGCTCTTCCTCTAGAAGCTTGTCGACCCATAAGCTGAATTTGTGGAAGAGTGCTCTTGATCTGCTTCTTGTCATTGCTCCTGGAGGTACCACTGGTGTAGATACTTCCTCTAAGTGCATGTCCTGGAAGCTGGTAGCTCATTTGGTCCGAGTCCTCTTCTGTAGAAGTGGAAGTGTGCGTGTACTCGGCTGGATGGCCTGTACCGGCTGGATTGTGCGCGGTACTGGCCGGAATGACTTCAGGACCAGCCAAGTTGATCCCGGAGTCGGCGGTGTCATCAGGGGGACCGGCGGTGTCATTCACGTCCCCACCAAGTGTTCCGGAAGCTTGGGCCTCTCCGCCGGCGATGTTGACCGGTCTGGTCCTATAGGTCGAAGGTCCGGCGGTACTGTCTGGTCCGGCAGGCGCGCCAGATGGTCCTGCTGTCTCGGGCAAGCTTCCTGGTCGGCCAGTCTGGTCACCTGGCTGGATGTACGACCTGATGTCCTCATCACTTTGTCATAGCTCTTTCAGTCTCAAATGTTGTCACAATATGGAATATTTAGCTTTTTAAAGTGGGCGTTGGATTCATGTTATTTTGAGCTCTAAATTAAAAGTTAAAGATGATTTAGTGCAGATATGTCAAGTTGAACAGCTAGTTAAAATGATCACTCTAAACTGATCATTGGTGCTCATTGGGTGAAGGCGTATAAATGAAGCATAATGCTTGGCATCATGTAATTTGGGATATATTGGATTACTTGGAGGCTTTGTTATACCGATTTTGGTCTTACATTTTATCAGAACATATAAAATTTAGCTAGATTGACGTGGGCGTTGGATTCATGTCATTCTGAACTCTAAATCAAAATTGAATGACAATTTAGTGCGGACATGTCAAGTTGATTGTCCAATTAAAATGATCATTGTAAACTGATCATTGGTGCTCCTTGATTAAAGGCTTCTAAAGGACGCATAATGCATGGCATCACACACTTTGGGCTAGATTAGATTATTTGGAATTTTTGTCGTAGCTCTTTCAGTCTCAAATATTATCACAAAATGAAATATTGAGCTAACTTAACGTGGGCGTTGGACTCATCCCATTTTGAGCTCTCAATTAAAAGATAAAGACGATTTAGTGTTGACATGTTAAGTTGATCAGTTAGTTAAAATGATTGTTCTAAAGTGATCATTGGTACTCATTGAGTAAAGCATTTAAATGAAGCATAATGCATGGCATCACACAGTTTGAAATAGATAAGATTACTCTGAGGCTTTTTCCTAGCTAGTTTTGTCTTAAATTTAGTAACATAATAGAAAATTGAGCTGGCTTAACATTGCCGTTGGATTCGTGTCATTCAGAACTCTAAATCAAAAGTTACAGACGATTTAGTGTGGATATGTCAAGTTTATCGACCAGTTAAAATGATCATTATAAACTGATCATTCGTGCTCCTTGAGGAAAGGTTTACAAATGAAGCATAATGCATTGCACCACGCTTTTTGGATAGATTGGAATACGTGGAGGCTTTTTTGTACCTCTTCAAGTCTAATTTATTGTCACAATATGGAATATCGAGATAACTTAACGTCGACGTTGGATTCATGTCATTCTGAACTCTAAACTAAAAGTTGAAAATGATTTAGTTCAAACATGTCAACTTGATCTGCTAGTTAAAATGACCATTCTAAACTTATCATTGCTGCTCATTGAGTAAAGGCATATAAATGAAGCATAATGCATGGTATCACGCTGTTTGGGATAGATTGGAGTACCAGGAGACTTTGTCATAGCTATTTCACTCTGAAATTTTTTCACAACATTGAAAATTTAGCTAGCTTAACGTGGGTGTTGTATTCATGTTGTTCTGAACTCTAAATCAAGAGTTACAGACGATTTAGGGTGGACATGTCATGATGATGGGCCAGTTAAAACGATCATTCTAAACAGATCATTGGTGCTCATTGAATAAAGGCTTATAAAGAGAACGTAATGTATGGCATCACGCAGTTGGGGATAGATTGGATTATTTGGAGGCTTTGTCATAGCTCTTTCAGTGTCAAATATTGTAACAATATGGAATATTGAGCAAACTTAACGTGGGCGTTGGATTCATGTCATTTTGAACTCTAAATTAAAAGTAAAGATGATTTAGTGCGGACATGTCAATTTGATATGCTAGTGAAAATGATCATTCTAAACTGATCATTAGTGTTCATTGAGTAAAGGCGTATAAATGAAGCATAGTGCATGGCATCACACAGCTCGGGATAGATTGGATTACTTGGAGGCCTTGTCGCAGCTATTTCGGTCTTAAAATTTGTCACAATATAGAAAATTTGAGCTAGCTTTACCTGGACGCTGGGTTCGTGTCATTCAGAAATGTAAATAAAAAGTTACTGACGGTTAAGTGCGGACATGTCAACTTGATCAGATACTTAAAATGAACATTTTAAACTGATCATTGGTGTTCATTGAGCAAATGTATACAAATAAAGCATAATGCATGGCATCACTGAGTTTGGGATATATTGGATTACTTTGAGGCTTTGTCATAGCTCTTTCAGTCTCAAATATTGTCACAATATGGAATATTTAGCTTTTTAAAATGGGCGTTGGATTCATGTTGTTTAGAGCTCTAAATTAAAAATTAAAGATGATTTAGTGCGGATATGTCAAGTTGAACAGCTAGTTAAAATGATCACTCTAAACTGATCATTGGTTCTCATTGGATGAAGGCATATAAATGAAGCATAATGCTTGGCAAGAGGTAGTTTGGGATATATTGTATTACTTGGAGGCTTTGTCATATCTATTTCGGTATTAAATTTTATAACAACATATAAAATTTAGCAAGATTAACGTGGGCATTGGGTTCATGTCATTATGAAATCTAAATCGAAATTTAAGGATAATTTACTGGGGACATGTCAAGTCAATCTTCCAGTTAAAATGATCATTCTAAATTGATCATTGGTGCTCCTTGAGTAAAGGCCTCTAAAGGAAGCATAATGCATGGCATCACACGGTTTGGGATAAATTGCATTATTTGGAATCCTTGTTGTAGTTCTTTCAGCCTCAAATATTATCACAATATGGAATATTGAGCTAACTTAACGTGTGCGCTGGATTTATCCTATTCTGAGCTCTAAACTAAAAGTTAAAGACGATTTAGTGCGGGCATGTAAACTTGATCTACTAGTTAAAATGATGATTCTAAACTGATCATTGGTGCTCATTTAGTAAAGGCGTATAAATGAGGCATAATGCATGGCATCACCCAGTTTGGGCTAGATTGGATTACTTGGAGGCCTTTTGGTCTTAAATTTATTGACAATATAGAAACTTGAGCTACCTTAACGTTGGCATTGAATTCGTGTCATTCAGAACTCTAAATCAAAAGTTATGGACGATTTAGTGCGGATATGTCATGTTGATGGACCAGTTAAAATGAGCATTTTAAACTGATCATTGGTGCTCCTTGAGAAAAGGTTTACCAATGAAGCATAATGCATTGCATCATGCAGTATGGGATAGATTGGATTACTTGGAGGCTTTGTCATACCTCTTTCAGTCACAATATGGAATATCGAGATAATTTAACGTGGGTGATGGATTCATGTCATTTTGAACTCTAAATTAAAAGTTAAAGACAATTTAGTGCTTACATGTCAACTTGATATGCTAGATAATGTGATCATTCTAAACTGATCATTGGTGCACATTGAGTAAAGGCATATAAATAAAACATTATGCATCACGCAATTTGGGATAGATTGAATTACTTGGAGGCTTTGTCGTCGTTATTTCGGTCTTAAATGTTGTCAAATATAGAAAATAGAGCTAGCTACTTGGGCGGTGGATTCGTGTCATGCAGAAATGTAAATAAAAAGTTTCCGGCGGTTTAGTGCGGACATGTCAACTTGATCAGATAGTTAAAATGAACATTCTAAACTGATCATTGGCGCTCATTGAGCAAAGGTATACAAATAAAGCATAATGCACGACATCATTTAGGATATATCGGATTACTTTGAGGCTTTGTCATATCTGTTTCAGTCTGAAATGTTGTCACAATATGGAATATTTAGCTACTTTAATGTGGGCGTTGGATTCATGTTAGTTTTAGCTATAAATTAAAAGTTAAAGATCATTTAGTGCGCATATGTCAAGTTTATCAGCTAGTTAAGATGATCACTCAAAAATTGTGTTAGCTTAACGCAGGTGTTGGATTCGTGTCATTCTGAACTATAAATCAAAAATTAAGGACGATTTAGTGCAGACATGTCAAACTGATAGGCCACTTAAAATGATCATTCTAAACTGATCATTGGTGCTCCTTGAGTAAAGGCTTATAAAGGAAGCATAATGCATGGCATCACACGGTTTGGGATAGATTAGATTATTCGGATTTTTTGTCGTAGCTCTTTCAATCTCAAATATTATCACAATATGGAATATTGAGCTAACTTAACATGGGCGTTGGATTCATCCTTAAAGACGATTTAGTGCGTACATGTTAAGTTGATCAGTTAGTTAAAATAATTATTCTAAACTGATCATTGGTGCTCATTGAGTAAAAGCTTTTAAATGAAGCATAATGCATGGTGTCACACAGTTTGGGATAGACTAGATTACTTTGAGGCTTTATCATAGCTAGTTCCATCTTAAAATTTCTCCCAGTATAGAAAATTGGGCTAACTTAATGTTAGCGTTGGATTCGTACAATTCTGAACTCTAAATCAATAGTTATAGAAAATTTATTGCAGACATGTCAAATTGATTGGCCAGTTAAAATTGTCTTCCTAAACTGATCATTGGTGCTTCTTGAGAAAAGACTTATAAATGAAGGATAATGCATTGCATCACGGAGTTTGTGATAGATTAGATTACGTGGAGGCATTGTCATAGCTCTTTCAGTCTCAAATATTATCACAATATGGAATATTGATCTAACTTAACATGGACGTTGGATTCATGTCATTTTGGACTCTAATTTAAAAGTTAAAACAATTTAGTGCAGACATGTCAACTTGATCTACTAGTTAAAATGATCGTTGGTGCTCATTGAGTAAAGGCGTAGAAATAAGGCATAATGTATGTATGGCATCACGCAGTTTGGGATAGATAATATTATTTGGAGTCTTTTTCATACCTCTTTCAGTCTCAAATATTATCACAATATGGAATATTGAGCTAACGTAACATGGGTGTTGGATTCATCCCATTTTGCGCTCCAAATTAAAAGTTAAAGAAGATTTATTGCGGACATGTTAAGTTGATCAATTAGTTAAAGTGATTGTTCTAAACTTATCATTGGTGCTCATTGAGTAAAGCATTTGGATGAAGCATAATGCATGGTATCACACAGTTTTGGATAGATTAGATTACTTGGAGGCTTTATCGTAGCTAGTTCGGTCTTAAATTTAGTCACAATATAGAAAATTAAGCTAGCTTTACGGTGGCATTGGATTCGTGTCATTCTGAACCCTAAACCAAAAGTTACTGATGATTTAGTGTTGATATGGTTAAGTGGATCGACCAGTTAAAGTGATCATTGGTGCTCCTTGAGAAAAGGTTTAAAATGAAGCATAATGCATTGCATCATGCAGTTTGGGATAAATTGGATTACTTGGAGGCTTTGTTATACCTCTTCCAGTCTCAAATATTTTCACAATATGAAATATCGAGATAACGTAACGTGGGCGTTGGATTCATGTCATTTTGAACTCTAATTTAAAAGTTAAAGATGATTTAGTATGTACATGTGAACTTGATCTGCTAGTTAATATGATCATTCTAAACAGATCAATGGTGCTTATTGAGTAAAGGCATATAAATGAATCATAATGCATGGCATCACGCAGTTTGGGATAGATTGGATTAGTAGGAGGTTTTGTCGTAGCTATTTCGGTCTTAAATGTTGTCAAATATAGAAAATAGAGCTAGCTTTACTTGGGCGTTGAATTCTTGTCATTCCGAATTGTAAATCAAAAGTTACAAACGATTTAGTTTGGACAGTCAAGTTGATCAGGTAGTTAAAATGAACATCCTAAACTGACCATTGGTGCTCATTGAGCAACGGTTTACAAATGAAGCATAATGCAGGACATCACACATATTGGGATATATTGGGTTACTTTAAGGCTTTGTCGTAGCTCTTTTAGTCTCAAATGCTGTCACAATATAAAAAATTGAGCTATCTTAACGTGGGCATTGGATTCATCTCATTTAAAGCTCTAAATTAAAAGTTAATGACTATTTAGTGCAGACATTTTAAGCTGATCAGCTAGTTAAAATGATCATTCTAAACTGATCATTGGTGCTCATTGAGTATAGGCATATAAATGAGGCATAATGCATGGCATCACGCAGTTCTGGATAGATTATATTACTTGGAGACTTTTCATAGCCATTTCGGTCTTAAATTTAGGCACAATATAGAAAATTAAGCTAGCTTAACGTTGGCGTTGGATTCATGTCATTCTGAACTCTAAATCAAAAGTTACAGATGATTTAGTGTGGATATGTCAAGTTAATCAACTAGTTAAAATGATCATTCTAAACTGATCATTGGTGCTACTTGAGAAAAGGATTACAAATGAAGCATAATGCATTGCATCATGCAGTTTGGGATAGACTGGATTATGTGGAGGCTTTGTCGTACCTCTTTAAGTCTCAAATATAATCACAATATGGAATATCGAGATAACTTAACGTCAGCGATGGATTCATGTCATTTTGAACTCTAAATTAGAACATAAAGACGATTTAGTGCATACATATCAACTTGATCTGCTAGTTAAAATGATCATTCGAAACTGATCATTGGTGCTAGTAAAGGCATATAAATGAAGCATAATGCGTGGCATCACGTAGTTTGGGAATGATTGGATTATTTGGAGGCTTTGTCATAGCTATTTGGGTCTAATAGTTTTTCACAGTATAGAAAAATGAGCTAGGTAAACGTGGGCTTTGGATTCGTGTTATTCTAAACTCTAAATCAAGAGTTCAGACGATTTAGTGTGGACATGTCAATATGATCGGCCAGTTAAAATGATCATTCTAAGCTGATCATTGGTGCTCCTTGAGTAAAGGCTTATAAAAAGAGTGTAATGAATGGTATCATGCAGTTGGTAATAGATTAGATTACTTGGAGGCTTTGTTGTTGCTCTTTCAGTCTCAAATATTGTAACAATATGGAATATCGAGCTAAATTAACATGGGCGTTGGATTCATGTCATTTTGAACACTAAATTAAAAGTTAAAGATTATTTAGTGTGGACATGTCAACCTTATCTGCTAGTTAAAATTATTATTTTAAACTGATCATTGGTGTTCATTGAGTGTAGGCATATAAATGAAGCATAATGCATGGCATCACGCATCTCGGGATAGATTGGATTACTTGGAGGCCTTTTCGCAGCTTTTTTGGTCTTAAAATTTGTCACAATACAGAAACTTGAGCTTGCTTTACTTGGGCGTTGGATTCTTGTCATTCAGAAATATAAATAAAAAGTTACTCACGTATAAGTGTGGACATGTCAACTTGATCAGATAGTTAAATTGAACATTCTAAACTGATCATTGGTGCTCATTGAGCAAAGGTATACAAATAAAGCATAATGCATGCATGGCATCACTAAGTTTGAGATACATTGGATTACTTTGAGGTTTTGTCATAGCTCTTTCAGTCTCAAATGTTATCATAATACGGAATATTTCGCTTTTTAAAATGGGCGTTGGATTCATGTCATTTTGAGCTCTAAATTAAAAGGTAAAGAAGATTTAGTGTGGATATGTCAAGTTGAACAGCTAGTTAAAATGATCACTCTAAACTGATAATTGGTGTTCAATTGGTGAAGCCGTATAAATGAAGCATAATGCTTGGCATCACGTAGTTTGGGATAGATTGGATTACTTGGAAGCTTTGTCATGGTATTTCGGTCTTAAATTTTATCACAACATATAAAATTTAGCTAGATTACCGTGGGCATTGGATTCGTGTCATTCTGAACTCTAAATTAAGTTGATCGTCCTGTTAAAATGATCATTCTAAACTGATCATTGGTGCTCTTTGAGTAAAGGCTTCTAAAGGAAGCATGATGCATGGCATCACACAGTTTTGGATAGATTAGATTATTTGGAGTATTTGTCGTAGCTCGTTCAGTCTCAAATATTATCACAATATGGAATATTGATCTAACTTAACGTGGGCCTTAGATTCATCCCATGTTGAGCTCTAAATTAAAAGCTAAAGACGATTTAGTGCGGACATGTTAAGTTGATTAGTTAGTTCAAATGATTGTTCTAAACTGATCATTGGTGCTCATTGAGTAAAGGCTTTTAAATGAAGCATAATGGGATAGATTAGATTATTTGGAGGCTTTGTCACAGCTATTTCGGTCTTAAAGTTTCTCACAATATAGAAATTGAGCTTGTTTTACGTGGGCGTTGGATTCGTGTCATTCAGAAATATAAATAAAAAGTTACTGACGGTTAAGTGTGGACATGTCAACTTGATCAGATAGTTAGATTGAACATTCTAAACTGATCATTGGTGTTCATTGAGCAAAGGTATACAAATAAAGCATAATGCATGGCATCACTGAATTTGAGATACATTGGATTACTTTCAGGTTTTGTCATAGCTCTTTCAGTCTCAAATGTTGTCATAATACGGAATATTTCGCTTTTTAAAGTGGGCGTTGGATTCCTGTCATTTTGAGCTCTAAATTAAAAGGTAAAGATGATTTAGTGTGGATATGTCAAGTTGAACAGCTAGTTAAAATGATCACTCTAAACTGATCATTGGTGTTCATTGGGTGAAGGCGTATAAATGAAGCATAATGCTTGGCATCACGTAGTTTGGGATAGATTAGATTACTTAGAGGCTTTGTCATAGCTATTGGGGTCTTAAATTTTATCACAACATATAAAATTTAGCTAGATTAATGTGGGCGTTGTATTTGTGACATTCTGAACTCTAAATCAAAATTTAAGGACGATTTAGTGTGGACATGTCAAGTTGATTGTCCAATTAAAATGATCATTTTAAACTGATCATTGGTGCTCCTTGAGTAAATGCTTCTAAAGGAAGCATAATGCATGACATCATGTAGTTTGGGATAGATTAGATTATTTGGAGTTTTTGTCGTAGCTCTTTCAGTCTCAAATATTATCACAATATGAATTATTGAGCAAACTTAACGTGGGCATTGGATTCATCCCATTTTGAGCTCTAAATTAAAAGTTAAAGATGATTTAGTGCAGACATGTTAAGTTGATCAGTTAGTTAAAATGATTGTTCTAAACTGATGATTGGTGCGCATTGAGTAAAGGCATTTAAATGAAGCATAATGCATGCAATCATACAGTTTGAAATAGATTAGATTACTCCTGGGCTTTGTCGTAGCAAGTTTGGTTTTTTATTTTGGCACAATATAGAAAATGGATTTAGCTTAACGTTGCCGTTGGATTCGTGTCATTCTGTACTCTAAATCAAAAGTTACTGACAATTTAGTGTGGATATGTCAAGTTGATCGACCAGTTAAAATGATCATTCTAAACTGATCATTGGTGTTCCTTGAGAAAAGGTTTACAAATGAAGCATAATGCATTGCATCACGCAGTTTGGGATAGATTAGATTATGTGGAGGCTTTGTCGTACGTCTTTTAGTCTCAAATATTGTCATAATATGGAATATCGAGATAACTTAACGTCGGCATTGGATTCATGTCATTTTGAACTTTAAATTAAAAATAAAAGATGATTTAGTGCGTACATGTCAATTTGATTTGCTAGTTAAAATGATCATTCTAAACTGATCATTGGTGCTCATTGAGTAAAGGCGTATAAATGAGGCCTTATTCATGGCATTACGCAGTTTGGGATATATTGGATTACTTGGAGGCCTTTTCATTGCTATTTTGGTCTTAAATTTTTTCACAATATAGAAAATTGAGATATCTTAATGTTGGCGATGAATTTGTGTCATTCAGAATTCTAAATCAAACGTTACGGACGATTTAGTGCATATATTTCAAGTTGACGGACCAGTTAAAAAGATCCTTCTAAACTGATCATTGGTGCTCCATGAGAAAAGGTTTACCAATAAAGCATAATGCATGGCATCACTGAGTTTGAGATACATTGGATTACTTTGAGGTTTTGTCATAGCTCTTTCAGTCTCAAATGTTGTCATAATACGGAATATTTCGCTTTTTAAAGTGGGCGTTGGATTCATGTCATTTTGAGCTCTAAATTATAAGGTAAAGATGATTTTGTGTGGATATGTCAACTTGAACAGCTAGTTAAAATGATCACTCTAAACTGATCATTGGTGTTCATTGGGTGAAGGCGTATAAATGAAGCATAATGCTTGGCATCACGTAGTTTGGGATAGATTGGATTACTTGGAAGCTTTGTCATGGTATTTCGGTCTTAAATTTTATCACAACATATAAAATTTCGCTAGATTAACGTGGGCATTGGATTCGTGTCATTCTGAACTCTAAATCATAATTTAAAGTTGATTTTGTGCGGACATATCAAGTTGATCGTCCTGTTAAAATGATCATTCTAAACTGATCATTGGTGCTCTTTGAGTAAAGGCTTCTAAAGGAAGCATAATGCATGGCATCACACATTTTTGGATAGATTAGATTAGTTGGAGTATTTGTCGTAGCTCGTTCAGTCTCAAATATTATCACAATATGGAATATTGATCTAACTTAACGTGGGCCTTAGATTCATCCCATTTTGAGCTCTAAATTAAAAGCTAAAGACGATTTAGTGCGGACATGTTAAGTTGATCAATTAGTTAAAATGATTGTTCTAAATGATCATTGGTGCTCATTGAGTAAAGGCATTTAAATGAAGCATAATGCATGGAATCACACAGTTTGGGATAGATTAGATTACTTGGAGGCTTTGTCACAGCTATTTCGGTCTTAAATTTTCTCACAATATAGAAATTGAGCTTGTTTTACATGGGCCTTGGATTCGTGTCATTCAGAAATATAAATAAACAGTTACTGACGGTTAAGTGCAGACATGTGAACTTCATTAGATAGTTAAAATGAACATTCTAAACTAATTATTGGTGCTCATTGAGCAAAGGTATAAAAATAAAGCATAATGCATGGCATCACTGAGTTTAGGATATATTGGACTACTTTGAGGTTTTGTCATAGCTCTTTCAGTCTCAAATGTTGTCACAATATGGAATATTTAGCTTTTTAAAATGGGCGTTGGATTCATGTCGTTTTAAGCTCTAAGTTAAAAGTTAAAGATGATTTTGTGTGGATATATCAAGTTGAACAGCTAGTTAAAATGATCACTCTATTCTGATCATTGGTGCTTATTGGGTGAAGGCGTATAAATGAAACATAATGCTTGGCATCATGTAGTTTGGGATAGATTGGATTACTTAGAGGCTTTGTCATAGCTATTGGGGTCTTAAATTTTATCAAAACATATAAAATTTAGCTAGATTAACGTGGGCGTTGTATTCGTGACATTCTGAACTCTAAATCAAAATTTAAGGACGATTTAGTGTGGACATGTCAAGTTGATCGTCCAATTAAAATGATCATTTTAAACTGATCATTCGTGCTCCTTGAGTAAATGCTTCTAAAGGAAGCATAATGCATGACATCACGCAGTTTGGGATAGATTAGATTATTTGGAGTTTTTGTCGTAGCTCTTTCAGTCTCAAATATGATCACAATATGAAATATTGAGCAAACTTAACGTGGGCATTGGATTCATCCTATTTTGGGCTCTAAATTAAAAGTTAAAGATGATTTAGTGTGGACATGTTAAGTTGATCAGTTAGTTAAAATGATTGTTCTAAACTGATCATTGGTGCGCATTGAGTAAAGGCATTTAAATGAAGCATAATGCATGCAATCATACAGTTTGAAATAGATTAGATTACTCCTAGGCTTTGTCGTAGCTAGTTTGATCTTTAATTTAGGAACAATATAGAAAATGGATTCCGCTTAACGTTGCCGTTGGATTCGTGTCATGCTGAACTCTAAATCAAAAGTTACTGACGATTTAGTGTGGATATGTCAAGTTGATCGACCAGTTAAAATGATCATTCTAAACTGATCATTGGTGTTCCTTGAGAAAAGGTTTACAAATGAAGCATAATGCATTGCATCACGCAGTTTGGGATAGATTAGATTATGTGGAGGCTTTGTCGTATGTCTTTTAGTCTCAAATATTGTCATAATATGGAATATCGAGATAACTTAACGTCGGCATTGGATTCATGTCATTTTGAACTTTAAATTAAAATTTAAAGACGATTTAGTGCGTACATGTCAACTTGATTTGCTAGTTTAAATGATCATTCTAAACTGATCATTGGTGCTCATTGAGTAAAGGCGTATAAATGAGGCATGATTCATGGCATTACACAGTTTGGGATAGATTGGATTCCTTGGAGGCCTTTTCATAGCTATTTTGGTCTTAAATTTATTCACAATATAGAAAATTGAGATATCTTAATGTTGGCGATGAATTTGTGTCATTCAGAATTCTAAATCAAACGTTACGGACGATTTAGTGCAGATATTTCAAGTTGACGGACCAGTTAAAAAGATCCTTCTAAACTGATCATTGGTGCTCCATGAGAAAAGGTTTACCAATAAAGCATAATGCATGGCATCACTGAGTTTGAGATACATTGGATTACATTGAGGTTTTGTCATAGCTCTTTCAGTCTCAAATGTTGTCATAATACGAAATATTGCGCTTTTTAAAGTGGCGTTGGATTCATGTCATTTCGAGCTCTAAATTAAAAGGTAAAGATGATTTAGTGTGGATATGTCAAGTTGAACAGCTAGTTAAAATGATCACTCTAAACTGATCATTGGTGTTCATTGGGTGAAGGCGTATAAATGAAGCATAATGCTTGGCATCACGTAGTTTGCGATAGATTGGATTACTTGGAAGCTTTGTCATGGTATTTTGGTCTTAAATTTTATCACAACATATAAAATTTAGCTAGATTAACGTGGGCATTGGATTCGTGTCATTCTGAACTCTAAATCATAATTTAAAGATGATTTTGTGCGGACATATCAAGTTGATCGTCTTGTTAAAATGATCATTCTAAACTGATCATTGGTGCTCTTTGAGTAAAGGCTTCTAAAGGAAGCATAATGCATGGCATCACACAGTTTTGGATAGATTAGATTAGTTGGAGTATTTGTCGTAGCTCGTTCAGTCTCAAATATTATCACAATATGGAATATTGATCTAACTTAATGTGGGCCTTAGATTCATCCCATTTTGAGCTCTAAATTAAAAGCTAAAGACGATTTAGTGCGGACATGTTAAGTTGATCAGTTAGTTAAAATGATTGTTCTGAACGATCATTGGTGCTCATTGAGTAAAGGCATTTAAATGAAGCATAATGCATGGAATCGCACAGTTTGGGATAGATTAGATTACTTAGAGGCTTTGTCACAGCTATTTCGGTCTTAAATTTTCTCACAATATAGAAATTGAGCTTGTTTTACATGGGCGTTGGATTCGTGTCATTCAGAAATATAAATAAAAAGTTACTGACGGTTAAGTGCAGACATGTCAACTTCATTAGATAGTTAAAATGAACATTCTAAACTAATTATTGGTGCTCATTGAGCAAAGGTATAAAAATAAAGCATAATGCATGGCATCACTGAGTTTAGGATATATTGGATTACTTTGAGGTTTTGTCATAGCTCTTTCAGTCTCAAATGTTGTCACAATATGGAATTTAGTTGAATCGATCATTCTATACTGATCAATTATTTCATTGAGTAAAGGCTTATTAATGAATAATATTGCATGACATCAAGCATATTTTAATAGATTGGATTACTTGGAGGCTTCCTAATAGCTATTTCAGTCTTAAATTTTTTCACCATATAGAAAACTTAATGTGAGTGTTGGATTCGTGTCATTCTGAGGTCTGAATCAAAAGTTATAGACGATTTAGTGCGGACATGTCAAGCTGATTGGACAGTCAAAATGATCATTCTAAACTGATCATTGGTGCTTATTGAGTAAAGGCGTATTAATCAAGCAAAATGCATGGCATCAAACAGTTTGCGATATATTGGATTACTAGGAGGCTTTGTCATACCTATTTCAGTCTTAAATTTTTCACAGTATAGAAATTGAGCTACCTTAATATGGCCATTGGATTCGTGTCATTATGAACTTTGAATCAAATGTTATAGTTGATTTAGTGCAGACAAGTCAAGCTGATCGGCCAATTAAAATGATCAAATCTATTTCAGTTTTAAAGTTTTTCACAATATAGAAAATTGAGTTATCTTAATGTGAGGGTTGGATTCGTGTCATTCTGAGGTTTGAATCAAAAGTTAAAGACGATTTAGTGGGGACATGTCAAGCTGATCGGACAGTTAAAATGATCATTCGAAACTGATCATTGATGCTTATTGAATAACAGCTTATTAATCAAACATATTGCATGGCATCACGCTGTTTTCGATAAATTTGATTACTTGGACGCTTTTTCATAGCTATTTGCGTATTAAATTTTGGCACACTATAGAAATTTGAGCGAGTTTAACGTGAGCATTCGATTCATGTCATTTTGGGTTCTGAATCAACAGCTACGGGCGATTTTGTGCCAAAATGTCAAGTTGACCAACTAGTTAAAATGATCATTCTAAACTAATCATTGGTGCTCAGTAAGTAAAGGCTTATTAATGAAGCATAATGCATGACATCAAGCAGTTTGCGATAGATTGCATTACTTGGAGGCTTTGTCATACCTATTTAAGTCTTAAATTTTTTCACAATATAGAAATTGAGATACCTTAATGTGGACATTGGATTCGTGTCATTCTGAACTCTGAATCAAATGTTATAGATGATTTAGTGCGTACAAGTCAAGCTGATCGGCCAGTTAAAATGATCATTCTAAACTGATATTTGGTGATCATTGAGTAAAGGCTTATTATTCAAGCATAATGCATGCCATCACCCTGTTTGCGATAGATTTGATAACTTGGAAGCTTTGTCATAGCTATTTCAGTCTTAAATTTTGTCACACTATAGAAAATTGGGCGAGTTAAACATGGCATTGGATTCGTATCATTTTGAGCTCTGAATCAATAGTTACGGGCGATTTTGTGTGGACATGTCAAGTTGACCGACTAGATAAAATGATCATTTTAAACTAATCATTGGTGCTTAATGAGTAAAGGCTTATTAACGAAACATAATGCATCGCATCAAGCAGATTGCGATTGATTGGATTACTTGGATACTCTGTCGTAGGTATTTCTGCCTTAATTTTTTCAAAATATAGAAAACTGAGCTACTTTAATGTGAGCCGTTGGATTCGTGTCATTCTGATCTCAATTTAAACTTATAGCCGATTTAGTACATAAATGTCAAGCTGATCGACCTTTTAAAATGATCATTCTAAACTGATCATTGGTGCTCATTGTGTAAAGGGTTAATAATCAAATATAATGCATCGCATCACCCTACTTGCGATAGATTCGATTACTTGGAAGCTTTATCATAGCTAATTCAGTCTTAAATTTTGTTACACTATAGAAAATTGAGCGAGCTTAATGTGGGCATTGGATTTGTGTCATTTGGAGCTCTGAATCAATAGTTATACGCGATTTCATGCGGATATGCCAAGTTGATCAACTAGTTAAAATGATCATTCAAAACTAATCAATGGTGCTCATTGAGTAAAGGGTTATTAATGAAGCATAATGAATGTCATCAAGCAGTTTGCGATAGATTGGATTACATGGAGGCTTTGACGTAGCTATTTCAGTCAAATTTTTTCACAATATAGACAATTGAGCTATCTTAATGTGGGCGTTGGATTCGTGTCATTCTGAACTGTTAACAAAAGTTCAGTCTTAAATTCTGAACTGTTATAGCTATTTCAGTCTTAAATTTTGTCACACTATAGAAAATTGAGCTAGCATAATATGAGTGTTGGATTTGTGTCATTTTGAGCTCTGAATCAAAAGTTACGAACGATTTTGTGCGAACATGTCAAGTTGATCGACAAAGTTATAATGATAATTTTAAACTGATCATTGGTGATCATTGAGTAAAGGCTTATTAACGAAGCATAATGCATGGCATCAAGTAGTTTACGATAGATTCGATTACTTGGAGGCGTTGTCGTAGCTATTTCAGTCTTTAATTTTGTCACAATATAAAAATTTAGCTAGCATGACGTGTTGTTGGATTCGTGTTATTCTCAGCTCTGAAATAAAAGGTACGGATGATTTCGTGCGGACATGTCAAGTTGACCGGCTAGTTGAAATGATCATTCTAAACTGATCAATTATGCTCATTGAGTAAAAGCTTATTAATGAAGCATAATGCATGGAATCAAGCACATTGTGAGAGATTGGATTACTTGCGGGTTTTGAAATAGCTATTTCAATCTTAAATTTTTCACATTATAAAACATTGAGCTAATTTAACATGAGCGTTTGATTCGTGTCATTGTGAGCACTGAATCAAAAGTTATAAACGATTTAGTGCGAAGATGTCAAGTTGAACTGCCAATTAAAATGATCATTCTAAACTGATCATTGGTTCTCATTGAGTAAAGGCTTATTAATCAAGCATAATGCATTACATTATGCTGTTTGCGATAGATTCAATTACTTGGAGGCTTTTTCATAGAAATTTCAGTCATAAATTTATTGTCACACTATAGAAAATTGAGCGAGCTTAACATGGATATTGAATTCTTGTCATCCTCAGCTCTGAAGAATTAGTTACGGGGGATTTCGTGCGGAGATGTCAAGTTGACCGACTGTTAAAATGATCATTCTACACTAATCATTGGTGTTCATTTAGTAAAGCCTGATTAAACGTTTTCACAATATAGAAAATTGAGCTAGCTTAACGTGAGCGTTGGATATGTGTCATTCTAAGCTCTGAATCAAAAGTTATAGATGATTTAAACCGGATATGTCAAGTTGATCTGCCAATTAAAATAATCATTCTAAACTGATCATTGGTGCTCATTGAGTAAAGGCTTATTAATAATGCATAATGTGTGGCATCACACAGTTTGCGATGGATTCAATTACTTGGAAGTTTTTTGTAGCTATTTCAATGTTAAATTTTTTTACAATATAGAAAATTTAGCTAGCTTAACATGGTTGTTGGATTCATGTCATTTTGAGCTCCGAATCAAAAGTTATTGGTGATTTTGTGAGGACATGACAAGCTGATCGGCCAGTTAAAATGATCATTCTAAACTGATCATTAGTGCTCATTGAGTAAGGCTTATTAATGAAGCTAATGCATGACATTAAGCAGTTTTCGATAGATTGGATTACTTGGAGTCTTTGTCGTAGCCATTTCAGTCTTAAAATTTTCCACAACATAAAACATTGATCTAGTTTAACGTGAGCGTTGGATTTGTTTCATTATGAGATGTGAATCAATAGTTACAAACGATTTAGGGCGGAAAATTTAGCTAGCTTAACATGGTTGTTGGATTCATGTCATTTTGAGCTCCGAATCAAAAGTTATTGGTGATTTTGTGCGGACATGACAAGCTGATCGGCCAGTTAAAATGATCATTCTAAACTGATCATTAGTGCTCATTGAGTAAGGCTTATTAATGAAGCTAATGCATGACATTAAGCAGTTTGCGATAGATTGGATTACTTGGAGTCTTTGTCGTAGCTATTTCAGTCTTAATTTTTTTCACAAGAAAAACATTGATCTAGTTTAACGTGAGCATTGGATTTGTTTCATTATGAGATGTGAATCAATAGTTACAAACAATTTAGGGCGGACAAGTTAAGATGATCAGTCAGTTAAAATGATCACTCTACACTAATCATTGGTGCTCATTGAGTAAAGGCTTATTAATGAAGCATAATGCATGGCATCATGCAGTTTGCGATAGATTTGATTACTCGGATGCTTTATCGTAGCTATTTCAGTCTTCAACTTTGCCACAATATATAAAATTGAGCTAACTTAACATGGGCATTGGATTCTTGTCATTCTGAGCTCAGAATCAAAAGTTACTAAAGAGTTTGTGCGGACATGTCAAGTTGATCGGCAATTAAAATGATCATTCTAAGCTAATAATTGGTGCTCCTTGAGTAAAGGCTTATAAATGAAGCATAATGCATGACATCACGTAGTTTGGGATAGATTGGCTTACTTGAAGGATTTATCGTAGCTATTTCAGTCTTAAATTTTGTCACAATATAGAAAATTTAGCTAGCGTAACATAGGTATTGGATTTGTGGCATTCTGAGCACTAAGTGCGGACAAGTCAAGTTGACCGGTGAGTTAAAATGATCATTCTAAACTGTTCATTGGTGCTCATTGAGTAAAAGATTATTAATGAAGCATAATACATGGCATCAAGCAGTATGGGATAGATTGGATTACTTGGACGCTTTGTTGTAGCTATTTTGGTCTTAAATTTTGTCACTATATTGAAAATTGAATTAACTTAATTTTTGCGTTGGATTCGTGTCATTCTGAGCCCTGAATGAAAAGTTACGGACGATTTTGTGCGGACATGTCAAGCTGATCAGCCAGTTAAAATGATCATTGTAAACTGATCACTAGTGCTCATTTAATAAAGGATTATTAACATAATGCATGGTATCAAGCAGTTTGTGATAGATTGGATTACTCGGAGGCTTTTTTAGCTATTTCAGTCGCATTATAGAAAATTGAGCTAGCTTAACGTGGGCATTGGATTCGTGTCATACTGAGCTCTGAATCAAAAGTTACGAACAATTTAGTGCGTACATGTCCAGTTGATCGGTGAGTTAAAATGATCATTCTAAATTGATCATTGGTGCTCATTGAGTAAAAGCTTATAAATGAAGAATAATGCGTGGCATCAAGCATTTTGCGATAGATTGGATCACTTCGGTCTTAAATTTTTTCACAATATGGAAAATTGGGATAACTTAACGTGGCTGTTGGATTCGTGTCATTCTGGACTTTAATTCAAAAGTTATGGATGATTTTGTGCGCACATGTCAAGTTGATCGGGCATTTAAAATGATCATTCTAAACTTATCATTGGTACTCCTTGACTAAAGTCTTATATATGAAGCATAATTCATGGCATCACGCAGTTTAGGATAGATTGGATTATGTGGAGACTTCATGGTATCTATTTTAGTCTCAAATGTTGTCACAACACAGAAAAATGAGCTAGCTTAACTTGGGCCTTGGTTTCGTGTCATTCCAAACTCTAAATCAAAAGTTATTGACGATTTAGTGCGTACATGTCAAATTTTTTGGCCACTTAAATTGATCATTCTAAACTGATGAATTGTGATCCTTGAGTAAAGGCTTATAAATGAAGAATAATGCATGACATCACACAATTTCGGATAGATTGGATCACTTGAAGGTTTTGTGGTAGCTTATTTAGTCTCTAATATTGTCACAATATAGACATTTGAGGTAACTTAACGTGGGCGTTGGATTCGTGTCATTCCGAACTCTAAATCAAAAGTTACGGATGATTTATTGCGTATATGTCAAGTTTGTCGGCCAGTTAACTTGATCATTATAAACTGATCATTGGTGCTCCTTGAGTAAAGGGTTATAAATGAAGCATAATGCATGGCATCAATCAGTTTAGGATAGATTGGATTACTTGAAGGCTTTGTGGTAGCTCTTTCAATCTTAAATGTTGTCACGATATAGAAAATTGAGCTAGCTTAACGTGGGCGTTGGATTTGTGTCATTCTGAACTCTTAATCAAGTTGATTGGCCAGTTAAATTGATCATTCTAAACCGATCGTTGGAGTTCATTGAGCAAAGGTTTACTAATGAAGCATAATGCATGGCATCATGCAGTTTGCGATATATTAGATTACTCGGAGGATTTGTCGTAGCTATTTCAGTATTAAATTTTGTCAAAATATAGAAAATTGAGCTAGATTAACGTGGGCGTTGGATTCATGTCATTCAGAACTCTAAGTCAAAAGTTACGGACGATTTAGTGAGCACATGTCAAGTTTATCAGCTAGTTAAATTGACCATTCTAAACTGATCATTTGTGCTCATTAAGCAAAGGTTTACAAATGAAGCATAATGCATGGCGCAGTTTGGGATAGAATGGATTACATTGAGGCTTTGTCATAGCTATATTGGTTTTAAAGTTCATCAAAATATTGAAATTTGAGCTAGTTTACCATGGGCATTAGATTCGTGTCATTCAGAATTCTAAATCGAAATTTATGGACTAATTAGTGCGGACATGTCAAGTTCATCGGCCATTTAAAATGATGATTTTATACTTATCATTGCTGCTCCTTGAGTAAAGCATTATAAATGACGCATAACGCATGACATCACGCATTTTGGGATACATTGGATTAGTTGGAAGCTTTTTCGTAGCTCTTTCGGTCTCAAATGGTGTTACAATATAGAAACTTGATCTAGGTTAACATGGGTATTGGATTCGTGTCATTCGGAAATCTAGATCAAAAGTTACAGAAGATTTAGTGCGTACATGTCAAGTTGATTGGCCAGTTAAATTGATCACTCTTAGCTGATCATTGGTGCTCCTTGAGTAAACGCTTATAAAATGAAGTATAATGCATGGCATCACGAAATTTAGGATATATTGGATTACATGAAGGCTTTAAGGTAGCTTTTTGAGTCTCAAATGTTGTAACAATATAGAAAATTGAGCTAGCCTAACGTAGGCATTAAATTTTTGTCATTCTGAACTCTAAATCAAAAGTTACGGAAGATTTAGTGCATACATTTCAAGTTGATCAGCCAGTGAAATTGATTATTCTAAACTGATCATTGGAGTTCATTAAGCAAATGTTTTCAAATGAAGCATAATGCATGACATCACACAGTTTTGGATAGATTCGATTTCTTGGATGATTTGTCATAGCAAGTGCAATACTAAATTTTATCAAAATATAGAAAATTTAGCTAGCTTAACATGGGCATTGGATTCATGTCATTATGAACACTAAATCAAAAGTTACGAAGGATATAGTTCGGATATGTCAAGTTTATCGCCTAGTTAAATTGATCATTCTAAACTGATCATTGGTGCTTATTTAGCAAAGGTTTGCAAATCAAGCATAATGCATGGCATCACACATTTCGGAATAGATTTAATTACTTTGTGGCTTTGTGATAGCTGTTTCAGTCTCAAATGTTGTCACAATATAGAAAATTAAGCTTCTTAATGTGGGCGTTGGATTCATTACATTCTGAAATCTAAATCAAAAGTTATGGACGATTTAGTGCGTACATGTCCAGTTGATCGGCCAGTTAAACTGATCATTCTAAACTGATCATTGGTCCTCATTGAGCAAAGTTTTACAAATGAAGCATAATGCATAGTATCACACAGTTTGGGATAAATTTAATACTTGATGGCTTTGTGGGCATTGGATTCATTTCATTCTGAACTATAAATCAAAAGTTACGGAATATTTAGTGCGTACATGTCAAGTTGATAGGCCAGTTAAATTAATCATTATAAACTTATCACTGGTGCTCCTTGAGTAAAGGCTTATAAATGAACAATAATGCATGGCATCACGCAGTTTTAGAATGGATTTGATTAGTTGAAGTCTTTGTGGTAGCTGCTTCGGTCTTAAATGTTGTCACAATATCAAAATTTTGTCACATTTCGGTCTTAAGTTTTGTCACAATATTCAAAATTGAGCATGCTCAATGTGGGCATTGGATTTATGTCATTTTGAGCTTCAGAACAAAAGTCAAAGCTGATTTAGTGCAGACAAGTCCAGTTGATCAGCTAGTTAAAATGATCATTCTAAACTGATGATCGGGGGTCATTCAGCAAAGGTGTACATATGAAACATAATGCTTGGCCTCACGCAGTTTTGGATAGATTGGATTACTTCAAGGCTTTGTCGTACCTATTTCGGTGTAAAAGTTTGTGATAATATAGAAAATTAAGCTAGCTTAACGTGGGCATTGGATTTGTGTCATTCTGAACTCTAAATCATAAGATACAGAAAATTTAGTGCGGACATGTCAAGTTGATTGGCCAGCTAAAATGCCCATTCTAAACAGATCATTGGTACTCCTTGAGTAAAGGATTATAAATGAAGCATAATGCATGGCATCATGCAGTTCGGGATAGATTGGATTACTTGGAAGCTTTTTCATAGCTATTTCGATTTTAAATTTTGTCACAATATAGAAAATTTAGCTAGCTTAACGTGAGCGTTGGATTCATGTCATTATGAACACTAAATCAAAAATTATGAACGATTTAGTGCGGACATGTCAAGTTTATCGGCTAGTTAAATTGATCATTCAAACTGATCATTGGTGCTCATTGCGCAAACGTTTACAAATGTACCATAATGCATGGCCTCATGCATTTTGGAAAAGATTTAATTACTTGTTGGCTTTGTGATAGCTATTTGAGTCTCAATTGTTGTTCCCAATATAGAAAGTTAAGCTTGCTTAACGTGGGCGGTGGATTCATGTCATTCTGAACTCTAAATCAAAAGTTATAGACGATTTAGTGCGTACATGTCCAGTTGATCGGCCAGTTAAATTGATCATTCTAAACTGATCATTGGTGCTTATTGAGCAAAGGTTTACAAATGAAACATAATGCATAGGATCACACAGTTTAGGATAAATTTAATTACTTGATGGCTTTGTGGTAGCTGTTACACTCTCAAATATTGTCACAATATAGAAAATTGAGGTAGTTTAATGTGGGCGTTGGATTCATGTCATTCTGAACTCTAAATAAAAAGTTACGGAAGATTTAATGTATAAATGTCAAGTTGATCGGCCAGTTAAATTGATCATTTTAAACTGACCACTAGTGCTCCTTGAGTAGAGGCTTATAAATGAAGCATAATGCATGGCGTCACATAGTTTAGAATGGATTTGATTAGTTGATGGCTTTGTGCTAGCTGTTTCAGTCTCAAATGTTATCACAATATAGAAATTTTGTCACAATTCTATATTAAATTTTGTCACAATTATGTATAAAAGTTTGTCACAATATTGAAAATATAGCTAGATTAATGTGCGCATTGGATTCATGTCATTTTGAGCTTCAGATCAAAAGTCAAAGATGATTTAGTGCTGGCAGGTCAAGTTGATCAGCTAGTTAAAATGATCATTTTAAACTGATGATTGGTGCTTATTCAGCAAGTGTTTACAAACAAAACATAATGCATGGCCTCACGCAGTTTTGGATAGATTGGATTACTTCAAGGCTTTTTTGTACCTATTTCGGTCTAAAATTTTGTCATAATATTGAAAAATAAGCTAGCTTAACGTGAGCATTCGATTTGTGTTATTCTGAACTGTAAATCAAAAGATACAGACAATTTAGTGCGGACATGTCAAATTGATCGGTCAGCTAAAATGAACATTCTAAGCTGATCATTGGTGCTCCTTGAGTAAAGGATTATAAATGAAGCATAATGCTTGGCATCATGCAGTTTGGGATAGATTGGATTACTTGGAAGCTTTGCCATAAATATTTCGATCTTAAATTTTGTCACAATATAGAAAATTGAGCTAGCATAACGTGGGCGTTGGATTCATATCATTATGAACACTAAATTAAAAGTTATGAACGATTTAGTGCGGACATGTCAAGTTTATCGGCTACTTAAATTGATCATTCTAAACTGATCATTGGTGCTCAATGAGCAAAGGTTTACAAATGAAGCATAATGCATGGCATCAAACAGTTCCGGATAGATTGGATTAGTTGAAGGCTTTATGGAAGCTCTTTCAATCTCAAATGTTGTCACAACAGAGAAAATTGAGTTAGCATAACGTGGGTGTTGTATTTGTGTCATTCTGAATTCTAAATCAAAAGATACAGACAATTTAGTGCGGACATGTCAAGTTGATCGGCCAGCTAAAATAATCATTCTAAACTGATCATTGGTGCTCCTTGGGCAAAGAATTATAAATGAAGCATAATGCATGGCATTATGAAGTTTGGGATAAATTGGATTACTTGGAAGTTTTGTCACAGCTATTTCGATCTTAAATTTTGTCACAATATAGAAAATTTAGCTAGCTTAACGTGGGCGTTAGATTCATGTCATTATGAACACTAAATCAAAAGTGAGGAACTATTTAGTGCGGACATGTCAAGTTTATCGGCTAGTTAAATTGATCATTCAAAACTGATCATTGGTGCTCATTGAGCAAAGGTTTACAAATGTAGCACAATGCATGGACTCAGGCATTTTGGAATAGATTTAATTTATTGATGGCTTTGTGATAGCTGTTTCAGTCTCAATTGTTGTCACAATATAGAAAATTAAGCTTGCTTAACGTGGATGTTGGATTCATGTCATTCTGAACTCTAAATCAAAAGTTACGGACGAGCGTACATGTCTAGCTGATGGACCTGTTAAATTGATCATTCTAAACTGATCATTGGTACTCATTGAGCAAAGGTTTACAAATGAAGCATAATGCATAGGATCATGCAGTTTGGGATAAATTTATTTACTTGATGGATTTGTGGTAGCTGTTTCACTCTCAAATGTTGTCATAATATTGAAATTTGAGCTAGCTTAACGTGGGCGTTGGATTCATGTCATTCTGAACTCTAAATCAAAAGTTACAGAAGATTTAGTGCGTAAATGTCAAGTTCATTTGCTAGTTAAATTGATCATTCTAAACTGATCATTGGTGCTCCTTGAGTAGAGACTTATAAATGAAGCATAATGCATGGCGTCACACAGTTTAGATTGGATTTGATTAGTTGAAGGATTTGTGGTAGGTGTTTCAGACTCAAATATTGTCACAATATAGAAATTTTGTTACATTTCGGTCTTAAGTTTTGTCGCATTATTGAAAATTGAGCTATATTAATGTGGGCGTTGGATTCATGTCATTTTGAGATTCAGATCAAAAGTTAAAGATGATTTAGTGCGGACAGGTCAAGTTGATCAGCTAGTTAAAATGATCATTCTAAACTGACGATTTCTGCTCATTCAGCAAAGGTTTACAAACAAAATATAATGCATAGCCTCACGCAGTTTTGGATAGATGGGATTACTACAAGGCTTTTTCGTACCTATTACAGTCTAGAATTTTGTCATTATATAGAAAATTGAGCTAGCTTAACGTGAACGTTGGATTTGTGTAATTCTGAACTCTAAATCAAAAGATACATACAATTTAGTGCGGACATGTCAAGTAGATCGGCCAGCTAAAATGATCATTCTAAACTGATCATTGGTGCTCCTTGAGTAAAGGATTATAATTGAAGTATAATGCATGGCATCATGCAACTTAGGAAAGCTTTTTCATAGCTATTTTGATCTTAAATTTTGTCACAATATGTAAAATTGAGATAGCTTAACGTGGGTGTTTACACATCTTCTCTTTTAAATCAATTTCCTTGCAACTTTCAAAACCAACCATGTCTCATTTCATTACCAAGCAACTACAAGATATCGACTTGGGAATTAATGAGGCCCGATTGAATTACCGGCTGAATTATGTATTCAAAGCAGTTGTCTTTGCTATACCAGTGTATGCAATGAATGTTTTTAAGTTACCAGAAGAGATCTGAAAACAGCTGGATAATAAATTGTCACGCTTTTTGTGGGGGACTTCAAATGACAAGCGGAAAATTGCATAAATTATAAGTTAGGTGGTCTCGGCTTTCGAGATTTTGAAAAATTCAATCATGCTCTTCTTGCTAATATGTGCTGGAAATTGATACATAGGCCTAATTCTCTACTACCAAAAATTTTAAAGAGTCGATATTATAAAACTAGAGATTTGATGTCTGCTTCTTTAGGATCCCGTCCATCGTTTGGATGGCAATCAATTTTACATGGATGACTTATACTCACTTCTGGATTTACAGAGGATTATTGGTAATGGTACCAATGATCTTATTGGGGATACAAATTGGTTGCCTACCACGCCAGCTCGTTCTACTAAGTTGCTACCATATACGAACCCTTAGTTTCAAGTACAATTTCTCATCAATAAGGAGACAGGTCAATGGGATGAGACTTTTATTTCTGATTTGATTGAACAAGATGACCATAACCTCAACTACAAAATTTATCTTCCGCAAACTACTACTCCAGATAGTTGGATTTAGAAATATATGATCATTATATAAACTGTCAAGTTGATCAGCTAGTTAAATGATCATTATAAACTGATCATTGGTGCTACTTGAGTAAAGGTTTACAAATGAATCATAGTGCATGGCATCCAGCAGTTTGGGATATATTGGATTACTTGAAGGATTTGTCGTAGCTCTTTCAGCCTCAAATGTTGTCACAATATTGAAAATTGAGATAGATTAACGTGGGTGTTGGATTCATGTCATTTTGAGCTCGAAATCAAATATTAAATACGATTTAGTGTGGAAATGTCAAGTTGATCAGCTAGTTAAAATAATCATTCTAAATTGATCATTGGTGCTCACTGAGAAAATGTTTACAAATGAACAATAACGCATGGCATCACGCACTTTGGGATAGATTGGATAATTTGGAGGCTTTGTTGTAGCTATTTCGGCCATAAATGTTGTTACAATACAGAATTCGTGTCACTCTGAACTCTAAATAAAAAGTTTCACACTATTTAGTTCGGACATGTCAAGTTGATCGGCCAGTTAAAATGATCATTCTAAACTGATCATTGGTTCTCCTTGTGTAAATGCTTATAAATGAAGCATAATGCATGGCATCACGCAGTTCGGGATACATTGGATTACTTGGAGGCTTTGTTGTAGCTCTTTCAGTCTCAAATATTGTCACAATATTGAAAATTAAGCTAGATTAACGTGGACGTTCGATACATGTCACTTTGAGCTCTAACTCAAATGTTAAACTCGATTTAGTGCGGACCAGTCAGGTTGATCAGCTAGTTAAAATGATCATTATAATATGACCATTGGTGCTCACTGAGAAAATATTTACAAATGTAGCATAGTGCGTGACATCCAGTAGATTGGACTAGATTGGATTACTTGGAGGCTTTGTTGTAGGTATTTGGGTCTTAAATTTAATAACAATATACACAATTGAGCTAGCTTAACCTGGGCGTTGGATTCGTGACATTCTGAACTCTAAATCAAAAGTTTCGGACAATTTAGTGCGGACATGTCAAGGTTATTGGCCAGTTAAATGACAATTCTAAACTGATCATTGGTTCTCTTTGAGTAAAGGCTTATAAATGAAGTATAATGCATGCATCAAGTAGTTTGGGATACATTGGATTACTTGTATTTTTTTCGTAACTCTTTTAGTCTCAAATGTTGCCACAATATCGAAAATTGAGCTAGATAAATGTGGGTGTTGGATTCATGTCATTTTGAGCTCTAAATCTAATATTAAAGACGAATCAGTCCGAAAATGTCAAGTTGATCAGCTAGTTAAAATGATCATTCTAAACTCATCATTGGTGCTCAGTGAGAAAAGGTTTACAAATGAAGCATAATGCATGACATCACGCAGTTTGGGATAGATTAGATTATTTGGAGGACTTGTTGCAGCTCTGTCAGTCTCAAATATTCTCACAATATTGAAAACTGAGCTAGATTAACGTGGGTATTGGATTCATGTCATTTTAAACTCTAAATCAAATGTTAAAGACAATTTAGTGCGGACATGTCAGGTTGATAAGCTAGTTAAAATGCTCATTCTAAGCTGATCACTGGTGATCATTGAGTAAAGGTTTATAAATAAAGCATAATTCATGGCATCACGTAGTTTGGGAGAGATTGCATTACTTGGAGGCTTTGTTTTACCTATTTTGGCCACAAATTTTGTCACAATATAGAATATTGAGCTAGCTTAATGTGGGCGTTGGATTCGTGTCTTTCTGAACTCTAAATAGAAAGTTTGACACGATTTAACTTGGACATGTCAAGTTGATCGGCCATTTAAAATGATCATTCTAAGCTGATCATTGGTTCTCCTTGAGTAAAGGCTTATTAATGAAGCAAAATGCATGGCATCACGCAGTTTGGGTTACATTGGATTACTTGGAGGCTTTGTCGTAGCTCTTTCAGTCTCTAATGCTTTCACAATATTGAAAACCAAGCTAGATTAACGTGGCGTTCGATTCATGTCATTTTGAGCTTTAACTCAAATATTAAAGATGGTATAGTGCAGATATGTCAAGTTGATCAGCAAGTTAAAATGATAATTCTAAACTTATCATTGGTGCTCATTGAGAAAAGATTTACAAATGAAGCATAATGCATGGCATCCACCAGTTTGGGATAGATTGGATTACTTGGAGGCTTTGTCATAGCTATTTGAGTTAAAAAAAATTAATCAAAATATAGAAAATTGAGCTAGAATAACAAGGTCATTGGATTTCTATCATTTTGAACTCTCGATAAAAAATTTCCGGCGTTCGTGTGGACATGTCAAGTTCATCGGCCAATAAAATGATAATTCTAAACTGATCAATGGTGCTCCTTGTGTAAAGGCTTATAAATGGAGAAGAATGCATGGCAGCACGCAGTTTGGGATACATTGGATTACTTGGAGGCTTTACTGCAGCTCTTTTAACCTCAAATATTGTCACAATATTAAATTGAGCTAGATTAACGTGGGCGTTGGATTCATGTCATTTTGAGCTCTAAATCAAATATTAAAGACGATTTAGTCCGGACATGTCAATTTCATCAGCTAGTTAAACTGGTCATTATAATATGATCATTGGTGCTCACTGAGAAAAGGCTTACAAAGAAGCATAGTGCATGGCATTCAACAGTTTGGGATAGATTGGATTACTTAGAGCTTTTCTTGTACCTATTTTGGTCTTAAATTTAATAACAGTATAGAAAATGGAGCTAGCTTAATGTGGGCGTTGGATACCTGTTATTCTGAACACTAAATCAAAAGTTTCGGACGATTTTGCGCGTACATGTCAAGGTAATTTGTCAGTTAAATGAGAATTCTAAACTGATCATTGGTTCTCCTTGAGTAAAGGCTTATAAATGAAGCTTAATGCATACATCACGCAGTTTGGGATACATTGGATTACTTGTAGGCTCTTTCATAGCTCTTTTAGTCTCAAATGTTGTCACAATATTGAAAATTGAGCTAGATGAACGTGGGCATTGGATTCATGTCATTTTGAGCTTGAAATCAAATATTAAATACGATTTAGTCCGAACATGTCAAGTTGATTAGCTAGTTAAAATGATCATTCTAAACTGATCATTGATGCTCACTGAGAAAATGTTTACAGATGAACCATAATGCATGGCATCACGCAATTTGAGATAGATTACATTATTTGGAGGCTTTTTTATAGCTCTTTCAATATCAAATGTTCTCAAAATATTGAAAATTGAGCTATATTAACGTGGGCATTGGATACATGTAATTTTTAACTCTAAATCAAATGTTAAAGACGATTTATTGCGGATATGTCAAGTTGATTAAGTAGTTAAAATGCCCATTCTAAACTGATCACTGGTGCTCATTGAGCAACGATTTACAAATGAAGCATAATTCATGGCATCACGTAGTTTGGGAGAGATTGGATTACTTGGAGGCTTTGTTGTAGCTATTCCGGCCACATATTTTGTCACAATATAGAATGTTGAGCTAGCGTAACGTGGGCATTTCATTCGTGTCATTCTGAACTCTAAATCAAAAGTTTCACACGATTTAATTCGGACATGTCAAGTTGATCGGCCAGTTAAAATGATCATTCCAAACTGATCATTGGTTCTCCTTTATTAAAGGCTTATTAATGAAGCATAATGCATGGAAATGGTGGTGCAATCGGCTGGATCGGCTGGACTGTGCGAGGAGCTGGCCGAGTTGTCATCAGAGCTGGCCAGGGTGATTCCGGAGCTGGCGGCGTCACCAGTTGGGCTGGCGGTGTCATTCACGTCGCCGCCAGTTGGGCCGGAGGCTTGAGCCTCTCCGTCGGAAATGTTGATCGGCCCAGCCTGGCTGGTCGTAGGGCCGGCGGTACCGCATGGGCCGGCAGATGCGCCAAATGGCCCGGCTGTCTTGGGCAAGCATTCAGGTCGGCCATTCTGGTCTTCTGGCCGGCCAGACGATCTGATGCCCTCATCATCCCCTCCCCTTTCATTAGGTTTTGAAATCAAAACTGGCTCATCTATAAGGACAGGAGGTAAATCAGTCACATTGAATGTGTTAGACACATTAAACTCACGTGGAAGCTCGATCCGGTAGGCGTTGTTGTTGATCCTCTCCAGTACTCTGAATGGTCCATCTCCTCTTGGGGCCAGCTTGGAACTCCTTTGGTTAGGGAACCTGTCTTGTCGTAGGTGTAGCCACACCCAATCGCCTGGTTGAACAATCATCTCTCTTCTCCCCTTGTTGGCGTGAGTCACGTACTGCCCGGTCCTCTTCTCCAAGTTCTCTGCTACCTTCTGGTGTATCTTCTTTATGAACTCTGCCTTAGATGCTCCATTGAGGTTGGTCATCTCTGCTGGTGGTAGTGGTGTTTGCTCCAAAGGCGTTTGAGGGTTGAAGCCGTAGACCACTTCAGAAGGGGTCTTCTTTGTGGCTGAATGCACTCCTCGGTTGTACATGAACTCTATGAATGGCAGGCACTCTATCCATGTCTTGAGGTTCT